>CM076574.1:1140146844-1140746844 GCA_034641835.2 Pinus albicaulis | reverse complement strand
ATACACTGTTGTGTATAACTAACTACATGCACTCTGTCTCTTTTCTGTATATATAATACACTTACATTACAAAATAGCCTCATGGGCTTTTTCATTTGTGATATGGTGTAGCATATTAAAACTAAAACAAAACTATATGAAAATAAAACTAAAAAAATTGTATTGCCCTTTTGGGCCCACCTTACAATGCACACATGCTTAATGTTAAAACATATAAATCAAAGGTTAAAAACCTTTTTGTTGTGTGATAACAAAAACATTACAACGTTATAACAAAAATTTAATGCGCGATGTTAAAACAAACCTTATGACCTAGCTTAACAAACCATAGTATAAACACTCCATCGTGCGAAAAAAAACATATGAAACCTTCGGACTTCAAATGACTTTAAACCAAAATGCATTGATTCTTTTCGTGTTCCAATGTGGCCAACGTCACAAAAAAAATTATGTGCACGACGAACATTTCAATCAGCCCTTTAACCATATCACATTCGATTTGGGCCTGTTGATGCAATCACAAATTGTACCACGAAATTGGTTTATCAATTGAGCCTCAATAACAATTCGGGTCTGACTCTCTACATTGTGAACGGACCAAAATGACAACGTGATCCAACGAACTTATGCCACGTGTTCTGGAGACCACAGCTCTTCAAATAGAACTCCCGCATTCACATAAAAATAAAAAACACTCCTGTGTATAGTAAAATACTCTGTTTTCAATTCTAAACATAAAAGCTCTATTTTATCAATGTACAGAGGCTGGTTTCTAATTTTGTAGGACTAGCACCAAACCACAAAATGGAATTGACTACTCATCAGTTTTAGTAAGCAGCCCATTTGACAGAGCCATCCAAACAAATCTAGAAAGTGGCTTATAGTACTGAGTAGTTGAAAGTAATATTTCAAAACTCCCCCCTAATTTCAACTGCTGTGTTATCAGTCGTACCCAGACATTTTCTTAAAAACTCAGAACTCTTCTGCCCCAATGGCTTGGTTAGAATGTCTACAAACTTCTCCTGAGTTCTTCAGTGTTCTAAAACAATTTCGCCATTGTTCAATAGCTCCCTGATGTAGTGAAACTTTGTGTCAATGTGTTTCGTCCTCTTGTGAAACACATAATTATTGGATAATGCAATAGCTGAGCTTTTGTCACAAAAAATTACTATTCCTTTTACCTTCTCTTGGCATAAACTTCTTAGCATTCTCCTCATCCAAATTTCTTGACACGCTGCTGCTGTAGCTGCCACATATTCTTCCTCTGTTGTAGATAATGCTACAATAGGCTGTTTTTTAGAAGCCCATGAAATGGCTCCTAAACCCATGTGAAAAACATAACCAGATGTGATTTTCCGGTCATCTACACTTCTAGCCCAATCACTGTCAGTGTATCCAATTAAATCTGAACATTCTGAAGCAGTATATAAAATGCCAAACCTTTTAGTACCTTTAACATACCTCAAAATCTTTTTTGTCGCCTGCCAATGTGCTTCCTTTGGCCTCTCCATGAATATGGAAATCAAACTAACATCATGAATTATATCAGGCCTAGTTTCAGTCAAATACATGAGGCTGCCATCTATGCTCTTGTACAAACTAGGATCAAAATCCTTGCTGATGTCCTCTCTGTTGAGTTTTAATCCCATCACTGTGGGAGTGATTGCTGCTTTTCTCTCCTGCATATTAAATCTTTCCAACACTTCATTAACATACTTTGCTTGTGAGATAAAAATCCCATTTTCATTCTGCTTTACTTCTATTCCTAAGAAGTACTTCAGCAAACCCATATCTGTCATTTCAAATTCTTCTTTCATGACTTTTTTAAAACTTTCAGTAAGACAATCATCATTACCTGTAAAAATAACATCATCAACATATAACACAACAATTAACATTTTGCCATATTTTTCTTTAATGTAAAGGGTGGGTTCTCCCTCACATTTTTCAAATCCATTTTCCAGTAGATAGGAATCTACCCTACTATACCACGCTCTTGGTGCTTGCTTCAGCCCATAAAGATATTTCTTCAATTTTCACACTTTGTGCTCTTGGCCTTTCTTTTCGTAGCCTGGAAGTTGTTCAAAGTAAACCTCTTCCATTAACACTTCATTTAGGAATGTTGAATTCATGTCCATTTGGTAAAATTTCCACTTGTTTTGTGCTGCTATGGATGACACTGCCCTCACGGTTTCCATTCTAGCAACCAGTGTGAAAGTTTCCTAATAGTTTATCCCATGCTTCTGCTTATACCCTTTGACAAAAAGTCTTTCCTTGTGTCTTTCTATTTTGCCTTCAGCATTACTCTTGGTCTTGTATACCCATTTAACTCCAATGACATCTTTTCCTTTTGGGAGTTCAACCAAATCCCATGTCTTGTTTCTTTCTATGGCATTAATATCTTCATCCATAGCTTCTATCCATTTCCTATATTTAATAGCTTCTTCAAACTTGATAGGATCATCAACATGAAAATATAAAGCAAACAAAGAGTTCATACCTTCATTTGCTACCTCTTGTTCATAAATTTCATTCAAATTTCTGAACTTCTTACATATTTCATTAGGTGTACAAATGCTTGAAGAAGCACTTGAATTTCCTCCTTGTGGTGTGCTTGGAGAATCACTTTCATTTCTCCTCAAGGGTGTCTCTTGTTTCCCTTGTGTTGGTGCTACTGTTTGGGGATGTATTTCAGCCATCTCATCATCATCTTCATCATGAGACAAATAGTTTTTAACATTCACTGTTTTCTCTATGCTTCCATCCCAAGCTTCCTCTTCAATGAACTGAACATATCTACTCACAATAAAATTCTTGGTGGATGGGTTGTACAACCTGTAAGATTTGGATTCCTCACTGTATCCAATGAAAATACATTTCTCCCCCTTAGTATCCAACTTCCTCCTTAGCTGATCTGGAATCTGTGCATAAGCCACATATCCAAAAACTTTCATGTGTGTGACACCTTGCTTTGTGCCACTCCATGCCTCTTCCGAAAGTTTTTTCATGAATGCTTTTGTTGGGAATCTATTTAAAATGTACGCTGCGCAATGTACAACCTCAACCCAATAATAATTTTGCAAGTGCTTTTCCTTAAGCATACTCCTTACCATATCCATGATTTCCCTATTCTTCCTTTCGAAAACTCCATTTTGCTGCGGAGTGTATCTAGTTGTAAACTACTTATGAATTCCATTTTCTCTTCAAAAACGTAGAAATTCTTTGGAGATATACTCACCTCCTCTATCAGTTCTTAGAACTTTGATGTGCAGCCCACTTTCGTTCTCTATAAGTGCTTTGAAATTGCAAAATCTTTCAAACACTTCACTTTTGTTTTTCAAAAAGTAAACCCAACTTTTTCTAGTAAAATCATCAATAAATGTTAACATATAATGGCTGCTAGCAAGTGATGGAGTTTGCATCAGTCCACATAAATCTGAGTGGACAATTTCCAAGGGTGCCTTTGCCCTTATGCTTTTCCCGAAAGGAAAACTTTCTCTGTGTTGTTTCCCCAAGATACAACCTTCACAAAGGCTGTCCGGTTTCTCTATCAATGGAAAAACTCTTACCATTCCTTTTCTGTTCAACAAGTTAAGGCCTTCAAAGTTGAGATGTCCAAATCTCAAGTGCCATAACCAATTGTCATCTTTTGGTTCGCTTTGGAAAGCCTTTTGTGTCACTGCTGCTATTTCTTCTTCATTTTTCAAATCTTCCCTCATCCTGAGAGGGAACATCCTATTCCTTGTCATATTCACTTCAGCAATACATTGTTTGTTGGGTGGTTTATACATGATGGTGCATACATCATCCTCAAAGAAAACATTGTACCCCTTTTGAAAAAGTTGTCCAATACTTAAGAGGTTACATTTCATTCCAGGAACATAATAAACATCTGCTATGGATTTCTTTACGCCTTTCCTTGTTAAGACATTTACATCTCCTTTTCCCATAACAAAAACTTTACTATCTATCCCGAATGTGACTTGTGACTTCACATTCTCATCTAACATAGAAAACATGGCTATGTTTCCTGTCATATGGTTACTACAACCGAAGTCTAGAAACCATAAGTCTTCACTCTTTTCTTCAACCATATTACAAGCTAAAAAAAAATTATCTTGGCTGATATTTTCTCTAGTAAAATTTTCATTTGTTCTATTTCCCATATCATGTTGCTTCTTCCTACATTTATTTTCATAATGTCCATATCTTTTACAATATTGACATTGGGCATTGGATTTACCATACCTTTGTCCTTGAGCATGATGCTGACCACCTTGCTGGCTGCTGCCTTGGCCTTGGTGTTGATTTCGATTGCTGCCCCTTCCTTAAGCATTGGCTGGACTGTTTCTTCCACCTCTGTTTTGTCTTTTGCCTCTTCCTCTCTTGTTTCATCTGCCTTGTCCTCTTCCTCTTCCAAAGGACATATGGGTCTTAAAGGCATGCTCTAGATATGAGTTTTCATTTCTACCCAATATTTGCTCATGTGTCATCAGTGATGCATGTAGCTCATCAACTAAAAAGTTTGTGAGATCCTTGGTCTCTTCTATGGTGGTGAAAATCACATCAAACGTTGAGGGTAGACTCCTCAATAGTTTCTCCACAATCCTTCTTTCTTCAAGAGTCTCTCCATGAGACCTTATCTGTGTGACCATTCCAATCACATGTGTGGAGAATGAGTCAATGTTATCTGACTCCTTCATACAGTGAGTCTCAAAGTCTCTCCTCAGCAACTGTAGTTTTGCTTTCTTGACTTTCTCCATGCCTTGATAGATTGTATTGAGAGTTTTCCATGCTTCTTTGGATCTCTTAGCTGCTGATATCGTTGGAAACACACTCTCATGCACTGCTTGATACAAGTAGTAAAGGGCTTTAGAGTCCTTCTTCTTATTGCTCTTCAACAACTCTTTCTTTCCTTGTGTTAAATAATCAAACTAATTTTCATCTGCTGGCTCATCAAAGCCATCCTCAACAAGTTCACATAAGTCTTGGGAAGCAACCAAGGCTCTCATAGTTATTTAACAGTATTCATAGTTTTCCCGTTAAATTATGGGAGCTGAGCATTACCAATACTCATGCTAGTGCTGGCTCCATCCATTCTTGCACTCTTAACTATGCTTCAAACACTTGAATCTGTATAGAGAAATACATTGGATTTTTCTTTATTGAGTTTTCACTCTGTTGGAGAAGCTGATACAACAAATAAATCCTTCCTTCAACTTGTTTGACAAATTCAAAGAGCCTGGACTAGGTCCGATACCATGTTGGAATTTCTGAGAATTCCAGAACAATTATAGAGAAAATAATGCTCTCCTCTTAACACAAAGAAATTAAAAAAAAATTTCTTGCTGAGACAGAGTTTCACACTTTGAAAAACACTATTTCTTTAACTCAAAAAAAAACTATTACAGACTTCCTCACACAGATGGATTTACAAAATTTCTGACTTCTTCATAAACACAGTGCACACAAAATTCTTCTCTGTCTCACACAAAAAAATTACACTCTCTATCTCTCAAAAGCAACGCACTGCTGTGCATAAAAATTACACTCTGTCTATTCTTTGAAATACACTGATGTGTATAATTAGTGACATGCACTATGTTTGTTCTATGTATATATAATACACTTACATTACAAAATAGCCTCACGAGCTTTTTCATTTGTTATATGGCGCAGCATATTAAAACTAAAACAAAACTATATGAAAATAAAACTAAAACAAATGTATTTCCCTTTCGGGCCCACCTTACAATGCGCACATGCTTAATGTTAAAACATATGAATCAAAGGTTAAAAATCTTTTTGCTACAAAATAACAAAAACATTACAACGTTATAAGAAAACGTTAATGCGCAATGTTAAAACAAACCTTATGACCTAACTTAACAAACCATAGTATAAAAACTCCATCGCGCGATAAAAAAAACATATGAAACCTTCGGACTTCAAATGACTTTAAACCAAAATGCATCAAGCCTTTTCACATTCCAATCTGGCTGACATCACAAAAAATTTTGTGCGCGTGATGAACATTGCAATCGGCCCCTTAACCATATCGCGTCTGATTTGGGCCTGCTGACGCAAGCACAATTTGTAACACGAAATTGGTTTATCAATTGCACCTCAATAACAATTCGGGTCCGACTCTCTGCATTGTGAATGGACCAAAATGACAACGCGATCCAACGAACTTCTGCCATGTGGTCTGAAAAACATAGCTCTTTAAATAGAACTTCGCATTCACATAAAAATTAAAATCACTCCTATGTATAGTAAAATACTCTATTTTCAATTCTAAACATAAAAGCTCTATTTTATCAATGTGCAGAGGCTGGTTTCTAATTTTGCAAGACTGGCACCAAACCACATAATGGAATTGGCTGCTCATCAGTTTTAGCAAGTGACCCTTTGATAGAGCAATCCAAACAAATATGGAAAGCGACTTACAGTACTGAGCAGTTGAAAGTAATATTTCAACAGTTATCGGAAAGAAATGTTATGAAACACTATATATCTTAAAGAATAAAATCCACTAAAGTGTTTCAATGAGCTATGCGTTACCATTCCCTAAAATAATAAATTGTATTTATATAAACTAGTGAATGAGAAGGTTTTCTCTAACGTGTAGTCGTTCCAAGTAGTGCAACTTGAGTATCCAAGTTCAGTAACTAAGCCCATGACCAGATTCCAACTATAAATGACTTACTATGACCTCGTGACAATGACCCTTTATCACTGGATCTGCTTATAATGACCGCCTTTTGTCACTGATTGTATCCAGGTCAACTGTGACTGGTCTTATTATACCTATCTATATTCACTTATCGACTATGATTAGCTATGACTAATATTCTTATATATGGCTATTCTTGGCTATCAACTATGATCAACTGCTATGACCACTATTTATTTAGAAAAATGTTCACATATGATCCCAGATCAAGAATGAATGTTTGCACATCATATCCTCCAATTAGTGCATTTATTGTGAATTATTTTCCCAACTTTGCTTTCCCTTTGTACGTGGTGTTAGGGTAAAGTAATTGTATTTTTAGGTGATCCCAACAATTTTGCAAGTACCCCCTTCATATTGGCCACAACTTGGGAATTTTCCAATATATAAAGGAATGTTTGAAGTTTTCTCTGGACTTTCTCTATAGACTGCACTGGCAGGTTTGGGCATCTTCTTGGTTATCAGAATAGAGTCAATGGACTTTCCATCGCCACAAAAAAAACATATCTCATTGGGATGTCGTCCCGCATCACTTCCACCACATATCGTAGATATTGTTTCTTATGAACTACATAAAACACTTACACCATAGCACTACAGATAGTCCACTTATCCAAGACTCCCACATCTGCACTGGTATTGGCTCCTTCCTCAATGATGATATTAACTCCTATATATCTTCGAATGAGGCTATTGCCACCAAATATCCTTGGCTCATAATTCACCATGTTTACACCACACTTCCTTATATATTGCACCTCCCATTTGTCAATCAAATCCAGGTATTCTTTTGTACTATTTATTCCAGTAGTTCCTATAGTGAGGCTAACAAGTTTGTAGATATTTTCATGTGATGTGCCCCACTTCATTAAAGTTGTAACATTTTGGGGGAGGATGGTTGAAATTCTTCCATGGAGTTCTATTTGATTACGATTCTAGCCTCTATTTCCAGCCCCAAAGGACTTAAAAATGAGTAGATTATTTTCAAACTTCTACGCTAATGTGGATAATGTGTGGTAGTATTCCATACGATGAGTGTTTACCCTGAAGAAGTCCCAATGCACAACCATTGTAGTGCTATTGTATTTTTGTAGTATAGGGAAGGGGATCATGCCCTGGATTTCTACATATCTCACAGATCATGACATCCACTTTTTCCAAAGCTCCCCACCCATAAAATCCTCCCCACATTTTCTATAAATAACATATATAAAAACCCAATTGATCTAAAATTACTTCATGAGAGTCTCTCCCTCGATATTAAGGCACCAAGTTTGGGGGATGACACAAAGTTAGTAAGGGTGAAGTCAAATTAAAAGTAGGCGATAAGCTTCCCTCTTCTAAGGAAAATGGCGCATGCTTCTGCAATAAACTATCCCTTCATACAACCTTATCCCTCTCGTATACCATTTCCAATATGAAAATCACTATTCATGGCCCCCATGCAGACTATCTCTGGCTTTTTGATGACCATCAATTACGCATTTGCGTGTACTTATTGTATACATGATTTTTTCAGATTAATTTTGTTTTATATTTTTGTTGTATGTTTCTTCAAAGAGAAAGAATATCAGGCAGGTGAACTAATTAATTTTTTTAGGGAAGGCTAAGGAATGAATGGTTCCTAGATCAGGTTGAGCTGATAAAATCCCCAAAAGGATCCCCATATAGGTTCAGATGAGAAAGCCCTTGAAGTGGATCCCCAAGCAAGATCATTCAGGTACACCTGAGTAATGTCAACTGGGCCAGGTAGGTTTGTTTGGGAAATTCCTTGAAAGTGCTTCCCGAGTTTTAGGTGGGAAAGCCCTCGATGGGTTCCCCTAGTATGGTCTGTCATATAAACCTGACCCGAGTAAGAGCAACCAAGATGTTTCAATGGGGAAAGGACATCTAGCCAGGGAAAGCTAATCTAGGAAAGGGTAATCCAGACAGAGTCATTAATTCCAAACCAAAGAAAGGTACTCCATTCAGGCAAGGTAACCCCAAAAACTATAATTCCAGGTCAAGGAAGGTATATCGACGGGGCAAGGGTGTTTGGGCTATTGTTCCGATTCACTTAATGAACACGTAAGAAGTTAATGCCTTGCTTTTCCACTGATTCAAAGGGTGGGATGAACTAATTTCTCAACTAACTAGAGAGAAAAGTTAACCATTATTCATCTACCTTCCCATTTATGGGATCAAAACTGTTAGTGCTTTGAAACAAAGAGCCAATAGGAATCGTCGAACCATCCCCTTCAAACAGAGTAGTTGTCGGTGGTTGACTTGAACAAAAAATATATATAAAAATATATATATTTATTTTCCTCTTACACTTCTTAGTCAATTTATTTTGCTGCTATTTACCTTCTCTTTGTACACCGGGTGAGCTCCTTCCTACCTACAAAAGTAAGGGCAGTTATCTTAATGATCAAATAAAGGGCATACATCTAATGTACTAGTTGCATGTTATCCATCTAGTTGCCCAAGTAGTACTGGATAATCCAAGACAAGCTTCTCTAGGCCAACAAGTAAAGTAATACAAGTCTTTGATCCCATCCATCCTATCTAGCCATCCAGCCTACCTTGCCTTGATCTCAGGAAAATTCACTATTGAAAGGTGGCGTCACGAGTGCTATCTTGACCACCATTTCACTTAGAAAATGATAGAGAAATTCATTACTTAAAGGTGGGCTATCTATACGGTAGAGAGTGAAAACCCATCCTATCCAATTTCAAGGATAGGAAAGTAAAGAGAGCTTAGACGAGACATTGAACTGGGGGGAAATTCTCAAGTGAAATCTGGTGTTGTGAATGCTTGATTGATCGTTGAACTGAGAAATCAAAACTGGGAAATTCTATAGTGAAGGGATGAGATCTGTAGATGATATAGACAGAATGTGAATGTGGCCTATCAAGTTCTCCTATAATAGATGTGATAAACTAATAAAAATACTGTCCACAGATATGTAAGGTCTAACCTCTCCATCTTAAATCATTCCAGTCCCCAACCTGACGATTTTCTAGAAAGTTCATCACATCAGGCTTGTGGAAATCCAAGTTTTGAGTCTAGGACTTCCAACAATCACAAGTTAGGTAAGAAAGGTCTAAATCCAAGGTAGGAAGTGTTTCTATCCTGACCTAAGAAGTACAAATGACTAAAATAGTGTGTGCACCTGCTTGAAGTGCGTGGAAAACAAGGTGTATAGCCGCTTTATTTTTTGCATCGTAATTAAGTATATAAAAGCAAGGGAAGCGTGAAAGCTTGATAAATCCTGAAAATACTGCCTCCCTATGTGCTCGCCCCTTGCGACATATTCCTAATATTAATAACCCTATTTCTTTGGTCTGGTAGATCCAATATGATACAAATAGATAGCTTAGCATTTCGAGGTTGTCCCAATCGATAAAAAAAAAATTCCTCTCCTGCTTGTCTTCACTATTCTTCCTCACCTTCCTTTGTAAGATGATCCATGCTTCCTTTCCCTTTGGTCGAGCCTGTCTGCACACATGATCTTACTCTTTATAACTTGAGTCTTCCTTGCCTAGATTTATGGATTGATGAAAATATTAGTTATATTTGTGGATTTACTAGTTGGATTTATGGATTGGAAAATATTCCAACGCTTAATACATAGATTCATTTACCAAGTAAGTACACGACCAAGCGCACCTTCACTACACCACGCATGGTCAAGAACCTTCGGTAATGATACCTCGCACCCTCTTGTAATATTCCCAATTTTCCATTAGTTAATTGGAATATTAGAGTTCTTAGTTTTTCTTTCTTATAATTAAATAAAAGGGTGGAGTGACACATAAACCCCATAGATGAATAAAATCCATTTTTTTGTGTGAATGTGGGTTAGAATATCGTGGATCAACATCATGGAGTAGTGGAGAAACTCATTAATGAATGAAGAGCGGAAATTATGGAGAGATAATGAGGAAGATCATGGAGATAGTGGAGAAATATAAGTATGATCATAGAGCATTAATGATGCAGTGATGGAGGCAGTGGTGCATTAAATTCACACATGATGGAGAGAGCGGAGATTAATTGCAGAGATCATGGAGATACAACGCAATCTTCGTGAATATTAGTGGCCACATGTTCAGGGAAGTTATGAGGTGGGCCAACGCCAGGGAAGGCTCACAATCATATAAGGAAGATGATGGTAGAAAATCAAATCAGTTTGCAATTTGATATTGTATTATTGTTTGACATCTCTTTTCCTGATTTAGCTGTTTAGCTAAGTCTACTATTTTTTTTAGCACACAGATGTTCCTGAGTGATAATCCCACCCTTACCCACGTGGGACCACGAGTGCCTAATCTGGGAAGGTTATTTTGAGGAGCCATTCATCATCTAGCATTGGTAGTTTCTAGAGGAGGAAGGTCGTTTCTAGCATTTGAGTTAGGAAACTTATGGAGGGTTCATCCTTTCACCCTATGCATTAATTTTAGCCTTACAAGAGCCAATTTGTGACATTTTTCATCAGGCCATCATTTTAGACCTCCATGCAGCAGCAGTTCCATCAGGAATTGCGTAGTCTAGCAGGGTAGATCCAATGGAGGAATGAAGTTCCAAGGGTTTTAGCTTGGAATCATGTGAGGGACCGTTCCCTCACTTAAGTAAGATTATTCCTAAAATATTGGAGCTATATTTCATCATCCAACAACATGCTACAACTTTAGCCTCTTTGACAGCGCAATCCATTCTAGCAGTTGTGTAGTTTGCAACTACAACTTGAGCCAAGGAAGGAGGAGATAGATCTGAAGTTTCTAGCTTGAGAATCTAGAGAAGGGATCAACCCTTCATGTTATTGAGTTGAATGGGTGCTATTTTATGATTTATATCATCATTTCAGCCAAATATTAGTACTTACCCAGGAGGAGTGCGTAAGTCAACTAGCAGGGGTGTATTTGGCAACCCAAGAAGGGCTGAAAATCCAAAGTTAAAATCTTGCCAAACTATTTCTGGGTTTTTCTATTTTTTTCAAGCAGAATCCATGGTTAAAATTTGGGATTATTCTGGGCACTAGATAATCCCCTCAAAAATGGTTCTACTTATCAGTAGTAGTAGTTTCCAACAGCAGCAACAGTAGCAGCACAACCATTCTAGTGCTAGTTTTCATTAGTGTATTTCAACCACTTCTTGTTAGCTTGAGTGCATCATCTTCAGAGAATTTTGTACTTTATATTTGTTTTTTCTTATAATGATATGACTTAGCTATTTTTTCTCATGGTTATAATGTCTTGATGTAATTTCCAGTTGCAACTTATTTCCAGCATTTTCTAGATTTTAGTGTTATATTCCTATTTTTTTTACTTGGAATGTTTCATATGTTCTATATTCGTCTTTCCCATTTTTGGATATTACACCTTAACCCTTGCATGAAACATTGTAACGTGTGAAACAAAGATTGTGATTTCGCCTACCAAATGAATGTCACCCTTCATAGATAAAGGCTAATCACTCATGCTATGAATTCATAGCCTATTAAACCTACCACTATGCAGGAACAATGAAGCCTGGATATATTTCTTCACCTCCATATCGCTTCGAACTACCTTGACATATTGAACTTGACAAGGAGGCTAGTAAAATAACTCTATTATATCTACTTGTGTAGCCTAGTTGCAGAGCAAGGAAAGAGCACATAACTTCAAATTACCATTACAAATACTAAGAGAAAAATGTCTTATTGATTAGTTTTTTTTAGCTATCGGTACTATCCATTCATTCTCTTTTCAGTGCTAGTGTCGGCCCATTCCTTCATGCCAGTCATCACTACATTTCCCACCCTTCCCTACCACCATCTTCCAATCCTTAGAGTGACTTCACCCCAAGTTATCTCATTGGCTTCACTGACTTGCCGATACTAACTTGTGGCTCTAATACTTAATGTGACCTTACCCATTCTATTCATTCCTTCTCTAAACCCCTAGCCATTAAGAAATAAACTCAATGCTACACCCCTACTACCCTTAAGGGAATGGAGATGGGAGCAGAGATTCCGAGAACTAGAATCAGAGGGAGAGCTGAGCATAAGACATTACATCAATTTCATAGGTTTATAAGTAACACCCCTTATCTACATAGTTAGTTATAATAGTAAAGCAATAAAGGGGCATTATATGTGATATAGGTAAAGACCATAGTTCCCCTATGGATATACAAAGTGATCAAGTTCACTCAATACAAATCAACGATAATCAATACCCATGATATATAGTGAAGAGTGGCCCTTATACATCACATATTTATTATATTGTATTATATAAAACACCACTTCATCCAATATTCATCCCAGCACACCTTATGGGTAGGAATAACTTGCCACCTATATCAAGTATAGCCTCATAATCTTATATAGTTAGATATAGGAATTTAGTATTATAGAGTGGCTTTTATATATTAGTAGGATTAGAGAAAAATATTGAGTATTAGTAAGGTCTTCTAATGAATGGATTAGGAAATAAATTTGAGGTATTAAATTTATTTCTATTACTTTGATGGATTAGATAGATTTTCTTCTTATTGATAAATGATAGAAACTTCAAGAAGAAATGATTATACTTTGAATATTAATCAACCTAAGAAAGATACGCCTTACTTCTTACTAGTTAATTCATAACTCTAGAAGCAATCTATTACTACCTTAATACACAAGGAAGAATAGAAAATATAGGTCTTAGGGTCGATGTATGAACCAAATAACCAACTATATATCTTAACCTATCAACCAGCATCCCTAACACAATAGATCTGAAACCAAAGCTCACTTACCTAACCCTTAGACCTAACCTCAACAATGAGTTAGACTAGTAGTTTTACCCAGACACTCCCACTACCTAAGACATCGATAGAAACTGTTGACCTCAAGAATCAAGACTTATCCATTTATGAAAAAGACTATCCCAAGCTTCTATTAGGAATATATTCCTATATAATTATCGAAACACAAGGAATATATTACTTATTAGATAGATTCTTTCTCTAGAAAACTCAATGGACCAATAATAAATACCTAGAAATAATACGACTAACTTAGGAACAATACAAAGACAATTACTAGAGTAATTGCAACAATTACGAAAGTAACTAGATAGATGAATCTCAAATAAGACCTATATAATAAGCCACCAACACTGAGATATAATAAAACACCATAGCTTCTACTTAAACATGACTTACACTCCACTTTTAATTAGTCAAAGCACCCGTGAGGAAATAGGACCTATATTATACAAACTGATCCTTTCACTCACTTACAGTCTACAATACTAATCAACTTGAATCCATTACTTTCTCTTTACAACTAGGAACAAGACTCTAACCATCTCAATGTTCCTATTGAAACACTACTATCTATGGCCAAATTATAATAAAAAAATATCAAACTATTCCTATTACTAATTAGATATTCTTTACAACACCATTATAAGAAGCACATTATAATATTAGCTAGAGTATTGAACCCTTCATTACAATTACAACGGGCTATATGAATGGACTTATTCAACCTCCTGGTGGGGTAGGTTCCCTAGCCTCTACTGATGGGTAAAATGGGTTAACTTAAACAGGTTCATTGAATAGATCAACTCACCCCATTGTTTGTGTATGTAAGAATTGGTAAACTAGCTTAATTTTAACTTGAATTTGTAAGTATACTTCCATTGTTGCTTCAGTATTTCCGTTTTCTTTTGGAACAAATTCAACTTGATCAGTGGATGAAATTGACAGATTCACATGATTGATACTTTATTTTTTGTTAACAGCTTTGGAAATTTTGCTACCTTTGACTCCACCAATAAGAGTTGGAAGGGGTGCCCCTTGACTCTTCCAACCCTCTATGATTTCACGAGATCATTTATTGTTTCATGGACAATGGGGTAAACATATCGATTAATAAGCTCGGATGTAACTTTTTTCTTTGCAAGTTAGGATGCCTTTATTTTTTCTTCTGCATGATCAACCTCAATGGGAGGAACATGGTTCAAAAAACCTATAAGCTATCTATATTGATAAGAAACTCGGTCAAATTCTCTCACTTTCTAAACTTTAAAGGCAAGGAGTGTTATCTTTCATTACTATTACAATTGGAACTATATCCTCACCTGGAACTATATATGTGGCTGAAGTTGCTTGCTCTGATGGTACTTGGACTGAGAAAAAAGCAATGTCATCAAGTACATAAACTTAGGCATCTGGGTATATAGCTTGGGGGTAAAGGATGAGTGTGTTTGTTGAGTATATCCCCAACTAACTTAGCTTCTGATGATAGGTATCGAATTCTTTGGGATCTATTAGTTCAGTAACTACTTTTTCGACCACTAGTAATGGTTATGTCTTCTCTGCTTATGGTTATTATACTATAGGCTCTCCTTGAGTGTGCCTGGCTTATGCCTTTCCCTCTGCCCTTGTCTCAGGATCATTCACTGATTATGAAACTTACACCATCATAATAAATAATAGCGCATCCAATAGCGTAAGAGAATGTGGTAGATCAAGCAGAAGCTACCACAGTTGATCTCATTTACTCAGTAGTTGGAATTCTAGGAGATCCATTCATTGAAGATATAGCTCCAGGCATGGATACAGATGTTATTTTCATTCATTCGGATCTATTGAATTCTTTAGATTTATTGTTGATTCTTGATTGTATGATTATATTTTGGAAATACATTAAAAGGTGAAACCTTGCCTCACTATGTTCGGGTCAGTATCTCTAATCCCTTTCCTTCACGCAAAACAGGTAAGTAAAAAAGAAAAACTTATCCAATATGTCTCGGTTATCCCCGAAATTAGGGGTAAGACAGGGGGGAGCTACAACTGTTGGCAAACATAAACACAGGTCATGGCATCTGTCATAGCCTTTTCATAATCAAGTGAGAGGAAGATGTGTTCCAACCTCAACATTTCTCAAGTGCAGTGCTTCACTAGTCGACATTTCTATTTGAGTCGATTCCATCATTTTCGGTGTTAGCGGAGATCAAATTTACATGGTGAGCTAATTACCTAGTTTATCTTATGCCTAATGCGAGTAACCTGATCACCAACCACCAATATTGTGCTTCATTCGTGTTGCTTGAATTGCTCGATTCAGTCTCGATGAAGAGGATAAAGACACACTTGCAATTATTAGATGATGCACCATCAAAAAGTGTTGAAATTGGTTCGTGAATAAGTCTTAGGTCATAAATTAGAGGATATTTGACCCTAAAAGTGACCTCCTAAGGAAAAATAATAAAATAATAGTTAAATAATAAAATAAGAGTTATGAATTTTGGAGGGAAAACAATAAAACTACTTTTTTTAATTGTATTTTCAGCTTATATCCTTATAGGTTTACTACAATTTCTAGTTTAGATAGTCATTAGATGCAGAACTAAATTACACATCCAACGTGTGCCCATTATGCATACTTTTGAGAAGATCCACATTGATAAAAAATGGAGACACATTAAAAAACATGTTCAAACACACTTTTTTAATGTATCTGCAATTTTTATCAAGGTGAGTCTTCTCAAAATTATGCATGATAGTTACTCGTTGGATGTGGGATTTAATTCCACATCTAATGAGTTTCTAAACTTGAAATTTGAGTAAACCTATAAGGAAATAAGCCAAAAATATAGTTCAAAAAACGAGTTTTTCTTATTTTCCATCCAAAATATTTTCATCTACCCATTTTTAAATTTAAAGCATTTTGATTGGTTTACATATTATGACATGGAAATTAAATGAATATTTCATTGGTGCTTTTAGGCTGAGATTTCCCCTAATGTTTATCCATCCATACGATAACCTCGTGAATTTACCACTATGTAAGTCTTCCACTGCTCACTCTATCCGAACATATCCCCACAGGGATAAGAATAGGCTACCAATTCCCTTACAGGATACCTACACATATGAAACCAACAACGTATTTCTCGAACAAGCGCTACACTATTGTAGCTTGTGTCTCTATAACTTCACCAAATATAAGGTAGCAACAACTCAAGTTGAAGCCATAAAATTGACCTTCAAGTTAGTATATTTTCTATGGACAACCCTCGCATCTCCCTGAGTCCTAGCCTTATAGATACTCCTTATGTGATGCCCGATGGAAAGCCTTCTCACCTTGATACATGATGTATGAATCAATACAAATTATGGATAAAGTAAGAGAGAGAAGTAGTGAAAAGAGAAGATGCCATGGTAATATAAACCAACATAGAGGCTACCATAACTTCCATCATAAAGAGAGAGATACCCACTACAGCCATTGTTTATGTATCGACTTATTTGGTAAATATGTTAGCCCCAAGACCCATAGCTATTAAATTAACTAGTAGGGCCTTATGGCATTTCTTCTTGAAACAATCAAATGAAGGGTGGGCAGGCATCAATCCTACGGATCTATGCCCCTCATTGACATCCATTTTGCAACCTCATTTCTATAATTAGGATGCCTTTATACAACCCATTCACTACATGTATAATTTTTATTCCCCATATAAATATCCACCCCAATAACGAAATTTTGGGGTCTTTCCTCACCTTTTATCCCCCTATAGAAATAACTCAACACTTACCTAATACAACAGACCGGATTTCGAGGATATACAATTTATTTTCATGCACAACTAGTATGAAACCAATAAAACAAGTAAGGGAAAATATAAATAAAGAGAGAGAGTTATGGATAAAATCATCCAACATGCAATATTTTATGTATAATGTCAGGAAGGGTAAGGTGAAATTATGCAAGATAGGGTAGGATTTGGATATGTAGCTTGGGTAGGTTTAGGATATTGGGCTTGAGTTGTGATATTGAACTCGCACAACTTTGGGTGAGCTAGGGAAGGAGAAACTATTGGACTCATTAGCATGGATAAACCTAACCTTTTCCTCTAGATAAGGGCTATTAATACATGTGCTCGGTTTAATACCAATTGACTACCTCTATCAGAGAAAGGCTATACCTTTTTCTTGAGATACCCTTCGATCATGCCATAACTTCCATAAGATACCTAGCTATTTCATGGACCAAACCACTAGTCCAAGTTTTGGGAAAGAAGGTATAATTCCTACCACCTAATCATGTCATTCATCAGAACCTATAAGTGGACTACCATCAATAAAGTTACGCGATGTTCCCCATTACTGGAGAATGGTAATGTTCATACCCGGTAATTATTTTACAGGTTTACCCAGGCTCATTTTATGTCTGTTCCCAAAGACTAAATTCGTTTCATTTCCTTCTAGAATTCTAACCTATTCGTCAAAATTCGTCCACACTTGGGTTGGCTAACCAACCGATGTGAAACGACTTGTTTAGAGTCTGTGCGAAAAGTCCAACCATGCTTCGATCCATTATGGTATTATTTAATTTGTCACTCAATTTGTGAAAATATTATTCTTCCCCATATTAGTTGACTCATGCTTATCAAAGATTGACCTGGACGTATTACCTCATTAGGAAGGGTTATTTATCATCCAGTTACTGGATAGGGAATTTTTTGGCTTTGTTAGCCTTGTTATTCCTTGAACATAGCTAAGGGTTATTACTTTGTTAATCATGGGATTCAAATTAGATGTCCCACTCCCTGCCAGTTTTTTACCTGGAATTTTAGGTTAGGCTTGATGGCTTACTCTTGAGTGCATCTAAACTCAACCAACCTGAGAGACGAGAAGACTCCGACGATCATGGAGCATTATTTAGTGAAGCTTGGTCAGGTTTGGTGAAGTCGAGTATGTTGATCAGTGATTGTCATTGATGTCAACCCAAGCAGCACCAGGGGCTAACCCAATATTTCATGGGAATTTTGACCTACCAGATTAATATATTCTGGGTCAATAATGCTTTTGATAGTTTATACTTGTGAGATGTTTCCGTTGATATATGGCACGCCATGTAATTCTTCACGTTTTGAGAGATATTCATGTTTGAAGTTTGTACCTCTAGTTAGTGGGATAAAACCCCATGGGGTTGGGGCATGGGTCATTGAAAATTCATAATAAATATTTTTTAATCTCTTAAAATCCCTCCCACGTTCACTCGTTGAAGCCCCTCTCAACTTAAGCATTTATATAAATTGTGATATTCATTTCCTCCTTAGGCAAGGGATTCGGCCATCTGGAACAAGTCATCATGGCATTTGCGCTTTAAATTTTTTTATTTTACGAAGGTTCAAAAGCTGAAATTTTTATGATACGAAGCTGAGATCCTAAGGAAGCTACTATAAAAATTTCAGATCAAGGTGCACAATATTTTTGGAGATATGATCTGTGGAAGTCATGGTTTTTGCAGGATCCTAAAATTCATCTCAAAGAAGTGACTTTGCTAAATTTTTCATAACTCTCTCTTTGAGTATCGGATTGGAATTCCGTAAAAAGTGGAAATAGTGCATAGTCTGTAGTTTTTTCTCTATCAATTTCAGAGACAAATGGAGTAAAAATGACAAGTGGTATGCCGTACAAGTGCGCTCTGTTGAAACAGTCCATAATTAGCGCATTGTGAGAGATTGGGTATAAACCTCTCTTGAAGAATCCAAACTAGATCAGACCTGTGGCATTGGAAATTCCACTCAAATGGCTACTATAGGACCAAAAATTAGATATTGAGGATCTGAAATAACAGAGATATAACATATTCAATATCGAGCTCCTAGAAGGCAAGAAAAAGCTAGATCATGTGTTGTCAAGAATTGCAAAGGATCAGAATTTCTATGGTAGCAAAGAAAAGCAAGGTGCAGTAGAGGGTAGCATGACAAGAGCAACAACCAAGGTGCATAACAACAGCAAGAATTTCATCATATGAAGTCTTCAAGTGGGTACGACTGCATACAATCATTGTAAAGGTATCATTGTACTTAGTCATTGTAAATACATTATTGTAAAAATTGTACTAATGTCTATCTTCCAAGGGTTTAAGAGGCAGTGTTGGGAGGTCTGGGATCATCATTAGGTGGTTTTTTCAAAGTTTGGCTTATGGTCTAGTATATATTTTTCTTCTACATCATTTTATATCATTGTAAAGTGGACCATTTTCCCTGCTACGGGAGTGAATTCTTCTTTTATTCTTCTATAGGGTGGTAGGGTAATGCTAGGGTGAGTTTTAGCTCATTGGGTGTTGGGGCATCTATTCAGTTGACTACTGAAGAATCTCAGGCGTCGGAGCGTCCATATAGTGGGAGTCGGAGAAGATTTCTTTTCTACATTCTAGGAATTTGGAGCTTTATTTTTAATTCGAGTTGAATATTAAATAATTCTTAGAACATCATTAGGTGGATTTTGTCCTGGAGTGGGTTTCCACCTTAAAAACTGTGTGCATTTCTATTCCTATTGTTTGCTGTTATCAGTGTACAAACACTGATAATAATTGAAGATTAACTAATGCTCTAATTGA
Organism: Pinus albicaulis; assembly: GCA_034641835.2. NCBI lineage: Eukaryota > Viridiplantae > Streptophyta > Pinopsida > Pinales > Pinaceae > Pinus > Pinus albicaulis. The sequence goes on along the minus strand of CM076574.1, from coordinate 1,140,726,726 downwards.
CAGGAATACTGATTCACCCCCCCCTCTCATTATTTCCAACAATTGGTATCAGAGCTTGGTTCCTTCAATAGCAGTTTAACAGCTGGAAGGAGGTCATGGAGCATACCAAGAATGGTGTACCTCTATTCAATGGAGGTCTATCTCTAGAAATGAATAATGGAGGTATATCTCTTGGCACAAGGTTATGAAGTATGGGACACTGTTCAAAATGGATTTACATCTACTACGAATGAACAAGGTAAGAAAAATTTGGTAAATGATGCAAAAGCAAAGAATATTATTATCAGTGGACTTATTGAATCTTCTTATCATAAGGTGTTGGGTTGTAAAAGTGCCAAAAATGTATGGGACAAGTTTGAGAATATATATGCAGGTGACTCAAATGTCAAAGAAGCAAAGCTTCAAATCTATAGAGAAAAATTTGAGCAACTCAGAATGAAAGAAGATTGCAAAATTGTTGCATACTTCCAATACGTTGATGAAATAACTAATACTCTAGAAGGATTGGGAGAGCCAGTTGACGAGAAGACTATTATACGGAAGATTCTTAGAACGTTACCAGGGAGATTCAACCCAAAGGTATCGGTCTTAGAATACAGCGCAAATATAGACAAACTCAGCAAAGAGGAATTACATGGAGTTCTCATAGCATATGAAATGAGACTTGATGAAGAAGAGGGTACTTCACATCTAGAAACTACGTTCGTTGGATCTAAGAAAACCAATAAGGATAAACAACCTTCAATTGAAAATACATGCACTTGAAAGTGTGAAGAAAAGGGAGATGATGAAGAAGGTCTTTCAGATGAAGAATATGCTTACTTCATGAGAAAACTAAAAATTGGTAAGGGACAATTCAAAGGTAAACTTCCATTGATATGTTTCAGCTGTAATGAGGTTGGGCATTTTGCAGCAAAATGTCCAAACAAAAGTAATGGCAACTCAAAAAGAAAGAAAGGCTTTAAGAAATTCAACAAGCAAGGATTCAAAAGGAACTTTCTCTCTAAAGAAGATAGCTCATCATCCGATGAAGACAATGACAGTGAAGAAGAAGCCAATGAGAGAGTATTGTTTATGGCCAAGCACAATAAACCCAAGCACAATAAACAAGAGGTATCAAACAACGAAGAAGAAGGATGGACCATAGAAGAATTTTATGAGGAAGCAATCAAGATTATAAAAGATCTCAAGGCAGATAAGATCCATTCAAATACTCTTGAAGAACAAGTTCAAGGTCTCAAAATTTAAGTTGAAGAACACAAATGCATTAAATAGTCACTTCAAAAGAAGTTGGAAGAAAGCAACCAAGAAAGGGAAGAATTAGAAGCCGAAGTAGTCTCGCTGTGTGAGGAAGTGAAGAAAGGAAAAACTATCCAAAACTATGCCAACAGCTCAAGGGCATTGGAAGAACTCATCAACAATCAACGATCTTACAATGACAAAATTGTCATCAAAGAAGAAGAAGCAGGACCTTCTACAACAAAATACAATGAATCTATGAGATTTGACATGCTTGTAGACTTCATTAGACAAGATTCGCAAGAACAGCCTTGGAAGACAATTACTCGACGAAAATTTCCATCCAGGTACCAACATATGTTTTATGGCTACTATTATTCATGTGGAAATTTTGGTCATAAAGTTGTAGAATGTCGCACGTACCCTAGGAACGAATAAAATTCTAGGAGATCTGTCAAATATGAACCTCCCAGAGCTCAGCGAAACCTCAATAGATTTGAACATTTAAGAAATAATATTGAATGTTACAAATGTCGAAACTTTGGACACATAGCCAAATATTGTAGACCTGAAAATCCTCCAAAAGAATTTTCAAAGCCACAAAACAAACGAACATGGAAGAAGAAGAAGAAGAATGATAATTTTTCTCTCACTTTCAAGGCTCAAAAGAACAAAGATGTGTGGTATGTTGATAGCGGTAGCTCAACACATATGACTGGAGATAGAAATAAATTTGTATCTCTGAAAGAGAAGAAGGATGGAACCGTGTCCTCTGGAAATGTGTTGGGCATGTGTTATATTCTTTCCACGATTAGCCCCACGCGTTGTACGTTGCGACGGGCGTAGCAGTGGGGTCACAAGGGAGGAGGTAGCCCCCACTGTTGGGGTTCGGGGCAGCGCCCAGGCGAAATTTTTTTTGGTATGTAGTCCCACTCATAGGCGGACCCACCCATGTTTTGTGCGTGATTTTTCACATGGTTTTGGCATACGATGGTTTTCAGCCCCTGATATTTTGTAGATCTGGTCAAGGTAACTACGATTATATTCTAATCTAGGGTTAATGGATTGGGGTTTATGTATGCTTTGGCATGTATATATATATATATATGTGTGTGTGTGTGTGTTGTAACACTAAAAGGAATATAATGAAAAATCAAGCTGGTCGTCCCGATTTGGGATCCAGGGGAAAATCTCTGTGTTTATCTGTTTAATGTTTTATGCTCTCGCTATTGTTTATTTTCTGTTATAATATTCGTGTGTAGATAATTTCCGTTCAGGGTTAAAACCTACATTTGGTATCAGAGCTGTTTTAGCTTCAAGGGGATGCCTTTGCTACTGAGGGTTTTTTTTTTGCTTGGGCCTGAGGTAGACCCTATTCAGTGGGAGATCTGCGGGATCGATTCTTGATGTGAAAGAAGATGGCGAGCGATGGAAAGATACAGATCGAAAAATTTAATGGTCAGAGTTTTGAGTTGTGGAAGCTCAAGATGGAGGATCTGCTGGTGGATAATGATCAGTAGATTGCGGTAGATCCAGGTACTAAACCAATGGCAATGTCAGATGAAGACTGGAAGAAACTGGATCGGAAGGCTAACAGCACAATACGGTTATGTGTCTCAGATTCAGTATTGTTGAATGTATCTGGGGAATCTATAGTGAATAATTTGTGGGAAAATCTTGGGAATTTGTACCAATCTATGTCTCTGGTGAATAAGTTGTTCCTACGAAAAAATCTGTATAACCTGAGGATGAAGGATGGAGACTCGGTGACAGAGCATCTGAACGCCTTCAATACTGTGGTAAGTCAACTGTCTTCTGTTGATATTAAAATCTCAGATGAAGATAAGTGCATCAGTTTGTTGTGTTCTCTACCAGACTAGTGGGACAGTTTGGTTATTGCAATAGGTACTAATACAACTACCTTGAATTTTGATGACATTGTCTCAACCTTGTTGTCGGAGGAAATGAGACGGAGAAATATGGAGGGTCAAAATGGAGATGCCTTATCTGTACGAGGAAGGTCCCAAAACAGAAACAATAATAAGGTTTCGAGTGGGAGATCTAAATCTAGAGGGAGATCTAAATCTCGTAGAAAGTTTGTAAAGGTGTGCTGGAAATGCGGAAAGGAAGGACACTACAAAAAGGAATACAGATCTAAAGCTCGTGAGAAAGGAAATGGATCTGATGATGCTCCTTCTGCAGAGGCAAAAACCACCTCGGATGAAGGTGGGGATGTTTATTTGGCTTCTTCTTCAAATACACATGTAGATCATGAGTCATGGTTGATTGACTCAGGTGCATCTTTTAACTTCACTCCCCATAGGGAGTGGTTCTACGAGTATGAAAAATATGATGGTGATGTCTTCCTAGGGGATGATAGGAAGGCCAGAATCATCAGACGTGGAAAGTTCAAGCTAAAGCTACAAGGTGGAAGGATTAGAACACTTCCTGTTGTTTTGCATATTCCTACATTGGCCAGAAATCTGATTTCTGTAAGCAAGATGGATGGTGCAGGTGTAAAAATAGTGTTTGAGAAAGATGCCTGCAAGATGGTTTGGGGAGCACTAATATTAATTCGGGGAGTTTGGATTGGAACTCTATACAAGCTACAAGGTAGCACTGTTATTGATGGGTGTAACAGTTATGTGGTTCCTGAAAGTGGAGTGGAAAGCCTAGCTATCTCTAGAGAAAAGACCATGTTATGGCATCAAAGGCTTGGACATATTGGAGAGAAGGGCCTTCGGATACTGCATAGAAATGGTATGGTAGAAGGTATGTCTAATTTCTCTTTGGATTTCGATTTCTGTGAACATTGTGTATATGGGAAGAAGAATCGAGTGAGTTTTCCTTTTGGTGCTAAGAGGGCGAACAAGATATTAGAACTTGTGCATAGTGATGTGTTTGGACCTGTCATTTCCATCACTGGGAAAGTCTGTGTACTATGTTTCATTCATATATGACTTCTCAAGGAATACATGGATATATTTCTTGACGAATAAATCTGAAGTCTTTGAAAAATTTAAAGAATTTAAGGCTCTAGTGGAAAACCATACAGAGAAGAAGATAAATGCGCTAAGGACATATAATGGTGGGGAGTTTTGCAAGAAGGAATTTGAAGAGTTCTGTAAGAAGTGTGGCATAGCACGGCAGAAGACTACTCCATACACACCTCAGAAAAATGGAGTTGCAAAAAGAATGAACAGAACACTGATGGAAAAGGCAAGAAGCATGCTCAGTGGTACCAGGTTAGGACAAGAATTCTGGGTAGAGGCAGTGGAGATTGCATGCTATCTGGTTAACAGATCACCTTCATCAGTGTTGGAGGATAAGACTCCACATTAGGTATGGACTAGTAATAAACCCTCTCTTTCACATCTAAGGGTATTTGGATGTGATGCATATGTACATGTTCCAAAGGAGATAAGGACCAAGTTGGATAATAAATCTGAAAGGTGCATCTTTATTGGGTATAAGGATGGTTTAAAAGGTTACAAGATTTGGAACCCAGAAACAAGGAAGGTTGTGTACAACCGAAATGTGGTGTGTAGAGAGGTGAAAGATTTTGTTAAACATGAACTCATACCAAAGGAACTTGAGAAGATAGATTTTGAGCTAAAGGAGTATGAATCAGACTCTACAGCAGAAGAAGATTCAGAAGAGGAAGAGCCACAAACTCCAGCTTTGAGAAGATTAATTAAAGAAAGAAGGAAACTAGAAAGGTATAGTCCATCTGCTTTCTGTTTAGGTTTTCCTTAACTATAACTAATGATGATCCCAGAACTGTCAGGGAGGCAGTAGATTCAGAGGATGGAAAACTCTGGAAGGAGGCCATGGTTGATGAAATGGCATCCTTGCATAAAAATGAGGCATGGGATTTGGTGGAGTTTCCGGCTGGAAGGAAGCCCATCAGGATCAAATGGGTGTTTAAGAAGAAGATGAATGTAGAAGGTAAGGTGGACAAATACAAAGCTCAGTTGGTAGCAAAAGGTTATTCCCAGGTGTCGGAAATTGATTTTGGTGATATTTTTTCTCCTGTTGCCAGAGTTACTTCTATTAGATTACTTTTATCTGTTGTTGCTGCATTTGATTTTGAGGTAGAACAGATGGATGTGAAGACAACATTTCTTCATACAGATCTGGAAGAGGAGATATACATCAAACAACGTGAAGGCTTTAAGGTGAAGGGGAAGAAAGAACTAGTATATAGGTTAAAGAAGTCTCTGTATGGGTTAAAACAGTCACCAAGGATGTGGTATCAGAAATTTGATACTTACATATGGGGACTTGGCTTCCTGAACGAAGGGGAGGATCCTTTGTCTGAACATTTTAAATTTAATTGGTCTGTTGTTGGCGGTCTTTCCTTGGATGATATGTTGTTGATTGGAAATGACAAAGAAATTATCTAAGATTTGAAGATCCAACTGTTCTCCAAATTAGACATGAAGGATCTTGGTGCTGCAAACTATATTTTGGGCATGGAAATTAAGAGAGATCGGGAAAAGATGATGCTCTGGTTAAACAAAAGGAAGTATGTCGAAACTATATTTCAGAGGTTCAATATGCAGGATAGTAAACTAGTGAATGTTCCTATTCCAGTAGGTGTAAAGTTGTCTGCTGAACAGTGTCCCAAGACACACGAAGAAGAGGAGTATATGTCCCGTGTTCCATATGCAAGTGTAGTGGGTAGCCTGATGTATGCAATGGTTTGTACTAGACCAGACATTGCACATTCAATGGGAGTATTGAGTAGTTTTATGTCAAACCTAGGAAAGGAGCACTAGATAGCAGTGAAGTGGGTTTTCAGATATTTACGTGGCACTATTGATTAAGGCTTGTGCTACCAGGGAAGACCAGGATTGGAAAGAATGTTGGATATTCGCGGTTTTGTTGATGTAGACTAGGCTGGAGATCTGGACAAAAGAAGATCTACAAGTGGGTATGTGTTTAGCCTATTTGGAGGTGTAGTCAGTTTGATGAGTAAAAGACATTCTGTAGTGGCTCTTTCAACTATAGAGGTAGAATACATAGCAACCACTCATGCAAGTAAGGAAGCAGTTTGGTTGTAGAGATTGTGTTCAAGTATGGGGTTGGTACAACAACCTATAAGGATAGACTGTGATAGCCAAAGTGCAATTTTCTTGGCTAAGAACCCTTCTTACCATTCAAAGACAAAGCACATTGATGTTCAATATCACTTTGTTAGAGATATGGTTGAGGCTAAAAGGGTGTTGCTGGTAAAGGTGGACACTTTGATGAATTTTGCAGATGCATTGACGAAGTCTGTGAGCACTCAGAAGTTCTCTTGGTGTAGAGAAACAATGGGTGTTGAAGAATTGGCCCAATTACTAAGCTCTCCTATGGCCCCCTGTGGAAATAAAACAAGAAGTAGGAGAATGTTGGGCATGTGTTATATTATTTCCACGATTAGCCCTACATGCTATACATTGCGCTGGGCACAGCAAGGGGGAGGTAGCCCACACTGTTGGGGTCTGGGGCAGTGCCCTGGCAAAAAATGTTTTGGTATGCAGTCCCACTCATAGGTAGACCCACCCATGTTTTGTGCATGATTTTGCACATGGTTTTCGGGTACGATGGTTTTCAGCCCCTGGTATTTTGTACATCCAATCAAGGGAACTACGGTTATGTTCTAATCCAAGATTAATGGATTGGGGTTTATGTATGCTTCAACATGTATATATATTTGTTGTAACACTAAAAGGAATATAATGAAAAATCAAGCTGGTCGTCCCGATTTGGGATCTAGGGGAAAATCATTGTTTTTATCTGTTTAATGTTTTATGCTCTCACTAGTGTTTATTTTCTGTTATAAGATTCATGTGTAGATAATTTTTGTTCACGGTTAAAACCTAAAAAATGATGGATCTTCAAATGTTATATGATCAGGTACTATCACTCTTGGAAGCAAATATGCTCTAGCCAAGAATGTTCTATTGGTTGAAAACATGAATCACAATCTGCTCAGTGTTGGACAAATGTGTGATAAAGGACACACAATACTATTCAACTCCATGAAATGTGAAATCAGGAAAGGCGTGTATGGTGAAATTGTGACTACAACAAGTCAGGCTCCAAATGACATATATGTTCTGGATGAAGTAACTAAAGCATGTCTAATAGCTAAAGAGGATGATACATTAATTGGTAGCAATGATGATCGACTAAGTAAGAAGTTTGGTACAAAGGTGCAAAGTGATTTCGAGATGTCTTTACTTGGTGAGATGACATACTCCTTAGGGATTCAAATATCTTAGCAAGAGAAAGGGATATTTATATTTCAAGCCAATTAAATCAAGGAAATGCTCAAGAAATTTAAAATGAAAGATTGCAAACCCATCCTTACTCCAATGGTAACAGGTTTCAAATTGAGCATAGAAAACTTATCTAAGGATGTGGATCAAAGGTTGTACAGATCTATGATTAGTAGTCTTCTATATGTAACAACCTCCCGACCAGATGTTATGCAAGTAGTTGGACAAGTACCAAGATTCGAAGCAGCACCAAAAGAATCACATATTAAATATTCACCAGCATTGGAATATCTTCGCCAAAGGATTGGGATTCTCCCAAGTTCTCATTAGATTTTCCTTTTTTAAAATATAAAGGGGGAGTGGAAGTAGATTACAGGTATGCAGGACAGTTGTGTGTTAGGGGGAGTGGAAGTGTGTACAGGTTCGCAAGATGGTTGTGTTTCAGGGGGAGTTACCCTTTTCCATTAATGTCAAAGGGGGAGAGAATGTTTTAGGAAGAGGTGTCATGATCGCAGGTGGAGTACTTATGTTTCCATCAATACCAAAGGGGGAGATTGTTGATCAGCGATTGTCATTGATGTCAACCCAAGTAGCACCACAGGCTAACCCAATAGTGCATGGGCATTTTGACCTACCAAATTAATATATTATGGGTCAATAATGCTTTTGATGGTTTCTACTTGTCGAGATGTTTCCGTTGATATATGGCACGCCATGTAATTCTTCACAGTTTGAGAGATATTCATCTTTGAAGTTTGTACCCCCAATTAGTGGGCTAAAACCCCATGGGGTTGGGGCATGGGTCATTGAAGAGTAATAATTAATGTTTTTTAAGCTCCTAAAATCCCTCCCATGTTCACTTTTTGAAGCCCCTCTCAACTTAAGCATTTATATAAATTGTGATCTTCATTTCCTCCTTAGGCAAGGGATTTGGCCATTTGAAAAAAGTCGTCGTGGAATTTTTTCTCTAATTTTTCTTTTTTTACGAAGGTTCTGAAGCTGAAATTTTCATGAGGTGAATCTGAAATCCTAAGGAAGCAATTGTAAAAATTTTAGATCAAGGTGAGCAATATTTTTGGAGATATGATCTGTGGAAGTCAGGGATTTTGCAGGCTCCAGAAATTCATCTCAAAGAAGTGACCTTGGTAAATTCCTCATAACTCTCTCTCTAGGTATGGTTGGGAATTCTATGAAATTGGTGATAATACTGGTGCAGCTTTTTCTCTATGTTAATTTCAAATCCCAAAATGAAGAAAACGTTGACACGTGACACATAGCAGTATAATGGCGCTCTGTTAAGAAACGATTCTCAGAGTAGAGACCTTGTGAGAAATTGGGTATAACTCTCTCTTGAAGAATCCAAATTGAGTCAAACCTATAGCATTGGAAGGAAGACTCAGAGGACTACTAGAGGACTAAAAATCAGATATTGAGGATCTGAAATAACATAGATACACGAGATTCAATATCGAGCTCCTAGAAGGCAAGAAAAACCTAGATCATGTGTTGTCAAGGATTGCAAAGGACCAGACTTTCTACGGCATAAAAGACAAGATGCGAGGTATATTGGCAGGAAGCCAAAGCAAGGTGCATAGCAAAATAACCTAAAATAAAGTTCTCATCACTGGAAGTCTTCAGAGTGACGACACTACATACAATCCATTGTAAAGGTATCATTGTACTTAGTCATTGTAAATACATTATTGTAAAAATTGTACTAGTGTCTATCTGCCAAGGGTTGAAGAGGCAGTGTTTGGAGGTCTAGGATCATCATTAGGTGGTTGTGTCAAAGTTTGGGTTATGGTCTAGTATATCTTCTTCTTCTACATCATTCTATATCATTGTAAAGTGGATCATTTTCCCTAGTACAAGAGTCCATTATTCTTTTATTCTTCTATAGGGTGGTAGGGTGGTGCTAGGGTGAGTTGTAGCTCATTGGGTGTTGGGGAATCCATTCAATTGACTACTGAAGAATATCGAGCATTGGAGCATCCATCTTGTGGGAGCTGGAGAATAATGCTTTTCTAGATTCTAGGAAGTTGGAGCTTTATTTTCAATTGGAGTTGAATATTAAAGAATTATTAGAAAAGAATTAGGTGGTTTTTGTCCAGGAGTGGGTTTCCACCTTAAAAACTATGTGCATTTTTGTTCCTATTGTTTGTTGCTATCATTGTACAAACATTGATAATAATTGAAGATTAACTAATGCTATAATTGAAAGGAATACTGATTCACCCCCCCCCCCTTCTTAGTATTTCCAACAGAGTATAATCAGGTGAGTTTCCCTACTTAATCAAAAAGGGATTACATGTATAAAATAATGAAAGTTTGGTTTACTAGTGTTTTCTAGCTCAAGAAAGATACGAGTACCTAATAAATGGAAGAAGGAGGGTGGGTGGTGTTGGGATGTAGTAATCACTATTAAATGAATAAAAAATACACATTAATTATCAATATAGGGATGTCTTTTTATTCCAATGACAATTACACTTTCTGTGTTGATACGCCCAACCAGAAGCAATTCCAAAGAAAAGAAATCGTTGCTGAAGTAAATGCTAGAAATAAATCACTCATGAAAAAATCAAATGATCTACAAAAATGGAATCACACTTCAATTAATCTGTTCTAGCGTGCCACAAAACAAGCATCCATCTGGTGTCTCTAATATCACATGTGTAACAACATAGAAAGTATTGAAATTGAAGCACATATATTCACAACTGAATAACAACAATAGCACTCTACTGATACATAAATATAAATACAAATACATACAAACAACTACTTAATCACTGCAATCCCTGCTAAGAAGGATGGCCTTTCCTCCCTAGTAGGGCACAGGTACAGAAAGAAGTTAACATAAACTAAATTGAATAACACATGTAATAGCAATAACACGATAATCTATATTAATCTGAGCACAATTATAGAGCCAAAATAATGTTGTTATCCACTAACCTTTTGACCTCTATGGCTGAGAACTATATAGCGCTTACATCTCAGAAAATCAAGGGATAGATCAGTCATGAGAATCTTATGATTCTCATTTTCATCGAAATAGAATAGATATAGTTATAACCACTTCTTAATATCTGCCTAGAAAATTATAGATTACAATAAAAAACGCCCTTAGGCTGTTATCCAAAAATACAATGCTAAACAACTTCGACAACTATCATAACAAAACCACAACTGTAGTGTAACAGCTAAAGGACAGGTCAGCAATAGGTGTTGACGAGATCTAGTCAGCAGTACAACTGTATCAAAAGTTCACCAACAGGTCTGTAACAATAGAGTGTAATAAAAGTTTGCCGACGGGTTTCTACCGGCAAGGTGTAACAAAATCGCTTCATTGTAACAACACCCTCTTAACTACTCCTTTGGACCTCATGCTCGGGATCATTGGTGCTATAAATGACATCTCTAAAGACAACACAAAGGCCATAGATCTTCTCCAAACATTCATCCTCAATTAGTCGACAAAAGGCATGATATATCATAATAATTGATGAAAGGGCGAAGTAATGAAAATAAGGTGAAACAACACAAGTTAGGATAGAAAGGTAGGAAGAAAAGGAAAAGACAGCCCCATTAGTTATAGTCATGAGGTAAAATAGGGGAAAAAAGTGTAGGAAAAGTGTGAAAAACTGGAACCCAACATCTCCCTCGAACTGAAATACTTCCATGTCCTCATGCAAACTCATCTCTCATGGGAGTATCTCCAGTGTAGGTCGGTGAGATCATAAGCACCTGATGTATCTTCATCTGCTAACATGTACCCCTGATTTTCCATCAACTGTCGTACCTAGGACTCTGACGCCTACTTACTCAATTCATAATTACTCTCATAATCCTCAATTGGCAGCCAGATCAAAGGAAACTTGAATCTCAATCCCAGCCACAAATCACCAATGGATAGTACAATCTGTGCATAAGCCTGTACATGTGTAACATACACCATGAAATTTTGGAATGAGAATGGTTCCCCCTTCAATAGCTCAGCACTACTGGATTCCATGCGTTTCAAGTACCCAGTCAAGGCTCAACTCTTTATCATTGAGAACTAATCAAGGAAGAAGTTCACAATTCTTCTTCTATAAGTGGCAACTAGTTCTTTAATCCCAGGGGTACTCAACATTTCCCTGAATTCTCACCTTAACTTAGCAACCCATCTCGGTTATGCTCGAACCCAAAATACCATCTTCTCCTCATTAGCCTCCATAGATTTAATGGACAAATTCCATTCAATATGATTCTTCATGAAGGACACAAAAGCTCTCAACTGAAGATCTCCCATATAGGAGAATATTGTCACAACCATATGCATACTCACATGTTCACAAATAATATTGTGTAATAATAACTCACACAACAAGATTTTCTCATCGAAATCGGAGGCACGAAAAACATCTAGAAATGCGTGAGTGGAAGAACATAAATAAGGCCTGTCCTTCATAACATTTTTTATCTAGAACAGGAAGTAACGTTCCCATAGAAAGATAGGATCAGATGGAGAAGGCCACCTACAACCCAATGAATTGAGGGCAAGGGCATGAAGTTTTTTCTTATATATGGTGAGATCCCAAACCTGCTGCTGTAACAACAACAACTGTTCCTCCTGTTTCTTCAGAGCTTCCTTCTTCTTATAATTCTCCCATCCTTTCTTCAACTCTTATTTCGTCCATATTTCATGTAAAGTTTCTATTTATCTCTGATGTTCCTTTAGCCAAATCATCCCCTCCTAAAGGGGGATTGCTTCCTGTTTCCACTTTTGTAATTCAGAGGTTAACAAGATTTTCTCAGAAATCCATCCCTAGATGGGACTCGACATTCTTCTGCATTCAATATCCACATCAATAATGGGTGTAAAAACCTCCGCTACATGGGGTTTTTCCACCCCTGCTGGTGGTTCTTATGTAACAACATCTTCCTCGGTGGGTTCTTGTGTGTCAGCCACTTTGTTTCGACCTAGAATAGTCTCCATGTCCATTGATGTCTCTTCTACAATAGGAGTGGTCTCCATAGTTTCTTGTGGGTCAGTTTCTAGGCCAATTATTATAGGAGGCTCTACTTTAATTGTTAGTTCTTGTGTAACGACATAATCATCAATGGGTTCTTGTATAACAGCTTCCTGTTGTTTTGTTTATGTTTCCATTGGGCTGAAATTTTCTCTACAGACCTTATATCCTGCTACTTTCAGGTCTTGAAAACATGTCCTGCATATAGACACTGGGATTTCCTTCCCCTCAGATAATTTTCACTTTAATTCTTCATTTTCCTTCCATATATTTTCGATTCATAAAAACAGGACATGAGTTTCATCCTTACCTGATGAGGAGGGTTGCCTTTATTCTTCTAATACTTCTTCTTCTATTTTCTTTCCAGCCATAGACAAAGGTTTTGCAGGTATGCTGAATTTCACTCTTTTTTTTGGCCTTCTATCCCAAAATGGTTCATCAGTAGGCTCTTTCCCAATTCTAACTCCAGCAGGCCGAGTTTGGGTTTCTACTTCTCCCTGACTTCCTCTTGAAGTCGTGGTCTATTTCCCCCGACTTGTCCTTGGCCTATTTCGCTTGAATTTTTCCCAAGTTTTTCCTTACTAGCGTAGGGCATCGGATATGATTAACTTGATGATTCGTGATTAGTCACACATGCCTCCAGGTGTGCTGTTTTCTTTACTGCTGCCACCATATGCTTGATGCTCCCTAACAAGTAGAATGGAAGATTAATCTTTTGCTAGTGTTGAAGGTTATAAGCAGAGGAAATTGATATTTAAACACTATTGTGTATCTTCCCTCACAAGTGATATATTTAATTAAACCTAGGGCGACATCTGCCCAAGGATGAGGAAGCGACAACTTGTCAATTCCTCTCCCTTTATTCTCTAGTTTTTCTTCTCCTTCTAGGAATTTTTCTTTCAAGGTGGGGTCATTTATTTTTCTATTAAACCAACTACATCACTCTAATGGAGATGAATTTAATTGGGAAATTACCTCTTCAGTCACCTCAATTTGCATGCCCCTAACTCAGGTTTGATTTTTGTTTAGATTCTGGGCAAATTCAATTTCCACCACCTCGTCCGAGCCTTCAAGCTTCTGGAAATTCTCAATCCATCTGAAATATCTGAATATATGGTAGGCTTCTGGACTATTTTGCAAGGTGTTCAAAGAATCTGGATTGTGCCTGACCACTGCTCCACCCATATTTCTATTTTTTTTCTGAATTCGCTTCTTGCTGTTTAGTCCCACTATAATATCACTGCACTGCTCACTACTTCTCGGTGTCTCTGTTTATCCCAATTGACGATTTTACAATCAGGATGCAAGGTTTCAGTTGAGGAGGTTGATGGGAGGTGACATATTTTACGGATTACCAAATCGTACCTCACACTAATATTCCTAAATTTCTTGTTATGGAAAGAAATGGGATCTAGTACACACACTCTTTTCCAACTGGATTCAATCATCATTGGAAATTGTGTTATTAATTGGGTGCATCTGGATTTGATAGAGGTATATAACTACGGGTTTTTGCAATGATTTCAAGACATATCCCCTCCCCCACCTTAATGGTGACATCTTCCCACATCCATCACAAGATTATCATTACTTCTCCCAATTAATCACCAAATCATAAATGATAACGTTTAGCTTTTGAATGACATACCTGAGGTGACGTGGAGGAAGATTTCGAATTGGCAGTATTCTGCTTGTAGTGCTTGTTTTTTTTTCTTTGGCTAGAATGATTATTACTATTATGGAATGAAACATAAGAAATAGTGTTCATGGCTGTCATTTATTACATGTGTAACAACCAAAACAACCTTTAGATTATTCTTCAAAAAACATAATAATCAGGAGAAATTGGTAGAGAAAAGAAAATTACATGAATACCATCATTCTATAAAATAGATTAGAAAGGGAAGATGATGTTTCAGGAAGAAAAACATGGGTGTAAAAACTGCCACAAGGGTGGTTTTTAGTTGTTACCAATTGGCTAGCTGTGCCTGGAAAGGGGTTTTCACAGTTAGATTTATTATTTTTGTTTTTATTTTTATTTTGTTATATATATATATATATATATATAGTAAATAAGTGTAATAACTGCCACAAAGGTGGTTTTCAACTGATACACTTATTGGAATTTCAATTTTAAGGCTGCACAAGAGAATGTTCCCATGTTGTCGTAACACAAATATCAGAGTCCACGACAATGTTGACAAATGATTCCTTCGAAGCGGGCTGATGATATAACGTTAGATGGTGCCCATTAATCAGTAACGGTGTCTTAGCACTGTCAATGGTGACCAATTTTACAATCCCATTATCAAATACTGTGTCCACTTTGTAAGGACCTAGCCATATGGTGCAAAGCTTTCCTTTGAAATATTTGAACCTTGAATCATACAAAAGAGCCCAATCTCCTTTCTGGAAATTTTTCTTCTTAATAAACCAATCATTCCATCTAGCTCTTTGCTGTTGAATGATATCTGTTTGTTGAATAACAGTCAGTCGTTTCTCTTCCAAATCATTGAGCTGGTTCATTCTTTGAGTCTGTGCCATACTCAAATCTAGATTGACTTGCAATGTTGTTCTTAATGTATTTATTTCAAACTATATGGGGAATAAGGGATTCTTACCATACACCAATTCATATGGTGAGAAGCCTGTATTATTCCTCCATTTTTTCCTATAAGCCCATAGTACTTCTGGAAGTTTCTTGGCCTAGTTTCTTTGGTATCTAGTTACTAGCTTTGTTAAGATTCCCTCAATGAATTTATTGGTGCTTTCTACTTGACCATTTTCTTATGGGTGATATGGTGAAGTGATTGTGTGATGAATTCCATACTTTTCAACCAGCTTCTTGATCAAATTAGATGTGAATTGAGGCCCCCAATCTGTCACTATCTCTCTAGGTATCCCGAAGCGAACAAAAATATCTTAAGACAGGAAGTCTGAACAGTCTGCTCTACTGCTCTAGTTAGTGCTTTTGCTTCGACCCATTTTTTGACATAATCAATGTAGACCAATATGTATGCCTTTTGCTGTGATGAAGGATTAATTGCTCCCAAAAAGTCTAGGGCCCATTTCTCGAATGGTTCAATCACTATCTAAGGATGTAACAACATCTCATCTGATTTCAGAGGCTGGCCCATCCTTTGCAACTATCACATCCTTTCACAAAATTCTTGGCATCCTGGAATATAGTTGGCTAGTAGTACCCTGTTGAGAGTACTTTATGTCATGTCCTCTTATCAGTGAAGTGTCCTTCACAAGGTTCCTCATGACAAGCCTTCAATATCTAGAATACCTCATCTTCTCTAAAACATCGCCTGATCTGAAAATTTGGCCTGGTATTGTAGATATTGCCTTCTATCCATGAGTAGGTAGCACTCTGTTTTATAATCTTCCATATTTCCTTCGAATACAATTGGTGTGGAAATTTTCCTACAACAAGACAATTGGCTATATCTACATACCATGGTGATTGAGTAGAGATGGCAAAAATATATTTGTCTAGAAAAGAATCCTCAATGGTAGTGCAGTCATGACTTATAGTTAATCTAGAAAGAAAATCAGCAACTACATTATCTTTTTCTGGGTTTATTTAAAATAGTAATATGAATTACTTGTAACAACAGTAACCATCATGTAACTCTACCATTAGTAACAAGCTTGTTCATTAAAAATCGAATTGCAACATGGTAAGTGTGCACAAATACTTGGTACTCAGTGATGTAGTGCCAAAATTTGTTGATAGCATGCACTACTACTAGGAATTCCTTTTGAGTAATAGTGTAGTTGAGTTCTGATGGAGTTAATTTCTTGCTGATAAATTAAATGGCATAAGGTTTCTTCTCCTCCAGCTGCCCCAAAACAACACCCACAACCTATTTCATGTCGTTCGTAGCAATGTGATGGAAATTCAGTTTAATTCCCTCATAAAACAGGTGCTACTATGACACAAATTTTTAACTTTAAAAAGTCCATCTCACACTTCCCTATCCACAAAAATTATGCATATTTCATGACTAATGAAAATAGAGCAGATGCAATATTTGAAAAGTTCTCTATAAATCTCTTATAGTATCCTGTATGTCCCAAAAAACTGCGTACCTCTTTTGGAGTCTTGGGGGTTGAGATTTTTTAGATTACCTCAATTTTTGCAGGATCTACCTTGATTCCATTTGCTAAAATGAAATGTCCCAACACAATTCCCCGAGTCATCATCATGTGGCATTTTTATGTGCTCAGAGTAACATTAGTTTTTTCACAATGTTTCAACACTTTTCCTAAGTTATCTAATGCTATCTCAAAGGCATCCCCATAGGGTGTAAAATCATCCATAAATATTTCAAGAAATTCATTCAAAATATCGGAAAAAATACCCAATATTGCCCTTTGAAATGTTGCTGGTGCATTATAGAGGCCAAAGGGAAGGACTCTGTATGAAAAAGTACCCCATGGGCTAGTGAAGATTGTCTTGTCTTGGTCTTCTGAGGCAATCTGTATTTTATTATAGCCACTAAACCCATCTAGAAATGAAAATAATTTTTTCTAGAAAGAGTATCCAAGACCTAATCAATGAATGGTAGAGGAAAATGGTCCTTTTGAGTGGCCTTGTTAGACTCTCTATAGTCAACACAAAGTCTCCATTTTCCATTCTTTTTTAGAACTATGACAAGCGAAGACACCCACTAGCTGTCAAAAATGGGGTAGTTGAAATTAGCATCAAGGAGTTTTGGAAATTCTTCTTTCACTATCTCCTTAAGTGCGAGGTTCATTTGGCACTGAGGTTGTCTAACTACTTTGCAGTCCTCTTTAGGGTAAATACGGTGAGTGCATAGGCCAAGATGGATTCCTTTCATTTCTGTGTAATCCCATGCAAATGATTTTTTTTTAATTTCTGTAACAGTTGTATCAGCAATCTTTTTTGTTCAACAGTCAGTTTATGATTGATGTTTAAACATTTTTGAGGTTTGATTTCAACGGGACTGCTGATAGTATGCAGAGTTGTTTTCAAATGTTCCAGCATCATCTAGCTCATCTTCTTCTCCCAAATATCTAATAGAGGAAAAATGGATTGAATTACTAATAAAACTGTTAATGATATCATCCTCTGTTTCATCCTTAAAGTATTGTGCTTTTCCAAGCGTGAGAAGAGGTAGGGAAGATCAGATTCAGGTGCAAATTCATCCTACCAGGGACTACTGGAATCCATATGAGGTTTTGCTGGGGGATAAAGGTTCAAGTTCTTAGTGGCCTGTCCATATGAGATCACCATAGATCTGGACCTACATTCGATATATGTGTCTACAGTGGCCATCCATGGTCTTCCCAAGATTAAAGGATGAACCCCTGGGCTAGATTTGGTTTGTAAAATGAGAAAGTCAGCCGGATAGTTCCAATAAGCCATAGTGATGACCACATCTTCTATCATTCCCTTGGGCTTGATATGTGACTTATCTACTAATTCAAGCAGTGTGGGTGTAGGTCTAAGTCCATGAAGTCCTAGAGAGGTGAAGAGGTCTTTAGTCATGACATTAATAGCTGCCCCTAGATCAATCAAATTATTGGTTATAGGATGATTATCAATATGGACAGTCACTATAGGGTTCCTTGGGTCATTATATTTAGTCATAAAAGGTTGATCAATCATAAGATCTAACAATTTCCCCATGACATGGATAGTAGCTAATGTAGTCAACCAATGGACACTTTAGTATTGAATGTAGCAAGAATTATATTATATATAATTCCAAATAAATTGGACTCTTCATATGAGATTGAATTCATGCTTTACTTTAATTTTAATGCACAATGTCAATTTCCTAACAATCATAAAGCTTAGAGGTGATGATTTATATTTTTCAAGGTTTGTGAGTCACAGTTGCATTTGCAACTTCACCATTTTCCAATGCAATTGCCATTCAACTATGAATGTTTACATAGAATTTATGGTAATAATTTAAATATGACCTTCAAAAGCCTTTCTTTTCCTTGAGCTGTAATGGAGTGAAATATGTTAGGGATGTGATGTGGCTAAATTCTCTGAAATTATAAAAAAATACTACAATTAAACATAAGTGCAGTAAAACACCCTTCGAATCTATCTATGGCTCAATCACAACCCAAACTATGTACCAATTACAGGCTCTACTTCACTGTACTAATTCACAATATGTATCTATCAACCATGATTAATACTGGGTGGAGATTTCTCTACGTTGTTGAAGTTGCTGCCAAAACATGGGATGTCGTTCTAGAAATGTCAAATTCTGATTGTATATATATCGGAATGGCGCGGTATATATACATCTCTGCTAACAAAATACTGAATGCTAGCCTCACACCATGATCCCACGAGGATTGTGTTTAATTTCTCATGCAGTATCGCAGGAAATTAGAACCACACATACTAGAACGCAGTATCTAGACCATGCTAGCCACACTCCATGATTCCACGGTGACTGTGTCTACACACATCTGTGGCCTTTACACTTACACTTCGTCCAATACGAAGTTGAATTTGCTATCGTCAATTTTTTTCGAACACACCCACGTTCCTGCATTCACACACTCATATATATATATATATATATATATATATATATATATATAGTTTCAAACTCAAAAGTTAAAAGGAAACATATAATGCAAAATACAAATTACATTAACATCGCATGGGCTAAATATTTCATTGATCACCCCTTTGCGTTTGCAGTATTTACATTGGCACTCTTGGTTTTTCCTCCCTGCTTCCCTATTATTTATACTTGAAATATGAAAATATTCCTCTTAGAATAGATTTCTTCTAGATTTTTTCCAGGAAACCAATACCTCCCTATTTTTAAGTGCTTATCCCTATTTTGGCTCTATTTCCATGCAGGGAAAGAAACCAATTCCTAATTTTATTCCTAAATAATTAAAAATACAAAACAACTAACTACTCTAATAATAATAATAATAAAATAAAATACTAATACTAATGTTTATTCCTTTTGGATTAGCCACAACATGTGAACAAAAAATCACATTGTTGGCTAAGTCGAGATGCTCCTGCATCAGATTCCCGGGGAAGAAAACCGATCTTGTAATGCTTCAGAATCTACTCCCAACTTTTGTAGCTTTTCTGAAGTCATCCAACTGGCGTCTTCCATTGGATGCCCTTTCCATTTGACTAAATACTAATAATAGGTTTGGCTCTTGATTTTCTTTCATACTCTTCTCCAAAATGGCTTCGACTTCCCTCTTTCCTGTTTTGGGCATCTTCTCTTCCCAATTTACTGTCGGGGTTTCTTCTACTATGAAGTCCCCTTTTGGTTCTTCTTCTGGTTCTCAATATAGATAAAAATCTGCAAAATTGAAGGTTGGAGATATTCCAATTCCCGTTGGCAATTTAACTTCATATGCATTTGAACAAAATTTCCTTACAATTTTACATGGCCCTACCTTCTTCAATTTTAATTTTTTATAAGTTTTAACAGGAAATATTTATTTTCTTAAATATACCATGACTAAGTCACCCACTTGGAATTCCTTTTCTCACCTCCTCATATCTGCTCTTTGCCTATATTTTCTACTGCTTTCTTGCAATCTATTTTTGACATCTTCCTGTAGTTCCTGCATCTATTCTGCAAATTATTCAGCCTTTCACTCCTTAATTCTTGTTTTCCTAGATCTCTGAGCTCATACGCACCTCTTGGATGCATTCCAAAAACAATCTGGAATCAACTCATACCAATACTTTGATTTGGAGTATCTTTGTAAGCAAACTTAGCCTAAGCAAGGGCTAAATCCCACTGTTTAGGATTTTTATACACCGAGCTTCTCAATATGTTTCCTAGACTTCTATTCACTACCTTGGTCTATCCATCCATTTGAGGATGATATGATGAACTGAAACTAAGGTTGATACCTCGTTTCTTCCACAGATTTATTTAGAAATGTCCCACAAACTTGGTATCCCTATCAGACACAATGCTTAGAGGTAATCCATGTAATCTTACGACTTCTGAAAAAACAGATTAGCAATATGTGCTTCATCACTTGTTTTCTTGCATGCAATAAAATGAGCCATTTTAGAAAATATATCCACAACAACAAAAATGGAGTCATTCCCCCTTTTATTTTTTGGAAAAACCAAAACAAAATCCATACTAACTGCATCCCATGGTCAGTCGGATATTGGTAATGGCTGATACAATCTTGTATTTTGACTTTTCCCCTTAGCATGCTGAAAAATCCTGCATTTTCCACAAACCGTTTAACATCAGTTTGCATCTTTGGCCAGTAATAAAAAGTATTTACCTGAGAAAAGGTTTTGTCCTGTCCAAAATGTCTAGATAGGCCTCCACTATGCTTCTCGTTGATTATGTTTTCCCTCATAAAACATTTAGGAAAACATAATTTATTACTTTTGAATAGTAATCCCCCTTGGATAAGATAATCCAACCATTGGCTTCTGTTATGGACTGATGGATTTTCTACAGCTACATAAATTTATTTTAACTCTCCATCGTATTTATACATGTCAACCATTTCCTCAAACCCTATAACACCAACTTGTAATTCCTGCATGATTAAATTCGCCCTGCTCAAAGCATCAACAAATTTGTTCAATTTACCACTCGTATGTTTTATTACAAAATTGAAACTCTGCAAATATTCTACCCATTTGGCATGTTTCTGATTTAATTTTGGCTGGTTGTTTATAAAATGTAATGCATGATTATCATAATATAACAAAAACTCTTTTGGCAACAAATAATGTCTCCATTTTTTTAAAGCCTGTACAACAACATAAAACTCTTTGTCATAAGATGAATATTTCTTCTTTTCTTCATTTATTTTTTCACTGAGGTATGCTATTGGTTTCTGATCTTCACTCAAAACTGCTCCAATCACAATTCCACTAGCATCAGTTTCAACCTGGAAAAGTTTCTCAAAATTCGGGAAAGCCAAGACTAGTTTTTCAGTATTTTTTTCCTTTATCAATTTAAAGTTTCAATCTGCTACTTCTATCCTTTTGAATGGATGATTAGTTTCTCTAATTGATTCAATAATGGGTGCACAAACCTGACTAAAACTTCAGATAAATTTTCTGTAGAAACTTGCAAGACCATGGAAGCTTCTTACCTCAAATATGCTTCTAGGAGTTGGCCAATTCACGATTACTTCCGGATCCAATTTCAACCCTTTCTTAGAGACTAAAAATACCAAATAAATTAATTTTTCCTTCATAAAGCTTCACTTATTCAAATTTATTAGAAGTTTTTCTTTTTGCAAAGTTTTTAGAACTAATTTAAGGTGTTCTAAATGCTCCCCTTTACTTCGACTGAAAATGAGAATATCATCCAGATAAACAATCACAAACTTGCATGCATATTCCTTCAAAACTTCATTCATTAACCTCATGAAGGTATTGGGTGCATTAGTAAGCGCAAAAGGCATTACTAACCTTTCATACAAACCAATGTTTGTTTTGAATGTAGTTTTCCACTCATCCCCTTCTCGAATCCTTATCTGATGATACCCACTCTTCAAATCTATCTTGGAAAACAATTTTACCCACTAAAACAATCCATTAAATCATTCATTCATGGTAAAGGAAAACTATACCTGATGGTGATTTTATTTATGGACGTAGAATCTATGCACATGCACCATTCACCTCCTTTATTTAGACTAAGTACTATTGGTACAACACATGGAATTAGGCTTTCTCTGATTAATCCTTTATCCATTAAGTCTTGCACTTGTCTTCCAACTTTGGCATTTTCCCGTGGCGTTAACCTCTAGGTTGCTTTATTTGGAAAACTGGCTCCAGGGATTAGATCAATGTGGCGACTAATAATCCTGACAGGCGGTAAATTATTTGGAAACTCATCCACAATAATATCAACAAAATCATTCAATATATTTTGAATTTATTTAGGTAAATCTTCTAAATTTGTAGAAGTTAAAATTACCTTGGGTCTCCCTACAATAGCAAAATGCATCTCCTGGACTTTCTCGACTTCTTGCAACATGGTTTCTCCACTCATAAACATAACATTGTTTCCAGGTGCTTCCTCGTCAGCTTCATCTTTCAATGGTAGCAGTGTATGCTTGTTCCCATCTTTCTCAAGAGTATATTTTTTTCTTCTGCCATCATGTATGAATTTTCGATGAAACTGCCAGGGTATTCCTAACAACATGTGACATACATCCATCGAAATTACATCACATAAAATAGCATCCTTATAATTACCAATCCGGATTTCGACTTTACATTGTTTAGTTACAACAACTTGATGGCATTTTTGAAGTCGTGATACTTTATAAGGAGTGGGGTGTGTCATTTTCCCTAACTTCAATTTGTCCACTAGTTCTGTAGAAATAGGATTATCAATACTTCCATGTTAGGTCTCTATATTACTAGTATAGTCCCTTATTATTGTTAGTGTAACCCCCTTATTGTTATTATTCTACCCTTGTAGCCCCCGTATTGTTATTATTGTTCCCTTAATTTATTATTGTTAGGTCGGCTAGGATTACATTGTGGCCCACTAGGATTACATTATGGCCCCATGGACTCCTATATATAGAAAGGAGGTTTTGTAATTTGAATCATCCAAGAATTGTTCATTCATGTAATTTATTGGAGGTTGCCCCCTAGAAGTGGCTTATTTATAAGGGTTTTATATCTCTTTTCTTCTATTTTTGTAGCTGGTTTCACAACATTTGGTATCAGAGATTTGGATTCCAAGGTTTCGCTGCTCCAAATAGGTCATCGTGGAATTTTCGCTATAAATTTTTTTCTACAAAGTTTCAGAAGCTAAAAGTTTTAGGGTGCAAAGCCGAAATCCTAAGGAACATCATCAAAAAATTTTAGAGCTTGGTTTGCAATATTTTCGGAGATATGATCTGTGGAAATTAGGTCTTTTTGCAGGCTCCTCAATTTAATCTAAACAAGTCATCGTGGAATTTTCACTATAAGTTTTTTTCTACGAAGTTTCAGAATCTGAAATCCTGAGGAAACATGTCAAACAATTTTAGAGCTTGGTTCGCAATATTTTCAGAGATAAGATCTGTGGAAGGTAGTACTTTTTCAGGCTCTTGAATTTCATCTCAAAGAGGTGATCGTGGGAAAATATTCATAATTCTCTC
Organism: Pinus albicaulis; assembly: GCA_034641835.2. Taxonomy (NCBI): domain Eukaryota; kingdom Viridiplantae; phylum Streptophyta; class Pinopsida; order Pinales; family Pinaceae; genus Pinus; species Pinus albicaulis. The sequence goes on along the minus strand of CM076574.1, from coordinate 1,140,703,067 downwards.
TCTGAGCATTGGATTAGAGTGATGTAAAAAGTTGTCTCAAGTACACAGGCTCTAGTTTTTTCACTATTAATTTCAAATCCAAAGGATGAAAAAGTGACACGTGGGAAGTCCTATAAGCTCGCTCTACTGAACCATTCTGAAATTGGGTCATTGTGGGAGATTGGACATAACTTTGTCTTGAAGAATCCAAATCATATCAGACCTATGGCATTGGAAAGAAGCTTTAGAGGACTACTACAGTGCTAAATTTCATATATTGAGGATCCAAAATTATAGAGATAATTCAATTTGAATATCGAGCTCCTCGAAAGCAAGTAAAAGGTGTGTATTTTTTTTTTCCCAAATTGCATAAGTCTTGTTTGAAGAATCAATTTGAATTGATTCAAAGGGCATATTGTAGAATAGATATCAGTATTGGATTCTAAAATGGCCCCTAAAAATAATTCAACACCCATTAAGCCTTTGGAAAGCTCTACTATGACTCATGAAGATGAGGAATGGCAACATGAAATATCAAAATTACAAGAGCAAGTGCAACAAATTTTGCTCTCGCAAAGAGCAACAAAAAATGACATGGAAGTTTTGAAGAAAGGCATGGAAATTAAGATGGATGGTTTGAAGAAAGGCATGGAATCTAATATGGATGGTTTGAAGAATGGCATAGAATCTAAGATAGATGGCATGGAATCTAGGATATATGGCATGGAGGCTGGCATGGAATATAAGATGAATGACATGGAAGCTAAGATTGATGAGAAGATGGAAAACATGAAGAATGTTCTAAAAGAAGACATGGAAGGTTTGACAAAGTTGATACAAGAAATTTTTCCTAATGGTGAAAATATGGTAGAGGAAACTAATGATGAGAACAAAATAAATGTTAATCGTGATTTCATAAAATCTAATGTTGGCGGGAAGAACCGCCATATTCCAAAAATGGATATGAGGAAGTTTGATGGAAAGGATATTGTAACATGGATACTATAGATGGAGCAATATTTTGATCTCCATAATGTGCAAAACACAAAAAAGGTACACATTGCAACTTTACATTTAGAACAAAATACATTTGTATTGTATCGATGGCTTTTCTCCCATAAAAAAATTGTCACTTGGTTAATTTTTATGGAGGAAATGATAGCACATTATGAGGATACAAAGAGAAACACCTTCTTTAGCCAATTGATAAATCTCAAACAAAAGATTTTAATGGGGGAGCACATTGAGGACTTCCAAAAATTGAATATAAGGGTAACTTATATTCCAGAGGAACACATGATTGATCTCTTCATAGGTACTTTAAAGGATAACATCCAACATGAAGTTCGCATTTTGGAACCTATTTCATTGGAGAAGGAATTTAGGTTGGCAAGAAAAATTGAATGTAAAATTATGGCAACAAGGAAGCCTACCACTCACTTCTATAAAGAAGGAAGTGTTGCTACTCCTAGATTTCCACAACCTACAAGGTTGACACCACAACAATTGGAAGAAAAAAGAGCAAAAGAGCTTTGCTATAGTTGTGATAGCAAATACACTAAAGGTCATAAGTGTGCTGAGAAGAAATTATTTTACATAGATTGTGAAGAGGAAGAAGAAAATGAACAAGAAGAGGAAGAAATGAGTCTGACCATATCGTGTAATGCATTGGCAGGAATTACCACTCCTCAAACTCTCAATATAGAAGGACATATCAAGAAGAAAAAGGTAATAGTGTTGATTGATTCAGGTAGCACCCATAATATTATTCATTGTAAGGTAGCCAAGGAATTGAATTGTTTCCTATACCCAGCACCAGAATGTCAAGTAGCGGTTCAAATGAGCTATAAATTGCTGAAAATGCCATAATATCAAGCTAACCATGGGGGAATATGTATTGAATAGTCCAATTCTTTCCATTCCTATGGGAGGTGCTGATGTTGTACTAGGAGTAAAATGGTTACAATTTTTAGGGACGGTAGCTTTTAATTATCAAGAAATTTTCTTTAAAATTTTTTCAAAAGGAAAGGAGGTAAGATTAAAAATTATTGCATGGAAGGTAGGAAAGATAATAAGCTCTAATGTCATGAAAAAGCTTCTAATAAAGAAAAATGGGCATAATTTTAGCAGTCCTGCTCACTAGGATTCTTGTCAAATCATCTATTTTTACGGATCTCCAAAAATTCTTGGAGAATCATTCCAAGATTTTGAGAAACTCTAAAGGACTCACATTAGCGGTCATGATCAATTCTTTCTAACCATTCAGTGTTCACAGACAACGGTGCCTGCGTGTCCTTATGTCCAAAATAGCGAAATTGAACGTGTGATTGTAGAAATGCTAGAGGCTGGTATAATTCAACCTAGTCAAAGTTATTTCTCTGCTCCAATAGTATTAGTGCACAAGAAGGATGGATCATGGTGCATGTGTATGGATTATAGGGAGCTCAATAAGCTCACTATTAAAGATAAATTTCCCATTCCTGTGATTGATGAATTACATGGAGCAATTTATTTTACCAAATTGGATCTTCGTTCGGTATCATCAAATTAGAATGAAGAGTAGAAGATATTAGAAAACAACATTTTCGACTCATGAGGTCATTATGAATTTTTGGTCATGCCTTTTGGCCCTTACCAATTACCGATGCACCTTCTACATTTCTAGGGTTGATGAATTCCATTTTCAAACCCCTTCTTAGAAAATTTATTTTAGTATTTTTTTGATGATATAATAATCTACACCAGGTCTTGGAAGGATCATTTTCAACATGTTGACAGCATGCTCAAACTATTGGAGGAGAAACAATTATATGAAAAAACCTCCAAATGTTACTTTGGAGAACAAGAGGTGGAATATATGGGTCATATTTTATTTTAGGAGGGTGTTAAGGTATAACCTAAAAAAATTAAAGCCATTAAGGAATGGAAAGTCCCTACAACCATAAAGCAGTTGCGAGGATTTCTCGGGTTAACGGAGTATTATTCAAATTTTTGTTAGTAATTATGGGAGAAATAGTAGCATCAGTAGCAACATTGTTGAAGAAAGATTCGACATAAACAGACTGCAAACATCTGAGCCTTTGAACATCTTAAAGAGGCAATGTGCTAACTTTGATATTAACTATACCGATTTCACAAAAACTTTTATTGTGGAATGTGATGCCTCGAGAAATGGAATTGGTGTTGTTTTAATACAAGAAGGAAGACCCATTTCTTTTGAAAGTCGTCCAATCAAAGGAAATTATTTACATCAACCTATTTATGAGAAGGAAATGTAGGCAATAGCCGCACTAAAGAAAGTGGCGAACTTGCCTAATGGAAGACACTTCCACTTGAGGGTAAAAACTGATCATGATAGTCTCAAACACTTTTTGGAACAAAGACTATCTTTAGAAGAGCAGCAAAAAATGGGTCACAAAGATGTTGGGTTATGACTTTGAAATAATATACAAAAAAGGGAAGCTCAATGTTGTTGCAAATGCACTCTCAAGAAAGAATGAAAAGGTGGAAGCATTGCTTTGTGCCATTTCTATTATCCAACTAGATTGGATAACCGAAGCAAGAGATGAATCGAAGAAGGACAAAGAAATGTGGGCACTCATTCAAAAGTTGCAACAAGATCCTAGTACATCTGATACATTTATTTGGAAAAATGATTCCTTATGATACAAAGATCGCTTATATCTTTGTAATAATTCCCAACTAAAAAAAAAGATTCTTTTGGAATTGCACACTTCTCCTTTGGGAGGACACTCAGGATTTTTAAAAACTTACCAAAGGGTGGAGAAAGATTTTTTCTGGGATGGCCTTAAATCTAATATTCAAAATTTTCTGGCAGAATTTTTGGTTTGCCAGTAGAATAAAGTTGAGACAATTAAGACCCCGGGTCTTCTATAACCTTTATCCATTCCAAGTCAACGTTGGGAGGATATTTCAATGGATTTTATCACAGGTTTATCTAAGTCCAAAGGAAAGAGTGTCATTATGGTGGTAGTTGATAGAATTACCAATTATGCACACTTTTGTGCATTATCTCATCCATTTAAAGCAAGTACAGTTGCTACTACATTTATGGACACAATTCAAAAGCTAAATGGAAACCCAAAGGTCATTGTGAGCGACAAAGATCCCATTTTTACTGGAAATTTTTGGATGAAGTTATTTTCTTGTTTGGGTACTCAGTTAGCTCATAGCTCATCTTATCATCCTCAATCTGATGGTCAAACTGAGATAGTAAATAAATTTTTGGAAGGATATATTTGTTGTTTTGTATCTGATAAACAAACACAATGGGTAGTTGGTTACCTCTGGCTGAATGGTGGTATAGCACTTCCTTCCTCTTTTAAACAAAAAACCAGCCCCATTTATGGCACTTATGGATATCGCTACTGCCATCTCATCCACATCATCTTTAAGAGAAAATTCGAAGGTTCAAGCAGTGGAAGATCACATCAAGCATCAACAAGAAGTTCTCCAACTCTCAAAGGACAACCTGAATTTGGCACAAAATCGAATGAAACAACATGCATATCAACATCACAGCGAGAGAAGTTTTGATGTAGGAGACTAGGTATTTTTATGGCTGCAACCATACAAACAAATGTCCCTCAAGCAAGCTAAGAAGGACAATAAATTATTGCCAAAGTACTATGGTCCTTACAATGTGTTGCAAAAGATTGGTACTATGGCATACAAATTGGAGCTTCCTGCTTCTTTTCAAGTGCATCCAATTTTCCATGTTTCATGCTTAAAGAAGGTTATAGGTGAAAATCTTCTAGTTCAAACAATATTTCCAGAACTTGATGAGGAAGGAAAAATCATATTGGAACCTCAAGTGATCACAGAAACAAGAACTCAACAGCTACAAAATCGATCAATTTCAGAGTATCTCATCAAGTGGAAGAACTTACCCACTGAATATTCTACATGGGAGGATGAGAATTTTATACAGAAGCACCTAGAGCTACTCAAGCGTTGAGGACAAAACTTTTTTGAAGGAGAGGGGGATGTTAGGTCCCTATATTAATAGTATATTCCTTTATTATTGTTAGAGTAACCCCCTTTATTGTTATTATTCTACCATTGTAACCCACATATTGTTATTATTGTGCCCTTAATTTATTATTGTTAGGTCCGCTAGGATTACATTGTGGCCCCATGGACTCCTATATATAGAAAGGAGGTTGTGTAATTTGAATCATCCAAGAATTGTTCATTCATGTAATGTATTGGAGGTTTCCCCCTCAAAGTGGCTTATTTCTAAGGCATAGATATCTCTTTTCTTCTATTTTTGGAACTAGTTTCACAACATTCCACTATCAATTACTAATTTGCAACACTTACCTTTTGACTTACGTATAGTTCTGAATAGATTTTTTCTCTAAGTTAGTTCTCTGGCTTCCTTAGCTACTTTAAGTAATATCCTTTTCAACAACAAGGATTCTCCAGCTTCAAGTGCTTCCTCTTTGGCTAGATTCTGAGGAATTTCTTCTTTTGTTTTAGCAACATTCACATTTCACTGAGCTGTTGGTATATTGTGAAGACAATCACATGACACATGTCCCCACTCACCACATGTAAAGCACCTAATATCTCTTCCTTAGCCTCCACTTCTGGGCGCAAACCTTCCATGATCATAGTCTCCTCTCTGTAGTGATCTATTACTCAAAATCCTTGCTTCATTCTGTGAGTGTTGAAATCTGGACTTAAATGTTCCTCTTCCTTTTTCTGGACTCTTGCCTCTATTCCTTTGATTTTGTTTGCGCAAAATTTTCTCCTCTGCCCTCAAAGCTGCTTCATAGGCATCCTCAATCGTCTTCAAATTTAATAAGCTGATTTCATCTTGTATTTCATATCTTAAACCATTTACATATCTAGCTACTTTTTCTATGTCATCTTCAGCATGTCCCGCTCTAACACTCAACTTATAAAATTATTCAGAATATTCTTTGATAGTCATCCCTTTTTGCTTTAAGTTTTGCAATTGTATAAAAATATTTAATTGATAATATTGTGACATGAATTTACCTTTCATTTTACACACCATATTATCTCATTGTTTGATTTTAGGTTTCCCTTTTCTTTCCCTAGACAACCGCAATTCATCCCACCACAGGGCTGCATGACCCTTCAATCTCGTGCCTGCAAACTTCACTTTCTCCCTGTCACCGACTTCTTCATAGTCGAAGTATTTGTCTAATGCACTGATCTAGTCCATTAGTACTTCCACACTAAGGTTTCCATCATATAAAGGTACTTCTACCTTTGGTATTCTACCGGAATTTGCTAGCATCTTCATAACTTTCATCGTCTCGATTGCTTCCTGTATTTCTTCTTGAGTAGTTTCTTCTTCATATACACTAGCACTTCCATCATCCGTTGCCCTCCTCTGATTATTTTCTATTTTTTTCATCCTTGTACGCAAGTGCCGGATTTTTTCTAGAAGAATTGTGTTTTCTATAGGTCTTCCTCGACCTATTCCAGCTCCCCTTCTAGGTGGTATTTTCTGCAATGCTCAAGAACAAATCAATGGCTCCGATACTGAAAATTGATGCAGTCTACCAATGCAAACTTTAGTATTGAATGTAGCAATAATTATATTATATATAATTCCAAATAAATTGGATTCTTCATATGAGATTGAATTCATCCTTTGTTTTACTTTTAATGTGCAATGTCAATTTTCTAACAATCATAAATCTTAGAGGCGATGATTTATATTTGTCAAGCTTTGTGGGTCACAGTTGTGTTTGCAACTTCACCATTTTCCAATGCAATTTCCATTCAACTATGAATGTTTACATAGAATTTATGGTAATAATTAAAATATGAGCTTCAAAAACCTTTCTTTTCCCGGAGCCGTAATGGAGTGAAATCTGTTAGGGATGTGATGGGGCTAAATTCTCTGAGATTATAAAAAAATACCACAATTAAACATAAGTGTAGTAAAACACCCTTTGAATCTATCTATGGCTCAATCACAACCCAAAATGTGTACCAATTACAGGCTCTACTTAAATGTACTAATTCAAAATATGTGTCTATCAACCACGATCACTACTGGGTGGATATTTCTCTGCGTTTTTGAAGTCCCTGCCAAAACATGGGATGTCATTCCAGAAATTTCAAACGATGGCTGTATATATATCGGAAAGGCGTGATACATATACATCTCTACTAACACAATACCGGATGTTAGCTGCACACCATGATCCCACAGGGATTGAGTTTAATTTCTCATGCAGTATCGCCAAAAATTAGAGCCACACATACCAGAATGCAGTATCCAGACCATGCTAGCTGGACTCCACGATTCCACGATGACTACATCTACACACATCTATGGCCTATACACTTACACTTCATCCAATCCAAATTTGTCATTTCTATCTTCGTTTTTTTTTAATTCACCCACGTTCCTGCATTCACACACTCATATATAGCATATATATATAGTTGCAAATTCAACAGTTAAAAGGAAACATATAATGAAAAATACAAATTACATTAACATTGCATGGGCTAAATATTTCATTGATCGCCCCTTTGCGTTTGCAGTCTTCACACTGGCACTCTTAGTTTTTCCTCCCTACTTCCCTATTATTTATACTTGAAATATGAAATTGTTCCTCTTAGAATATATTTCTTCTCTAATTTTTCCAACAAACCAATACCTCCCTATTTTTAAGTGCTTATCCTTATTTTGGCTCTATTTCCACCCAAGGAATGAAACCAATTCCTAATTTTATTCCTAAATAATTAGAAATAAAAAACAACTAACTACTCTAATAATAATAATAAAATAAAATACTAATACTAATTTTTATTCCTTTTGGATTAGCCACAACATGTAAACAAAACATCACATTGTTGGCTAAGTCAGGATGCTCCTGCATCAGTAGCAGGGTCTTTAGATTTCCTTTCAGGTATTTTGACGCATATATAACTTACTATTTTAGCATATATAGGAACTTCTTTAAGACCTTGTAACAACGGAATCCGTACATACAAATTTTGTAGTTCCTCGAGGAATTGAGATTCAAGTTGTGAGACTAGCCCAGTTTCAGTTAATCGTTGAGGCTATGGAGGATTCTGAATGCTAACATCCGAGTCAGCTATCACAGATGCAACAACCTTGCTCAGATTGGTTGTTGTAGGAACAAAAAATCGTCCCAAGATGGCTGCAACAGATTTAATGGTAGGTGTTGTATCAGTTGTTGCATGTGTAACAACTGCCTCAGAACCATCCATATCATTTCTAGGTGATTCACATTCTTTGGTAATATTGGGAGTGTGTTGAGATCTGATTATTTTACCTGATCGAAGCTAAACCTCGTTAAGTCCAATAGGAGTGATAAGATAAGTTTGGAGGGTAACCGGAGCATCCATGCTCTAGGCTACCTTATTATTTGGATTGGGGTTAGGTTGCACAAGTAATTGGGGTCAGATAGAATGTGTATGATTTTGAATAGAAGACAGTTGTAACTGCTACTGTTGCATTGGTATTGGTGGGGGTACTGGTGTTTGGCCATTACTTCTTCAGTTTTGACCCCAAGGATTGGGTTGTGATAAAGGATATTGCATCGGTGGAGGACAGGGCCACTGGTTCCATGGTGATGGGAACTGTGTTGAGGAAGGAGTAGGATACTACCATGGATATTCCCGACTATTATAAATGTTATTTGAAGGATAAAAAGGGGAAAATTTTGAAGGCATACCTGTAGGTCACGACTACCATGGTCTCTTTGATCTGATGAAATAAGAAGATTAAACATCCTTGCTTGATTCTTGAAATACCACCCTCAATCTGGGCAATTCAGAACACTAATTCATAGAGTGCGGCAACTCACAAATGTTGCACAGGCTAACACTTTTCACTCAAATTCTCTTTCCAATTTTTTCTTTTTTCATCGAGGACAGAATATTTCTAAGGCTTCTTCAGCTTCAGCTTCTGCTTTCTTGACTTGTACCGTAGTGATCTGGGTAGATAGAGTGCTAAGGTGGTATGTTCTAAAATCCTCATATAAGTTCTTGATATATGCTCTTGTTACTCCTCCACTCATGGACTTCTGTATCTAAACTGAAGGGTCTCGAACTAAAACTCTCCCTTTGATCGATCCTCTTGAGCTATGCAGGCAAAGCTTCATTATCTCATCAAGCGGTTCTTGTGATATGTCTCCTTTTCCCAATAGGTTCAGATGCTCTAGAAAATCATCTGTTATACCACTTAAGAATACTGTCTTTGGAATTTCTAGATCTAAGTTACTGAACTTAGACCTTTGTAAATTGTAGTGAAATCACTCCATATATTCTTCCAGGCTTTCCTCCTCCTTCTGTGCAATTTTGAAAATCTCGTCCTTCAAGCCCCTGGTTTGACAGTAATCCAGATACTTAAAGAGGAAGGCCTCTATCATGTCATTCTAGGTTCTAATCATGCCAGCACCCAGTCTCATGAACCATGTTAATGCTTCTCCTTTCAAAGTAGCAGGGAATAATTTCAACTTTTAGGCATCTGAAGTGTAGTCATAACCTCTACACATCACATCAAATTCGAATAGAAAGGTATTAGGGTCTTCAACAGCCATCCCCTGAAAGGATGGTAAGGATGATAAAGGAATATTCTTCATAGGAACCTCATCCTGTGTTACTACTATTGGGAATTCAAAAGTAACGGAGCTATCTGTCTTGACATTCTCGTCCCCCATGGCTGATTATTCCTGATGGGATGAACTTACCCCCGAGTGTACTATAGATGACAAATAAAAGGATTAGGCTACTCTAGGACCAACTGTTTAACAACACTACTAGTGTCCAATTGATGATCAACTGAATGTTGTTCCTCAGGTCTGTGATGCTCCCCACTAGTCTCTCCGTGTCCTTCAATTCTCAGATCCTGATAAATGATTCTCCACTCTTGTTTTGAATCTGGAGTTTTGTCTTCAGGAGTGGATATGTTGTTTAAGGATGGTGAGGTCCAGACATGGAAGACATCAATGGTCCAGGCTTTGATATGGTAGCTGCTTTCTGTAGTCCTGTCTTCCTATTATCTTTGTATGAAATGGATTGTTCCTTTTATACCCTTGAGATCAGATCTCCAAAGAATCCCTTTCTTCCCAAATATGCATTGTTCTTTTCCTTCCTACACCCTGTCTTTCCTGTAGTCAGTAGAGTGGGGGGTGTTTGTAGATTTTGATGTTGTCCTACTGGCACACATGGGCCCTATGTGTATCAATTCATCTTATAAGTGCTTCGGTCTCTATAGCAGTGATCCCGCCCAAGTTTGTTAGAGCGATACGCAGGTTCTTAACTCTAGTATTACTGCCCAAAAACTGTATAGCTGAATACACCATTAAAAAAACCCTAAATTCAACTCCTAAGTGTTGGGTATGGAGCCTGATTATCTTCTTTACTTTGTATCACAACATTGGACCCGACACATGGGACGTAGCCTTGGGGGTGTGCGCTAGTGGGGGGTCCAGGGGGGGGGGGGGGCAGCGCTTTTTAGAACCCCGCGCCTGGCGGGGGTTTTCGAGGGCAGCGCCCCCGAAGCTAAAAACATATGTAAAATTTCCTTGTAAAAGTATAGTAATTTCTAGTCAATCTGGGCCGTTCATTAGGCAAATGATCTGACGGTAGAAGTTATGTTTAGATTAGGGTTTTTTGCCCTAGAAGGCAACCCCCTTGTATATATGGGGGCATTGTATTGCGGCTGTGTATGAGGTGTGTATTCTCGGAGCGAGAAACAGAGAGGGAGACTGTGAGAGAGAATAGAGGATATTACAGCGGATCTGCTGTAGGTTTTGTCTCTTCATTTTGTTGGATAATATAAAAAAGAAGGACTGGCTGTTCGGGGTGGACGTAGCCCAAACTGGGTGAACCACGTATATCTGTGTCTCTCTGGTTTTATGTGTTTTGTGTGCTTTTATTTTCCGCATATTTTATGTGTTTCATTTCTCTGTAATATTTAATTTTCTAACACTAAGTGTCCTAGCAATACATTGGTGAACTGCTCAAGTTTGTTAGAGTGATGCACAGGTTCTTACCTCTCGTCTTACCGCCTGGAAATTGTGTCACTGGAGAAACTCTAAGAAAAACAAAATGCTCAGAAATTCACTCTCCGAAGTATCCCAGCAAGACATTGGTGAGCCCGCTCAAGTTTGTTAGAGTGCTGCAGAGGTTCTTACCTCTCGTCTTACTACAATTGTGTTGGTAGACACACTCTAAAAAAACACACGAAAATTGCACTTCTAAGAAACAACTCTGATTGGTTGGATTGTCACTACCATCCCCAGAAACGATGCCAAAATTTTGGGTTGTAGTAATCACTATTAAATGACTAAACAATACACATTAATTATCAATCCAGGGACATATTTTTATTCCAATGGTAGTTGTATTTTCTGTGCTGATACACCCAACAAGAAGCAATTCCAAAGAAAAGAAATCATTGATGAAGTAAATGATGGAAATAAATCACTCATGCAAAAATAAAATGATCTTTACGACTGGAATCACACTTCAATTAATCTATTCTAGCACGCCACACAACAAGTATCTAGCTAGTGTCTCTAATATCATATGTGTAATAAGATACAAAGCATCGAAATTGAAGCGGATATATTCATAGCTGAACAGCAGCAACAACACTCTGTTGATACATAAACTAAAATACAAATACATAGACACAACTACTTAATCACTATAGTCCCTGTTAGGAAGGAGGGCCCTTACTCCCTACCAGGGCGCAGGTAGAGAAAGAAATTAATTGAAACTAAATTGAATAATGCATGTAACAATAATAATATGATAATATATATTAATCAGAGCACAGTTATAGAGCCAAAATAATGTTATTCTCCTCTAACATTTGACCTCTAGGGACGAGAACTATATAATGGTTACATCTCATAAATCAAGGGATAGATCAGTCATGAAAATCTTATGATTCTCATGTTGATCGAAATAGAATAAATATAGTTATAACCACTTCTTAGTAAAGTTCTGCCTAGAAATTATAGATTACAATCAAAGTCGCCCTTAGTTTGTTATCCAAAAATACAATGCTAAACAACTTATACAACTATCGTAATAAAACCATAGTTGTAGTGTAATAGCTAAAGGACAGGTCAACAACAGGTGTTGACGAGATCCAGTCAGCGGTATAGCTATATTAGTAGTTCGCCAGTGGGTCTGTAATAGCGGTTTGTTGATAGGTATCTAACAGCAAGGTGTAACAACATCGCTTCGCTGTAACAGCACCCTCTTAACTACTCTTATGGACCTCCTGCTCGAGACATTTGGTGCTATAAATGACATCCGCAAAGATAACACAAGGACCAAAGATCTTCTCCAAACATTCGTCCTCAATTAGTCATAAAAAGGCATGATATATCATAATAATTGATGAAATGGCAGAGTATTGAAAATAAGGTGAAACAACACAAGTTAGGATAGAAAGGTAGGAAAAAGAGGCAAAGATAGTCCCATTAGCTATAGTAATGAGGAAAAATAGGGAAAACGAGTGTAGGAAAAGTGTGCAAAACTGGCACCCAACAGGTGGTAATTAATAATTTGGTATGTTTCCCTACCTACTCACGAAAGGATGAAATGTGATGTGATACCTGATAATCAAACTCAATGTTTTATGTTCCTAAGTAGGAGGTGTATCTAGGTTGGTCCACTGAAACCTAAACGGGGTGTATTTTGCAATAAGAAGTATGGCTTCTCAAAGACTTATGGATCAAATATCTCATCTCCTCTCTATGACACTGTTTCATTCATAAAGAACCAAAAATAACTTCATTTAAGTATGAAAGAGATAAATGATAAAGCCCAAATTGCTTTCTTTGTTTAAGTTTGAATTAAGTAGTCTCTTCTTATTTCCTTTTCACCTTGAGTGAAGGAGCATGCTCTTATTCCCATACCTATTACTAGAGCAATCAGTCAACTAGAAGGTCGATTCACCAAGAATCCATGTTTAGTTGGGTTACTCAAGCATAAATACAATATAGTTTAGGATAATTAATGAGGTCTGAAAAATGAAATAGGACTAATTTTTAATCTAGGTCATTGGAATGAGGGATATGGTAGATTCCTAAATGGTTTTTGAATAACGAAGTAGAACAAATTGCCTTCCTAAACTAAACCACTGATTATATATTGTACATTTTACTCAAATAGAAGATTTTTTATTAGATCAGCCAACAGAAAATCAAGATGGTGTGGATGAGCTTCCATCCAAAAATCCATCTCAAACTACTCTATTCTTCAATGATCTTCCATCCCATGTCAATAACGAGGCTCAAATTTCCTCCTCTGGCGAGTTCAATTATCAGGTGGGTGGGATGCAATAGAGATGTTATCCCTTCCCTTCCTCAACCATCCATCTTGAAATGACATAGTTAAATATAGGAAGCTAGAGCTCATGCTCACCCTAGGGACTCCTTTAGCTACCCACACAACAACTATTGGAGAGGGTTCAGGGATAGATAAAAATAGGCGATGGTAAGAAAGTTGGTTTTATTCATTTCTTATAAGGTAGGAAGGACCACCCTGAATTTTTTTCCTTCACTAGTCTCTGTAATATTCCAAAATTAGCTTGCAACTAATTGGAATATTAAATTTTTCCTTTATCACTTAGTAGATGAATAAATGGGGGAAAAATACCCATACTTAACTTGTAATAGCATAAAAACCCTTTTGGTGTGAAAAATGGGACATTGTAGTGGCTGGATTTTGCACTTAGCATGTATGAACGGGAAGAGGTTCATGTTGATTCAGTCAGGTTGACCAAGTCAACAACACAATGTGGATCAGTAGCCTAGATAGAGCTACAATGTAGATTTGGAGGGAAAGTAACCATGTGGTGTTGGAAACCCTAATGGGTGGGACCTAAGGTGAGGGGGATCACAAACTTTATAAGTATGAATATGGCTGAAATTTGGGGTTAGCTTATGGATTATTGACTTTGACCTGCTTACACTCTTGAGCATTCTTCAGCTATTGAGTTGAGTATGTAGTGTTGTTTAGCACAAGGCATTCCTGCTTAGGAATTCCTTTTACTTCATTGAGTGATTTCTTGGAGGAGTTATGTTCTTCATTTTCCTACATCTAGGCTTGTGGCCAAGCATCCTCCTTTGGCCACAACATTATTCCTGTAGCAGGGTGTTGCAGTGGGAGACTTACAAGACCAACTCCTGAGCTTATCTTTCAGAGGAGGGAGCTCCCCTTGCTTTGCAAGATTTGTGCAGGAGATTTCAAAGAATATTTGACATCCTAGCATTTGGCCAGATCATTTCCCATCCTCTACAGTGCAGTTATTTGTAGAAAATATGTCATTTTCTATAGTGCTGTAGTAGCAGGGTTTGAACCCTTTCCGGGGAGCTCATTTCTAGGAGGGAGGGCCAGCCCTTCTCCCGAAAGGCTCTATATTTCATTCTTCTTCTATCACTTGTATATTACAGCCATATTTATATAGATTTGTAGTCTAACTGTGTTTTTCAGATTCAAATCTATATATTTTATCTTTGTACATTTGTCTCTCATGAAACCCTTTCCAGGTTAATCTTATTTTGTATAAAGAGGGAGGAATCTCCATTTTCTCAGGCATTGCATATTTTGAATCTCCAGATCTGATATTTCTCATTATTTTTTTCATAAAACCTCATTAAAATAATGTTTTACATGCTGCAGTCCATTTTGCATGAGTTAAGCTATGGGGTTTGGGCTTATTTGAGACATATTGACTTGGGGAGATATTCTTATGTTGGCTAGAGTGATTTGTTTCATCTATAATTCTGCACGCGAGTTGTATATGATGTATTCTAAGGGATCCAAGTCCCATCCCTCATAGGTATAGCATTATTTTCTGAAGACAGTTTTTTTATGCCCTATATTGTCTCATTTCCCCACTTGGGAAGGAGTAAGTAGGCCATATTCTTGTTGATATCTATTCATCTGCTGATGAGATTTTCTCTTACATCTAATGAGCTAATTTACATTTCCAAGCTCATGATTCCCTGAAGCTCCAACTTTGGAATATCTTTAGATATTCCATTTTTTGTAGAAAATCCCTATTTTGGGATATTACAGTGGTATCAAATCTGCCATCTTGGCTAAGCCTGTGCATTTTAGATCCAATCAAAAAGATAAATAAGAGGAGGAGATCGGAATGATGGAGTGGATGAGATTACTCTCATTCATTTTCAAATCTAAGAAGGGCCTCTCCAAGGAGGTTCAACCGATGGAAGAAGAAAGATGCAATGAAACTCCAAGAGGGTTTGAAGAAGGAGAATGCTGCAGTGAGACATATAGAAGGTTTCAAAAGGAATAAGAAGACCCATACACTTCCTATTCTCATGGAGGAAGTGAAGAGCAAGAAGACCACTTAGAGCATGAGATCCTGAGTGGATATTTGGCAGAATACAAGTGCCAACCTAGGGTTGTCAAAGAGATCCTAGATCTTCCTCAGTTTATCCAACTGAGAGAAGAAAGAAGGCCATGTGGTAGTGGGATGATAAGAGACAATATGTTTCTATTGTCTACCTTTGAGTGATGAAGTTGGAGGAATTTTTCCTACTACATCCAGTAGTGGAAAAAGAGGTTGTGGAGATCTCAACACTACACTTGGATGCCAAGGAAAGCACCTGGTGGTTTAGCCATGTGAATCATGCAAGAGTGTCCACTTTTTCATATTTCACTCACCGGGTAATCAGAATATTTGACAATAGAAGATCTGAGAAGGAGGAGTCCTCTTCTCCAATTGAGGAGCCTTGTACCAGTGCTGTCACAATCATGGGGGGGCAACCATCTGTAGCAGTAGTTGGATCAGCCAACACAATGGAGAAAGTAAATTTTGCAACCATACAAGATGTTCCCGGAACTCACCAAGTTATTCATGGATTTCCATTTTTTATCCGTTCAATAAATATTATGGGAAATCTCAGAGAGTTGTCTCCACATGGTCAAGGATCAAAACACATTGTTGATGTAGAGAAACAAGCTTGAACAACGCTGTGCAACTTGGGGTTGATCCAAGAAGGGATAAACATTCATTCATTTGTAGCTTTATTGAGTTTCATGCAGCATGGAGGGTGAAGGTGCAAGACTTTGGAGGGCATAATGAGCGTTGTGCCACATTCTGATGGTTTTTTACCTTCAGCACACTTGGATTCTTTTGGATTCAATAGGATCATTGATGAGAGGTATTTTCTAAGAGACTTGCAAGGGGTTACATCTCAACCTCCCATGAGGTGTAAGGAGAGAGATATTTTTTGGGATATTGGTAGTATTCATTGGGAAGATACCAAAGGAGAGAATGGTTGGGGGCATCCACATTTGGATGAATGGAGGTGGATGGAGAGGAAGAGGTTGGTGAGACACTTGCAGATCTATGACATAGGGCAGCAAGAAGCAAAGCTGCGCTGGCTACTCTTGAGAGATTTTGGCCATCTTGGATCATACCCTTTGTGAAGGGGTATGTGGTGGATGGAGGGCTAGCATGGCACCCATACGATAGAATAGAAGAAACTTGCTTGTATGGGGCATCATACAAGATAACCATCATGATCTTACTCTATCGATTGTCTGAGGAAGAGATGAGGGAGCAGCAAGAGTTTTTTTTGTTGTGGTTACACTTGGGAGAGTATTTACACTTGGGAGAGTATTGGCAGAAATTCTCCCACACTTTTCATGATATTTCTATAGAGAAGGAAGGCACATTCAAGGTGCAACGAGGCTACCCTTCATCATTGGAGGATTATGAGAGGCTTCCATGTAGGAAGAAGAGATTATCACATAGCAGCATGATGGTGGATGGCTTTGGCATGTGGAATGTCAAAAGGAGAAGTCATGGAGTGACAGGAGCCTTGTTACTAAGGCCTACAGTGTTGTCACTTGAGAGAATGTTTCTATTGATGGAGTGTTCCAAAGGGAACATGCACCCTCTCTTCTTGTAGACTTTTGTGAGAAGATTCTCATGGGAGGACTCACTCATGGACCTCACCTTCAGCTCACACATGATGCATGGTAAGAATTATATTTATGTGCTTGTTGATTACTCTATTGAGTATTTGTATCTTCTCACCATATGTAAACAGTGCATTGCTCCACAAGAGAGCAAGATTATTTATGGGTTTCATGGTCACTTTAGGGCCAAATTTTTTAATAATGATAACCCATATCTACATGAATTTGGGCAAGTGTTTTATTTCTTTGATTGCATATAGCTGATATATATTGTTTCTTACTACTTCATAGTAGATGAGCTAACATGCATAGCTGAAAATTATTTGGAGGACAACTTTCCACTTGATGATCTAAATCAATAGTTGGAAGGACTGCGCTATATCCACCAGAGAGACCATGTCTATCATCCAAAATTTCACATAACCTTCAGCCATTTTCTGATTTGGCTACCATATGGTGATGATGTGCCATTCATTTTGAATGGAATGATTTGGGCCAGCAGGATCAATGAGTTTGAAGAGAGGATCTTTGAAGATCCAATATTTCTCTTGCCACTTGAGGGAAACTATATTGCAGCCCAAGATCAGTATGTAATCTACACTTGCCATGAGTGGAGAGAAAGACAGTGTGGGGTGGGCCATTTTGTCTACCATGTTCGATTTTTTCAGCCCACCTATTTTGCAGAAGCTCAAGGTGGAGATACATTTCTGGAGTTACCATGTTGGGAGGTGACTCATTTTGTATGGATGATTGCTTGGCAATGGAGGATCCACATGGGAATGTTGTTTCCCCAATAAATTTCAGATCCCATGCCTCAAGGGAACCTATAGACAACACCTTATTTCCTTCTTGAGTACTCTACTTATCCATGATGATGGATATTTAGCTAACTTGCATCTTGGGAGAGGAAATATGGAGATTCATTGTTGATATATCATCTAATTCCTTGGAGGATTTCATCATATGTGGATGCTACCATAAAAGGGAAGGACATCCTTCAGTTCTATCCTTTCATTTTCTTAAGGACAAGCAAAATTTGTGAGGGGAGGACTGTAATATTCAAAAATTAGCTTGCAACTAATTGGAATATTAAATTTTGCCTTTATCACTTAGTATATGAATAAATGGGGGAAAAATACCTATACTTAACTTGTATTAGCATAAAAAGCCTCTTGGTGTGAAAAGGGGGACATTATAGTGGCTATATTTTTCAATTTCCATGTATGAACAAGAAGAGGTTCATGTTGATTCAGTCAAGTTGACCAAGTCAACAGTGCAGTGTGGATGAGTAGCCTAGATAGAGCTACAACGTAGTTTTGGAGGGAAAGTAACCATGTGGTGTTGGAAACCCTAATGGGTGGGATCCAAGGTGAGGGGCTCACAAAATTTATAAGGAGGAAGATAGTAGACATTTGGGGTTAGCTTATGGATTATTGACTTTGGTCTACTTAGACTCTTGAGAATTCTTTAGCTGTTGAGTTGAGTATGCAGTGCTATTCAGCACAAGGCATTCCTACTTAGGGATTGCTTCTCCTTCATTTAGTGATCTCTTGGAGGAGTTCTGTTAATCATCTTCCCACATTTGGGCTTGTGGCCAAGCATCCTCCTTCAGCCACAGCGTTATTCCTGTAGCAGGGGATGTTGTGTTGCAGGGTTTGCAGTGGGAGACTTACAACACAAGCTCCTGAGCTTATCTTTTAGAGGGGGGAGCTCCCCTTTCTTTGCAAGATCTGTGCAGGAGATTCTAGAGCATATTTTACATCTTGGCATGTGGATAGATAATTTCCCATCCTCTACAGTGTATTTATTTGTAGAAACTGTGTCATTTCCCAAAGTGCTGCAGTAGCAGGGTTTGAACACTTGTCCATGAGCTCATTTCTAGGAGGGAGGGCCAACCCTTCTCCCGGAAGGCTCTATATTTCATTCTTCTTCTATCATTTGTATATTACAGCCATATTTATACATATTTGTAGTCTAACTACGTTTTTTAGATCCACATCTATAGATATTCTCTTTGTACATTTGTCTCTCATGAAACCCTTGCCTAGTTAATCTTATTCTGTATAAAGAGGGAGGAATCTCCATTTTCTCAGCCATTGGATACTTGTAATCTCTAGATATGTTGTTTCTCATTATTTTTTGCATAAAACCTCATTAAAATAACACTGTATATGCTGCAGTCCCTTCTGCATGAGTTAAGCTATTGGGTTTGGGCTTATTTGAGACATATTGTCTTGGGGAGATCTGTTTATGTTGGATAGAGTGATTTGTTTCATCTCTAAATTTTCATGTGAGTTGTGTATGATGTATTATAAGGGATCCAAGTCCCATCCCTCACAGGTATAACATTATTTTCTGAAGACAGTTGTTTTATGCCCTATATTTCTTGCTTATATCTATTCATCTACTGGTGAGATGTTCTTTTACATATAACAAGCTGATTTACATTTCCAAGATCATGATTTGCTAAAGCTCCAACTTTGGAATATCGTTAGATATTTTTGTATAAAATCCCTATTTTTGGATATTACAGGCTCGTTGGTCTGGGGACATCTCGTTAATAATGCCTCCTTGTAATATTGCTCTCCTCTCTATATAGTTACAAGTAAAAAATCTTCTATTGGTACCTAGTTTAATAAAAAAACCCTGCAACCCAGAAAGGAGGTCAACTAAAGGTGTGGAATGGGATGAAAAAATGAGGTCAACTGGTATGGGAAAGTAAGAAAAGCATAGCTTTGGGGTGGGCAAGGAAAAAACCATAATATTTTAGGGTTATCCATCCAGGGGTGGAGGTACGATAGTTAGCTAAAATTATGAAAGTGGACAGCCTAATGTATTTTTTGAATAGCCTCCAACAACTATCGTTGCTCTTTTCTACCTATCTATTCTCTATATATTGCTATAGGAACTATAGATTCATTCACACTGGATTTATTGTTTGGGCCTTCATTCTAATATATCTTTGCTTCTAGAATACCTTATTTGTTTATTTGGTGGGGGTGGGGGGGGGGGGGTGGGGGATGGGAGGGGGTGTGTGGTTATTCATTTTGAACTTCCATCAAATGGAAATTAGTTTCTTTCATTCCTACCTCCCTGTGTATTCTTTTATTTTCGTCCTTTCATAATTCCACTAGTTCAACCAATGGTTCAACAAACCCCCCACCCTAGGGGTGTAATAAGGTGGCCCTGATGGAGACTAACGAGGAGAAGAGAATTCAACCTAAAGAGTGAGAAGAAAACTTTATTTCTTCTTGGGAAGTCACATATTTCCTTATTATAAATGGACACATTCTTGATGGTGTTAGTTCTAGTCTTCGCAGCCTGTCACCAGACATCAACATGAGCTCTTACTATGTCTGGTTTTGTTAGATGTTTTGCACATGATATTCAGCACAAAAAATGTCACAACTATGTCCATCATAAGGATCTCGGAAATATGTTTTCAACGGTATATCACACTCCTATAACTGGCTCTCGGATTAGAAGATATGATCGAAATGAATGAGTGATTCTTGGTTATGCATGTTTTGAGGTCAGTTGCTGCACACAATCACAAGTTTAGTACAAAATCAGTTTGTGAAATAATGGTAAGGAATTTTTTAAAAGTGAAAGAGGTTTTTGTTCATCACATACCAAATAACCAAAAAATCCTTCATTTTATGCACAGGTGCTACTATGTGGGAGATATACAGTGATATTTAGAGCCTACATTAAAACAAAGCAAATTTTTCATATTTTTTAATGTTTTAGTCATTTTAGTGTGGGGCCATTTTACAACATATGGAAAGTAATTTTACAAAACAAAAGGAGGTTTTTGTTAAACACAAGCCATGTAACAAAAAATTCTTTCAGTTTATTCACAGGTATCACGAATTGGGATATGTGAAAAGATCTTTACAACTCATTTTCACAAATTTAAATTTTTAATGATTTTTTGTTTCAGAGATGATTTTGTGGAATATATTGCGAGCCACGAGAAACAAATTTCAAAAATTTGAGAGAGGTTTTTCTCCAAAATGACCTTATCTACAAAAACCTCTTTCAGTTTTGTAACAGGTTCTATGGTTGAGGATATACGAGTTCATCTTCAACACCTATTTTCAACAATTCGGACCAAGTTTAATGTAACTGATTCTATTTTGAAGAAAATGGTTGAGCTCAATTCCCTTAGTAAAAGGATGAGAAAAATTATATATTTTATGAATTTCATAGTGTAGGAGTTGGAATTTGGCATAAGGTTGGACTTTTGAGAAAGCTTGGAGCTTCATTGTATACACATTTCAGAAGTTTGGCTAAGGAATAGACCAGTGGTTTGCAGCCCTTTATGAGATTCATGTGGGATCTTGCTTTGGTATTGTGTTTCATTTTTTAATTGTAAGTTTACATGTGTTTTATGTATTCCATCATCTCTCTTTGCTTCATATTAACTAAATCAAACAAGGATAAAGGTAGAATCCATTGAAAGTGCAGTGCTCTACCTAGGGTTTGCTTAGTTATCTATGTTTTCAGCTGTTTGAAGAGGATCCTTGAGAATTTATTGCCCTCTTCAACTCTTCATCTGTCTAAAACCTCTCCATATCACTCAATTTGAAGTACCAAATCACTTTCATAACTTTCCCCATAGAGATCTCTGCAAAATTGAGCCTGATTCCCTAAGCCAAAATCTGCCTTTCACATTTGACCCAACAAAACACCATCAAATTCAATCAAACACCTTTTTACACATACCTAGCCTAAAATCAGTCATCACATCAGTCATCTCAAGCTTTCATTGGCCATATTTTCTGAGATTGACAAGGAGAGAGCCCTCTCCCGACCTGGTAGGGTTGGCTACCAGGTTAAGCGTGGTATGATGTTATCCTAGATCCTACCTTTCTCAGCCTGAGGTAGATTTAGGCCCTAAAATAGTGGCGACCATACTGGGGAAGAAAAGCTTATTTGTTTTTTAGTGTTCTTTGTTTTATAAACTACAGATGGAGCCTGAAGTTAGCCAGGTAGCCTTCAAACTACACATTGCTTTGCGAGTGCATAAGTAGATAAAATTTGCTTCAGTCAATATTTGGTCTAGTCTTATAAACTGAAAATCTAAATTGAAAATTTCCCCATTACATTAAACTGGGGAAGAGGTGACAGATCTTCTCCAGGAAGGATCATTCAAGTTGCAGATCTGATTGCGGATGGTGGACAGCAGTCAGACACATATGAAGGCTGAAACATTCACCTGGCGACTCCAACTCAATCCAGAGATTCCAGTGCTCACTGATCCATTCATGCAATAAAATAAAATGGTAGGGTATGTGGCGAACCCTGTGCTTTGTGAAGTTTTAAAATAATTTAGAGATCAGTTAGTGGATATTGAAATTGATGAAGTATTTTCCATTTCTGTGCTTCAATTTTTGAGATCTCCGAAGTTTCCTGCTAACGCTAAAACTGGTTTCTTTGAGTTAGTTGTTGAAAAATTTGAGAAGGAGATTCAATATTTAAATGATCAGATCCAATAATATGAATTTCAAGATCCCAAAAAGTTTTTGGAAACTCTCCCTCCTTCAAAACAAGAAATAATAGAGCTGCCCGTGGATATTTGCATTGATATTTTGCAGTTGAAAGCATGTATTGAGGAGTTGGGGCAGCAAACAGAGTCTGGTTTTTTCGATCCTATTGCAACATACATGGATTTTTTTTTCATTTTGAATGATAGATCAAATTGTCTTTTACATAACCAGACTCGTTATGTGCATGTATGGCTCTCAGCATTTACATTTGTGTCCTGGTTGAAGCACTTTCAAGAAGAATCCTTGTCACAGTTACTTGATTGGTTGATCTGGCATTATAACGTTACTTGATCTATTGGTTTTGTAGCAAATTAGGGTATATTTGTAAATAAATAATTTTCCAAAGGCAACATTTCAGTTTCCGATATTTGTTTATGTACAGGTTGCAGTATGTATATGTTTTTAGATTGGTATGAGTTGTTTTTGGTTTGCAGTTGTTTGACCATCCATGCCCAATGGATGAGGCACTTGGTCTATGGTGTTCTTGACACCTCCAAGGATCTGCCATCCCCAATGGAGCTGATGTTAGTTCCAGTCTTCGCAGTCTGTCACCAGAGATCAACATGAGCTCTTACTATGTCTGGTTTTGTTAGATGTTTTTCACATGATGTTCAGCACAAAACATGTCACAAGTGTGTCCATCATAAGAATCTCGGAAAAAATATTTCCAACGGTATATCACACACCCATAACTGGCTCTTGGATTAGAAGATATGATCGAAATGAATGAGTGATTCTTGGTTATGCATTTTTTGAGGTCAGTTGCTGCACACAATGACAATTTTAGTACAAAATCAGTTTTTGAAATAATGGTAAGGAATTTTTCAAAATTGAAAGAGGTTTTTGTTCATCACATACAAAATAACAAAAACCTCCTTAATTTTATGCACAGGTGCTACTATTTGGTAGATATACAGTGATATTTGGAGCCTACATTAAAACAAAGCAAATTTTTCATATTTTTTACTGTTTTAGTCATTTTAGTGCGGGGAAATTTTACAATAGATGGAAAGTAATTTTGCAAAACCCAAGGTTTTTTTTGTTAAACACAAGCCATATAACAAAAACCTCTTTCATTTTATTCACAGGTGTCACGAATTGGGATATGTGACTAGATCTTTACAGCTCATTTTCACAAATTTAAATTTTTAATGATTTTCGGTTTTAGAGATGATTTTGTGGAAGAGATTGCGACCAACTGAAAATGAATTTCCAAATTTTGAGAGAGTTTTTGTAACAGGTTCTATGGTTTAGGAGATAAGAGTTCATCGTAACCACCTATTTTTAGAAATTCGGCCCAAGTTTAATGTAACTGATTCTATCTTGAAGAAAATGGTTGATCTCAATTCCCTTAGTACAAGGATGAGAAAATGTATATATTTTATGAATTTCATAGTGTAGGAGTTGGAATTTGACAGAAGGTTGGACTTTTGAGAAATATTGGAGGTTCATTGTATACACATTTCAGCAGTTTGCCTAAGGAATAGACTAGTGGTTTGCAGCCCTTTATGGGATTCATGTGGCATCTTGCTTTGGTAATGTGTTTCCTTTTGTAATTTTAAGTTTAAATTTGTTTTATGTATGCCATCATCTCTCTTTGCTTCATCTTAAAAAAATCAAACAAGGATAAAGGTAGAATCCATTGAAAGTGCAGTGCGCTACCTAGGGTTTGCTTAGTTATCTATGTTTTCAACTGCTTGAAGAGGAACCTTAAGAATTTCTTGCCCTCTTCAACTCCTCATCTGTCTAAAACCTCTCCATCTCACTCAATTTGAAGTACCAAATCACTTGCCTACCTTGCCTCATAGAGATCTCTGCAAAACTGAGCCTCATTCCCCAAGCCCAAATTTGCCTTTCACATTTGAGCCAATAAAACACCATCAAATTCAATCAAACACATCTGTGGGAAAATTCCAAGGTTGTTGGTTCGATACAGGAAATTTCCAATGCCATTAGCTGGTAGGAAAATGTAGAGAGTACCAACTCTAAGGAGTACACTGACACACTTGTTTCCTCCAAAAAGAATGAAAATAAAGTGGTTGGATGAATGAAATAATTATACATGGTTTTATAAGTATTATTTTGTTGGAAAAACATACTTACTCCACATCGTGGTTTGCTACCCAATAAAAAACGTCCTAAGGGAACACGAAATGAACATTATCGAATAAAACATGTAGATGGAATGGGATAAATACTAAATAGAGACATTCGAATGTTGTACTCATTCAATCGATAAAATAAGACATACCACCAAGGTTTGACTTATGAACACCCAAAGAAAGAAATAACTACCAACTCTCTATAATGTTATTAATCTTATCATATTTTCATTTGCAGATAGAGATTAAAGAATAATTTAAATAATAGACTTTAACCCAAGGCTAAATCCAACTCATCATTGATATGATAATGTGGAGCTTATGATGGAATGAGAAAAAATTATCCTTTATGATAAAGTGATTGATTAATGTTCTGTTTGGTGGGCCCTTATTCTATATCATGTTCCTTGTCACATATGAATCATAAAGAACATAATGAAATAACAGGAATGGAAGAATAATGCCCTCTTCTCTCTTTCACTTACACTATTGGGGTTTCTTTTTTTTTCTTTCATTCTCACTATGGACAATCTCGAAAAGTGTTGATATTCTATCATTAGACCCTTCTATTCAATTTATTACAACCTTGCTGATATAAAGACTTATGTTTGAACAAACAAGGCCATGCAAGTAAAAATAAACACTTCTTTTGAGGGATACTACCAAGCCACGTGGAATGTAGTTATGCACAGCACTAGATCCCTCAAGCCAACATCGATGCACACATAATGTAATATTCCCAAATGGGAAAATCAACAATATAGGCACCAAAAATTCATTTTTTTCAGAAATTTATGCTAGAATAGTCAAGAAAATCCCATGGATCCATTAGTTTATAGATTATAGCAACCAAATATACTAGGATATCAGAAAAAAATCATAATAGCTTAGTTAAATAGGCCTCCCAAGCCGAGAACAACCCAAAGGCACTGCAACCCCATGACTACTGCAACATAGAAATTAGAAAGAAAGAAAAAGCATAAGTTAATGAGGTTTTATGCTACAAAAATAGAGAAACAAATGGATCTGCTAATATATTACTCAAGAGAGCTGAAAAACTAAGATCTAGTCTCTTTTACACAATTCCAAGATAACCTGGCAAGGGTTTCTTAATAGGCATGAGATACAAAAGTATATACTGTAGATCTGTGGCTGAATCATGCTATCTAACTGAAGCTCTACATAAATAGGGCTGAGAAGACAAAGAAATGGCTGTATCCCCTCCTTACTAGCTCTCCGAGCGAAAGGTTGATCCTTTCACTAGGAAACTAGCTCATAATCAGGGGGTTTGACCCTTCCACTCCAACACCATGAAAAATAATGTAGTTCCTCAAGGAGACTACACTGTGGCTATATGTGACTACTTTTCCCAATTATGGATGGTGGAAATGAAGCTCAAAATACTCCTCTAATATTTCTTCAACACGTGCTCTAAGGAAGAGTGGGGGATTCCCACATGAGAATACCCTTGTAATAAACAATACAACAAACCCAGCTACATAGCTGAAGCATGAAATAAGTCATAAGAATCAAACATAAAACAATATTCTGAATGCCACATTTGTCTACCCTTCCCTCCATTATATACTTGATGAGATTCCTCACCATGGGTCCCACCCATTTATGGGTTACTTCCATGCAAAGAGTCCTCCTCCAAAACTACGATGTCTCCAATAGCTTCACTCTCTCATTTACAACGCTATTTGATTTGGTCAACATTGACTTCTTCTCCATGCATTGTATCATTTCACACCTAAGGTGGATTTATTCTGACTGTCTAAACTGATCCACATTCACATTCGGCTGTCTCTATTGAGGATTCACCCCCTCCATACCAGTGTTGTTGACTTGGTCAAACTTAACCTTGTCCACATGCATTAGCCCCTATTCACTTATGAGGGTGATTTATCCAACTATGAAGATGAGGCACTTTCACATGAGAAGTGTTTTTATTAATAATAAAGAGATTTATGGGTCTCCCTACCCACTTATTCATCAAACAAGAAATAAAAATTAGATTCTAAAATTCTAATTAGTTGCATGCAAATTTAGGAATATTACAATCCTCCCCTCCCAAATGTTTCTTTTCCTCAAGCAACTACAAAGGTACTGCAAAATCTCCAATGGATATGTCTCCTCCCAAATATATAGGTTAGCCTTTGGTAGATAAACCAAATAGCTATCATCATGAATAAGTGGGAGATATATGGAAAGAGTTATATGTTGTCCATTGGCCTCCTCAAGGCATAAGAGTTGGTAAATGTTAGGTGCCCCAATCTCAATGAGAAACTCCAATCTCCATGCTATCATCCAAACAAAGTGAGCCATCCTTGGTAGCTCATATAAAAACTCACCAATCCCCTTCTTATGCAATGTGTAGGGGTTGCATGGCTGAAAATGAGAGATAAATTTGTTCAACTCACGTTTTCTCTCTCTCCCTTTATGATAGATATGGAACTGTTGATCTTGGGCTGTAATAATGTGGTCATTAAGAAACCAAAATGCACTTGGGATCTCATGATCCCACTCTTTGGGTCCAAGAATCACTCTTGCCCAATCCCTCCTACATATAGTGAATAGTGGGTCATCACCATATGGGATCCAACATAAAAATGGACTATGTGTTAGATAGCATGTTGGATGGTGATAATATTCCCTCAAGTGAGACCAACATTGTTCTTCCTTTTGTTGTCTCAAAATATAATATGATAAGTGGCCTTCCATCCAATTTCTTGCTGCCATAAGCTTCTTAAAAGCTTTAAATTAGTAGAGGACATTAGGTGTTGGCTGAATATGATCCAAGAAAAGCATATATTGCCCAAATTCCTCCATAAAGTGGTCATCCCCATCACTGAATGTAGTCCCAAAAGGACCATGAAATCCACAAAGAGGTTTTCTCTCTTGTGGAGCAATGCACTGCACATGCATTGTAAAGGAGTGCACATACATTGTTAATTGATAAATAAGCATCAAAACACAATCTTTACCATATATTGTAGAAACGTTTGTAAAGAGTTCCATAGATGAACCTTCCCATCTCTCCCTAAAAAGGGGAAATGATTGAAAAAACCTTGCAAGGTGGTTTCTCTCCTCCTCATACATCAAAAAAGCTACATATCTCTGGATATGTTGGTGCACATCTTCTTTGAGATCCTCCCAATATAATCCCTCCATGATGGTGTGATAAGACTTAATGAAGTCTAAATTTCCTGAAGAGAGTGCCTCATATGTTTCATGTAGAATCCCCTCCTTGAGCTTGGAGTCTCTATTCAAGTAGATATGATCATGGAAATAGATGACTCCATCAACCACTCTATACCTCCTATCCATCACTTTCCCATCAAGAACCTTAAATGTGAAGAGGTTCTTGGAATATTCCACCAATATTTTGGACTCCCAATATGGATCTAGGCTTCCCAACAATGACAACGTTGTTGAAATCTGAAATGAAACATTTGTCACATCATAACTCTCCTCTTTGAAATGCTCAATGTCAAAGCCACATGTTGGAGTATTGTTACTCCACCTTTGTTGCCTCCCTTGTAGCTGATATTTCCCAAGACAAGATTGAAGTACATGGAGGTCGACCTCCTCTTGGAAGGTATTTTCCATCCAAAAATTCCATAGTTTTTCCAATGCATGCAAGAGTGTTAATAACCTCTTGTCATATTAAAAAATATTCCTCATGTGTGGAAGTATCCTTTGCTGGTCCAAGGCTATTGAGTAGCCCTTTGACACCAATCTCATACCATCATATGTTTCTGAATCATCATTTTTCAATGCAAATAGCTGAGTGGGAGATAGCAATGTCCATATCAGAAAATTTCTCACCTCTCTGTTGAAACCATCAAATTTTATTTGTGTTGTGCTAGCTCCTCCCAAGGCTCCTTTATTAACCAAGTATATCAATGATGCACCTTGCTGAGACAAATATTTAATCACCTTCTAATTAGGGGGTGTCCCAGGTGGAATGCCTCCATGTAATGAAACATCAAGGCCTAGAGTAGGCTATATATGTGAGTGGACTAATTTGTCCTTTTCCTCACTACACAAATCCTCCTGCCTCTTCTCTGCATCAATCTTCTGAAATAGAGAGGGGTGTGTGCTCCTCATAATATGATGATTGTCCTCCCATTTATCTCCTTCTATCTTCAATATCTCACAATCTGTCAATGATGGCACATGCTACTCATGGAATGTGCTCTAATTTCCATAAGTGAGATTATCTGGAACTTATGGGGAACATACAAGAACTCCTCTCATTGGAGCAAGGGCTCCATATTCCTCTTCATGAGGTACTAGATATGCTCCTGATGTGACAAAGTTGTTACCTCTAGCCTTCTCTTCCTGCTCACCATCAATGGAAGTTTCCTCATCATCAATAAGAGGATCCTCTTTTGAAAAAGAGATCTCCATGTCCTCTTTTCCAAGAGAGTTTTTTCCATGAAGTAGGGATCTTACCTCTAACAAGGCATTCTACAAAATTTTATCCCCCTCAATCGTTTTCTGAAATGGAGTTGGGTTTATGATCCTTCCAACCCATGCAAAGGGTTTGTTTGGTTTAGCTTGACTAGCTCCACCAAATGAGTTTCAGAATGTTTTTCATCAAACCTTTCCACCACTCTCCTAGTGAACCTTGCAGAAGTAGATGTATTTGAATTTCTTAATGAAAAGGATTCAAATAACCACCAAGCATAAGCCTTACCTTCAAGATGTAGCGCTAATAATATAATGGCTTCATGTTCTGAATCTTGGTGCTGCTGCAAATAAGTATCAGGCTCCTCCACCCAAACCCTAGCTGAGCATTTAGGTGACCCATCAAAAGTAGATAGGAAGAATCTACTGTCTTCATGCTAATTGCACCTTGTGCTTCTATCATGGTTTATAGGTATTTTATCCTCCTTTATCTTTCAAAACCCTTTGAATTTTAGGTGATCTTTGAACCTCTCAGATTGAGATTCATACTCTTGCAAATAATCACCAAGATTCTCCTTCTTTGGCACATATCCTTCCTCCATCTCACTTGCTATGAACATAGGCCTAGTACAGCGTTGTAAATTTTATGGTGTGGATGAATGCTCACACCCATAATATGAGGAATTGGAGCTGAGATCAGAGCTATGATAACACTATAATATTCCTAAATGGGAAAATCAACAATATAGGCACCGAAAATGCACTTTTTAGAAATTTATGCTATAACAGTTGATAAAAGCCCATGGATCCATTATTTTATACATTATAGCAACCAAATATAGAAGGATAATAGAAATAAATCATTATAGCTTAGTTAAACAGGCCTCCCAAGCCCATAACATCCCAAAAACACTACAACCCCATGACTACTGCAACACAGAAATTATGAAGTAAGTAACAACATAGTTTAATGAGGTTTTATGCTATGAAAATAGAGAAACAAATGGATCTACTAATATATTACTCAAGAGAACTAAAAAACTGAGATGTAGTCTCTTTTACACAATTCCAAGATAACCTGACAAGGGTTTCTTGGTAGGCATGAGATACAAAAGTATATACTACAGATCTGTGGTTGAATCACATTGTTTGATTGAAGCTCTGCATAAATATCGATGAGAAGACAAATAAATGGTTGTATCTCCTCCTTACTATCTCTTCGGGTGAAAGGCTGATCTTTTCACTAGGAAACTAGATCACAATCAAGGGTTTTGACCCTTCCACTGCAACACCATAAAAAATAACGTAGTTCCTCAAGGAGAATGTGCTATGGCTGTAAGTGAATACTTGGCCCAATTTTGGATGGTGGAAATTAAGCCTAGAATACTCCTCTCAAATTTCTTCAACAAGTCGTTCAAGGAAGAGTGGGGAATTCCCGCATGAGAATACCCTTTTACTAAACAATACAGCAAACCGAGCTAAACAACTGAAGCATGAAATAAGTCATAAGAATCAAACATAAAAAAATATTCTTAATGCCACATATGGCTACGCCTCCCTCCATTATATACTTGATGAGCTTCCTCACCATGGGTCCCACCCATTTATGAGGTTACATCCATGCAAAGACTCCTCCTCCAAAACAGTGTTGTCTCCACTAGCTCCACTCTCTCATTTAGAGCGTTGTTTGATTTGGTTAACCTTGACTTAGTCTCCATGCATTGTCTCCTTTAACACCCAAGGTGGATTTATTCCAAATATCTAAACTGATCCACATTCACATTAGGCAGTCTTTATTGAGGATTCACCCCCTCCATACTAGCACTGTTGACTTGGTCAAACTTAACCTTGTCCACATGCATTATCCCCTGTTGACATATGAGGGTGCTTTATCCAGCTATGAAGATGATCCCATTTCACATGAGAAGTGGCTTTATTACTAATAAATATATTTATGGGTCTCCCTACCCACATATTCATAAAAAAAAAGCAAAATTAGATTCTAATATTCCAATTAGCTTCATGCTAATTTAGGAATATTAAAAAAATGATGGTACTAGTTTAAGGTCAACCAACACATCTATCATATAAGGCAATGGCTAGGATACGATACCATCAACGGTGAAGAAAATGTAGAGATACTCAACTTAATGTTGATTCTAAAGCATGTCGAGTGGACCATCAAGCAATGGCCCTAGGAAACAGAGAAACAAAACAAGAGACAAGGAAAAGGACTCTACCATAAGAAACCATAGAGGAGGGAGTCACCATAGGAGGATTGGAGAAGAGACCATGTCCCTAAAAGGAGGGAGATATGATGTCAGATTGCATTTGGGTGGATGAATTTGGGATGCATTGACGGTTGGGGCCAGTCGTCATCGATGATAAGGAATTTGGCCTCGTCATGGGTTAGGCTCTATAACCCCCTCGTGCCATTTCCATTGCCAGTGCATCAAGAAGTTGTATGTTTTTGCTATTAAAAGTCTCACATGTCTCATTGACCACCTCTTTGGAAAATCTTCTTGTATTTTAGATAAAATTTGGTTCTTGGAATAATTGGGTTGATTTTGTATTGTATGTGGAAAGAACGTTTATATATTCATTCCACTAGATCCCTCAAACTTTTGTAAGAGTTTCTCCCCCTTTCATTAACCTCTAACACCACTCGAGATGAGCTAAGGAGCAATTCATTTTCATTTGCATGTTCTATTTTTTCTTTTCTCAGAACAACATTCCTTTTCTATGTTGTGGGTCCTTGTAGAACATTAAACATATGTGAATTAATATATTGTTTGACACATGTTATCAAATAATTTTACGTACATTATTAATGAAAATTAAAAAAAGAAACTCATATCGGATCAATAATATTTTTTCATTCACCTGATTCATCCTTTTGCAATTTTTCCATCAAGATTTTACGCTCTTCTGTTCCTAGATTATAAATAATCTTATCAAGCTTGATCATTTTGTGCCTCTACATGATACATAGTAAGCAATACATATTATTTAAACTTACATATAGTTCAAAAATAATTTTTTTTGTAAATAATTTACAAATAACTTTCCTTTTTTGCTTTTATTTATGTGTTACCAGTTTTTTTTTTACTTGATCTCTTGTCAAACATTTATTTATCAATATGAAACCTGTATAACATCATGCATTAATATATTTTATAAATAAATTGTCAAATTTTCAAATTCAAAAAAAAAAAAAAACCTCAAGAAATCGGTGCGCCATTCATGATGTACACACGGACGTCAGTGCGTGGGTGTCTTATAAACGAATTGCACCAACAATATAATAGACTGTACGGTGCTCTATGTCAACAAGTGCATTACATGTTAACCACCACATCGATTAACACAAAGAAAAAAATAAAAATTGTCTAGTGTTAGTTTTTGTAGCATAAACGCCCCGCGCAAACAAGGGACCACCATACAGTGCTCTCTGTCAAATAGGAGACCTGGTGCAGTGTGTTATATGCTACATGGTGCACCGAT
This sequence comes from Pinus albicaulis, assembly GCA_034641835.2. Classification (NCBI taxonomy): domain Eukaryota; kingdom Viridiplantae; phylum Streptophyta; class Pinopsida; order Pinales; family Pinaceae; genus Pinus; species Pinus albicaulis. The sequence goes on along the minus strand of CM076574.1, from coordinate 1,140,670,549 downwards.
TAACACAATAAAACATTTTTTTGCAAAACAACATGTTCGCAGTGCTCCATAATGAAATAGTGCATCGGTGCCTTATTTTACATATGGCGCACTGATTAAAAAAAATGCTTTTAAAGTTTTTATCAAAGTACTTTCGTGGTGCGCTGGGATAATACAGTGCACAGGTGCATTTGGTTACATAGGACACACTGATAATTTTTATTTTTTATTTTTTTATTTATTTTTTTATTTATTTTTATTTATTTTTTATTTATTTATTTTTTTCAAAAATTCACGCAAGGGCCGACATGGACTGGGATTTGACTATGCAAGTCGTCCCGTAGGGTTGGATGTCTTAGGCCTATATATAGAAATAAAAAAAACCCTATAAATATAAATGGAAAGCCCTAATTCTGAAATTATAGAAAAAGGAAGAAAAAAGGGCAGAAACAAAAAGAATGTAGGGTTTATGGTAAAAATGGATTTTTTATTTTTTCTTATTTTGTTTCTGAAAATGAAAAATAAAATGAATTTTTTTTCTTACTGCGTAAAAAAAACTACATAAAAGGTAAAAAAACAATAAAATTTAATAACGAGATCGTTTGAAATTCTACGCTACAGGGTTTAAATCACTAGAGGTTTGGAATTCTGATTGTCTGAATACTTCTATTCTAACGTATTTCGCTACTCCACAGTGCTCTTGTGCTCTATTGCACTAGGTGTGTCTCCTGAAAATATTTGGCTGAATTTTTTTGCAAAAATAGTGAATTAATGAAAAGTGTTTAGCATTTAAAGAATTGTTTTATGAAATTAGATTTTTGAAAATACTTTGATGCCCATTTTTCAATTTACCGTTTTTTTTCACTTAAATAAAATGGAGTTGTGTTTTTTTTTTTTTTAGTTATTCGTCGTCGGTGTGTCAGTTAATATCACCGCACCGGTGCGTCCGTTTATATCAGGAAATTGGTGTGCATTGAAGAAAACATACTGGTGCAGTGATCTGTATATTAGCACCGATAACAAGAAGTCCGTTTTAAATTCAGCGAAATTAATTTTAAGTGTGCACACCAAAATTTATTGTTGATTTTGCTCAAATGTAGAGAGAAAATATCATAATTATATCAAACAGAATATTATTCAAAATCCATCGGGTTCCATAATATTTCTCAAAGTCCATTGCAGAGTTCTCCCTATCCATCTTGAGACGTAATATTTACTTCAAGTTTTATTTATATTTTTATTATCTAATTAAATTTATGTTTTTAATCCATGTCAATCATGCACAACTTAATTAAATTTATAATGTATAAAAATTTACAGGTTCGTGTAGATTCATAATCGAGTTCAGATGCACAAAATATTCAAACGTCAACTTCAAAACGTCGGAAGCTCTTTTCAGGAACAACATACCACAAGGCACATTTGGTAGATGAAAATAGAAAACCACTTCACCCTGCCAATTCTAACAATATTTCATCTTATAACCACAATCCTGGGACATTAATGATGGTAATGATTACAATTGTTTCGTATATTAGTTAATGTAATTTTTTAAACGTCAAACAAATTAGTCATGTAATATTTTAAATGTGGTTACTAATTTATATCACATATTTTGTACTAATTATGTTCAAATATATATTTTTAAAATTATTAGGATGCCAATGATGATGAGCGACCTACCTACCATCTTCCATTTCACCCCACGACAATGTCAAATCGAGAGAAGACTTAATTAAAAGAAAAAATTAGAGAGGAACGATACCAAGAATGGTTGAATCAACCACCGATTCAATTCCTGCTACATCCAGATTCACCATTTAGGAATGACTACAACAATAGTATTTATTCACAAGCTGGCAATGGAGGAAATAAAATAGAGGTTGGTATGGATGATTACTTAAGGGATATGACTTCCATTGAGACAATGTTGTTAGATGCATTCCAAAATAATGATCAGCTAGGGGATGATGCTCATATCACTGACACCTTTTTCAAAAGTCTTAAATTTTATTCCACCACCCCTCTCTTTGGACCTAGTGGTCAGTCAAAGTCTACCCAATTTGGGACAATGATGTTACTATATAACTTGAAAGAAAATTTTGGCTTCTCGAATGCATGTTTCTCAGAAAATTTGAGGTGAGTTACCATAAAGTCCTCCCTTATATAAATTTGAGAAATATAATCAGTACATCACAATGAACATTACAAATGGTAAATTTTATGAATGTTAATAATTATATCAGCATTAATGTACATTTATTAATATATTTTTGCATGATCGCCAACTATAGGTTATTCAAAGATAAGGTTCTTCCGAGTGATAATGTCTTGCTTGGTAACCGTGAAGAGGTAAAGAAATTGTTGAAAATGTCGGGTGTTGAGTACATATCAACATCATTGTTGAGATTGCAACAAGATGATGAGATTAGTGGAAAGAAGACGTCTTCACTAAGTGGGCCCGCAAGCTATTTTTGGCGCAAGTCTATTTTTAGACATGTCGATCATGTTCTATGAGTTGCAGGATGCTATTTGTGGATGGTTGGTAAAGTTGGAAAAAATAGATGGACTTCTATTTTTAGACATATTGAGTTGAATCTATTTTTAGATTTCCAGTCTAAAAATAGATATGTCGAATATTATTAGCTCTTAATAATATTTGGACTATAAACATTATCTTATTCTCTTGGAGCACTTCAGTTAAGTGAAAAAATGTGGCAAAGGAGCTTACATAAGGAATTACGCTATTCCTGAGGGTTAAGTGGAGCTATTGCATGGATACTTCGGTTATAACTCATGTGATAGAGTTTGGTGGAGTTATTGAGGTAGTTGATGGAGTTGTGTTCATTTTAACTGAGTTAAACATAGTTGAGCTAGTTGTATCTAGTCTAACTGATTAATACACTAGTGAGAGTGGTGTGAATTAATTATTAATTAATTCACTAATTATAAACTCATTAATCAACTAAATAATACATCAGTTAACTTCAGTGCATGGACAGTTTCAGTGGAGACCAGTGAAGAGGTAGGTGAAAGAGCAGTGTGACTATCAGTTGTGACTATATTGTTGCATGATTTGCAACAACCAGTGATTAGAGATGCCAATGAGGATTGCGTGAGCAAGGCTGGACCAATTTGAGTTCATTCAGAGCCATTATTCAGCAGTGATTGCGTAGTAAAGGCAGGCTATCAGGTGGCAGAGATTGGAGCATGTGATTTGCTAGATCGGGCTTGACTAGTGTGTAGCAATTGGAGATTGTACTGAGATCTTGTGAGGAGCTTTGTATAATGATTGTTACATGATCTCTATAAAATATAATATACAAATAGTTTGGGGTTTTTAGCTTTAAGCTTTCCCATAAAATACTGTGTTCATATGTGTGATTTTTTATGGTTTTAATGTGCGCATGCGATTGTTTTTATTTCCGCAATTAATGATCAATGGTAGAAGAGATTTTATATTGTGAATGAAGTTAAAATTGTGTGTGATCAGGAGAATCTCGGTGATTAATGTATCAGTTATTCAAATTTATACAGGGTATCAGAGCGATATTGATCATTGGAGCAATTGCAAAACATTGAAGCGGTTGAGTTCTGAGCTGGTGGAATTCGAATTTGCAGCAGTGTTTTCTTGGTGTCGAAGTTGAGATGTCTTTCAACGGATTGAGATTGGAGTATGCCCTTGAGGGCAGCTCAAATTATATTGCATGGAAGGACATGATGGAGGCGGTGCTGGATGACAATGGGTTGAAGGAGTTCATAGATGCAGAAATTCCAAAACCTGCTTCTAGCGATGCTGCTGCACTTGATGCATGGAAAAAGAAGACAACAAAGTGTCGAAGAATTCTGTTGGAAGGTGTAAAGGATCACATAGTGTCCAGCCTTAATGGTAAGGCTTCTCCATTATTGATGTGGAAATCATTGACAAACTTATTCCAAAGCAAGAGCGACCAGAGAAAGTTGGCGCTCAAGGATAAACTCAGGAACATAAAAATGGAGAAAGGCAACAGTATGCCCAAGTAACTCACGAAGTTCATCCAATTCAGGGATGAGTTGGGAAGTGTGGGGGTGACTGTAGATGACGATGACTTGGTGAGCTTGGCTCTCCTTGGACCTCCAAAGAGTTGGCATTCCTATCAGGACTCTGTCAATGGTCGGGAGAAATTGCCAGGATGGGAGCGACTTTGGTCGGATCTTGTGCAAGAGGAGATAAGGTGAAGTACCAGGGACGGATCTTCATCAAACAACTTAGATGAAGAAAATTGCGCTTTGGCTGCCAAAGAAAGGAAGGGGAAGAGCAAGAATAATGCTTCTCAATCCGGTGCGATAGGCAAGAAGCAGGACATGTCCAAGGTGAAGTGCTTTCACTGTCACCAACACGGACATTATAACACTAATTTTCCACAGAAGAAGAAAAATAAGTAGGCTGCTAGATCTGCAGCTGGAGATGCCTTAGCCTCGCAGTTTGACCTGGATTTTTTGTTGATCGCATGCTTGGTCTCAAATGTGATGGGTTCAGTGTGGTTTCTTGACAGTGGTGCGTCTTTTCACATGACAAGAGATAAATATTTGTTTACTGATCTGTATGAGAAAGATCTTGGAGTGCACATCGAGATGGGCGATGATGGTCGATACAGTGTGACCGGTATCAGTACCATTTCCTTTGAGAGGGAGTCTCGTAAACCCTTCGTATTGAAGGAAGTGATGCATGTTTCAGGATGGAAGAAGAATATTATCTCTGTGGCGATGTTAGAAGACAAGGGATATGATGTTTTCTTTAGCGAGGGAAAGGATTTCCTGCGAAGTAAGGAAAATGGTGAAACCCGGAGGATAGGGGTTCAAGTTAAGAACCTTTATCAATTGCAGGTAGATGGCTGCGCAACAATGGCAGGCAAGGGAGAAGGAGTGGTGAGCCGGGATGAGGGCGAGCTGTGGCACAGGAGATTGGGCCACCTTCACCATGGAGCTTTGAAGATACTGTAGCATATTTCTACTGGGCTTCCTAAGTGTACTCTTGCGCAGTTAGATTAGTGCAAGGGATGTACCTTGGGAAAATTTTTGAAAGCCACCTTTCACGAGAAGGATAGTCATGCCACGACGATCCTTGAGAGAATTCACATAGACGTGTGTGGAAATTTCTCATTAGCTTCGATAGCAAAGCACAGGTACTATGTGATATTTGTTGATGATTTTTCTCGGAAGTGCTGGATCTTCCTCAAGCAGAAGAAGAGTGAGACATAATCAAATTTCTGTGAGTTCAAGGCACTGGTTGAGAAACAATCGGGGAAGCAGTTGAAGGCTCTTAGGAGTGACAATGGTGGTGAATTCATCTCTGGCGAATTCAAGGAATTTTTCAATGCAGAAGGAATTCGAAGAGAGCTCATAACACCTCATAACCCATAGAAGAATGGGGTTGCTGAGCGGAAGAACAGAACGACTGTGGGTGCTGCACGGGTGATGTTGCATGATCAAGGCCTTCCCATAAACTTGTCGGCTAAGGCATGCAATACTGCATTATATGTGTAGAACCGTTGTCCTCACAGGATACTTGGCATGAGTACACCCGAGGAGGTGTTTTCTGGTAAGAAGCCTGATATTTCCCATTTGATGATTTTTGGCACACTTTTTTACATTCATGTGACTAAGGATGCCAGGAAGAAGATGGAGCTGAATTCAAAGGTTGGGATATTTTTGGGGGACACTGATACACCCCACAACTATCGTGTGTATTTTTCAGACAGTCGCAAGACTGTTGTGCGACGGGATATCAAATTTTATGAGGAGAAAGCCATGAAGTGTTCTCTTGAGAGGGAGCCACACTTGCATGTAGATGAAGAGCTATTAGCTCCTAAGGATGAGCCTCAGGATGTGGATCAGCCACAAGAGGAGGTTCATGGAGTGGAAGAGACCACTCATGCAGCGCTAACCATCAGAGGGTGGAAGCACACTACAGAAGCTAAGCGACTGGCTCAAGATGCAGAGAAGGTTGTAGGAGCACCTACATCACAACACAAATAGAGATAGTCACCTGACTGGTACACTTGATACATGGCTCTTCTGAGGAAGTGTATCGTGACAGAGCCATCCTCTTTCAAGGAAGTTGTGGAGGACCCCGCATGGGTAGATGCCATGGTGGAAGAGTATGATTCGATTGTCAAAAATAGTGCATGGGAGATTGTCCCAAGGTTGGAAGGGAAATCATTGGTGGGTTCGAGATGGATCTAAAAAGTGAAGCAAGCAACTGATGGGAGTGTGGAGAAGTACAAGGAAATATTTGTTGCCTGAGGCTTCTCATAGATTGAGGGGATCGATTATGAGGAAACCTTTGCACCTGTCACAAGGTATTCTTCCATACGGACGATTCTTGCTCTCTCAGTGCAGATGGGGTGGCACATTCATCAGATGGATGTGAAGACTGCGTTCCTCAATGGAGTGATTGAGGAGGAGGTGTATATAGAGCAGCTCAAAGGTTTCGAGATCTTCAGTAGTGAGTCGCATGTGTGCAAGCTCAAGAGAGCGTTGTATGGGTTGAAACAAGCACCTCATGCTTGGTACACATGCATAGATAGTTATTTCACTGAACTCGGATTCTCCAAGAGTGAGGTGGATCCGAACCTATACCAGATTGTGGTGGAGGGTAAGTTGTTGATCATTGTAATTTATGTAGATGATTTTATTTTGACAGGTGATGAACTGTTGATACACTCATGCAAGGCTGATCTTGCAAAATAGTTTGAGATGAAGGACTTGGGCCTCCTTCATTATTTCCTGGGATTGGAAATTTGGCAGTGCAGTGATGGACTGTTTGTGTCTCAAGGCAAGTATGCCTAGGAGATACTGGAGAAGTTAAAAATGCATGGTTGCAAGCCTATTGACACTCCTCTTCCTGGTGTATGGAAGAAAGAGGATGCTACATCGGCAGAGGTAGTGGATGCCACTATTTACTGATAGTTGGTGGGGTCGCTTATGTATCTGGTCAATACACAACCCGACATATGCTATGCTATTAACCAACTTTCACAAGTTATGGTTAAGCCTACCAAGCTCTACTGGAAGGCAGAAAAGAATGTATTGATATATCTCAGAGGCACATCGGGATATGCATTATGGTACAGACAGTCGGATGAGGTGAAGCTGTGTGGATTCCCGGATGCAAATTGCGCAGGGAGCCCAACAGATAGAAAGAGCACATCTGGAGGGATTTTCAATATCGGGTCGACAACAGTTTCTTGGTACAGCAGGAAGTAGAGATCCATGGCACTGAGTTCAGCAGAGGCCGAGTATATGGCACCGAGTTTGGCTGCATGCGAGGCTATATGGATGAGGAAGATCCTGGTTGGGTTGTTCGGTTCACACTGAGATCCTACTATGATATATTGTGATAATCAGAGTTGTATCAAACTCTTGGTTAATCCAGTATTTCATGATATATTTGAACACATTGACATTCGTTATCATCATATCAGAGATTGTGTCCAGCGGAAGATCATGTTACTTTCATACATTCCCACGGAGGATCAGGATGCTGATATCTTGACGAAGGTGCTCACCAGGAGAAAATTCGAATACCACAGGGGCAGGATAGGGGTGGTAGATAATCCTTATCTTGTTGATAGGGAGTGTTGAGATTGCAACAAGATGATGAGCTTAGTGGAAAGAAGTTGCCTTCACTAAGTGGGCCCGCAGGCTATTTTTGGCGCAAGTCTATTTATAGAATATGTCTATTTTTAGACATGTCGATCATGTTCTATGAGTTGCAGGATGCTATTTTTGGATGGTTGGTAAAGTTGGAAAAAATAGATGGACTTCTATTTTTAGACATATTGGGCAGAATCTATTTATAGATTGCTAGTCTAAAATTAGATATGTCGAATATTATTAGCTCTTAATAATATTTGGACTATAAACATTATCTTATTCTCTTGGAGCACTTCAATTAAGTGCACAGATGTGGCATAGGAGCTAACAGAAGGAATTACGCTATTCCTGAGGGATAAGTGGAGCTATTGCATGGATAATTCAGTTATAAATCATGTGACAGAGTTTGGTGGAGTTATTGAGCCAGTGGATGGAGTTGTGTTCAGTTTAATTGAGTTAAACATAGTTGAGCTAGTTCTATCTAGTCTAACTGATTGATACACTAGTGAGAATGGTGTGAATTAATTATTAATTAATTGACTAATTATTAACTCATTAGTCAACTAAATAATACATCAGTTAACTACAGTGCATGGACAGTTTCAGTGGAGACCAGTGAAGAGGTAGGTGAAAGAGCAGTGTGACTATTAGTTGTGACTATACTGTTGCATGATTTGCAACAATCAGTGATTGGAGATGCCAATGAGGATTGCGTGAGCAAATCTGGACCAATTAGATTTTATTTAGAGCCATTCTTCAGTAGTGATTGCGCAGTAGAGGCAGGCTATCAGGTGGCAGAGATTGGAGCATGTGATTTGCTAGATCGGGCTTGACTAGTGTGTAGCGATTGGAGATTGTACTGAGAGCTTGTGAGGAGCTTTGTATAATTATTATTACATGATCTCACAGGTCTTGTATCAAAAGGGTATTTTGGATGTAAATGTTGTAGACCTTCTCTGAAAGTTAGCTGGTGCAAGGACCTATGAAATCCAGTGTAAGATTGCTCCAGGGTATTCCTCCCAAAAGAAGACCCTTATAGAAGAGAAATATTTTCTTTCATTTGTAAATGAGAGAGAACCTAAGGCCTCCATTTATGACACCAGTTGAATGGCTTAGAGAATATGAGAGATAGAAGGAGAAGGAGTTCATAGAAATGTTTGATTCAAATGGGGAGCATATGTTTGATGATCCTGAATTTTTTGATACCTATGTTGAGAAATTTCCCATTGCGATGAAAAGAAAATCCATATTTTATAACCTTCCATATTAGGACCTTCTTAAGATTCCCACTTATTATATCCCATGCATATATTTAAAAATGTTTTATCTTCTTTATGGAGGAACATATCATCGAAACAAAGTGACACATTGGTTGTTAGGAGAGATCTTATTACTTCAAAAAATAAAAAGAAACATTGGGCAAGACGATTAGAAAGTATGGGATCAGAGGCAAGAGTTGGTCCCTCTAATTCATGGCATTTCAAAGAAGGTGATGTCCCATGGATTTTTAAAAAAGATGATATTTCTTTGGCAAAGGAAGTTATAGTGGGTGTGAGGGTTCCAACTTGATATGGGTCTTCACTATGATGTTGTTGCACCGTGGATGACCATTTGAATCTTATAAGAGTACGTATAATTTCAAAAGCATGATTTTATTATTTTTTATATTAATAAATTTTATCCCATGCAGGGATCATAAAACATAACTAATTTTTTATATTATTGCACATGTTTATAACTTTGCAGTGTCATTATCCTTTGTTTTTGTGTGGGTGTGTGCAACATAAATTCCCTCAAGACCTAGGACATGCCATATCTAAATTATCTGCATTTTTGTGTTGGATCACTTCAAGGGAGATTCATGTGGCTAGCATTCGACGGTGGCGTCAAGATATATTTGAGATTGTTTGTACGTTTGAGAAGGAACTGCTGAGGAGTTTCATAGACTTGCAGGTTCATCTTCTAATCCACCTAGTAGATGAGGTTGAATGATTTTGGGTGGTTTATTTTGATTGGATGTTCTTCTTAGAGAGGTACATGAATAAATTGAAAGTTTTTGTCCGACAAAGGGAAAAACCCAAGGGGTCTATGGTAGAGGGGTGCATATCGTATGAGTCTTTCTATTATGACAGTGAGTACATCAAGCAAATCGAAAACAGACCAGGTGTGGTGATTTGGGATGATGAAAGGGATGAAGACAAAACAGAAGGGGAGTCACTCCAAACGAGTGGAAAAAAGTGCTTGATCAAGAGTAAGAGACTTATAATTTTTTAAATTTACATAAAGTAAATATTCATGTTGAACTTAGATATAATGTATATTTTGATCTCCATGTAATATATAATGTCGATTTGACTTCATCAAGGAGTGTAGAAATTGAAGCAGTCAATAAATTCGTTCTTTACAATACTGGAGTGACACAACCGTGGGTTGCATTATACAAACAAAAGAGGATGAAATGGGATAGTATCAGGAAAGAATTCAGACAGTTGAATGGTAGAAGCGTGCCTTATCCCGACCATTTAAAATAAAATATGCCAAAAATATGTCCCAATAGTTGGGTTGTTGATCAAGGCAGAGAGAAATATGGTGCACCCGGTCACTACCCGCGTTCTGAAGAGGATGCGCTAAATGTAGGGATTGGGTGCAACAACTTGCTAATAATCGATTTAATTTATATGTACATTTGAAACTTATAAGACATATTTATTTCATATTTTAACTATTGGGTTATTATAAGACACATGACATTATGATTTTTTTAACTTTTTTACAATAGGTGCATTTTTTCCCATCTATGTGGGCATATGGACACCATTTTCACACAGAAAATTCCGATGCTGGAAATGTGGAAGTCGAGTTCTATCAATCTAGTCGATCTAGCCACTATGATAAAAACCTATTACGACGAACGTCAGGTTACGTCGAAAAGATACAAGAGATCATTGAAGTGGATTTCTCTTCTTTCCGATGCGTTATTTTTAGGTGCAAGTGGTGGGACACCTTTGACCGAAATAATGTAAAGGAAGATCATGATAGTAGGCTAATATGTATACACTCTAAAAAGATGTGGGATGAAGCTAAGAAGTCCTATGTTTTCCCCAAACACTGCAACTACCCAGATGTGTTGGATAGTGATTGGTGGTTCGTATTGAGACATGACCCTAGATCAAAACATATTTTTGAGAACAATATTGTTATCATGCCATGCGAGATGGAAGATAATGAGAGTGATCATGAGAACCGAGAGTGATATGGTACATGTGTTATTTGATCATCAAAATTTATACTTTTTAAGATGGCCTTTTTGAAACATTATAACACTTATTTTGAATCAATTGGTAATTTGCATTGTGTTAATTTCAATATTTCACTTCATAGTTTGCAATTATATTAATCTCAAAAACAATGGCGTACTATATAAAGTTATTATTTTTTGTATGTAAGATCATAATAAAAGAAAATTACAATTACAATTTTAGAATTTTACATACAATTACAGTTACAATTAAAATCATTTCACAGTAATACAATTAAAATTTTACAAATATTTTACATAGAATTAGAATTACAATTACAATTACAATTTTAGAATTTTACATATATACAATTACAATTTTACAAATTTAAAATTTACAATTGCAATTACAAATTTTCAATTTTACATACAATTAGAATTACAATTACGTCAATTTTACAATTTTACATATATACAATTACAATTAAAATTACAATTAATACAAATACAATTACAATTTTAGAATTTTACATACAATAATTAGAATTAGAAATATTACAATTCTACAATATCATGATCATTTAATTTCAAATTAATTAATAAACATCACGATCATGATAAACATTGTACAAACATCATATTTGACTAAAAAACACATTCAAATTCACTAACATCATCATAATAATGATCATCTAACAAAAGAAAATTAGCATTATATAACATCATCACAACACAAACATCAAATACACATCGATCATGTGAAATAACTGCTATCACATACACACCTATATGTAAGATGCACATTAAATGAACATATATAACATGACCTAGCAATATACACATCATGATGATCACCAACATTTAAATTAAGTAAAACTGCAACATGAACATAAAATACATGGACAATATATATATATATATATATATATATATATATATATATATATATATATATATATATATATATATATATATATATATATATGTATGTATGTATGTATGTATGTATAGCTCAATAATGTAAAAAATATACAACTTTAATAAAAATGTCATCTATCAACTCATGGTACATCATCAATAGCAGTACTAGTTGAGGCATGCTCAATCAATGGTGCAGCCTCGACAAGCTGATTCGTCGATACATGCTGATCAGGATCAACTATCGGTTGCTCATCGTGATGACTGGACATGGTCGATGGTCCATCCGCTTTGCATAATGACTTTGCTTGATGCTAGTGGAGGCTACTCATCTGGCATGGCGCAAGGCGAATGGTGATCACTACCCTCATCATGATCATCAGATGATCTGTCGGCACTTATCGCGGACTGTCGATCACATTTTGTGTCTCGAACATGCCTATAATGTGCAACGTTCATGCTCAGCTATGTAACTAAGGTCGTAGCTCCTACGACATGCTGCATCAGGCTGTACATGTCATGTGACATGCCTCTCCACATGTGTAACAACCTACCATCGTCCTGTATGTGTCTCACAGTAGCGGGCCTGACTCCCGCCTCAATAATAAATGAAATGAGTTGGTCACCCAACTCCATCTTGAATCTTCTATCAAGCCTATCATGCCTAGAAAAAGGCGATACCGGTGCACCAGAAGGAGCAGGTCTCTCTGGCATATCCTGATCATCATCATGATCCACACATGGATCATGTGGTGGTGTTGGCATGTGCTTGCCATAAAAAGACCCAATGTCTAAAAAATATATACAAGTACAGAACAATAATTAGACAGTTTCATTACACAATTTAATAAAAATAAGTTAAAGAACATGTCAGAATAAATTTAAATAAAATAGTAATATTACCTCTATCATCTAGTAGCTCATCATCTGTGAAGAGGATGTTGGGACACCATCACCAATCCAAACTAGCATAAGGATAGGGGCCCATAATGAAGGGATGCTCGTCAAAATTGGGTAGCAAATCTAGTGCATCATGTGATATCCTCACGAAATAATCAATCTCGCCCCTCTTGGGGATCATCTGTCCCCACATGTGCATCTTTACCTCCAACATCGAACTATAAGGCTATTGAACAAAATTAAACCTCGTCTCTAGAAACTGCTCAAAAAATAAACAAAAAATATCTAAAGAAAAAGGGAATTTGACCCTCCCTTGTGCATGAACATGACATCTATCTAAGGTTGTATAGAACTACTACAAAAAAATGGCAGACCACCTGACAATTTGTGGCTCCTGTACAAAAGAATAAACATAATATAGAAGTGAGAAACTAATGCGTTGCTCATAATTGGTGTTGTGTGAAATGATCGAAATCAGAAATGAGAGGCACCTCACCTCCTAACTACGAAATGCACCAATACGTAACTACAGAGACCTGAAAATATGAAGGAGATAGTATATCTGCGCTAATGTATCTCTTGGAGTATACCAAATCACTCCCTGTCGCATAGCCAATTGGAACCTCTATGAATGAAGGATAGTCCACCCCTATCCTTGATAGCCCTCTAATAAAATATATGTCCTCCTCAATGGGCACATAGCACCAGTTAAGACCAACCTAGAAATACTGTCAATCGGCATACCACCTGCAGATAATATGTCTCAAAAACACACCATGGCCTTTTAGGGAAGTAGCCTCCTCATAGAACTTGAAGAGGCCTACCTGCCTTAGGAGCCCCTGGGTAGCTGATGTAATAGGGATAGGGTACGCACCTCTCTCCCTCTCTCATGCCTCCCTCAAGCGTACCATGTTATACTGGTCTGCTTGTTGTTTTTATTGTTCCACCTATTCTCTCCTTTCACGTCTCTAAATGATTGACATATTAAACACAATTGTTTTGGAAAAAAAAACAGTTTGTGCGCCACAAAAAAATAGACATGCACCGGTACTAGTGTCTCTATTTTTGTCATGCACAGGTGGCAGTGCACCAGATAATATTCAATGCACTAGTGGTGCTGGACCTAAAAATTTTAGTGCACCATTGACTATGTACAATGTCGAGAGTGCGGTGCGTTGACTTAACTTTATGCCCTGGAGCGTATAGTTCGGTCACCGCACTGACCTCCTAACATAATTACATAGTCAACGGTGCAGTATTTTACCACGCCGCATCATTGACCCTGTCGAAATGCGGAATTTGGTGGGCTGAAAAAAATACCTGCCCTGAGGCGGATATTTAAGTCAACGCACCGCATTGCCGCTATTCCACATGGTCAACGGTGCGACTGGGTAACCAACTGCACCACACTTTTTTAAAAATTTTAAAATAGCATGGCGTGCCTTTCGGTACTGTCATGGAACCCGTGTGTATACTGTTATCACCAGTTGCAGTGCGACCTATAAATTTATAGGAAACATCGCGAACGGGTGCGAGCCGAACGGCTCGAGCGCACCGCACGACAATTTTTTTTTTTTTCCTTTTAAATGGTTAACTTTAAGGTAATTTGAAATTATAATTCACTAAAAGGCTTAATTATGGAAAAAAAAGAAAATACCTATACATTTGGCCGTCGAGGAGGCATATTTTTTGTAGAATTTGCAAAAGAAAAATTTCCCACCCTTTTGCAAAATTCAAGCTGGAGATTGGTGGGAAGTGCATAGCAGAAGTGTGTGAAATGGGTGCAATGGGAGCACCGATGTCAGGGTGGCTCAGACAAGGATAAATTGCACCAATGCTTGAGAGCTCTGGAGCACTGAGAAAAGTTAAAAATTTTGTTTTTTGGCCCTAATGTTTTTTTTAACCCTGTTCTGTTACGCAGGGTTTTATAGCCACATCGATGCAATTTCTTAAGAACGCACCGGGCAATTTTAGTTTTGGTGTGGGGTTTTCGGATGCATCGGTGTAGAATATTTGTAAATCACTGATGCACTACAATAATAATATGCATCGGGCGGGTGTGTACAGAGCACATGGTGTGCAGTGTGCCAATGTTTTGTCCGCACCGGTGCTTTCGCTTGTTGAACACACTTGTTATCACCATAAAAGTTTTTTCTAAACTTGGATAGTTTACAACAATCCTATTCATGGTCTTAGGTAGGTGTTGGGTCATTTCATGTTTTGAAGGGTAGGTGATAGGGTAAGAGTCTCAAAATTACCATTTCATATCCAAATGAAGTTTAAACAACCTTATCCATGTCTTAAAGGTCACACAATCCTCTTTAAAAGTCATATTTTAAACCATTTCAATTTTTTTTTGAATTAGCCATGAAACCACGTTTTCGTAGCACAGACAGTGTAAAAAGTCTATTTTACGCTACGAAAATGCTGCTATTTTCGTAGCACAAACCCCTGAAAATGAGCTAAGCGTGCTACGAAATCGTGGATTCATAGGCAGTCTTGTCAAATAATCAACTCAATCAAATTTCGTTAAATTTTCATCATTTGGTGTTAGCTAGGAGTCATTTCTAAGGAATACAACCATTTAATTCCATCATTTTGAATGTAGGGGTCATCATGATAGGTAATTTCAAATTTGAAAGGATTGGTGGGTTTCTTATTCAGTTTGCATGAAAACACTCAAACAGATTGTTTTTGAATGCTAAGCTTATGGTAATCTCTTACCAAAGCTTCTCTCATTTATTTTTCAAGTGAGGCTTATCACCATTAACAAGTGAGGCTGACTACCATAAGCAAGCAAGGTTGATAAACATAAGTAAGCGAGGCTGATTTGTTACAGAAATTTAGAGCCAAAGATGTCAGAAGAAAGGAAAAATCACAGGTCTGGTCATTGTTTAAGAATAGGGTTTGAAATCACAGAGGCTCTAGTCAAAGATAAATCACTGATGGAGGCTTTCAAGAAAACAGGATGTTGGAGATTTTGTGAAAAAATGCAGGGAGGACACACTCAAGTGTAAAAGGAATTTTCTCTACATTTCACTAGCTCAAACACAAAAATTGGAATCTTCAACTTTGCAGGAACCCCTGAGATCATAGCTTTGGTGATAGAGATTCCTACTGGGCAAGATAGATGGTTCAAAAAATTAAAATTTGATATGGAACCATGTAAAGTGTTTCTAAAGCCAGATTTTGCAAAAACAAACTTAACTAAGGAAACTCCAAGGAGCTATATCAAATACATTTATGCCAACTTTCTCTTCAACATTCAAAGGTATTTGACTTGTGAGGGAAGATATCATAAGGTATATTCATATCATTTTAAACTTCTGTTGCATTTTACTGGCATGATTTCTTTAGATTTTCCTTTCTTCCTATATCGAAGTATAGCTAAGATGGAAAATAAAGTGCAAATGAAAACTCAAGGATGTGAAACTTCCATTTTTCATCATGGTCTACTTAAACTGATAGTTTTACATAAACTTCAAAGGATCAACATAGAATGGTCTTAATTTTTGTTTTTATGTGGTTATGGAGTGGAAAACCAAGGTACAGGAATTAGCCCTAAGGCTAATGAAACCCCACCAGTAGAAACCAGTAAGCCTGTAATGACCAGGTCAAAAATATTTGTCAAATTGAAACCTAGAAACAAAGTGTAAGAGTAAGTGAGTAAAGCATTAGTGGTTATTCTTGAGACTCAACCTACAAAAAAAAAGATATTTGAGGTTAGAGAAATGAAAAAACAACAGTCAGCTAATAAACCAGTGCAAAAGAAAAGGGTAAATCAGTGATTTCAGTGGAGATTCCAGGCTTAAAGGGTAACTTAAATGATATTTTACAAGCCATTGATATTGAAGAATCCCATTTGGTATAGGCAGATTTCATAAAATTTGATGAAGGAAAACCTAAGAAGATGAAATCTTCTAAGAAATTGGAATTCAAGATGACGTTGCAGCATTTGTGTTTAAGCCCAGAGAGCCTTTAACCAGGCAATCTATAAACATGCAAGAGTTCAATGTTGGGTTAGGAGAAACAGAGGAAGCTTCCACTGTTCAAGAAGAGTTCATAGACCTTTCATCACCAATACCTGAACGTGACAAAAACTGAGTATTTTCCACTCAGACAGAAAAAACCAGCTATGAAGAAATGGAACAAAGGTTGAAATCAACTAATTATGAAATTTCTAGACTAAGGAAGAGAGCAAGAAGGCATGCTGTTGAAAAGGCATATTTCAAGAGGATAAAGGCTTTATGGGAACTCGAAAAGGTTTCCAAACCAGAAACAATAACTAGTGAAACTCAATACTTTACTTGGATTGTTCCTGCAATTAAAGAGGCTATATATGTGAGAATGATGAATGTTCAGTTAAGGGCTACCAACGAGAAACTGAGGAGGCAAATTGAAGACCTAGAAATACAGTTGTAGCAACAATGAAATGGGGCAAAAAAATGATAAATCTTTGAAACAGTTTTGTCATGAAGATAAAGATCATTTTTGAAGGAAAAAATCCGTTAAATCTATCTGATGTTGATATAAATCCTTAAAAAATCTTAAATATCCTAAAAACTATAGATTTTGGGGAAAAACTGTGTTAAAGGAGTATACACAGCAGTTTCATAGTGCGCTACGAAACTACTTAAGGTGAATTTTTGGCATTTTATGCATGAATTTTGAAGGGAAGGACTGTTGGTTTTTAGATTTTAGTATTGCTAGTGGAAATATCAAGATCACAAATGAAGTTTCAGATTGAAAAGCAAGAGAAATAATGGTCAAAGGAAGTGTTTTTACAATGGTATAAAACTGCGCTACGAAAATGGGCTATTTTCGTAGCGCAGTCATATTTCATCTCCTTTTCATTTTTCCAAAGGTTTATTTTTGCACAGGTGGAAGGTTGAAGTGTTTATGGAATTTTAACACATGTCACATATAAAAAAAAGTCATCATGGCTAGCAAATATGTTCAAAGACAAGCATGGATGTTAAGGGCTAAAAATCGGGAAACTCTGTCTCCTGGTTTTTAGGACAGTTACGTCATGAATCAACAGGTTTTACCACAAAGCTAGAAGCATCATAAAGGTCAAAGACATGGATTAGCAACTATCAAAGAAAGTATTTAAGTTTTATATAAGGTTGTTTGAGACATGCTTAGGAGTTTCACTCCTATTTGTATTAGAACTCCTAGAATATAATTAGTTGTCAGTTTGTAATTAAGAGTTTGTTTTATGAGTAGATAGGTGTCAATTTTAGAAATTCGAATTCTCTTAATGATGGATCATGGAATCCAATAAATGTAAAGACTCTATATGAAGTATGAGGTCGAATTCCTCAAGGTTGGCATTTTCATTAGCAAATCAGTTGTGTTATTGTATGTTGTTGTGATCCTTCAACTTAATACAGAGATTTGTTTGACTACTCAAGATTCACAAAGATTTTCTGTGTATCATATTTCTATGGCATTTTTTAATTACCTATTTGCAGTGGTATGAATGTGTGTTACTTAGAATTCATTGAAAAATTATCTAACTTCCTTCACATGCTTGTAGACTGTGCTTATTCACTATGTTGTTGTTTTCACTTATAAACATAGACTCCAAGTGCCTTGACTTCCATTTTGACAGATTATGATGTTTTGTTGAAGACTATCTTGACTCCATGGCCCAATGAGTGTTTGTTAATATTTGATTCAACCAGTTATACATTTTTATCCTTTTTATTCCTAGGGTTAGCCATCTGATCATTAATCAAAAATCTTAAACCTATTAAGAGAGCCCTCTCAGGTTGAGGAGGCTAAGTCTCAGCCAAAATAATGGTCTGACATAGTTATTTAGAGTCTACTTGATGAGAAGCCTATGAGGGTCAGATTTTGTGATAACATTTTTGTTGCATCTGCTCGGATCCTGAAGATTATTCATTCCCAAAATCAAGAAGCTGAACTTTTGAAGGTAGCAGGAGCTCGGAAAATTTTTCGAGGCTGCATCTACCTTGGTGACTCAATACATTTTAAAAAGTTTAAAGGTGGCTTTGAGAAGGAGATACACACAGAGAAATCTTGATCCCCACCCACCTACCATTGTGCACAATCTAAACACTATTTCAAGAGGCAGTCAAATAATTTCAGAAATATCAGGTACTCCATTTCCTTCGAAATCTTTCTCCTCTAAAATATTAATAAATCTTGAAAATAAAATATTTGATGATAAAATTCATGAAGTGTTGTTTATTTCAGAAAGTGAAAAGGAACTCATTGATATTATCTTAGACTTGCAAAAGAGAGGAATTGACACTTCAGCCCTAGTAACACAAGAAGACAAAGAAGAATTTTGGGAAGTTGTTACCCCTGAGTTGTTGTTAGAAAAAAAGTCTGTAGATAAATTAAAAGAACTTGACCCTTTCAATGTTTTGCTGAAATCAAAACCTGGTTTACCCCTTCCAAATTGGAGCTCAATTGTTAGTGCCTTACAAAAACCACATAGTCCTCCTCATATCAGTTCTTCATCTTTTGTTTCTGCCATTCCTACAACTACTATTCATCGTTTAAGCATGGCTGCTCCTGCTACGTATGCACCACTTGTACTCCCTGTTGTTTTGCATGAACCTCCTAGTAAATGTGCTGCTAGGATCCCTAGATGAAGAAATAATAGTAGAAGAACATGTAGATAGATTTAATGATTTTACAGAAAGAGAAGAATTTGATGATGAAGATGTGAAGTTAAGACTGTTTGCACAAAGTTTTACCGGTGAAGTTAGAAAATGGTTTAAAGCTCTCACAGGGGGAAGTATTCAAACTTGGGATGAGTTTGAAGACAATTTTTTGAGAAAATGGGGAAACAGAACCAATCTAGTTCAAGCACTTACTGAATATAACAACCTTAGAAGGGTAGTTGATGAATCTATCCAAAACTTTTGAAAGAGATTTAATAATTTTTTTGACTCAATTCCAGCTCATTTGAAACCTCTGGAAGCCTTAGCACAAATGAGATATGCTGAAGCATTTGATTATGAATTTTCTATCTTGTTGAGAGAAAGAGAATCACCTACACTTGCTGAAATTAAAAGTGATGCAGTAAAGGTAGAGGTAAACATGATAGCCACTAAAAGTCAAAAATGGGAAAAAATAAATTGAAAGAAGAAGAGAAACCTTCCACTTCAACTTCTAAAGATAAATTTTACTCAATGACGAAAACCATGGAGAAGTTGATGGATAGGTTAGCTCTTGGAAACACCTCTTCTCCTCCTGTGTAACATGAACCTCAATTTAGGAATCCTCAATTCAGGAGACCTCAAAACCAACAAAGGCCTAGAGAAAATAGAAATCAGGAGCTTGATCCTCCAGTGAGAACTCGTTTTCAGCAGAATTTAGTAGATGAACAAGATGAGCCTGAAATTCCTGAAGAATCTATACATTGTCTTGATGAAGAGATGTCAAAAATTTTATTGACTAAAGAAGAGCATGATGAGTCAGATTTGGCTAATCAAGGAGAAGAACCATCAGATTATTTTAAGTGGTATTAACATGCCATTTTTGAGATGAAAAAACAATATAATATCAGAAACAGAAATGTGCCTATCATTGCAAACAAAGCACAGCCTAAGAAACATGCTCCAAAGGTTGTTGAAGCCAAAAATGATACCCCAAAGATTACTGAAGGTAAGAAAGACACTCCACTTCGTAAGAAATACACTCAAATTACTCCTCCTATCAAAGAAGCTGAAAAATCTGTTTCCGTTTTCAACCTTGAGAATGAAATTTCAAAGATTAAAATATCAGTCCCGTTTAGCGAGATTCTCAAGGTAAATGAATATAGAAGTAAGATTTCTAAACTGTTAAAGTCACAACCAGGTGCTGCTGATATTTTGAATGTCCAAGAAGATAATCCTACTATATATTTGGGTAAAAGGCTACAAGATGAAAAAATGAAGAGTTTCCTCCTTTTTATGTAAGCATTAGTATTCATGATATGACTTTACATAATGCTATGTTGGATTCAGTGGCTTCTCATAACCTTATGCCCAAATTAATCATGGAAAGGATGGGGTTACAAATAACAAGACCATATAAGGATTTATTTTATTTTGATTCAAAAAGAGTTCAATGTATTGGTTTAATCAAGGATGTGGTTGTTGGTCTAACACAAATTCCAGCAAAGACAGTTGCTATGGACATTGTTGTGGCTGATGTTCTGCCAAAGTTTGGAATGTTATTGTCAAGATCATGGGCAACCAAAATCAAAGGCACAATGTAGATGGACCTTACCTATGCCACTATTCCTGTTTTTGGTGAGCAAAGGAGATTGTATCGGGAGACTATAATGGCTTACATGGTAAGTAGAAAAGATAAACCTCAAAAATTTCCTATTTATGCCTTTGATACTGAACTTGGATCCGCCATTCTTTTAAATAAGTCAGCTGATAGTGTTGAGGAAGAAATGAGAGCAGAAAATCAGCATTTAGAAAATCAGTAAACAGAAAATCTGCAATCAAATGACAAAGAGATAGAGGGATGGTGGTCATTGTGCTTTGATGGGTCAATAGTGATTTGGATTACAAGTCCAAATGATGAGAGTAACTTTTACTCTTACAAACTGAATTTTGATTGCACAAACAACATGGCTGAATACAAATCTTTGATTTTGGGTTTAGATGTTTTGAAAAGAATGAAGGCTCAAAATATTTCTATTTTTGGAGATTCAGAATTGTTTATTAGACAAGTTGAAGGTGTTTATCGAACGAAGGATGTAAGAATGAGAACATACATAAGTCTAGTTTTAGACACGTTGGAGAAATTTCAAGCCTATTCTTTCACTATCAAAACTAGAGACCAAAATTATATTGCTGATTCTCTGGCTGTCTCTGCAAGTCTTTTCATCATTCCTATTCATTCTTCTGAAAAATATGAGATTGAATTTCACCATAGACCACCTATGCCAGATAATATCACCAATTGGCAAGTTTTTGAAGATGATCAACAGGTAAAGAATTTTATTGAGTTGAAAGAAGAATTTGAAAGTACACAAGTAGATAAACAAAACAAGTTTGTTGAATAAAAAGGAAATTCTGAAGTTTTGCAACTAAATAATAATTCAATACCAAAGGGTCTTATTCCTCTTGAGAAACTTTTTTATCAGAATGATGTTTCCAAATCACCAAAGATACAATCTGATGAAGAGGAAGTAGAGAGTTGTAATCTTGGTACATTAGCTTTGCTTAAAATGATCAAAATTTCAAAGTTTCTTTCAGCTGATATGAAATTCAAATATATTGAGATGATGAAGAGATTTATTGATGTTTTTTCTTGGAGTTATGCTAATTTAAAGGAGTATGATCCTTCCATTATTCAGCATACTATTCCTATTAAAGAAAATGAAAGACCTTCCAAGAAAAAATTAAGGAGAATTAATCCTCTTCTCATTCCATTGACTGAAAAAGAGATTAAGAAACTCTTTGATGCTAAAATCATTGTTCCAATCAGATTCTCAATTTGGCTTACAAATTTGGTACTGGTTAGAAAGAAGAGTGTAGAAATCAGAATTTGTATTGACTTCAGAAATTTGAACAAGGCTTCACTAAAGGAAAACTATCCTCTTACCAAGATGGATTCAATTATGAAAAATATTGTGGGTTCTCAGAGAATGTCTATGCTTGATGGTTTTTCAGGTTATAATCAAATTCTTGTACATCCAGATGATCAGGAAAAAACAACCTTCACAACACCATGGGGCACATTCATGTACGCCAAGATGCCTTTTGTTCTCATGAATGCGGGAGCTACTTTTCAAAGAGAAATGGACATTGCTTTTTCTGAAGAAAAGGAAAAGATGGTGGTTGTTTATCTTGATGATATAGCAGTCTTTTCAAAGAAAGAAGAAGATCATTTGAAACACCTAGAAGGAATTTTGTTGAAATGTAGAAGGTTTTGAATCTCCCTTAATCCTACCAAAATAATCTTTTCTTTAACTACAGGAAAGTTACTTGGTAATATTATTTCTCAACCTGGAATTAGGATTGACCCTAATAGAGTTAATGAAATTCAAAAAGTAGATCTGCCAAGAAGTAGGAAAGAGATTCAATCATTTCTTGGGAAAGTGAATTTTGTTAGGTGTTTCATTCCTAACTTTGCTGAGATTGTCAAAGATATAACAAGGATGTTAAAGAAAGGAGTTGAGATTAAATGGATAGCAGAGGCAAAGAAATATTTTGAATAAATCAAGAAGGCACTCACACAAGCAACGGTACTCATCATTCCATATTTTTCCAAATAATTTATGGTTTTTACATTCGCTTCAGAAAATACAATTGCTAGAGTTTTGCTACAAAAAGGAAAGAAAGGTACTAAACAACCTATCTCTTTCTTTAGTAAAACATTAGAAAATGCTGAGTTGAAGTATAATATTATCGAAAAGCAGGCCTATGCTTTGGTGAAGGCTATCAAAGATTTTAGAATTTACATTCCACATTCTCACATTGTGGCATTTGTTCCAAATGCTGAAGTAAAAGACATCTTAACTCAGTTAGATCCTGATGGTAAGAGGAGAAAATGGATCTCAAAATTGCTGGAATGTGATATAGACATAAAACCAACCAAATTAGTGAAGGGACAAGGGGACAAGGCTTGGCGAAGTTAATGACTCAATCAAACTTGGACTGTCTTGATATAAATATGAATGCAGAAATATCAAAAATTTCTGATGAAGAAGAAAAATTGGTCCAAATTGATGAGAAATACATTACTTCAGAGTGGTATAAGGATGTGGTTTTTGTTATACAGCATCACAAAGCTCTTGTTGATCTAACAAAGTCCAAAGAAAGCTTTGTTAATATGAAACCTTTGAGATATTTTGTTTTTGAAAGAAATTTGTTTTGGAAAGATACAGGTGGAATTTTTCTGAATTGTTTACTTGAAGAAGACACTAATAAATTAATTGAAGAATTCCATTAAGCTGATTGTGGAGGAAACCATTATTAGAAGGCTAAAGAAAATAATATTCTAAGAGTGGGATATTTTTGGCCAACCATGTTTAAATACATTTACAAAATAATTGCTGCATGTCATGAATGTTAAATTTTTGATGGAAAAAGAAAGCTTGTACCTCTACCTTTGGTTCCTATCTATGTGGAAGCACCTTTTTAGCAGTGCGCGTTAGAATTTATTGGAGAGATACATCCATCATCATTAGGACAGCATCACTGGATTCTCATAGCAACAGACTAATTCACCAAATGGATAGAGGCGATCCTAACAAGGCAAGCTAATGACTATGTAATTATTTCTTTTCTAGAGAATAATATATTTTCTAGATTTGGCTGCCCCATGAAGATTATAACAGATAATGCTCAAGCATTCAAGACTAAGAAAATGATAAATTTATGTCATCAATACCATATCACTCTTGGACACTCTACAACATACTATCCACAAGGAAATGGTCTTGTTGAATCATCAAATAAGAGTATTGTAAGAATCATCAAAAAGGTATTACAGGAGAATAGGAAAGCTTGGCATCTAATGCTGAAGTATGCCTTGTGGGCTGATAGGATATGTACAAAGAGATCAATTGGGACTTCTCCATATGAATTAGTTTATGGTGCTGAAGCTTTTTTTTCGACATCACTTGGGGTACTGGTCAGGAAATTAATTCAAGGACTTGAAGAGGAACCAAATGCCATTCAGAGGAGGATTAACCAGCTAATAGATTTGAAAGAAAAGAGAAATGAAGTTTATGACAGCCATCAACATGTTCAAAACAGAATTAAAAATGCATTTGATAGGATGATTAAAGAAAATAGTTTCCAAATACAAGACAAAGTGCTAAAATGGCAGGAAAAATTTGAGGAAAAGGGCAAGCATGGTAATTTTGAGAATTTATGGAAGGGTCCTTTGCAGCTTGTTGGTTTTCATGGGAACAACACTTATATATTGTAGGAAATTGATGATGGATCATATGTTGGAGGGCCTGTTAATGGCAGGTTCCTAAAGCATTATATTTGCTGAAGTTTTATTAATCACTCATGACATTGTACATATTCCATCTTTGTCAGTTTTATTGTTAATAATGACAAGCTGAAACAGAGAGCTTAAGCTCGAGGTAAAGGCCCAAACAATTTGAAGAGGATGCTTGTCAAATCAAATAATTTTTTTTTCTATTTTATCAAAAAATGGATAGCACTAGAGCTGCGGGTTCTTAGTGTACCATAGGGGCACTCTATCCCAAGTGGAGCCACCGTTATCACCATAATTTTTTTTCTAAACTTGGATAGTTTACAACATTCCTAGTCATGGTCTTAGATAGGTGTTGGGTCATTTCATGTTTTAAAGAGTATGTGATAGGGTAAGAGTCTCAAAAGTCCCATTTTCATATCCAAATGAAGTTTAAACAAGATTGTCCATGTCTTAAAGGTCACACAGTCCTCTTTAAAAGTCATATTTTAAAAAATTTGAAAAAAAAAATTGAATTAGCCACGAAACCACGTTTTCGTAGTGCAGACAGTGTAAAAAGTATGTTTTGCACTATGAAAAAGCTGCTATTTTCATAGCGCGAACCCCTGAAAATGAACTAAGCATGATACGAAATCGCAGATTCATAGGCAGTCTTGTCAAATCATCAACTCAATCAAATTCCGTTAGATTTTCATCATTAGGTGTCAGCTAGGAGTCATTTCTAAGGCGTGCAACCATTTAAATCCATCATTTAGAATGTAGGGGTCATCATGATAGGTAATTTCAAATTCGAAAGGATTGGTGGGTTTCTTATTGTAGTTTGCATGCAAACACTCAAACAGATTGTTTTTGAATGCTAAGCTTATGGTAATCTCTTACCAAAGCTTATATCATTTATTTTTCAAGTGAGGTTGATCATCATTAACAAGTGAGGCTGATTACCATAAGCAAGCGAGGCTGATAAACATAAGCAAGCTAGGCTGATTTGTTATAGGAATTTAGAGCCAAAGATGACAAAAGAAAGGAAAAATTATAGGTCTAGTCATTGTTTAAGGACAGAGCCTGAAAGCACAAAGGCTCTAGTCAAAAATAAATCAGTGATGGAGGCTTTCAAGAAAATAGGATGTTGGAGATTTTGTGAAAAATTGCAGGGAGGACACACTCAAGTGTCAAAGGAATTTGCTCTACATTTCACGGGCTCAAACAAAAAAATTGGAATCTTAAACTTGGCAGTAACCCCTGAGATCATAGCTTTGGTGACAAAGATTCCTAGGGGACAAGATAGATGGTTCAAAAACATCAAATTTGATATGGAACCATGTAAAGTGTTTCTAAAGCTAGAATTTTCAGAAATAGACTTGACTAAGGCAACTCCAAGGAGCTACATCAAAGACATCTATGCCAACTTTCTCTTCAACATTCAAAGGTATTTCACTTGTGAGGGAATATATCATAAAGTATATTCATATCATTTTAAACTCCTCTTGCATTTTACTAGCATGATTTCTTTGTATTTTCCTTTCTTCCTGTATCGAAGTATAGCTAAGATGGAAGATAAAGTGCAAATCAAAACTCAAGGATTTGAAACTTCCCTTTTTCATCATGGTCTAATTAAACTAATAGTTTTACATGAAATTCAAAAGATCAACAATGAAGGGTCTTCATTTTTGTTTTTATGTGGTTTTGGAGTGGAAAACCAAGGTACAAGAATAAGCCCTAAGGCTAAAGAAACCCCACCAGCAGAAACCAATAAGCCTGTAATGACCAGGTCAAAAGTATTTGTCAAGTTGAAACCTAGAAAGCAAGTGAAAAAGCAAGTGATTAAAGCATCAATGATTATTCTTGAGACTCCTCAACCTACAAAAGAGAAGATAGTTGAGGTTAGAGAAATGACACAAGAATATTCAGCTAATAAACCAGTTCAAAGGAGATTGACTAGAAGTCAAATTGCAAAATAAAAGCGTAATTCAGTGATTTTACCAGAGAGTCTAGGCTTAAAGGGTAACTTAAATGATATTTTACAAGCCATTGATATTGAAGAATCCCCTTCGGTACAGGAAAATTTCGTAAAATTTGATGAAGGAAAACCTAAGAAGATGAAATCTTCTAAGAAATTGGAATTCGAGGATGAGGTTGCAACATTTTTGTTTAAGCCTAGAGAGCCTTTATCTAGGCAATCTAAAAATATGCAAGAGTTCAATGTTGGGTTAGGAGAAACAGAGGAAGCTTCCACTGTTCAAGAAGAGTTTATAGACCTTTCATCACCAATAACTGAAGGTGAAAAAAACATAGTAGTTTCCACTCGGACAGAAAAAACCAGCTATTAAGAAATGGAACAAAGGTTGAAATCAGCGAATTATGAAATTGCTAGACTAAGGAAGAGAGCAAGAAGGCAGGCTGCAAAAAAGACAAATTTCAGGAGGATAAAGGATTTATGGGAACTTGAAAAGGTTTCTAAATGAGAAACAATAAGCAGTGAAGCTCAGTAATTTACTTTGACTGTTCCTGCAATTAAATAGGCTAGATATGTGAGAATGATGAATGTTCAGTTAATGGCTACCAACAAGAAACTATGGCAGCAAATTCAAGACCTAGAAATACAGTTGCAGCAACAATGAAATGGGGAAAAAAATGACAAATCTTTGAAACAGTTTTGTCATGAAGATAAAGATCATTTTTGAAGGAAAACATCCATTAAATCTATTTGATGTTGATATAAATCCTTAAAAAATATTAAATATCCTCAAAAATGTAGATTTTTGGAAAAAACTATGTGAAAGGAGCATACACAGTAGTTTCGTAGCGCGCTACGAAATAGCTGAAGGTGAAGTTTTGGCATTTTATGCATGAATTTGGGAGGTAAAGACTATTGGTTTTTAGATTTTAGTATTTCTAGTGGAAATATCAAGATCACAAATGAAGTTTCAGATTGAAAAGCAAGAGAAATAATGGTCAAAGGAAGTGTTTTTACAGTGGTATAAAAACTGCGCTACGAAAATAGGCTATTTTCATTGCGTAGTCATATTTCATCTCCTCTTCATTTTTTCCAAGGTTTATTTTTGCACAGATGTAAGGTTGAAGCTTTTATGGAATGCTAACACATGTTACATATACAAAACAATCATTAAGGCTAGCAAAGTTGTTTGAAGACAAGCATGGAGGTTAAGGGCTAAAAATCAAGAAACTCTATCTCCTGGTTTTTAGGACAATTAGGTCATGAATCAGCATGGTTTACCACAAAGCTAGAAGCATCATAAAGGTCAAAGACATGGATTAGAAGCTGTAAAAGAAAGTATTTAAGTTTTAGATAAGATTGTTTGAGACATGTTTAGGAGTTTCACCCCTATTTGTATTAGAACTCCTAGAAGATAGTTAGCTGTCAGTTTGTAATTAAGAGTTTGTTTTATGAGTAGATAGGTGTCAATTTTAGAAATACGAATTCTCGTAATGATGAATCATGGAATCCAAGAAATTTAAAGACTCTATATGAATTATGAGGTCAAATTCCTTAATGTTGGCATTTTCATTAGCAAATCAGTTGTGTTATTGTATGTTACCGTGATCCTTCAACTTAATACAAATATTTGTTTCACTACTCAAGATTCACAAGGATTTTATGTGTATCATATTTCTATGGCCTTTTTAAATTACCTATTTGTAGTGGTATGAACATGTGTTACTTATAATTCATTCAAAAATGCTCTAACTTCCTTCACATGCTTGTAGACTGTGCTTATTCACTGTGTTGTTGTTTTCACTTATAAACATAGACTGCAAGTTCCTTGACTTCCATGTTTGAAAGATTATGATGTTTTTTTGAAGAATATCTTGACTTCATGGCCCAATGAGTGTTTGCTAATATTTGATTCAACCAGTTATACATTTTTATCCTTTTTATTCCTAGATTTATCCATCTAATCATTAATCAAAAATCTTAAACCTATTGAGAGAGCCCTCTCAGGTTGAGGAGGCTAAGTCTCAGCCAAAGTATTGGTTTGAAATAGTTATTCAAATTCTAATTGATGAGCAGCCTATCAGGGTCATATTTTGTGATAACAACACTGTTGCGGTTGAGGATGATAAGCGCACCGGGAAAAAAACGTACACAAAATCCTTCACCCGCCAACCTTCTCTAGTAACCTCCGCTAGAAATGGATTTCTGGGGTATTTTTATAAAGGGTTCCTCAAAAACATCTGCTAGAGGGTATTTTCCTTGTAATGCTTATTGTTTTTCAGACTCTCCCTCCTAACACGGGACAACCCTAAAATGATAAGGTTATTTTCTTTTGTTCCAACTATGTTGCCTAGGCCCAAGGATGATAAATTGTTCTATCTAACCTTAATAGTAATTATCTCTATCAATTTTAATAGCTATGGAAATAGGTGGGTATAATGACCTCTCTTGTTAAGGTGAAAAGAGGTAAACATAGAGGTGAAATCTCTCATATATTATAGAAACTTCAAGAAATTTAATTCTTAGTCAATAAGACAATCCCTTTTCTTTCCTTGATAGGAATGGGTCGCATCCTTCCCCTAACAAAATAAGCTTCATAATGCAGGAAAAAATTGAATTGCAAGAAGTTGGCATATTGTCCAACCATAGATTGAACATATCAATAAGAATATTCTAAAGAGGATTGTCTGGGAAGTATTCTATATAAAATAGATTTCAACTATAAGAAATATTCCTATTAGTGCATGCATGTTGACTACTTTCTTATCATTTAGTAATTAGCCAAAGAAGTTGGGAATTGTGGTTGGCATGTTCCTGTAGTGCTGCAATATGATGGGTGCTGACAACCTCAATGGGGACTACTTTATTGTTCTCTTTAGCCTATCTGATAAAACTAGCAGAATAAAAAAAAGGAACATGTAAGTCTACCATATATAGTCTTTATTTCTTTCATTCCCCAAGGCCATAGAGATGGATAGACCTATTAGTTAGCTTCCAAGTAGTATTACTCATAATGCCATAAGATTTCATATTCACTAGATTACTTACAATTAAATTACAAAAGTAAAGGTCAACATATAGATGTGAGTCAAAATTCAACGTAGATATGATACTTGTTAGGGTAATTTCTTACCTCATGATGTAAAAAAATTACCAACTTACATGAATTAAAATTTTTAGGATCTGCATGAAATAGGTTCTGTGTAAAAAAATAGGCTCTACACCTATTCCATTCTACCTAGATCTATCTTCCTTACTATCACCATTGTAAGTGTCTTTCATATAGGGAAATGAGATACTAAATTGGGTATGTTGAGAAGGGGACTTCATGTATCTATGTATTGCGTCCATCTAGTAATGGAAAATTCTCTTGTATGGGCCCATAAAAATCACCTCATGTCTATGTCTCATGGGGACATTGTTACTATTTGAAGGGGGTAGGCAACATGTCTCTGTTGGTAGTCTTTCAGGGATTCCTGCTACCCTAAGAGCTTTAGCCCCCTTCTCCCTATAGTGAGAAGTATTCATTTCCTATTGATATTGATGGCTTACTAGAGAGAAAATAAAATATGGGCATGTACTTCTTGGACTTATTGGAATTATATTTACTATGTTGACTAAGGGAACATCCTTTCTCCTTCCTTCCTACCAGCTATAGAACTCCTATTGTTGGAAAGTGTAACCAGGATCAGTCTTCATATTAACTATGTAATTATGTATTTATGCAAAGAAGAAGAAAATGATAATAAAATGTATTTTTGGTATGCTTTCCTCATGGGTTTCATGAGGAAGGTTTTTCTATTAGGTTAATATAATTATTCTTGATGTCTATTAATTTGTCTTCTAGTTATGAATGTAATTAAGAGCCATATATATATGAAGAGTCTAGTCAAAAAATTATGCTCCAAGACCTTGTCATGATATTGTGACAAAATGGCTCCTAAATGATGCTCAAAGCTACACTCACAATGCTATAATACAAGTCCTCCATGTCGGCCTATGGACAGAAGTAAAACTCGGCATTATGGAAATTTGAAGGGTCCACCTAAAACATGCTCATGAAAACTATATATACATGAAGTTGTGCAGTCATTTGAGTAAGTAATACGATAAGGCATCTTAGGTCTTTAGACTATAGAAAGGAGTGAAAATAAGTCTGGAATAGAATGCAGATTGAACTAAAATAGAACGAAAGGACCAGTTCAGTTAAATCTATGTTTGAATGTAGACTACAAGTCTGGAAGCAGTGTGGGCTTAAAGAAGTGTGGATATATCACAACGTATCACAACATGATCTAGCCTGAAATGAATGCGAAGTCAAGGTAGTAGTTGACTTTGTTAAATTACTGTATAAATATGTAGATTTGTCTAAAGGAATATATGAACAAGTCTGAAGTAGAAAGTTGCGTAGGTGAGCTATTTGGACTATACTAAAAAGGGATTAAGTTGAGAAACATTAATGGTATGCAAGAAAGTAAGGAAGGTAAATCTATGATTTACCTTCCCGATCTACAATACATAAAAGAGGCAGTATATCTAAGTGAAGAATTTTCAAAGACATATGAAGAAAAAGGGTCTCGAGTGACCTTGGATGGTACATATAAACAACTGTGTGGAAAGGAAGTGGTTGAGTAACTAAGAAAGATATATCTAGAGACTGATCTCTCTAGTGTTGGTGTAGGACAGTGGAGATTCGTGTAGAAAGGAAGGATCATCTTTGGAGGTCAACAAGGAAGCAGTGACAAGGTCTTGGAAGCATACATAGGTCAAGGGTCTAATTCTTGGTCATGGTACTTGTCATCTGAAATTATATAAGAATATTCTCATGCGTTTTCCTCTCCAAGAGAGAGAGGTTTTTCCCTGGCTCGAAGAGCCTAATTTTGTGTCTCTCGTATTCTAGTAATTTACTTGATGAAATACTAAATAAAATAAAAGGAGAAGACATAAGTAAATCAAGTAAGCTCACAAGTAATTATCAAGAACATAATTTGAATGAATCACCTACCCTTGAAATTATCAACATGGAATTAGAGCTATGTGTTGAACACAAGGCCTACTTGAAAAGAAGACACTCGAGGAAGAAAAGGTCAAAGTTTACATATAAAAGTCAAATCAGTTTGCAAGGAATATTCTCAAGTTGTCTCAAGAAATATCTTCAATCTCATTTAAAGATGTGTATTCAAGACATTTTTAGAAGAGACATCACCTTTTGGAGACATACTTTATCATCCATGATCCAAGAACATCTACATTTGATAATTCAATCTAAAAAGAAGCTCGTGAATTCATATTCATCATCATCAAGGAAGTTGTAAGTCACTCTACTCAAGTAATAATCTATAACCTTATTTAAATATGTCAACATGACTTAATATAAAGAAAGCAACAAATTTTTTGGGTCATCAAACTTTAGTGCATGGAAAAAAAGGATATATTTGAATCCAATTGAAGACGAAGTTATGGGCTACATCGAAGGATCTACAATTCAACCCTCAAAAGAATATCCTCCAACCATGCCAAGTACATGAAAGGAGAAATTAGAGCCCAGATGATTCTCATAGAATCCATTAAGTCCTCACTCATTCCCTATGTATCAAAACCAAAGTCTACAAAAGAAATATATGAGTAACTGATGGAGCTATTCTCTGTGAGTATTATAGGAGGAGCAATATATCTGAGAAAATAACCATAAAAAATGAAATTTTCAAGAGAGGAAGGAATCACTTCATGCTTTATGAGGATTTATGAAATAATAGACCAATTGCAGGAATTGGGAAAAGTAATCACTGATACTGAGATTACTACAGTGATGTTGAATGCTCTACTAGAAGAATGGGGAAACACTTCAAGCTTATACAGGAAGAAAGAAGCAACACCATTTGATAATTTATGGTCTCTATGTAAAATAGAGGAAAAAATATTAAATTCCAAAGCTAATATAGGATCAAGCGAAGGGAATCAAGCCTTTGTAGCCATATCCAGGAAGAAAGGAACATTCGAAAAATTTGGTCCTCATAATAAAAGAGGAAATATGGCCAAAGTACGATGCTTTGGATGTAATGAACTTGGGCATTATAAAAGATTTTTTCATTAATATGGAATGGACAAGAGAAAAATAGAAGAAGGAAAATACCATGTCACATATAAAAGAGAAGAACCCGATGTTAAGAAGTTTAAGAAAGAAGAAGAAACAAATCTCTATTATGATTGAGATCATCTTCTTCTTTAAGATATTTTTGTTCGTTTTAAAATAGTATAATCAGAAACCATAGCATCATGATAGATGCATGGTAGGAGCTCTTGGTGAAACAACTCTTGGAAAACCTCCACGAAAATAATACTGATGGAAGGTAGTCATCCAGATCAAGGGTCATCATGGAAGCATGTGCTCACACTCTAATGGAATTATCTATGAATTCACTGGTTAGAAAGAAATAAGAAAGGTTTCATCAAGAATTTTATGCTACAAGATTTTGGGAATAGGATGTGATGACATATTGATGAAGCATGTCAATGGAAATAAGTTCCTCATTCTAGTAAATTTGGTACAGGATGAATCAAAGGAAAAAGGTATGCGGTATATATATTTATATGCTGACACCTGATGTTGTGTAGTCATGTCATATGGTTGCAAGTAATGAAATTTTATATTTAGAATTATGATCTCTCACGGTGTAGAGACAGATGAAATCAACATAATATGTCCTCATATGGAATATGAGGTGGTTTTATATGAACAAGGAACTGGAAATTGGAAGTTCCTAGGAATGAAGATGTGTAGAAAGGAATAGATCATGAAGTGCAACTATGTCAAGAGTCAGTTATCATATGGAAGCCAAAAATATGTGAGTAGAATATCTCCTGGGAGGATATGTATACTCTGATATAAGTCCGATAAAGAAGAAGGCCCCTGATAAGACATATCATTAGAAGATGTGTCAATCTGAATAGAGGATATCGATGCCTACAGGAAGATGTCATGGTGAAATAGCATCACTGAGGTAACTTTGGTTTTTAAAATTTCATACGTATATGTTTATCTAGATGAATTTGTGTTGGGCTTCGAATCATGTGAAAGGATGTAATATCCTTAGATATGGTTCGAAATAAAGAGGCACATGGCATAAAAGTGGACCAGATAAAGAAGTTAGGTAAATCACTTTCTAATAGCTAACATGACTCGTGGATTAAATTTATGGATTATCTATGAAATACGAAGCCAAAGGTTGGAGATTCCTCAATATCGAAATCTATTACTCTGAGGGGAGGAATTCTTCATGAGTATTTGGGTGTCTCACGATTGCTGCTCCAGGTCCCTAGTTGAGAGTAAGCATGGTGATACGTTTCTTGCTTGGAAGAAACTTGAAGTATGACCTCCCTGAGTTAAGAGGGAGTGACGTATATGATTCTATAGTACATGTGTTATGCACTAGGCCAAGACTAACAAAAATAAGTCTCATTGTATACCATGCAGAGAGAATGGATAGACACATTATTCTGGTCTTCACTTGGGAAGAATAAGTGGAGGATCGGGTAATCATCTGGCATCCAATACTATTTGATAATGTAATAGGGAATTCAAGGTAAGAGTAGTTGGGGACCTATATTCTTTGAGGGCTAGCTACCCAAGAGAAGAATAGTCCAAGAAGGTCATACTTTCGGAACACCTGGGAGGATTATGTACCTTGGAGAGACAATGACTGTGGTGTTTATAAGTCATGTCCCTCGCCATCATTGCATCCCATCATCTCGTTGAGAGATGGGGTTGTTAGCCAAGGCCTTGATCTAGGAAAATGTTGGTTGATATGATGTTACATAGATGTGATTACCAATCCTATTCTTCTTATGAGATTATTCAGTTTGAAAGTGACCATGTACCTATATGAATACATCTGTAGTTAAGAGGGAGTGTTGGAAATTTTATATAGGATTGGTCTTCATATTGGCTATGTAATTATGTATTTATGAAAAGAAGAAGAAAAATATAATAAAATGTATATTTCGTATGATTGCCTCATCAGCTTCATGAGCAAGGTTTTTATATTAGGTCAATAGACTTCTTTATGTCTATTAGCATTTGTCTTATAGTTATAAATGTAATTAAGGGTCATATATATATATATATATATATATATATATATATATATATAGAGAGAGATATATATATATATATATATGATGAGTCTAGTCAACAAATTATGCTCCAATACTTTGTCATGATATCATGAAGAAATGGATCCTAAATTATGCTCAAACCTACACCCACAACGCCAGAATACAAGTCCTCCATGTTAGCCTATGGACAGAAGTAAAAGTCGACCTTATAGCAGTTTGAAGGGTTGGCCTAAAATAAGGTCATGAAGACTATATATACATGAAGCTCTACATTCATTTGAGCAAGTAATTCGTTAAGGAATATGAGGTGTTCATACTATATAAAGGAGTGAAAATAAGTTTGGAATAGAGTGTGGATTGACCTAAAACATAATGAAAGGATTAGTTTAGTTAAATCTTTGTTTCAATGTGGACTAGAGGTCTGGAACCAGTGTCAACTTAAAGAAGTGTGGATCTATCACAACATGATGTAACCTGAAATGAATGCAAAGTCAAGGCAGTAGTTGACTGCATTAAATTACTATATAAATATGTGGATCTTTCTAAAGGAATATACAAACCAGTTTGAAGTAGAAAGTTGCATAGGTGAGCTCGTTGGACTATACTACAAATAGATTAAGTTTAGAAATAGTAATGGGATGCGAGAAATGATGAAGGTAAATCTTTGATTTACCTTCCTAATCTACAATTCATAAAAGAGGCAGTATATCTAAGTGAAGAAGTTTCAAAGACATGTGAAGAAAAAGGGTCTCGAGTGACCTTGGCCACTACATAGAAACAAGTGTGCAGAAAGGAAGTGGTTGAGTAACCGAGCAATATAGATCTAGATACCGGGCTATCTAGTGTTGGTGGAGAATAGTGAAGATTGGTGCAGAAAAGAAGGATCATCATTGGAGGTCAAAAAATAAGGAGTGGCAATTTCTTGGAAGCATACATAGGTTAAGGGTCTAAATCTTGGTCATGGTACTTTTCATCTAAAAGTCTATAAGAAGAATTTGTCATGGGTTTTCTTGTCCAATAGGGAGAGGTTTCTCCCTAGCTCAAAGAGCCTAATTTTTTGTCTCTTGTATTGTAGTAATTTACTTGATGAAAGACTGAACAAAATAAAAGGAGAAGACATAAGTAAATCAAGCAAGCTCATAGGTAATTATCAAGAAGAAAATTTGAATTAATCATCGGCCCTCCAAATTCTCAACACCTATCAGCAATGTAAGTGGAAAAGGCTGATGTATCCCACCAAACACTAGGGAAGAGCCCATGGAGGGATTATTTTCTATTAGATTAGATGTGTATATAGGGGATTTGAACAACCAACATGGATTCAATTGGTTGTTTGTTTTATGTCATGACACCTAAACCAAGACATATGGATTCAACAAATTATTTAGTGAAGGTATGAATGTATGTATGGGGGGATGAAAAGGATCTCACCTATGAAAATGAAAAGGATGTATGGCTTGCTTGAAATAAGGAGTGCAAGGACATATCAATATAAAAATTTCAATTTTGAACAAGGAAACTAGGGGAACACACATAAACTCACACAAAACATAGTCTGGTATCTCATTAGAAGTATCATTTATTTTGGAACTGTTAGTCATTAGTATTTTTACCTGTTATTGATCACTAGTTTCCTTAGCTTAGTTTTCTGGAAGCTGATCTCCAAAAATATCGAATCTTTCATCTAGAAAACACCTCAAAACAATTTTTGTCTTCCTTCCTTTTCTTGTCAACCTATGATGAGAAAAACCCCAATTGACAAATCCTATTTGGTTTCAGCAAAAAAACCTTGTCCATAACTGTCATAGCTAAAAGTTATCTGCTATCCTTTACCCTTGTTTACTCAAGCCATTTCCTATCTAAAGGTTGATAAAGTACCTGCTCTTCTATACCTGGTCATCTTGTCATTTGAAAATCTAATCATACCAAAGAAAACACTCAAGAATATGTCAAGAATTATTCATAAGTTATATTGTGGTGTTTAGGGAGTTTTTCCTTGGCTAAGATATCCTGAGCCAAAAGCCTCTGTTTAGTACCAGTCAACCTTGAATTAGTTCCTATTATGAAAAGCAAGTCTTGTTCCATTCATAGGTCGCACACCACTAAGAGGTCACTTTTTCTCATGTCAGAAGAAGTTCACAAAGATCCAGATCATGAAAAGACAAGGTTGCTCACTATATGATGAAATATGCTTTGCTCTGGCATAATCTCCTTGAATTACCAAAAGATCTCTCCAAGGTTCAAATTCATATGTTTTTACATCTTTGTAGGGGTGTAATTGTAATGATGATCAGTGTCCAAAGAGCATAGGGACAAGTTCAAACAGGTCTCACATGTTGAAGGGTTTTGTAATCAATGAAGCAAATGAATTGTAGTAAGTAAAGAGAAGCTAATAGGTATGGTTTTAAATCCAAGAACTGCCTGAAGAAAAGAGATCATCCTCAAAGTCACATGAACACAAAGGATTGATGTAATGTTGATCAGCAGTGTTCCAAATATCTCCTCCAAAAGCAGTACTGCATAAAATTTCCAAACGACATCATCATGTAGGGAATAAGAAGACACCTGCTTCATATACTATCTCAAGCCTGGGATGTGAACATTAGTCAAAGGGAAAATTTCAAGATACCCCTAAAAACACAGTCAAAGGAAGATTAGTCAATAATATTTTGCAATAAGCATTCTCCATAATACAAATCACATGGTTTCTGGTCTAAGTGTTCACAGTGATAATTTATAAAAGGATATGAATCTCAGACCATGTCTCATAATGGAAAATGTCAAAATCCACTTTGTTCCCTATTAGTATTCTTCAAGCAGAGACACATATTATAGAGAAATAACACAGGCTTGAAATGGATGAAATGTAATGTGTATGGTGGAACCTCCTTCAAAAAGCAGATGGTTTGAAACAGTGATGATAACCTCCTTCATGAAAATAATATGGTTTGAAAAACATGTTGTGGCCTCCTTCATAGAAAAGTAGAGGGCCAACATGTTCTTAAGTGACTTCAGAGACTAGTATAAGCCACCTCCTCCAAAGATGAACAGTAGGTGCATCAGCAGAGTTTCAAATTGTGTTTGAGTAAGTTTTCTATTTAAAAAGACAGGGTTGAAAATCAGTGATGAGTCAATGAAGGTTCATAGGTTGAAAAAACTATTTCATATCACAAGCAAAAAGATAGCATGTTAGTGTTAAAGGACTCTGATCTTGTGTTTATGACAACCTCCTTCAAAGGATAAATCACAGGTTACAATTTTGATTAAACAAGCCTCTTATGAATGGTGAAATTGATAGACCAAAGCTTGGGTTCTAGTCTTGTCTGCAGAATGGTATAAGGAAGTATTCACACAGGTATATGTGAAAGGGACATTTTTTTTTTTCAAATCCCCTATGGTGTATAAAAATAATTCATCCAAGTGATGAATGAAGGAATAACACCAAAAGATGCTTCCAACACACTCAAAGGATGGAGGGCACATTCTAAAAATGGGTTAATCTTTCACTGCTTATAGGATTTCTTTCACAAAAGAACAAAATATCAGCTCTCCAAATGTTTGCACCATGACAGAGCTCATTCAAAGGGTTAAAATTTATGTTGAAGCCTTTTTTCACTCATATTCAAAAGGCTCCTCCATTAAATGATAAGAGACAGAGTTTTGGTAGACCCAGGTAGTTTGTCAAACATAGGCCTCCTTCAAAAATAAGTAGAGGGCCATCATTGTTTGACGATATTCAAAATGACAAGAAGAAGATCAATATGATAAGACCTAAAACTCACCAACAAGAAGGATGCATTATTGTTTTAAAGAAGTTGCAATAGTGGTGTGTATGTGATTTTAATTCAAGTGATGAAGACAAGGTTTTAGTTCTCAGCAAGCCTCCTACAAACTGAAGATAAGGCCTCATGATTATTAAAAGTTGAAAGCTAGGTATGAAAATCAAAGACCCAGAGAAATAGTTGGAGAGGAGCCCCTTCATCATAAACACAAGGCCTAACAATGATTATGAACAGCTTGAGTAGTTGTCATGACATGATCTCTTTTCGAAGCATGTAAAACATCAAAATGGATTTTAAAGGTCCTATTCACCTCATAAACAGTGGACATATGGGTTTTTATTGTCAACGGTCTGTTTGTATTGCTTTGTGAAAATTTTTCAAAATATTATAACCTTGATAAATGTTAAGAGGTCCCATAGGGTTACCTTTTAGGTTAAAGAGGCTTCCATAGGATCATTATGGAGAAACACAGTTTAAAAGAAGTGAAACAGTGGTTAAAGGGTAGCCTCAAAGCACATATGCACAAAGTCACTTTTCAAAGGTTTCTTTCAAAGCAAAAAGGAGAAGTTTGTTTTTATAATTGAAATGAAGGAAACTTTGGATTTTCAAATATAAAAAGCTCGACCACTTGTCATTTATCACTTTGCAACGCCAAGTCAAGGAATAGAAGAAAGTTTTGAGAATTTTTCAAAGCATTTGCAAAATTTGGATAGCGCGGCACACCTGTGTATATGCGCAGCGTGCCTGTACGCAAGTTTAGTGCACTTTTGTGAAGCCCGCGGCATGCCCGTAGACATGTGCGGCATGCCTATGCCTAGTGCCCAGGGCCGACCCGACAAGCTTATGTGTGGCGCGTTCTTCATTCAACGGCTGCCCAACAACCAAGTTTTAAGATTGTTTCCTACCCATTGGACCAATACTCAAAAGGCATCTAAAACTCGTTTTTCAAAGGTATTTCTTGTCTCCTAGCTAATTTTGAGTTTGAGGAAGGGTTTAATAACAAATTTCAAAGATGAACAATGATTAAAGGAGGAGGGTTAATGTGCCAATCCGAGAGATTTTTTGTGCTATGAAATAGCTAAGAATAGAGATAGTCCTAAAAGAAAGGCAGAGTTTGATTAAAAGGTCTTCTAATCAGCTTAAAAGAGTCTTTAAAACAATAATTTAAAAAAGGCGCCTTTTGCTTCAAATAACCACAGAAGAACATTAATTTCAAAACAGCAGTTTTTACCAAGGGAGATAGTGATTAGGAGAAAGGGTTTTATGATCATTTTGAAAGAGTTTTGAGTGGTAAAGGGAAAAATTGTTGTTTTTAAGAGTAAACTGTCCCTTTCATTAAAATCTCAGATTAACAGTGATTTCATAAAAATAGTGATTATTAAGGGGAGAAGGAGTTTGTTTTGAAGGTTTATTACTCAGTGACCAGGAGACTGCCTTTAGTTTTAGAGAAATAATAATAATCAAAGAAGGACATTTTATTCAAAAGGAGAGCACAATGTTTTTCTAAGAGTACATTCTTTGTTCCAAGTCAGTCCCTTAAAATAGTGATATCAAAAGAAACAGTGATTTCAAAGATACATCTTTCTTACTTCAAATAACCACAGAAAATAGTGAATTGAGGGAGAAGAGTTCTTATTGTCAAAATCAAAGAGAGCTTGTTTCAATTAAATAAACTTGTTGGCTAACTAAGAACAAAATTAGTTTTTCAAAGAGTAAAAAGTGTTTTTATTCAGGGCCTTTTTCAGAAATCATCTAAACAAGTTTGGCTTGGTGAGTTAGTGAAGGGTATCAGAAGAAAAAATGCCTCCAAAGAAGGATAGCAGGAGTGGGTATCACAATAGGTATGAGCCACTTTCAACTCAGGAAGTGAATGAATCTCCTTCAGTACTCTTTAATTTTCATGAAGTAGGGTGCTTGGAATTTTGCCAGAAGGTCCAAGAAGTGAAATCCACCTTCCTTTGACACATTTGTTTGCTTTAAGGCTACAAGGGAAGCATGTCCATCTAGCAGGTCTAGATTTCAAACTCTCTCCTAGGGCTATCTCCCAAGCTACCAAGATCCCTTATATCGAAGAAAAGTGGTTCCAGCAAACCTACCTAGATCTAAATCACTACAAACCCTTCCTAAAACCATACCATCAGGATGCTCGCCAAGCTATTTTCACTTTTTCCCACTTATTATCTAGCTATGCCCCTCTCATGAAAATCATCATGAAGTATTTCACGTGTGAAGGGAGGTTTTCCCGAATTTACGCCTATCATATTAGGCTTTTTATGCATTTCACAAGAACTCAATTTCTAAACCTACCTTTCTTCCTCTGTAGAAGCATTGACAAGATGGCCTCTACTGTCCAAAAGAATCCCTCCGCTCAAAAACAAGCTTGTCCATTTCATCATTCCCTTATCAAGATCATCATCCTCCATCAACTTGAGAAAAACAGAGTTTCTTGGGACTCTTTCATCTCCCATCCCAATTTTCCATTACATCTTCATCTCATGCACCTTCCTCACCATCCACTCATCATTTTTCTCCTTCTTTCAGTAAATCCACTCCTAAAAGACAAAAATCTCCTATGATTGAGAGTGAAGAAGAGAAGAGGCAAACTAGTAGTAAAGAAGGGCAAAGTGACAAGAGGCAAACAAGTGATGAGGAAGGACACAATGAAGAATCTAAGCATGACAGTGAGCATAAAGAAGGAAATGATGAAGAGCTTGAACAACTTTATGCAGAGCATAGCAATCATGAAAAGGAACATGTTGGCAGCCCACACAGCAGTGAGCATGATGGTAATATGGCACAAAACAATGAGGGTAAAGAGCACAACAGTCATGAAGAAAGTAGGGAAAAAGATGAACAATACAGTCCTCAAGATGAAAAAAAAAGTGATAGCCCTCAAACAAGTAATGATGGTGACAATCAAACACCAAGAAATGAGCATTCTAAAGAGGGTATCATAGAGCAAAAGGACCAAATCAGTGACCATGAGCATAGCATTGATAAAGACAAACAAGGCAATCTTCTAATGGAAGAAAACAGTGACAAAGATGATGATGGAAGCAGCAAGGTAAAAGACCAAGTTGAGCAAGTGAAAATAGATAAAATTCCTCCCTCTTCTCCTCCACACAGCCAATAGCATGTGCTATCTGCCTCTCCTAGGCAAGGGGCCATGACTCTTCCTCCAAAAGTAGCGAACCCTAGAAACACTAGATCGAAAAGGAAACAGACCACTCCAGCAGTGATTATCAATGTCACAAGAGCACTAAGAAGTAGAGGCAAACTGCCTAAAAAGAGAATTTTTGAATTACCAAAGAAGAGAAGGACCAAGAAGTCTATCCAAGGCAAAGGGAAAGAGAAAAAGGAGAGTAGTCATGAAAAGGAAAGGGAGTTTGATATCATATGGATAAAAAGTGATGATAGTGATAATGAAGGTATAATCCTTGAGGCTCTCTTGCAAAACAGAAAAGACAAAATTCATGACCTATAAGCTGATCTAGAAAGCTCAAAAGACTTCATACATGTTCTACAGATGCAAAACAAACAAATGAGTGGTCAAATGGCAGTTTTTGAGGCCCGTGCTTTCAAATATCAAAGGGAGGCCTCCAAAGCACAAACCAAGCTTGAAAATCTTGTGGGAAAATTTGATGATACTGAAGAAGAGGAGCAGCCAAGAAGAAAGAAGCCTAGGACTATGGGACTCAAGAGAGCTTTGGAGAAAAGGAAAGAGGAAGAGATAGCCCTTGTCCAATCTTATCCTCTTACTCATTTGCTCACCCAAGAAATAGAGGACGATAGAGAATCATGGCTTGAAAGGGCCAATAAACATTTGGAGGATAAGTTAGAGAAATCTAATAGAGACTTGATCCTGCAAAAGAAGATGACCGGGCACTACAAAAAATTAAATCAATTCACCCGAAAGAAATTGAAGGTTGCACAAGAAAAACTCAAGGTTGCCCGAAAGAGGCGCCCGGTAGAAAAAGTGGAGAAAGGCACATAAGAACTTGAAATTTTGGCCTCCGCTTCTCTATATTTTTCTAAGAACCCATGAGGGGCTTGCTCGCCAAAATTGAGCGAATTTTGAGAAGATTTTGTTTTTTGACATTTTTGGGCCTAATTGCATAAATTCACGTGCACCGCCATTTGTGTTTGGAGCATCCTCAGAGGTTGAGAGTGGTATCATTAGATGCATTAAATTCAAAGGCATCTACTCAAAAAAATTTAGATCCAAGGGATGAGTTTTGATCCCCCCAAGAGGCAAAAAATAGTGATTTTTTGACTTTCTGCCTCTCATATCAGCAAAGCGCTAATTTCTGGTTTTTTCTACTCAGTTCAATTGTTCACATACTTCTAGTGATTAGTTTGGGAAAAATAAAGTATTTTCAGAAACTAGACATCTAGGGATTTCCAAATAGCCATCATAGGTCTCGTTTTCACATCGTGAGGTCCCTCAAAAGCTGTCTTCAAAACAGGGAATTTTATGTTGCTATGTTCCTGTAGCATTTTGTCAAAAAAGCAGTTTTTTGAAGTCGCTTATCCAAATGTGCGCTAGGCCATTTTTAGCCATTTTCAGTAATGAAAAGTCAATATTTTTTCCTTTTTTAGTATTTTATAGATATTTAGAAGATATTTTGTGCCTTGGGCTTTGCAAAGCCTCATTGACAAAATTAGATATTTGTTTTTAGCCTATGAGCTTCTAGTCAATTTTGTGAAGCTTATCTTCTCATTATCCTATATAATTCATGGAGAATCATTGTAATATTGTTGGTTGAAGAGTTGATAAAAAAATCTGGACTTTGAAGAGCTTAAGAACTTGATTGAGCTTAGATAAATATATGTTATGAGTTTTGATGATCATACTTGTTTTATGGAGTGAATAGCTTGACTTGCTTGCCTAGATGATGGAGAGGACCTATGTGCAGGATTCCATGGCTTGGTAAATGGTATTGTATTACTTTTCAATTATGTTTTCTTAGTTTTCCACATACGTATCCATGTTTCTTTCTTTTTGTAGGTCAGTAAATAAGAGTTTGAGGTATGCCCATTGAGGCTCATCAAATTTCCTGATTCATTACAGCTTCTATGCTTTCATCTTTCTTAGTCATGTCAAAGAATTCTTAAATGCCCTTTGGTCCACTAAGAATTTGTTATTTATTTCCTTAACGATTAATATGACATGATATCTTGTTTGATTCAGGGTATGCCCTACTTACTCATAGCTATTTAAACCTCATTAAAGAAATCTCCTTTGAATTATTGACTGTCTAGGTTAAATCAGAGAGGTCTTGTTTTGATCTTTCCCTCTGCCTATACTTGCAGATTTAGTTAAAATTTCTCATCAGTTTGAATGTGTTGCTTAGGAGTTTCCTTTTGACACTTTGAGCTATTGGTTTGTCTTACATGTGTTCTCAACCACTGAAGGTGATTTTCCCAAATTTAGAGGGTCTTATACTTCTATGCATCACCTGAATGTTTATTTTATGCATCTATCAGTTTGAGTTTGATTCATAGT
This sequence comes from Pinus albicaulis, assembly GCA_034641835.2. Lineage (NCBI taxonomy): Eukaryota > Viridiplantae > Streptophyta > Pinopsida > Pinales > Pinaceae > Pinus > Pinus albicaulis. Next base: position 1,140,626,588 of record CM076574.1, on the reverse strand, counting down.
GATTAATGGTTAACCCTACCACATGAATACTTGTTGTCTAAACTATTTATGCTTAATATCCCTTCGTCTTGCACAAAATTGATGTTCATTTCACTTCATAAACCATCTGAAATATCCATTCGCTATACGAAATCGGCCCTGCAGTACACCCTACCCATTGTCTGGACATCCTTGGCTTGCTTTTGACCCCATAGCCCATTTGATCTCATTTTCTTGTTCTATTTGGATCCACTTGATCAGTTTTTTCTCCAAACAACTAAAAAACAAACAAACAAGCGCACTTAACAACTAGCCTAAACTCTAAACAACTAAGTGATCAAGCTCACGTCCATTGCTTCACTAGAGAGAGCCCTCTCTGAGTCTAGGAAGGCTAGGTCCTAGGGGTCCAAAGATTGGTTTGATGTTACTCCAGCATTTTCTCCATCTGTTGTTTAATCTTTAACATTAGTCATTGGTTTATTAAAATGTTGACAAGTCATGCATTGAACTTTGTATCAAAGGGTGAAATACTTCAAAAGTGGGTCGAAACGAAACAAGGCAACGAAAGTCATGTGCGTAAAAGCCAAAGGCAGAATTAATTCGAAAAGGCTGGAGTATAAAGCGAAAAGGCTAGCAGAAACACAAAATTGCAATGAAGCGGTACAAAGAGCGCAAAACGTAAGTATTAAAAGGATTACCGCCACATGAATATGCGCACGAGGGAAATTCTGAGGGGGCTGAGTAGCGAGGAAGGGAAGAGGCCCATACCCCCGCAAAATTTTGATAGCGTGGCTCGGTAGGGACCCAAGGTTAGGAGGAGGTGGCAGGAGCATGTCGCGGGACATAGTGACGTGGCAGAATGAAAAGTGGGCCCTTACAGCTAGTAGGTTATGTATTTAATCCGCATTAGGGATAACATGTTTCAAGAGTTATATAGCGCATGCGGCCAAAGAGGTAAGGTAAGTCCTAGATGAGTTGGTACTGAGACCCGTACTGGTAGTAAACCCGGCACTGGGTGTTCACCTATCCCCAAATAACACCCAATCCCTACACGTCGCGTGCCCCATTGTCAATGTCCTTACGACACTTGCCCTACCTATTTCACTTCTACCCCTTCCCGCCTCAGAATTACCAGTCCTCACAGCAATTACCCGTCATTTTCTACGGTAAAAGTCTCAGGTCTTCTGGGCACGGTATATACCAAGTGGGGAACAAGTACCAAGTCTACCCAATCATCACTAGACTACCCTCTGCGTCACTTTCCCAAGCAAATCTACCTGTTGTGTAGGTACTCTGTCCCTTTTAATTCCCTTTATTTTCCCTTCGTTTTTCTTTTTAGTTTTCATATGTCAATCATGGGAAGGGGCACACCCAAGAAGAACGAACCATAGACTCCCCAGGTCAGAGAAACCAAAAACCCTCCCGGTTTCGAGCCTTTCACCGACAAGCAAGCTAGAGTCTGTGACCACCAATACCCTTTCCCCATTAGTAGTATAAGGCTCGAGCTTTTTTCGCATCATGTTCATAATAAGGATCGATACCGGGTGGTTGTGTTAGGCTTTTATCATCAGAATACCCCACCAGTCTTCCCGGTGGTCGAGTTCATATACTGGCTCAGAGACGCCTACGATGAAGACCGAGGCACTTTTACCTCCGCCCAAGGAAATCAGATTTTCTCCCTTTCGCCCTATATCATCAAGCAAGCCCTCCGTTTTCCCACCAGCGCCACCTAAATTAATTTCAGTGACGAAGCCTTAACTTCCCAGTTTACCAAATCGCCATGGGAGCATCAAAAAAGCTTCATTGCTTCTATCTCTAGCATCCAGGCTACTACCCTTCCCAGAACAGAGCTCTTCCCATTAAACCTGTTCAATGTGGAAGTACAACCCATCCTTGCGCTCATTGCCGGTCTATTAGGTGTAGGTGGGCTGGGGGAAACCTCCAAAGTATGTGTTTTCTTTCTATGGTTGATGTCTCAGAAGGGGGTTGTCCTAGATATCCCGGGTTACTTGTCTACCAGCATCCACACCCAGTTCCAAGAACTTTCTGAATCCAGTCATTTTCGTTTCTGTTCATTGGTGTTCTATCTTTTCTTGTATCAGCATGCTGATAGTTTCGAGCGTTTAGGCTTGGATAGGGTATATGAGGTCAATTCTCAGCCTCGACCTATTTTTGACTGGAACTCTGCAGTGCGTCAATTGCCAAAGGGGGTGGGTTATTCTAGTTTCCTGAACGATTTCATGTCCATTGCTTACACCATCATTCATGGTTCACCCTCCCCTAGGGTTTTTCCCGAAATGAAGAACTGGCTGCAAGCTGGTAAAATCCAGAGCACCAGGGACTGGTATCTCTCTGATAATTATACTGAAATTCGGGTCTATGGAGCCGAGGTCGCCCCTTACCTGCTACCAGTGTTTCCCTCCCGACGAGTCTACGCTTTGGAGTATATTCGACAAACCCTCAACGCCGACCAGCTCCACTTTGTCCCCGCTAAGAAAGGTTGGATTATGAGGCTTCCTACCCAAATTGTCCCGTTCGTGATGAATTCAAGACTCGCCCTTCCCATTGCTTAAAAGCCATTGTACGGTATGGGCCTAAGACAGGGGAAGACTTGGGCTTATGATACCTGGGAGATTATTTCGAACAGGAGAAAGAGAAATCGGTCTGCACCTTATGTACATGAACCAAGACCGTTTATGGAGTGGAATGCTAACATGGAAATTTGGCCTTTGGTTTCGCAGATGGAGACAGATTCATCTGCCATAGGGGAAGAGGAAGGCATCAACAAAGACCAAGAAGAGGAAGTCCGTCCTTCAGGAACAGGATCTCCCTCTTGTCAAAAATAGAAAACAGTCTCAAGTGAAGCCGAAATTATAGGAGAGGAACAACTGCTTGAGCCGTTCATACCATATGCGCCACTTGACAGTAGCAAAGCCGGAATCAAAGTGTTGAGGGATAGCACCACCTCTTCCGACTTCACTGAGGTTTCACAGGCCATGGGGGATCATACCTCACCAGTGACAGCCGAAAGGGTCAAGAAAAACAGTATAATTAGGGAGAAATACAAAACTGAGCTGGCGGGGTATGTAGAAAAGTATCACACTAGGATCTCTGCCACCATGAATGTGGACACCGAGCATCTGGTACTGTCTATGGCCGAAGCCCTTTTGGACCCTGATACAGGCGCCACTAGCTACCGGGTACTCCAACATGCTATTGATATGTCTAAGGTGCCAACAACTGATATGTGCAACTTGTTTCAGGTTGTAGCTGATATGCTAAAAGATGAGGTAATGCGAGCTACCATTGCATTAAGGAAACTTGAGAAAAAGCATGATCAAATGAGGTCCACTTTGAAGAATGAGCAGGCAATTTCCCGCGCCCAGGAAAATCGAATACACAGTCTCGAGGATCAAATCAAAGGGAAAGACACTGGGGAAACAAACCCAGAGGCCTTTTTAATAAACCAATTGTGGAAGGAAGTTACCTCACTGAAAGGAAAAGCCCACATGCCAGCCTCCCAGCATGTACAGACAACCGACTTGGCAGAAGTGGAGAAAGAGAAAAGGGAATTGGTCGGCATCTTGTCACAAGAAAGAGAAGAGAAGGAGAGATTAGCAGGAACAATTGCTACTCTTCAGAGTAGGTTGGCAGAGCTCCAGAACACATGGGACATGCACAGCTGTGTGCCAGCTACTACGCCACCTAAGACAAGCTCACTTTCAGAAAAGTTGGATGCGGAAAAAGCTACAAATGACGTACTGGAGAAACAGGCTTCCACTGCAAGACAAAAGATAACGGATTTGGAAAAATCCCAGTCAAAGAATACCAGAAGGATCGAAGTCTTACAGAAAGAAATTGAACAGGAAAAGAAAACAAGGGCTGATCAGCAGAAGACTATAAACGATCTCGAAGCACGCCTAGAAGGTAACCTCACTCTCAGAGAAGGCAGAAAGATCATCTGGTCCGAGATCATCTCAGCTGTAACAGGGCAATGGGAATTTCTACAAGGCATCGAGGAGATGAAATCTTCGGTACTCTACCTCAAAAGGCGATTTCAGGAAGGGGATGTCGATTTAGTCAGTAGGGCTCAGCGTGCCAGAGAGTATGTGTCATTCTTGAAAGGGCTGAGAGCCAACGAAGAAGAGCAACACGGCATAGTCAGCCAGCACAAAGAGGCCCTAGAATGTTATAAACTCATCGAAAAGGAATCGGCTTGTGTCGTGGCTTTGAAGGCCTTGCAGCAGTTGATATACACTGTGGACAGGTTTGATGTAGTTTGGGCTGAAATCATGACAGCAAGGCTTCCTACATGTTGGGACTCCACCACCCCTTCTATGCTGTGACCATTACCGGATTACGAAGCATGCCTAAAGCAAGAAAGGGACCGTACAGATGTCATGACAGATAAAACTACCCGGCTCAAGGCCGAAACCATGATCGCGTCACTGCGCCCAGAGTTTGCTCTTCTCCACTTGTTAAATCATAAAATCCCTACTAAAGCAAATCCTAGCGACCTCACTAAAGCTTTCATAAGGGTAGAAGGATTTGCAATGATGCCTGAGCCTGCCGCAGACAGTCAGCAGAGGTGTGCCCAGTTCGTTAGCCAAGTTTCCAGTTCATCCGCAAACGCACCGCCACCAGTGTCAGCAACAGCCTCAACCCCTTCGCACAAGTGATGAATTGTTATTTCATGATTCGGCCCTCTTGGCCTTTTCAATTTTTACTAAATTAGTTACTTTTTAAAGTTTCGAGTGGGCTACTTTCTCCACTCCAGCATTTTATCTTTTTATCAGACTACTGTTTAATTTTTTGTTTTAAAAATGGCCAAGTACCCGACTATCCATGATGAGAGGCCTGATTCCTCATCGTGAGTTTTTTTTTTTGATAAGGACTTGTAACAAAGTTTGGTCATGCGAAGAAGATATTTTCTCAAAAAATATCTTCTCGCTGAGATAGGAAGAGGTCTATATAAGCAAGATTGAATGAGAAAAACAGGTTCCAGATTTTCTGAAGAAACTTGTTGTTTAAGAATATTTTGTATGCTTGTGGTCGAATTACTAATGCAAATGCACAGAGCCGATAGGGTCTCAAAGAAGAGAAGTTCTATGTTATGTGAGGATTCCAACCTGGATGTTGTATGGTCTGTGACTCTTTCTTTATAATATTGTTTCATTGTCTATTTCACTGTCTCCATGTTCTTTATATCATGTTGTGGAATGCGAGTGACTCACCAGTTCTTATATAAATTTATCGTTATGTGGTACTTATATGAGGCTGGCCTAGCTGCTTTAAATACGGCTCATACATGATATGATGTTTCTCTTTACACTTCATTCAGATTTCCTCTGTACTGGATCTCGTGGAATCTTATTCGTTCATAATTGATTGGTATATATGGATTCTTAGTTCTTAAGCCCATGCTATAGAAAAATATGTTTTCCGAATACCTTTCCATTGGTAATTAGTGCACCTCTTTTACCTTCTGCACCGCAAACGCCTTGATTTAACAATCTCCATATAACCTTTGGAAAGCTGGCCCTCCTTAATGAAAGCTATCTAAGTTGTCTGATGCATCTGTGTATGTAATTCTACTCTTGCCTCTGCATGTTTCTATATGTTGCTGATCTGAAAGATGTCTGGTCCCATCAAATTTTGTAACTCAGAAAAGTTGATATGGTAAAGAGTTCTGAGCTGAATAATGGTCTTAGGATATAACTTACACTCTTTACGAGCTAAGATGTCCTAGGCACTGGTCTCTGACAACTCGAGGCTGTCTCTAGGAACGACAACACCATCAATCTGCCAAATCATGGGAACCTAACATAATGGCGATCATGGTGGGACTTTTCTAAGTTCATATCAATCTGATTACTTTTCAAGACTCACGGAAAGCCCTTCTTGAACAAAGCACACTATACTATTTAGCCACCTCATCGCCAAACCTAACATAATGGCAATCACGGTGGCACTTTTCTGAGTTCATATCAATCTGAATATTTTTCAAGACTCACGGAAAGCCCTTCTTGAACTAAGCACACTATAATATTGAGCCACCTCATCACCAAACCTAACATAATGGCGATCACGGTGGGAATTTTCTGAGTTCATATCAATTTGAATATTTTTCAAGACTCACGGAAAGCCCTTTTTGAACTAAGCACACTATACTATTGAGCCACCTCATCGCCAAACCTAACATAATGGTGATCACGGTGGGACTTTTCTGAGTTAGTGAAAAACTAAGTATAGCTTAGAACTTCAGAAAATCCCTTGGCTCAGGAATATCCAGTGATTATCAGCCACCTCATTGCCACACTAACATAATGGTGATTATGGTGAGACTCCTTGAGTTCATGACTATCTAGAAAACTGTTGTTGACTCATTAACCTTTCAGATTAAATCATAAAATCAGTTGATAAAGCCATTAGAGTAAACTCTCTTTGTTTCATCACCTTAGCTAAGTGTTGAAAAAAAATTTAGGACACTCTTACAAATCAGACTGCACCTTAAAACCTCATAAAATAACCTCACAAAAACATTTATTTTTTAGATTGACTGTTCATATCAGTTTTGGTGGTGGACCATAGACAATATATCCCCAAAAAATGAAAAATATCCACCTAGCAACTCCACTAGCCTCCAATAAGTTCTTCTGAAAACTTTAATAAGCTTCCATAAACTATTATAAGACTGCTTTACAAACAGCATTGAAAGGTCTAAAGATGTCTTAACCATACACGGAGCTAGTTTGACCAAACTTAGAGAAAACAAGTTTTTGAAAACATTCATAACTTTCAGCCTCTCTAAAGTTTGAATTTGAAATCTGGCTTCATGAAAAATTTATATCTGATATCATCCAGACCCGAATCCTCCTACCATAGTTAATGACCCAGAAAAGATTTTGTGGCAAAATTATAAGCCTAGTGATTTAACTATCTATAGGAGCCTTCATAGAGCAAACTCTGTACCTGAAAATCTTACATCCTTGCTAGAACAAACTTTTGACTTGCGCTATACTAGAAATCTTTTTAGAACCAAGTCACAACCTAGATTTTACCATTCCGATCTTGAACCCTTAGACTTGCAACAAAGTTCTAGCGGAGAAGCATCTCCTACTACTCCACCTAATTTTCAGCTCCTCCACCACTTTAGCTCTTTCCATCCCAAGTCTACACAAAATCAATTTGCCGATCCAAGTACCTCTAACACTCCCACTCATAACACCACTGTGCAAATCACTTCATCTCACATACCAAATCCTCCACTTGTAAATTTACTAGTACCACCCATCATGGCAGCATGGTATGCACCCCTAGTGTTACCTCAGCCTTTGGCACCTTTGCCAAATTACTATCAGTCTAAGATCCCACACTTCATCGGGGCTGAATCCACTACTGCCCAACAACATGTAGATAGAATGAATGATGCTTTTGATTACATGGAATTATATGAGGAAACTATCAAGATGAGAATGTTTGCCCAAAGCCTAGGAGGCGAAGCTAGAAAATGGTTTAAAATTTTAGCTCCTCATACCATACATGATCTCTCGTCAGTATATCAAACTTTCATAAACAAATGGGAAATCAAGAGAAACCCACTTCAATTCCTCTCTGAATATAATGTTCTTAAGAGGAACACAGGAGAAAGTATTCAATATTACTGTACTAGATTCAACAGTGTCTATAATGCTCTCCCTCCTAACATGAAACCTCCACTCAGCTTAGCTCTAGTGAAATTTCCAAAAGGTTTTGATCCGGATATGACATATCAGCTAAGAGAAAGAGAACTTACAACTCTAGAGAAAATACAAAAGGGGGCTATTAGTGTGGAAGCAAACCTTGCTGAGAAGAGGGCTAGGCTAAGATCATAAAAGAGGGTCACACACAGAGATGAAACCTTTCCCTCTACATCCTCTTATGATGCAAAAATAGACAACCTTGAAAGAAAAATGTAAATAATGATAGAAATAATGATGGAAATAATAAGTCTCAGTGATAGAACACCTCCTAGGGACAACCAGCCAAACCCACAAACCAAACACCAGAATCAAAACTTTAGAAGGGACCCACCACAAAACAAACCGAGAGAAAATGATCAGCAAATCAGGCCTCCTTTCCAAGATAATTATCTTGATGAAGGAGAAAGATACATTAAACACATTGAGGAAAATCATCTAAACCTGATAGGCTCTGACAATGAGGGTGAGGTTTATCGCATGGAAGAAGAACAAGGTTTCTTCTTCTCATACCAAGACGAAATTGACTATGAAGATTCCGAAGACCCTGAAATTGGTTTACAAAATTCCATAATGGAAGTCCATAGGCAATATGATCTCAGAAGTAAGAAAAACCAAGAAAACTCGAAGAAAAACTAGGAAAACTTAAAAAGGAACAGTTTAGATTCTACTGTCAAGAAAACGCCTGAAGCTATTCTTAAAAAACCAGCAGACAATGTTAATGTTGTGGCTAAGAAATCTGATCTAAACAATGACAAAACTAGCCAATTAAACATCAACCCAAACTGTGCCAGCACTTCCACCAAGATTCCTGAAAAATACTATCTTAAACAAAACTATAAATCAAAATCAGCAAATAAAAAATATAGAAAAATTTATGGTTGATAAAACCGAAACAAATATACCCAAAACTCAAGTACCTTTCAGTTTTGAAGGGGAGATCACCAAAATCAAGATAACAATACCCCTCACTGAATTGGTAACCAACACTGTTACCAATTAAATAGGAAATCGCATTGTTACCTACTTTTTTTTGGTAGCATAAAAAGCACCCGATTTTGAAAAGTGGTGATGCAGAATCACCTTTTTTTTTTTTAGCACATTTTTGACACTATATTTTTAGTTATGAAGTATGAATATTTGCTTTAAAATGTTAGTGATTTTCATGCTAATTTTAAAACGTATTGATGCAGCATCAACTTTTTTTTTTTTAGAGCAGTGACTTTCATGCTAATTTTGAAACGTATTGATGCAGCATCAACTTTTTTTTTTTTGAGTGGTGATTTTCATGTTGGTAATAAAACACAAAACTTAGATAAAAAAATATATATAAAAACAATAAAAAAAACCAATGAAAATGTAGAAAAAAACAAAATTAACTCGTAAAAATAAAAAATTTAAACAAAAATAAATAAGTAAAACAATAAAAAAAACAAAAATATTTGAAAATTATATCAAAAGAAATGACAAAATTTGAAAAAAAAAACATAATTTAAAGAAAAAAAAATTAACAAAAAAAAAATTAAAAAAAAAACATCAAAAACATTTTTTTCTAACTTATTAAAAAAATCCATATAGTTAAAAAAAAATTAAAATAGAAAATTTAAAAATAATTTAAATTACAAAATTAAAATTTAGATAAAAAAAATAAAATACAAAAAAGAAAAAACTAAATTTAAAAATTTAAATTAAAAGAATAATAATAATAAGAAAACAAAAATATAAATTTTAAAATTAACAAAAAAAAATAAAAATTAAAATAAATAAAAATTAAAATTGAAAAAGAAAATTAAAATAAAAGAATTATAATAAAAAAAACTATCATTAAAAAACAAAAAAAATTGAAAAAAACCACGTGCAAATAATTAAAAAACAAATATCCATAAATTTATTGTTTTCTTTTAAATGAAACAATTTATAAATTTTAAAAATGAAAAACCAAATAAACTAAAAGATTTAAAAAAAAAAAGTTAAATTAAATTAAAATTTAATAAATTTAATGAATAAATTTTAAATTTTAAAAAATAATTAATCTAAAATATTAAATTTAAAAACAAAAAAAAAAAAAAAAAAACAAATTAAAACAAATTAAATTTAAAATAAAAAAATTTGAATTAAAAAAAAAATAATTTTAATTTTTTTGAATTTAAAAAAAATTAAAAAAAAAAAAATCAAATTAAAAAAAATATATTAAAAATTAAAAATAAATAAAAAATAAAAAGTATTTTTTGATCGTGGTGGCGCCACCAGTCGGCCTCCCGCCCAGGTGGTGGCGGAGGCCGATTCCGGGAATCGCCCTCCCGCCGCGGGAAGGCGATTCTCAAAATCAGCCTCCCGCCTAGCGGCCGGCCTCCACCGTCACCTGGGCGGGAGGCCGATTGGCGGTACTACCATGATAAAAAAAAAATTATTTTTATTTTTATTTTTTATTTTTTAATATTTTTTTTTAATTTGATTTTTTTAATTCGAAAAATTTAAAAACAATTTTTTTAATTTAATTTTTATATTTGAAATTTAATTTGTTTTATTTTTTGTTGTTTTTTTAAATTATTTGTTTTTTTTAAGTTTATTCATTCTTTTGTTTTTAATTTTTTTTTCTAAATTTTGTTAATAATTTTTATTAAATTTTGTATTTTTTTATTTATTTATATGATTTTTTTTTTATTAATAAATTTTATGTTTAGTTTTTTCATTTAATTTTTTAAAATTTAATAAATTTTCTATTTTTTTTTTAATTTATTTGAATTTAATATTTTTTTCTAATTTTTAATTTTTTTATTATTATTTTTTTAATTACATAAAATTTTTATATTTTTTTTTTATTTCAATTAAAATTGTGTATTTAAAATTAGATTTTTTTTTTTAAGTTAAACTTAATATTTTCAAATTAATTTGTTTTTTATTTTATATATATATATATATTTAAATTTATTTTTTTCCAATTTTTCAATTTTAATTGATTTTTAAAGCTTTTTAACTTTTTATTTTAACAATGTTTTTTTTTTTCTTTATATTTAAAATTTAATTTTTATTTCAAAATTTATTTGTTTATTGATTTATTTATTAAAATTTAACATATTTTTTTTTATTTAATTTGTTATTTTAATATTAACATTTTTTTTAAATTTAATAAAATCTAATATATATAACCATAGATGTTGATGATTAAAAAATTTATGGCGATGGCGAAACAAGGGACTAGGGTTTGCAGCGATGTTTCGTTGGATTGCGCTGGCTCAGCCTCTCACTGGGCTAGCCGCCTTCTGCTTATGAACCAGCTTGCAAACATGGAGTTGCCCGCTTGCTACCTTCTGCTCAGGGATGTCCGGGGAAAAGATGATGCCACCATCTGGGCGTCTCCACACCCTGCAAACGACCCAGAAGGCTTTGAAGAGGCCGCCTTCGTAGCTGTTTGCCTCACAAAAAAGACTTACTCTGAAGATGTTTTCGATCTCGCCCTAGCAGAATGCCAGCAACAAATCTGGCCCTCGAACCTGCTAATTTGGCTTGTAGGGTTACTAGCGAAGGCAATCCACATTGTCCGGGTCGCAGAATTGAATCTGCAGGTCAGCGCGCCTATGCTCAGGTCGTCCCTTGACATATATGATGCTGCCATCTGGGAGGCGGCTTTCATAGCAAAAGCTTCAGTCGGCTTCGTAGCTGCCACTCTTGCAGTTGCTCAATGTGCAAATAGAAGCAACCCTGAAAACCCCATAGATCTCTTCTCGAGCGTACGCAAGCAGTAGATCTACTCATCGATCCCGCCAGATCGGCCTGCAGAGGATCCAAAGATAGGTATACACACTGACTGCGTCCGTGCTCCTCGCCCTGCGCTGGCCAATGCTCAAAGCCTGGCGAACTTGGACATGGATCTGTCCACTGCTGCCCAGAAGCAGGTTTCTTTTATGAGCCAGCGAGATCTGCCAGATTTGCCAGAGGGAGCACTTGAATTTCAGATACAAGTCACACTCTCGAGCAAGACGATAATGCAATGGGTGCGTCCGACAGATCTTGTGCAAAATCTACTACAGAAGCTCGAAGGCCGCCTACGGATCCCCTCTGTTTACCTGAGACTGCTATATAAAGGTAAGCAACTTCTGAACACCCTTCCCCTCTTCTACTACAACATTCAAAAGGACGCTTCTATTACGACTACTTTTCGTTTAAGAGGCGGTTCTATAGGGCAGACTTCCTCTGCCAAATCTTTCTCTTATAAAGACGCAGTCCGCAAAGACGTTGCCCACCCTCAGGCCTCTTCGAAAGTAGCTCAACCAACTATGGCCCCAAAGCCATTTTTGGTAGATAAATCAGAGGAATTTCCAACTATCAATTTCACTCATTCTGAGATTGACAAACGATACCAGCTTTTTGCAGAATCCACAATCATATGCAGATTTAATGGGCTATGGCCACACATAGCAGATCTATACCAATGGATCCACACAAATTGGACTAAAAGAAGTAAGATCTTCTTATGTTCAAAAGGATTCTACATCATGGCTTTTGACTTAGTTGAAGACTATCAGAAGGCCTTAACTGGAGGGCCTTGGTTCTGGGGTTCAGCTGGACTTTTCCTCACCCCTTGGTTCCTAGACTTCGACCCTTCTATAACTGTGATCACCAAGCTTCCCATTTGGGTCTGGTTACCGAATCTTCCAGCACATCTATGGCATAACTCTGTCTTCATAGCCATTGGAGATACCCTAGGATGCTTTCTAGCTATAGATTCCTCAAGAAAGGAAAATGGAATTTACACCTATGGCAGAAAATGTGTAGAAATAGATATCAGCAAAGGACTGTCGGATCAGATCAACCTTAAGATTGTCTACAACTTGTTATGACTCATCCAAACTCCACTGGCTGGGTCAAAGTGAGTAAGAAAACGGGCAAAAAATGTCGTGTGGCAGTAACCACACACTCTGGGTAGCTTCCTTCGCTCAGAGCTAGCTTTTTGTATTCCCGTGTCTCTTGTGCTCATTCTATGTTTGTCTATCAGGAGCGAGGTTGATCACCTATCACCTATGGTTCCCTTGCTTCTCTGTTTTGCTTGCATGCAAGCTTGATTGTACTATACTTTTCCTATTTTAATAGAATTAGTCTTACTCAGAAAAAATAAAAAATAAAATCTAATATATATATTTTTAATTTAAGTTCATATATATATATATATATTATTTTTTATAATTTAAATTTAATATATTTTTTAAAATCTATTTGTTTTTTTAATATATATATTTTTTAAATTTAATATTTTTATTGTATTTTTTATTATTATTATTTTAATTAATTTTTCATTCTTTTTATTTTAAATTTCAATAATGTCTTTTTTTTAATTTTTATTTTAAAGTTTTAAATTTATTAAAATTTAATATATTTACTTAAATTTAATTTTTTATTTTAAAATTTAATTTTTTATTTTTAATTTAATAAACCTTTTCGTTTTCTTTTTTAAATTTAATTTCTATATTTTATTTTTTATAATTTCTTTCTTTTTTTAACTTGTTTTTCTTTTTAATTTAATATTTTTATTTTGTTTTTATTTTTATTTTTTTATTTCTATATATTTTGAAATTTTAATCTTTAATTTTTTTAATTTTTAATTTTTTTATTTTTTTCTTAAATTTTAGGTTTTTTTAATGTTTAAATTAAAAAAATTTATTTTTTTTATTCCTATATATTTTTAAATTTCAAGCTTTAAAATGTTTTTGTTTTTTAAATTTATTTTTTTTCTTAAATTTGAGGTTTTTTTTAATGTTTGAATTTTAAAAATTAAAAAATGTTATTTCTATTTTTAAAAATGTCAAAAATATGACAATTTTTTTTTTTTGGTTATTCCAGCGTCAACTGGTTTTGTTTTGAGGGTGTTTTTTCAATCCTTTTTTCAAGAAACAATTTTGTTTTTAGCATAATTTTATAAAATGTTGAAATTTGACCTTAAAAAAAAACCAAGTGCGTTTTGGAATACACTTTTTTTGTTTTTGGGGTGTTTTTTCATGTTTTTTGAGTCTTTTTGGGCTAGAGTTCCCGTTTTGAGGTCAGGTTACCTATTTAATCGGTAACAGTGTTAACCATAGATGTTTATAAATCTCAAGTATTGAAAGCGTTAAACCTTGGAAATGATACAGATACTTTAAATTTAACGGACGATAAACGTGAGTTGTTGTTTGGTCCAGAAGTAGAGGGAAAATACCAAGAAGGAGTTATTTCTCCTTTTTATGTAAGTCTGAATATAAATGATAAAATATTACACAACACCATGCTAGACTCCGATGCTTCATATAACCTTATGCCTAAAGTGGTCATGGAAAGTTTAGGGCTAGAAGTAACCAAACCATACAAAGATTTATACTCATTTGATTCAAGTAGGGTCAAGTGTCTAGGTTTGATAAAAATCTTTGTATTACATTATCCCCCCACTGAAATTCTAGTCATGGATGTGGTGGTAGTAGACATTCCCCCGAAATACAATATGTTTTTGTCCAGGTCATGGGGAGCTAAATTACGAGGCAGTCTCCAAATGGATATGTCATATGCCACTATCCCGGTCTTCAACCAAACTAAGAAATTATACCGGGAAACTCATATGAAATACATGGTGAGTAATCAAAACAGATCAAACAATACCCCAGTTTATTCCATTCACTCAAATCTTGACTCTTTTATCTTGTACAATGATAACAATATTAATGAACAGATAAAAGAAAATGATGAAGGAATAAATCTTTCGAAGCATTCAGATCTTTCCTCAAAAGAAGAAAATCATGATCCACACACTGACAACCCCGAAAAACATCTTAGTGACAAATATGAAGTGGAAACTCTTTGGAACATAAGTTTTGATGGATCATGTAGCAAAACCAGTGCAGGAACTTGTATTTGGATACATAACACAAATCAGGGTCATGCTTTCAAGTTAGAATTCCAATGTACTAATAATATTGCAGAATACGAATCTCTCCTTCTTGGCTTGCACTTACTCAAAGACTTAGGTGCTAAGAAAGTTTCAGCCTAGGGAGATTCAGAACTTGTCATTAAACAAATCAAAGGAAAATATTCTGCCAAGAAGCCTAGATTAAGGGAATACAGAAATGCAGCCCTTGACATTCTCAAAAATTTCGAAAAATATGAGCTCATTTATATTCATAGGGCCCAGAATAACCTTGCAAATGAACTTTCCTTCACTGCAAGTAATTGCCAAATACCATCTATGAATGATCCATATTGCATCAAAGTCAAACACCGGCCTGCAATACCAGATAACATTAAACATTGGCAGGTTTTTGAAAATGACCAACAAATTAATGACTTTTTGAAATCTAAAAATGAGTTCAAGATCTCCCCATCCTGCCTAGATTATAAGGAAGAAAACCATGTTGAGAATGAAAATGGCGAAAAATATTTTCCTATATTTACTGATATAAATCTGATTACTCATTCTCATAAAACTCAAACAAATGAAGACTTAGCCCAAAGAGATCTTGAGGTTTTACATTGTGAAAATGACACTATACCAAGAGGTTTTTCTCCATTAGAAGAACTCTTTGATTTTTATGACATAGCTAAGAAACCAAAGATGGAATCTACCGAGACTGACATAGAAGAATACAAGATAGGCAACATACAAGAGCCAAAAATGAATAAGCTTTCAAAAACTCTGCCTTCTGACATAAAACAGAAATACATCAAATTATTTGCAGAATTAAAAGATGTTTTTGCATGGGGATATCAAGATCTGAAATCATATGATACAAGTATCATTCGACACAAAATACCTCTCAAAGAAAATAAAAAACCATTCAAACAAAATCTAAGAATAATAAATCTCGTTTTTTTACCTTTATTTGAGAAAGAAATCAAAAAAATGTATGATGTCGGAATCATAGTTTCCCTTAGATACTTTGAATGGGTTTCAAACCTTGTTTCTATGAGAAAGAAAACTGGAGAAAATAGACTTTGCATTGATTTTAGGAATTTGAACAGATCTTCCTTAAAGGATAACTACCCCTTGCCTAAAATGGACCACATACTTCAGAAGGTAGTAGGTTCAAAGAGAATCTCATTTCTTGATGGATTCTCTGGATAAAATCAAGTGTTACTTTTCCCTAGTGACCAACACAAAACCGCTTTCACCACACCTTGGGGCACATTCATGTATGTTAAAATGCCTTTCGGGTTAATGAATGCGGGAGCCACATTCCAGAGAGCCATGAACATAGCTTTTTTAAAAGACATTAGTTATTTTATAGTCATTTACTTTGACGACATCACCGTATATTCCAAAATCGATGAAGAATGTCTGATTCATTTGAGGAAAGTCTTTGACAAATGTAGGAGTTATGGCTTATCTCTAAATCCCAAGAAAACAATGTTTGGTCTTGAAGAAGGAAAACTTTTGGGTCACATCATCTCTGAAAATGGAATCAAGATAGACCCCAAGAGGATTGAAGGAATATTACAAATCAGTCACCCCAGAAACATTAAAGAGTTACAACCTTTCATTGGTAAGATAATTTTTTTGAGAAGATATATCCCAAATCTTGCAGAAATTTTAAGAAACATCACAAACATGTTAAAAAAGGAGGTAGGAGTGAAGTGGGATCTAGATGCTAAGAAATCTTTTGAACTAGTTAAGAAGGCACTTACCCAATCACTTGTTCTGATAAGTCCCGATTTCACCAAGGACGTTTACATTTTCTCATTTGCATCTGAACACACCAAAACTGCAGTATTGCTGCAAAAGAACGAAGTAGGACAAGAACAACCTATTGCTTTCTTTAGTAAAGCCCTTAGAGATGCTCCTTTAAAATACAATATCATGGAAAAGCAGGCATTTTCATTAGTAAAGGAATTGAAATATTTTATTTATATCTTACATTCTCATTTCATTTCTTTTGTTCCACACACGATTTTCAAAGACATTCTAAATCAAGATCCCGATGGTAAAAGAGGAAAATGGATTGCAGTAATCTTAGAATATGATTTAGAAATCAAACCAACTAAATTGATTAAGGGGAAAGGGCTTTCAAAACTCATGGCTGAAACAAATCTCCAATCATTAGATATAAATTTTGTTGACACTATGGAAGAACAAGAAGAATGCATAGTACCTTATGTTGAAGAGGCATTTTTAACTTCACCTTCGTATGCTAATATTCTTTATGTAATTTTTATATCTTAATGCTCCCCCTGACTTAACAAAGACAAAAGCAAGGTTTCTTAAACAAAAATATTTGAATTTTTTCATTATTGATGGATTATTGTATTGGAAAAATCCTATTGGTATATTACTCAAATGTTTGCTTAAGGATGATGCGGGAAAAATTATGCATGAAATGCACGAAGGAGAATGTGGGGGCCATATTTACTGGAAAAATACAGCAATAAGATTCTTAGATCCAATTACTATTGGCCTAGCTTGTTCCCCGATACACATATATTTGTCACAACTTGCCATAAATGCCAAATTTTTGATGAAAAGAGAAAAATTTTACCTTGGCCTTTGCATCCGATCATTGTCGAAGCTCCTTTTCAATAATGGGGTTTAGATTTTATTGGATAGATACACCCTTCTTCATCTTCTTAGCACAAATGGATCCTCACAGCTACCAATTATTCTACCAAGTAGATAGAAGCCATCCCCTCTAGAAATGCCACTGACTCAGTTATCATCAAGTTCCCAAAAACCAATATATTGTCTAGATTCGGTTGTCCTAGGAAAATTATCACTGATAATGCA
Source organism: Pinus albicaulis (assembly GCA_034641835.2). NCBI lineage: Eukaryota > Viridiplantae > Streptophyta > Pinopsida > Pinales > Pinaceae > Pinus > Pinus albicaulis. Next base: position 1,140,609,134 of record CM076574.1, on the reverse strand, counting down.
GCTACTTTTTCATCCAAAAATATGGTTGATTTCTGTCACAAATATCTTATCAAATTAGGACATTCCACAAATTATTATCCTCAAGGAAATGGGTTGGTCGAATATTCAAATAAGATTCTGGTTAATATCATAAAGAAACTGCTAGAGCATAATCAAAAGGCATAGCATGGAAAACTGGTACATGCTTTATGGGCTGATAGATTAACTACCAAGAAATCAATTGGTATGTCTTCTTATCAGTTAGTGTATGGCATGGATGTTGTGTTTCCAACATCCGTAGGAGTTCCAGTGATGAAGCTGCTACAAGAAATACAAATAGAAGAAAATGATATGCAAAAGAGACTAAATCAAAACATCCATTTGAAACAAACAAGAGAAGAGGTCTACAATAGAACACAGCTGGTGCAAGAAAATGTGAAGAAGATATTTGACAGAAGGACTAAGGAAAATGATTTTTAGATTGGAGATAAAGTGTTGAAATGGGATTCAAGAAGAGAAGACAAAGGAAAGCATCGTAAGTTTGAAAACTTATGGAAAAGATCATTTGTTATCTGTTCAGTTAGAGGAAACAATGCTTTCTTTTTACAAGAGCTTGATGGAAATGAAGTGTTTGGCGGTCCTGTCAATGGCAGGACACTAAAGCATTACTTCTGTTAGGAGTTATAGTTTTCAGATTTTTCAATCATTTTACATACCATTTATTGAAGAAATAAATCAAAAAACAGAAAATACAAAAATAGTATAAAAGTAGAAAAAAGAGGGCATTTGAAAACACCATGAAAAGCCCCATGTTTAAAAAATAGTCATGCTGAAAGTGCGCAAGTCTAAATGCCACTTCTAGTGCTCAAAAGATGTCTTGTTCAATTATCTAGCCTAATCATAACTGAGCATGTTTTAAATTGATTGTTGATAAGTTAGTGAGAAAGATGATAGTCAAATGGTGTAAGCTTGACATTTCAAAGAAAGTATATTGGGAAAATAATGCTGGTTCCACACGCTCAAAACATAACCAAAGAGAAAAACATAGATAAAAAAAAAAATTATACCTTGTCCTTGATTTTTCTAAGTCTCATCTTGTACATAAATAATGTTTGTGTGCAGCTTTTTTTTATGCCACAAACTCATGACAAATCAGACTATCTAATCCTAATTTGATCATTTTTTCAATTTCATGCTTTAGACTAGAGAATGAAATCCTATCAAACATCTTAATCTTGACAGTCGATCATAGTATAGGTAGAGAATCAAAAGAGTTCATTATTTCAATCTAAACTCTCGGAAGATATAAGTGTAGCATTAGATAGTTTTTCTTTAAAAAAAAAAAAAATCTTGTTAATGGTTGCTAGTCCAAAAGCACCTAAAAGAAGAAAAAATGCTAGGAAATATAGTTGGGTAGGTAAATATGACTTTGATGTTAATCATGTTGTCAATTTTCAGAAATACCATCAAGAAAGGAAGAATTTTGTGCCAATGGATAAGGCACCAGTCTTCACAAGCCAAAGATTTGTAATTCTGGACACCTCCTGAAAAAGGAGTTGCCCTCCCTAAATGGAGCCACTGTTAGTCATCAATATTTTTACCTGTTATTGATGGCTAGTTTGCTTAGCTTAGTTTTCTAGAAGTTGATCTCCAAAATTGTCGAATCTGTCATCTAGAAAATACCTCAAAACAATTTTTGTCTTCCTACCTTTTCTAGTCAACCTATGATGAGAAAAACCCAAGTTGACAAGTCCTATCTGGTTTCAGCAAAATAACCCTGTCCATAACTGTCATAGCTGAAAGTTATCTGCTATCATTTACCCTTGTTTTCTCAAGCCATTTCCTATCCAAAGTTTGATAAAGTACCTGCTCTTCTATACCTGGTCATCTTTTCATTTTAAAATCTAATCATACCAAAGAAAACACTCAAGAATATGTCAAGAGTTATTCCTAAGTTAGATAGTGGTGTTTAGGGATTTTTTCCTTGGCTAAGATATCCTAAGCCAAAAGCCTCTATTTAGTACCAGTTAGCCTTGAATTAGTTCCTATTCTGCAAAACAAGTCTTGTTCCATCCATAGGTCGCACACCACTAAGAGGTCACTTTGTCTCATGTCAGAAGAAGTTCACAAAAATCCAGATCAGGAAAAGATAAGGTTGCCCAATATCTGATGAAGTATGCTTCGCTCAGGCACAATCTCCTTGAAATAACAAAAGAGCTCTCCAAGGTTCAAATTCATATGTTTTTACATCTCTGCAGCTATGTAATTATAATGATGATTAGTGTGCAAAGAGCATAGGGACAAGTTAAAGCAGGTCTCACATGTTGAAGGGTTTTTTCATCAATGAAGCAAATGAAATGCAGTAAGTAAAGAGCACCTAATAGGTATGGTTTTAAATCCAAGAACTGCGTGAAGAAAAGAGATCATCCTCCAAGTCACATGAATACAAAGGACTGATGTAATGCTAATCATCAGTGTTCCAAATATCTCCTCCAAGAGCAGTACTGCATAAACTTTCCAAAGGGCATCATCATGTAGGGCATAAGAAGACAGTTGCTTCTTATGCTATCTCAAGCCTGGGATGTGAACATTAGTCAGAGGGAAAATTTCAAGATACACCCGAAAACACAGTGAAAGGAAGGTTAGTCAATAATATTTTGCAGTAAGCATTATCCATAATACAAATCACATGGTTTTTGGTCTAAGTGTTCACAATGATATTTTACAAAAGGATATACATCTCAGACCATGTCTCAAAATGGAAAATGTCAGAATCCACTTTGTTCCCTATTGGTATTCTTCAAGCAGAGACACATATTACAGAGAAATAACACAGGTTTGAAATGGATGAAATGTCATGTGTATGGTGGAACCTCCTTAAAAAAGAAGATGGTTTGAAACAGTGATGATAACCTCCTTCATGAAAAGCAGATGGTTTGAAAGACATGTTGTGGCCTCCTTCACAAAAAATCAGAGGGCCAAGATGTTCTTAAGTGACTTCAGAGACTAGTATGAGCCACCTCCTCCAAATATGAATAGTAGGTGCATCAACATAGTTTCAAATTGTGTTTGAGTAAGTTTTCTATTTAAAAAGACAGGGTTGAAAATTAGTGATGAGTCAATGAACGTTCATAGGTTGAAAAACCTATTTCATATCACAAGAAAAAAGATAGCATGATGGTGTTAAAGGACTCTGATATTGTGTTTATGACAACCTCCTTCAAAGGATAAATCAAAGGTTACAATTTTGAATAAACAAGCCTCTTATGAATGGTGAAATTGATAGACCAAAGCTTGGGTTCTAGTCTTATCTGCAAAATGGTATAAGGAAGTATTCACACAGGAATATGTGAAAGGGACATTTTTGTTTTTGCAAATCCCCTATGGTTTATAAAAATACTTCATCCAAGTGATGAATGAAGGAAGAGCGCCAAAAGATGCTTCTAGCACAGTCAAAGGATGGAGGGCACATTCTAAAAATGGGTGAATCCTTCACTGTTTATAGGCTTTCTTTCACAAAATAACAAAAGATCAGCTCTCCAAATGTTTCTACCATGAAACAGCTCATTCAAAGGGTTAAAAGGTATGAAGAAACCATTTTTCACTCACAGTCAAAAGGCTCCTCCATTAAATGATAAGAGAAATATTTTTGGGAGTCCCAGGCAGTTTGTCAAACATAGGCCTCCTTCACAAATAAGTAGAGGGCCCACCATTGTTTGAGGATATTCAAAATGACAAGCAGAAGATCAATCTGATAAGACCTCCTTAAACTCACCAACAAGAAGGTTGCATTATGGTTTTAAAGAAGTTACAATAGTTGTTTTTATGTGATTTTACTTCAGGTGATGAAGACAAGGTTTTAGTTATGAGCAAGCCTCCTACAAACTGAAGATAAGGCCTCATGATTATTAATAGTTGAAAGCTAGGTATGAAAAGCAAAGACCAGGATAAATAGTTGGAGAGGAGCCCCTTCATCATAAACACAAGGCCTAACAGTGATTATGAGTAGATTGAGAATTTATCATGACATGATCTCTTTTCGGAGAAAGTAAAAGATCAAAACAAATTTTAAAGGTCCTATTCACCTCATAAACAATGGACATATGGGTGTTTATTGTCAAGGGTCTGTTTGTATTACTTTATGAAAATTTTTCAAAATATTATAATCTTGATAAATGCTAAGAGGTCCCAAAGGGCTATCTTTTAGGTTAAATAGGCCTCCATAGGATCATTATGGAGAACATAGTTTAAAAGAAGTGAAACAGTGGTTAAAGGGCAGCCTCAAAGCACATATGCACAAAGTCACTTTTCAAAGGTTTCTTTCAAAGAAAAAAGGAGAATTTTGTTTTTATAATCGAAATGAAGGAAACTTTGGATTTTCAAATATAAAAATCTCAACCACTTGTCATTTATCACTTTGCAAGGCCAAGTCAAGGAAAATAAGAAATGTTTGAGCATTTTTCAAAGCATTTGCAAACTTTGGATAGCGCAGCATGCTTGTGTAAACATGTGGCGTGCCTGTAGGCAAGTTCAGTGCAAATTTGTGAAGGGCGTGATGCACTTGTAGACGTGCGCAGCACACCTGTGCTCGGCGCCCAAGGCCAACCCAACAAGCCTATGCACAGTGCGCTCTCCGTTCAATGCCCGCCCAGCAACCAAGTTTTAACATTGTTTCCTGCCCACTGGACCAATACTTAGAAGGCATCTAAAACTCGTTTTTCAAAGGTATTTCTTGTCTCCTAGCTAAGTTTGAATTCGAGGGAGGGTTTAATAACAAATTTCAAAGATGAACAGTGATTAAAGGAGGAGGGTTAATGTGCCAATCTGAAAGATTTTTTGTGTTGTGAAATAGCTAAGAATGCACACAGTCTTGAAAGAAAGGCAGACTTTGATTAAAAGGTCTTCTAATAAGCTTAAAAGAGTATTTAAAATAGTAATTTAAAAAAGGTGCCTTTTGCTTCAAATAGCCACAGAAGAACATTAATTTCAAAAGAGTAGTGTTTACCAAGGGAGATACTGATTAGGAGAAAGGATTTTGTGATCACTTTGAAAGAGTTTTGAGTGGTAAAGGGAAAAATTGTTGTTTTTAAGATTAAATTGTCCCTTTCATTAAAATCTCAGATTAACAGTAATTTCATAAAAATAGTGATCATTAAGGGGAGACAGAGTTTGTTTTGAAGGTTTATTACTCAGTGAGCAGGAGACTGCCTTTAGTTTTAGAGAAACAATAATTATCAAAGAAGGACAGTTTATTCAAAAGGAGAGCACAATGTTCTTCTAAGAGTGCATTCTTTGTTCCAAGTCAGTCTCTTAAAACAATGAGAACAAAAGAAACAATGATTTCAAAGATACATCTTTCTTACTTCCAATAACCACAGAAAATAGTGAATTGAGGGAGAAGAGTTCTTATTGTCAAAATCAAAGAGAGCTTGTTCCACTTAAACAAACTTGTAGGCTAAATAAGGAAAAACTTAGTTTTCAAAGAGTAAAAAGTGTTTTGATTGAAGGCCTTTTTCAGAAATCATCTAAACAAGTTTTCCTTGGTGAGTCAATGAAGGGTATCAGAAGAAAAAATGTCTCCAAATAAGGACAACAGGAGTGGGTATCACAATCGGTATGAGCATTTTTCAACTAAGGAAGTGAATGAATCTCGTTAATCGCTCTTTAATTTTCATGAAGTAGGGTGCTTGGAATTTTGCCAGAAGATCCAAGAAGTGAAAAGTCACCTTCCTTTAACACATTTGTTTGCTTTAAGGCTGTAAGGGAAGCATGTACATCTAGCAGGTCTGGATTTCAAACTCTCTCCTAGGGCTATCTCCAAAGCTACCAAGATCCCTTATATCGGAGAAAAGTGGTTCAAGCAAACCTACCTAGATCTGAATCACTACAAACCCTTCCTAAAGCTAGACCATCAGGATGCTTGCCAAGCTATTTTCCCTGTTTCCCACTTATTATCTAGCTATGCCCCTCTCATGAAAATAATCATGAAGTATTTCACGTGTGAAGGGAGGTTTTCCTGGATTTACGCCTATTGTGGTAAAACAAAACCCCCCCATTTTTGACTTGTTCACTTCAAATAATGGGGACCCTTTCTATAAATTTTTGACTAAACGCCTTTTCGGATTTTTATTTTATTTTATTATCCTACGCGATTGTTAATTTTTTATTTTCTTTGGATTCTTGTTTTGATTGCTTTGTTAGAATCAAAATTTTTATAAGCTTCCCATTGACGCTTGTTTCGCCTTATTTGGTCAACTGGTTTGAAAATGGTACTCCTTTAAAATCCCATCATTTATCTAAGTCTGGGTTAAAAATGCTATTTTTATTCTTTTTTTATTTATTTTCGGAGTGGCTGTAGTTTAAAAAATTTCATAACTAAACTAAACATTATTAAAATAAAACCAAAATAAAAGAAAACTAATATTTAACATTAAATTTTGAGATTAATTAAAATTAATTATTATAATAAAATATAATTAATTTAATTAAAATTAAAATTTAATATTAAAAAATAATTAAAAAAAAAATTTCCATCACATATCGCAGATCGCATATCGCATATCACAAATACAGATCCATCGCATATCGCAAATTCGGATCCATCGCATATCGCATATCGGATCCATCGCAATTTTTATAACATGCACATTTGAAAAATCCCGATCCAAGGTTCTTGCAATATGCACTATCTCGCAAATTTCCTTCTCGCAAAGTCTTATAAAAAATTATTAAAAAGCTTTAATATTTGACAATCCAAAATGCGATATGTGATAAGGCCAAATGCGATGTGTTAAAAAAATTTAATACAAAGTTTGTTTTTTTTTCTTTTTTGTTTCATCCCTTATGCCTCTCGTATGTCCACCTCACTCACCCTCACGTCACCCTCACCTCACACTCCACTCACCATATCCCTCCATAATCTGACGTGGATGAATTAATGGTTTTAGATTGATTTCAATGGTTTGTTTAATGGATAATAAAGTGTGGATTGATTTCAATGGTTTGTTTAATAGATAATGGGTATGGATTGATTCCAATGGCTTGTAAATTAATTTTTATATTTTTATATTATAATAATTATATTATAATTATAATATTTATTATAATTTTAATATAATTTGAATTATAATATTAATTATATTTAAATTAACTTTTTCAAATCATTTGTATATCAATTTAATTTTGTAACTTAATTAATCTCAAAATTAGATGATCATTAATTAGAATTAATTATATATATTAGTTAGTTAATAATTAATTTAGAATTAATTATTAGATAATTAGAATTTAATTTAGGATTAAATTTGTAATTAAAAATTCTGATTTTTAGCCCAGCAACAGAATTTCCAGAATTATGCCAGTTTTGACTCATCAACTTTGGAAGCTCATAGATTGAGTTTTACTTGGCCAAATGAAGCCCATGACGGCTCATTGGAAAGATAAAATCAAGGAGAAAATTTCTGAGGAGGTTCCACTAATAGATTTGGTCATTAATTGGGTCAAAAATCATGCAGAAAATCAAGCTCTGAATTTCTAAAGCAAAATCAATTTTTTCTGATTTATTTTCTGCATTTTCATTTGTCCAAGCCTCTTCTAATTGCAGATCCATTCGTCAATAATATCATTGGCCAATTAAACCATCCCAGGCATCAATAGAGAGCTTATCTTTTATTTTTTCTATTATTTATTCAAATAGAATTTGATTGGATTTGTTTTAAATGCAAGAAATGATATTTTTTTTCTTATTAATTGCATCTTAATTTATTTTGATTTCTTTTTCCAGGAAAATAGTAGAAGAGATATGAAGAAAAGATCTTAATCAATGAGAATGCTCTAGCAATTAAAAGAATGGAATTTTTGAGCAAATAAAAGTGATTGGGCAGATTTTCTTCACTAAACTTTCATCTCAAGAATTCCTTTGCAAATATAATAAATAGCAGATTGCAGAATGGAATAAGGGCTACTCTTCTCTGCAATTCTGGAATTCTAAAAGAACTTTTGTAATAGGGATTTAAGAGTTGTAGGTGGGAAGAGTGGAATCTAAGATCTGGAGATTATTGAGGTTTTTCTTTTACATCTTGAGTTATGTATAATGAACGGAGTTTGCACTATTGTAGCTTTTCTTTTGAAAGCAGAAGCTTAGGCATTGTAAAGGACTATTAGAGACTGGAGCTGGAGAAATGGATTCAATAAATTGGTATTTTGAATACTATTATTTTAAATGCTGGTTTTATTTTATGATAACAAGAATGATGTCATTTTACTTACATATTTGTGCACTTTTGTCGGTATGGGTAATTTGCTTCTATTTTATGTTGTTATTTATCTCTGCTCTTATGGGTTGAATTCAGATTTCTGAGTAATTATTTACTCATAAATCTATCTTTTAGTATTGGATTAATAAATAGTGATATGTTATGAACTTCTTCCGCATATTATTGTTTAATAATTCAAGTTACTGATTAAATGATCAATACCATTTTGTGAACTATTTCCTGAATGTTGTTGATTGATTATTTCAGTTAAAAGGTCTCAATAGGATGTGTTTTACTATCCATAATGTCAATCAATTGAACTATTTCATTAACTTGATATTCACTATAAACCAGACATATTTCAATCTCAATATTATAAACACCTGCTCTTGGTTGGGTTAGATCTATATCTGCCTAATTGAGATAGGATTAAGATAGTTTCTTTTTCTTGCATCTTAGAATAAGTTTGCATTTAGATTAATTTTTACATTCTTTTAAGTCCTCTTCCCAAAGAGGCAAACTTTAGTAGTGGATTGACTCAGCCCTAAATCAACTTAAGGATCACTTTCTTGCCTGATCAGTAAGAAGGTTGATCTGATGTCTCTTTTCCATTGGTGAATGAAAGTCATATTTTAAAGCCATTGGAGATTGAGAGAAGGTAACTGGACCTATTTGAACCAGTCGGAACCACCATTCCAAACGGAAAAGGAACTGCTTTAAGGTCTGGACCGGGTGGTCATCCCCCATGTTGTTGCAGTGATTTTCGAGGCTTCAACATTTTGGCGCTAGAAGGAGGGCCTGCAACTTATTGTCTGTTAGAGTCTTTTCAATTTTAACATTTTATTTAATCACGATGGCTCCTCTTAAACTTCCAATTTGGAGTTGTATCCATGGACGTGCATCTTCGAATACTCCTCCCGAAGTGGTAAGGCTTTTGTCTCAGGTAAAGTTTAATGGTGAGAAAAATTATTCTGCTTTTAATCATGTCCTTCAATTTATTCAAAATGTTTCAAATTATGATTTTCAAGGAATTGATGAAGGCATCTTATGCAGACTTTTTACTCTCACATTTGCGGCAAAAGCCAGAAACTGGTGTAGAACTCTTCCGGTTGCCTCAATTCACAGTTGGGATCAATTTGTTACAATTTTCGTTTGTAAATTTGACCACTATGATTATGATCAGGTATGTGATGAAATTGAATATCTACAAAATGAAAATGAGTCTGTTAGAGATTTTAATATTTGATTTCATTTAAATTGTTTAAAATTTAATGTCAAAGATGAACCTATGAAAGAAGAATCACTAGATTGGTTTGAACATAATTATTCTCTTCCTCCTATTCCCGATCCATATGAAATTAGTTCAAGCTTTGTTCCATCCCCTTCCAATATAAATGAGATTTCCAATATGAATGCGCAAATAGATTGTGATGAAGAGGTTTCACAAAGCTTGGAAAATATTTATAATCAAATGCAAGAAAACAACAACAACAATTTTGGAGAAAGACCTGCATTGGAATTTGAAAGTTTCTCTGCATTAAATTCAGAAAATCATATTGCAAATCAGCAAGTGAAAACAACAATCAAAGTAAATAATAGCATGCAAACTGCTGTACAAATTTTTGAATCTTTTCATGATGAGCAAATGATGAAATCAGAGCAGCAAAGCAATCTTCTTCAAAAAAGCATGAGCACACAAAGGAATGATCTGGAATCTAAAATTTACAATGATCATAATGCACAAGAGTTCTCAAACCGAGACATTTTTAATTGCATTATTTCAGATTCACATTTTTTCCTTTATCCTAATATTTTTAATGATGGTAATTTTTCCTCTCTTGGTGTTAATGATATTTCAGAAAATACAGAGGCTGATCTAAATGAATTACCATTAAGTTTTTATCAAGATAGAGAAGCAATTAATGATCATTCTTTTGCCATTAATGAAAATGAAATTCTTGTTTCTCCGTGTTTGGATATATTGGATAAGATTGAAGGGAATTCTAGAGAATCTTGTGAAGTCATTTATGATAATTACTCTGACATTGAGGATGTTGATTTCTATTCTTCTAAAGAGAGTCCTCATGAGAAAATTCAAATAATATCTGAGAATGAGGAATATTTCAATTTAGAAATTATTCCAACTAATCCTCATTTTAAAGCAGATAATCATCTTCATGATTTCACTATTCAAGAAAATATTCCAATTTATGATTCATATCATGATCAAGCTTTCATTCCTGTTCATAATCATAAATCTCTTTCTAATTCACAAGTTGGAATTCGAAATTACTCAAATTCCATAATTCTGGCCAATACTTGTGAAAAAGAAATTATTTGAAAACGATCTCAATTGTGCTGTAACATTAGTTGTAACAATAGTGATTTCATTTTATTTTTGTTTCCTTACTCATTTTGTATTAAATCAGATTTATTTTTAGATTTTATTTTTCAGATTTTTGATACATTATGCTGGCATATTGAGCACTTTACTATCAAAAATTCAATTGATGCATTGCCCTGTTGGAAAATTGAAGTTTTATATTATAATCAAAAGCATCAAAAGCTATTTCAATTTCAATTTCAATCAATGCTAATGTTTTATCAAAAACTTCTATCTTCTCAAAGGCAATATCAACAAGAGAATATATTTTTAGAAGTCTGCCAGCAATTCAATTTAATTAACAATTTTCCATTTCATTTGAAAGATTTCCATCCATTTTTGTTTGATTCATTTGAAAAATATTTGAAAATTTTTCCTTCATGGAAGATTTTTAATAACTTAACATTTACACATAACACTAACAGTTTCTTCCAGGCCTTTGAATCTCAATGCTCATATCCACGATCTGGCCTTTCATCTCCTCTTTTCAACATTTCCCAATTTTTAATAGAAATCCATCCAGATTTCTATGATCCAATTGGTATTCAATTGGAAAGAAAATTTCATGAGAAGGAGATTTTAGATAAGCTTCTAACAATAGTTGTACATTCTGAGTTCAGGTTTAATTTTCTTAGTTCAATTAGATTTGTATTTTTATTACTAACATTTGAATTGTACATACATGTAGGGATTAAAATGAGAAAATGGTTACACTGGAAATATGACTATACCTAGTCATTTTTCAAGTATATGGTTAGAATAGGAGTAGAGTTAATGTAGTTAATTTATTTTCAACAGTTCTATAGATTAAAAATAAAACAAAGCAATCAGCCATTTTCATACATGTTCAGTGAAAACATTTTCTCCCAATCAGAAAATTTTAATTCTTGCTTTCCTTTTTAAATTTCTTATAGCAATACCTCTACTCTGTCTATTTTGAATAATGTCTTGATTAAATTCAATTAAGGTTGCACTTGGCATCAATCGCCTCAAAGCCACTTTTCTTAATTTCGGGATTTCCTTCTAAGATTTTCTTTTAAAATTTATATGATAAAGGTTTTGAGGATATAAAAGCTTCATGATCTCATTATCCCATGAAATGTATGATTGTCTATGATAAGCTTAATTCTGACTCAATCATTATTACTCAGTCTAACATTTCGTGGTAATTATATGAATTTCATACTATCTTCCTTGAAATTTGTTAAGCCGACCTTTAGGATGTCCATTTTGCTGTGTGCACACATTCAAATCTGTTTTGACATTTTTCCACAATTAGTGGCTTTATCCCATTAAAACCTTTAGTTTATTATTTGGTGCTACAATATGCATCATATTCATTTACTAAAGGCATTATTGAACAGTCACTATAACAATACAGATTTTTCTCAAGTTAATTCGGAATGTACAGAGGTAATAAATTGTTGTTGCAATTCAAAAAGGAAGAATAGTTTCATATTTATTTCTGGTAAATTTTATATTTCCTGAACATGAATAAACATATCTTATTTAGGCTGATTTCTCACTCCGATTTAGAATAAATAATGAGATGATTTTGAACAAAGTCAGAATTTTGATAAATCGAAGGAAGAATTTGAAGATTCATGAGGTAAAATCTACAGACAATTTCCTTCCAGGTATGCACTTACAAGTTCATTTTCACCTATTATTAGTTTATCTTTTCTTTAGTTTATTTTTGATACTTTTTCTGTTTTAATTGTAGGTTTTCATTTGTTTTCAAAACTTGAAGTAAGCAACAAACCTATTTCAAATTTGGAACAGGTTCAGGGAAATTTTATTTTGAGAATTTGAGCATTTTTAACTTTGCTTTCAACCATCAGAAAACCCAATTGAAATTTCAAGAAATATCATAGGATTCAACGTGATTTTCATATTGCTGATACTTCAGTGAAAATGTTTGCAATATTCTCAGCCTGCTCATCTTCATCAATCATTTCATTCCGATATCACATCATCCACTTCACAACCATTTGTAGCGAAATGTTTCATCGGAAGTAGCTCTTAGCAGTTTTGATAACAAATTGTTCATAAAATATCTCCGATGTATTACTTCACTCATATGCCATATCGCATTTCGCATATCCGAGGTTTGTAGTTGAAGTATACTTCCATTATCATGAATTGCCTTTACCAATATTGCGACGACCACATAATTATGGACCCGATATGAAATTCAAATCAAGTTTATAAAATATCGCATCCATTCAATCACAAATAATGGTAGGAGCATAACTTTAAAAGGGTCGATGTCTCAGATTCGATATGTTATTAAATTTTCATCATAAAGCTATCGGGTCCACTCTTCATCGCATATTGGCATCGCAAGAATCATATTGTATTACATCGGGTACCAAAACATTCACCAATCGCCGATTAGCATCGTCAATTAGAAATTTCTGATATCGCAATCGCTTCATCGCATTTTTAATTATGCTCACATCACAATTCAGAATCTGCGATATTCGATGTGCAATAAGGGAAGCACAATGTCAATATTCCTCGATCCCCAATATCATATATCTTTAATGATGTGATCACTTCATTTCATTGCACATGTTCTCATTATATGTTTTCATATTGGCAATTTGCCATTGCAATCTCTGATGTGATAGCTTTCAATGCATGCCTCTGAGCCATTAACATTTAATCGATATATGGCATAGCAACCAAGGTGAAGTCTTGCAAATTAAAATTGAAGCATGGTGAAGAAACATGTGATGCGAATCATCCAATACGTCGATGTTTTATTTTAAAAGCAAGCTTGGGTAACCACTATGGTATGAAAGCTGTTAATGAAAAATTTGCAGCATATTCAAATCATTCTGATTTCTCATATATTTCAGTTTTAAATATATAATCCCATAATTAAAAAAGAAATTCAAGACCTCTCTATCTTCACATTTAAATTTTATTATCTTGGATGTGGTCTTGATTCTGGACAATTTATAAAATCATGGAGTTTATATGAAACTTATAATATTTTGAGAAACATTCGTTACTGCAAATTCACATTCTCATTTCTGATGCATTTATTTTAATTTCAATTCCCTTGAGCACTAAGCATTCCATTTTTACATTTTACTGCTTGCTTTAGTTTAGGTAAAATAAATAATGATTTTGGGTTATAGGATTTTGGTTAGTTTGACTTCTTCAAGTTTTTAATGTTAATTAAAATAAGAAGTCAGCTAGTTTGGAGAAACTGATACCTTTCAGGTAAGATCAAAAGCAATCATCCAATGGTAAGATTCACGTACCCACTTTCATTTATTTCCATTTCGTTACTTTAGTTTCAGTTTTGTTTTTCTGATATATAAATTTGTTTTGCAGCACTTCATAAAAGCTTCCAATCCTCCGCCAGATCATATTTTCGAAGTCCATACTCTTCTCCTGGCTTAATTTCAAAAAGCAACGATAATCTTCATTGAAATAGCTACACCAGGAAGTTTTAGAACCTTTAGCTTTTTCTTTAAGCATTCCTTTCATTAGAAAATGATTAAGTTGATGCTTTGAAACAAGAAGATTGATATCAGACAGAAAGTTTTCATTGTGGTTGAATTTTATTGTTACTGATATCTAAAAAAAAAGCCTAAAAAACTTACAACCTGCAAGGTATGATTTTTCTAAATCTCGACATAAGAAGGATTGATTACACGATTATTTTCTTTCTTCATATTATTGAGAAATTTTTATAAACATTCTTGTTTGAGTTTATCTTGCGAAATTTGGATTTTCCTTTTCATTTTTAAATTTTTTTCATTTTTATTTTTGTGGATTTCTTTCTCATTTTAGCATAAGAATTATTTTTCCTTTGGTTTTCACTTTTGATTTTGGTGACTTTGCCATGATTTATATGGAAGGCCTTCTTGTTATCTAACTATGGTCAGTATACATGGAGAAAAATTGTTAATAATCATCTATTAACTTTTTCTTAAATCTCTTAGTAAAATTTGATTTTCTTATTATAAAGGTAGACATACTTAAGGAAGAGATTACCAATTTAGAGAAGTTGACAAAGTATCATAAAATATAGAGAAATTTCTTTTTCATCAAAATTGTAATCATTCTGAGATTTCAATATTTTATTAATATCTTTCAAAGTTCTATTATCAGTCAAGAAAAGTTATTTTTAACCAAGTAAAGACATTTTACAGCAAAGCACCTTTTAACTCTGAAATTGTCATTCTTAACTCTTAAGGAGTCAATGATTCTCCCTGTCCTGAAGAGTCTTATTTTTCTAGAGTATAATCCAGAGATATATTTAAACTTAAAAGATAAGAGGTCTCATCATGAGCCTGCTTACCATGATCATAGGGGAAAAATAGGCTGACATTACCAACACTGCTAAACAAACCAGGGTAATGGCTTATGATTGCAAACAATTATAAGACAAGGGGTCTCATCACGAGCCAGCTTGTTCAGTCTAATTATAACTAGTGAATTGCATTGTCAACTATCTGGCTACCAAACCAGGGCAATGACTTTTAAGATTTATAATAATAATAATAATAAAGAAAATAAAAATAAAATAAAATAATAATAATAATAATAATAATAATAATATAAATGGATTTATCTCTAGGTCAATAATTCTTAAAGAGATGGGATTCTGAATCATTGGTGATTAAAAGGTAACCCTGTTGAGACTATAGATGTTTGCTGGCAACAATGGCTCTACCTGTGACAATTGAGTATATTTTAAAAGCTAAGCTGTAAAGTGACCCCTACTTTATCTCTAAAACTAATTAAGGATTGATATAGAGTTTTGAAATATTTTAATTTATGAGGAATTTTAAGAAAAAATACAATTAGATGATTCTTGCTTTTATTCAGACTAATGAACCTAGTCAAGCATTTCAAGCATAATTCTCTCTTCTTTAATTAGTTTTACTTTGATTTTAGGAAAATCTTATTCATATCAAACAAAGATAACTGGTTCTTCTCCCGTGTGTCGCCATTGTTGTGGTAAAACACAACCCCCCCATTTTTGACTTGTTCACTTCAAATAATGGGGACCCTTTCTATAAATTTTTGACTAAACGTCTTTTCGGATTTTTATTTGATTTGATTATCCTACGCGATTGTTAATTTTTTATTTTCTTTGGATTCTTGTTTTGATTGCTTTGTTAGAATCAACTTTTTTATAAGCTTCCCATTGACGCTTGTTTCGCCTTATTTGGTCAACTGGTTTGAAAATGGTACTCCTTTAAAGTCCCATCATTTATCTAAGTCTGGGTTAAAAATGCTATTTTTATTCTTTTTTTATTTATTTTCAGAGTGGCTGTAGTTTAGAAAATTTCATAACTAAACTAAACATTATTAAAATAAAACAAAAATAAAAAAAAATAATATTTAACATTAAATTTTGAGATTAATTAAAATTAATTATTATAATAAAAATTAATTAATTTAATTAAAATTAAAATTTAATATTTAAAAATAATTAAAAAAAAAAAATTCCATCGCATATCGCAGATTGCATATCGCAAATTCGAATCCATCGCATATCGCATATCGCAAATTCGGATCCATCGCATATCGCAATATCGGATTCATCACAATTTTTATAACATGCACATTTGAAAAACCCCGATCCAAGGTTCTTGCGATATGCGGTATCTCGCAAATTCCCTTCTCGCAAAGTCTTATCGCAAATTCTTAAAAATCTTTAATATTTGACAATCCAAAATGCGATATGCGATAAGGCCAAATGCAATGTGTTAAAAGATTTTAATATAAAGTTTGTTTTTTTCCTTTTTTTTCTTTTTTGTTTCATCCCTTATGCCTCCCGTATCTCCACCTCACTCACCCTCACATCATCCTTACCTCACACTCCACTCACCATATCCCTCCATAATCTCACGTGGATGAATTAATGGGTTTAGATTGATTTCAATGGTTTGTTTAATAAATAATGGGTATGGATTGATTCCAATGGTTTGTAAATTAATTTTTATATTTTTATATTATAATAATTATATTATAATTATAATATTTATTATAATTTTAATATAATTTGAATTATAATATTAATTATATTTAAATTAACTTTTTCAAATCATTTGTATATTAGTTTAATTTTGTAACTTAATTAACCTCTAAATTAGATGATAATTAATTAGAATTAATTGTATATATTAGTTAGTTAATAATTAATTTAGAATTAATTATTAGATAATTAGAATTTAATTTAGGATTAAATTTCTAATTAAAAATTCTGATTTTTAGCCCAGCAACAGAATTTCCAGAATTATGCCAGTTTTGACTCATCAACTTTGGAAGCTCATAGATTGAGTTTTATTTGGCCAAATGAGGCCCAGGACGGCTCATTGGAAAGATAAAATAAAGGAGAACATTTTTGAGGAGGTTCCACTAATAGATTTGGCCACTAATTAGGTCAAAAATCATGCAGAAAATCGAGCTACGAATTTCTAAAGTAAAATCAAATTTTCTGATTTATTTTCTGGATTTTCATTTGTCCAAGCCTCTTCTAATTGCAGATCCATTCGTCAATAATATCCTTGGCCAATTAAACCATACCAGGCATCAATAGAGAGCTTATCTTTTATTTTTTCAATTATTTATTTAAATATAATTTGATTGGATTTGTTTTAAATGCCAGAAATGATATTTTGTTCTTATTAATTGCATCTTAATTTATTTTGATTTCTTTTTGCAGGAAAACAGTAGAAGATATATGAAGAAAATATCTTAATCAATGAGAATGCTCCAGCAATTAAAAGAATGGAATTTTTTAGCAAATAAAAGTGATTGGGCAGATTTTCTTCAACAAACTTTCATCTCAAGAATTCCTTTGCAAATATTATAAATAGCAGATTGCAGAATGGAATAAGGGCTGCTCTCCTCTGCAATTCTGGAATTCTAAAAGAACTTTTGTAATATGGATTTAAGAGTTGTAGGTGGGAGGAGTGGAATCTCAGATCTGGAGATTATTGAGGTTTTTCTTTTACATCCTGAGTTATGTATAATGAACAAATTTTGCACTATTGTAGCTTTGCTTTTGAAAGCAGAAGCTTGGGCATTGTAAAAGACTATTAGAGACTGGAGCTGGAGAAATGGATTCAATAAATTGGTATTTCGAATACTATTATTTTAAATGCTGGTTTTATTTTATGATAACAGGAATGGTGTCATTTTACTTACGTATTTGTGCACTTTTGTCGGTATGGGTAATTTGCTTCTATTTTATGTTGTTATTTATATCTGCTCTTATTGGTTGAATTCTGATTTCTGAGTAATTATTTACTCATAAATGTTTCTTTTAGTATTGGATTAATAAATAGTGATATGTTATGAACTTCTTCCGCATATTATTGTTTAATAATTCAAGTTACTGATTAAATGATCAATACCGTTTTGTGAACTATTTCCTGAATGTTGTTGATTGCTTATTTCAGTTAAAAGGTCTCAATAGGATGTGTTTTGCTATCCATAATGTCAGTCAATTGAACTATTTCATTAACTTGATATTCATTATAAACAACACATATTTCAATCTCAATATTATAAATACCTGCTCTTGGTTGGGTTAGATCTATATCTGCCTAATTGAGATAGGATTAAGATAGTTTCTTTTGCTTGCATCTTAGAATAAGTTTGCATTTAGATTAATTTTTGCATTCTTCTAAGTCCTCTTCCCAAAGAGGCAAACTTTAGTAGTGGATTGGTTGAGCCCTAAATCAGCTTAAGGATCACTTTCTTGCCTGATCAGTAAGAAGGTTGATCTGATGTCTCTTTTCCATTGGTGAATGAAAGTCATATTTTAAAGCCATTGGAGATTGAAAGAAGGTAACTGGACCTAGTTGAACCAGTTGGAACCACCATTCCAAACGGAAAAGGAGCTGCTTTAAGGTCTGGATCGGGTGGTCATCCCCCATGTTGTTGCAGCGATTTTCGAGGCTTCAACAACGCCTATCATATCAGGCCTCTTATGCATTTCACAAGAACTTAATTTCTAAACCTAAATTTCTTCCTCTATAGAAGCATTGACAAGATGGCCTCTACTATCCAAAAGAAGCCCTCTACTCAACAACAAGCTTGTCTATTTCATCATTCCCTTATCAAGATCATCATCCTCTATCAGCTTGAGAAAAAGGGAGTTTCTTGGGACTCTTTCATCTCCCATCCTGATTTTTCCATTGCATCTTCATCTCATGCGCCTTCCTCACCATCCACTCATCATGTTTCTCCTTCTTCCAGTAAATCCACTCCTAAAAGACATTAATCTCCTATGATTGAGAGTGAAGAAGAGAAGAGGCAGACTAGTAGTGAAGAAGGGCAATGTAACAAGAGGAAAAGACGTGATGAGGAAGGACAAAATGAAGAATCTAAGCATGACAGTGAGCATAAAGAAGGAAATGATGAAGAGCTTGAACAAATTGATGCAAAGCACAACAGTCATGAAGAGGAACATGTTGGCAGCCCACACAGTAGTGAGCATGATGGTAATAAGGCACACAATAGTGAGGGTAAAGAGCACAAAAATCATGAAGAATGTAGGGACAAAGATGAGCAAGACAGTCCTCAAGATGAAAAACAAAGTGACAGCAAAAAAACAAGTAATGATGGTGACAATCAAACACCAAGAAATGAGCATTCTAAAGAGGGAAACATAGAGCAAAAGGAACAAATCAGTGACCATGAGCATAGCAGTGATAAAGACAAACAAGGAAATCTTCTAATGGAAGAAAACAGTGACAAAGATGATGATGGAAGCAGCAAGGTAAAAGACCAAGTTGAGAAAGTGAAAATAGATAAAATTCCTCCCTCTTCTCCTCCACACAGCCAAGAGCATGTGCACAGCCAAGAGCATGATCTCCTAGACAAGGGGCCATGACTCTTCCTCCAAAAGTGGAAAAGCCTAGAAACACTAGATCGGCAAAGAAAAAGACCACTCCAGCAGTGACTAGAAATGTCACAATAGCACTAAGAAGTAGAGGCAAACTACCTAAAAAGAGAATTTTTGAATTACCAAAGAAGAGGAGGACCAAGAAGTCTATCCAAGGCAAGGGGAAAGAGAAAAAGGAGAGTAGTCATGAAAATGAAAGGGAGTTTGATATCATACAGATAAAAAATGATGATAGTGATAATGAAGCTGGAATCCTTGAGGCTCTCTTGCGAAATAGAGAAGAACAAATTCATGACCTACAAGCTGATCTAGAAAGCTCAAAAGACCTCATACATGTTCTACAGATGCAAAACAAAAAAATGAGCGGTCAAATGGCAGTTTTTGAGGCCCGAGCTTTCAAATATCAAAGGGAGGCCTCTAAAGCAAAAACCAAGCTTGAAGAGCTTATGGGCGAATTTGATGATACTAAAGAAGACGAGCAGCCAAGAATAAAGAGGCCTAGGACTATAGGACTCAAGAGAGCTTTAGAGAAAAAGAAAGAGGAAGAGCTAGCCCTTTTCTGATGTTATCCTCTTACTCATTTTCTCGACCAAGAAATAGAGGATGATAGAGAATCATGGCTTGAAAGGGCCAATAAAAATTTGGATAATAAGTTAGAGAAAGCTAACAGAGTCTTGAGCCTACAAAAGAAGATGATCGGGCACTACAAAAGGTTAAATCAATTTTCCCAAAAGAAATTGAAGGTTGCACAAGAAAAACTCAAGGTTGCTCAAAAGAGGCGCCCAGTAGAAAAAGTGGAGAAAGGCACATCAGCACTTTAAATTTTGGCCTCCACTTCACAACATGTTTCTAAGAACCCATGAGGGTCTTTCTCTCCAAAATTGAGAAAATTTTGACAAGATTTTGTTTTTTGACATTTTTGGGCCTAATTGCAGAAATTCATGGGCACCGCCATTTGTGTTTGCAGAATCCTCAAAGGTTGAGAGTGGTATCATTAGATGCATTAAATTCAAAGGCATCTACTCAAAAAATTTTAGATCCAAAGGATGAGTTTTGATCTCCCAAAGAGGCAAAAAACAGTGAATTTTGACTTTCTGCCTCTCATATCAGGAAAGGGCTAATTTCTGGTTTTTTCCACTCAGTTTAGTTTTTCACATACTTCCAGTGATCATTTTGGGAAAAATAAAGTATTTTCAGAAGATAAACATCTACGACTTTCAAACAAGCCATCCCGGGCCTCCTTTTGACATCAGGAGGTCCCTCAAAAGTTTTTTGCAAAATAGGGAATTTTCTGCTGCTACATTCCTGTAGCATTTTGTCAAAAAAGCAGTTTTCTGAAGTGGCTTATCCAAATGTGCGCTAGGCCATTTTTAGCCATTGTCAGTAATGAAAATTAAATATTATTTTCTTTTTTAGCATTTTATAGATATTTAGAAGATATTTTTTGCCTTGGGCTTTGCAAAGCCTCAAGGGAAAAATTGGATATTTGTTTTTAGCCTATGAGCTTCTAGTCAGTTTTGTGAAGCTTATCTTCTCATTCTCCTAAATAATTCATGGAGAATAATTGTAATATTGTTAGTTGAAGAGTTGATAAACAAGCTGGACTTTTAAGAGCTTAAGAACTTGAATGAGCTTAGAGCAATATATGTTATGAGTTTTGATGATCATACTTGTTTTATGGAGTGAATAGCTTGACTTGCTTGCCTAGATGATGGATAGGACCTATGTTCAGGATTCCATGGCTTCGTAAATGGTATTGTATTCCTTTTTAGTTATGTTTTCTTAGTTTTCCACATATGTATCCATGTTTCTTGCTTGCTGAAGGTCAGTAAAGAATAGTTTTACGTATGCCCATTGAGGCTCATCAAATTTCCTGATTCATTATAGCTTCTATGCTTTCATATTTCTTAGTCATGTCAAAGGATTCTTAACTGCCCTTTCTTCCACTAAGAACTTGTTATTTATTTCCTTAATGATTAATATGACATGTTATCTTGTTTGATTCATGGTATGCCTTTCTTACTCATAGTTGTTTAAACCTCATTAAAGAAATATCCTTTAAAGTATTGACTGTCTAGGTTAAATCAGAGAGGTCTTGTTTCGATCTTGCCCTTTGCCTATACTTGCAGATTTATTTCAAAGTTCTCATCAGTTTGAATTTGTTTCTTAGGAGTTTCCTTTCCACACTTTGAGTTGTCGGTTTTTCTTACATGTGTTCTCAACCACTGAAGGTGATTTTCCCAAAGTTAGAGGGTCTTATACTTCTATGCATCACCTAAATGTTTATTTTATGCATCTATCAGTTTGAGTTTGATTCATAGTGATTAATGGTTAGCCCTACCACATGAATACTTGTTGTCTAAACTATTTATGCTTAAGATCCCTTCATCTTACACAAACTTGATGTTCATTTCACTTCATAAACCATCAGAAATATCCATTCGCTATGCTAAATCAGCCCTGCAGTACACCCTACCCATTATATGGACATCCTTGGCTTGCTTTTGACCCCATAGCCCATTTGATCTCATTTTCTTATTCTATTTGGATACACTTGATAATTTTTTCCTCAAACAACTAAATAAACAAACAAACAAACACACTTAACAACTAGCGTAAAATATAAACAACTAAGCGAACAAGCTCACATCCTTCACTTCATTAGAGAGAGCCCTCTCTGAGTCCAGGAAGGCTAGGTCCTAGGGCTCCAAATATTGGTTTGATGTTACTCCGTAATTTGGTCTGTCAATCTGCCAAATCACGGGAACCTAACGAGAACTACATGGACATAACTTCGTATATTCTTTGCTATAGAGAAACTCAGAGGGAACAAGTGGGAAATAAATTCTCTTATAAACTAATATTGTTAAGGGTTAATCAACAACCCTATCAAAGTGAAGGGTTTGAAAATGAGCCAGATACTCTGATTCATCCTAGTGAAGAGTGCCCTGATGATTGTATTGCATGCAGGCATTATAAAAAATTAGGCATCTTCATATATATATATATATATATATATATATATATATATTTGTCTATCATGAAACTAAACATAGAATTCCAATCAACCCAGCCACTAGGGATCACTAGCACCTTCATTATATTGAGGCATGTTATTACGCATATAAAACTGACATATTGATTAGTCGTAAGTCTCAGATCAATTCAGGAAGGAGGGTTGACTGGCCTTTATTTGAAATATATCGCTTAGCTTCCAGAAGACTTGCTTGGTATTATTTAGCTGGTCCATGATAGATACCTTGTTGCATGGGGATGAGCTTATGGCTGCTAGGAAATTCACACTTACCTTTAGGATTCTTAGGATAGATGTATTAGCATCTGTTGATGTCATAATACTCCTTCGTCTAGGTGAATCACATGCTCCCACCTATCCTGCTAAAGGAGAGAGAAAATGTCTCTGGAATTTTAGTTTTGTGACCATTTTCCTTTATAACATTTTAAATATAAAAACCACCGGATTCAAAAATTGTTCTCGACTCCACTCCTATGCGGTTTTTGGTTTTTGGAGGGTTGACCATGGGGTGGATCTCCACCATTGATCTATATGATTGGTGGTGTTGGAAACCACCTCCCATGATCACCAAGAAATCTATCTTTGATTTTATCATAATGTTGCTACATGCCGCGTCACTTAGCCCATGAATTCTTCTATTAGACCACCACTTCAATTCTCTATCTGTTTGTTAAACTTCCAAGTTATCACTGTCAGGTAGGCTGCACTAGCACTTTGCAATCTCAACACTTTACTTTGTGCACCATATTAGAATCCTCCAGGGTTCATCCGTCACGTTACCACCACTGAGATGACGTCATCCCTCTCCACCTCTGGGCAATGAAAATGCTTCTGACTACTAGTACTTTTGCCAAATTTTCCCTGTGCTCTCGATTATAGGTTCCTTCAACCTTGTTGTTACATATGGAATGTGTGAAAATTGGCTAAGGTCCAAGGCTTCTCCAAACTCCTTTTAACTCTGCAATATTTCACTTAGGGTCAACAACTTTGACTAGATCTATCTCATAATCCAGGAGGCCATTTTCAAGCTTCAAAATACCACTAGAAATAGTTTTATAATATATTTCCATCTGAGTGGGTTTAATATACTTGAGATGATCTACTGTTAAAACATTAGCTCTAAATCCTCCCTACATTTCACTCATTTCCATTTCCTTTTATTTTTCTTTTCTTGTGCCACTTCTTTACATCAATGGAAACTTTGTTGTCATCACCTCGTTGCCATCAATGACAATGTATTTAAACAATATCCCCCTTTGGCATTTATGGAAATATCGAGACAAAAAAGAAAAAAAAATCCTTATGAAATATAGCTACTCCCCTTAAGATCTACTTCTCTTTTATGCTTATTTTTCTACTATTCTGATGTTGTTGATGCTACTACCCTTATTGTGGTTGAGTTAGTAACACCTCTTCCTTTACCCTTTCCCTGATAATTATTATCTATCCCCATTTATATCATTTCATAACCATGTATCTATCCCCATTTGACATCAATGGAAAATATACCATAATTCTTTCCCAATCACTAGTATCCCTCTGTCTTCTGGTCCCCTGGAACTATCAACTCCTTCTTCTTATTATGAACAAGTCAGGTAGCTAAGATCTAGTATAATAATGTTCCTCCCTGTCCTGTGAAGAAGATTTAGTTGAAGGGAAATGAGAATTTACTCCCAATCTCTACCTCCAGCAAGCTAGAGGGATCTCTTTCTAAAACCACATGTTTGTGCAATTGAGTCATGAGAAAATAATTCCTACTAGTATGATTCCTAGCTATGATTACATTCATAATAGTGCCTACTTAGACACATACACTTGAACTCTAGTAACATGAAAAAAATTTCTGATGCATGACACTATCAATTGTCAATTGATAAACAACACGGTAGAACACTTAGAGGTGCTTACATGAAAATCATATAGAAATTCTCATTAATGAATGCCTATACCAACAAATTAGCTTGTATCTCTTGTGGAAGAATTCTAATGACATCAGATTCATCATGATGCTTTTGACTCATCATTAAAAAAAATCATATATATCAATAGTTTTTTACCAACACTTGGACTTATAGAAAACATAAAAACCATACTTTGACAAAGAATCTAACGACTCTAAATACCAATTGATAGCACCCATGGCACAAATTTAAAATGATGCCAATTGTTGAATTAATTCTACCTTTATAATTGTTTGAGCACTTGGTAACTAATTGTTTTACCACTATGTTTGATACAAATTACCAATTATAAAAACATCATAACAGTCAATCCTTTTATCATATCAACAAATCAAGATAACATGCAACAAAAATATTAGCCTTTGTCATGGAGCACACAATTGATATCAATTAACGACACTAATTATTAATGCAGAATTTGATACACAAATATTTACTTAAGTATGCTCCCCCTGTGGCCATGCTCCTGCTTTATATTAGGAAACTGCAAATAATACTTGCATTAGTAGTAAATAAAGCATCTCCATCTATCAATCTGATTTGACAACAATATTCAATACTTCTCGTATCCTTTCTATGAGTCCTTGCATTTGACCTTTATATATTCACTTGAAGAAAATATCTTCTTTTTGATGAGGAGGAACAAGATATATACTCCTCCTGACTATATTATCTTCTTTTTTCTTCCACGCCTCCATATGACCTAATTTCTTGCATTAGTTTTCCTGACTAAGTGACTATCTACCATTTTCTGAGCATACAAACCACTGATCATTCTACTTGTTAGAACCAATTAAAGCTACTTTTTAATTTATCTCTTTCTCTTATTTCTCATTATTTGTGTCTCCTTCCTTTCTATATTGTAATGAAGAGACAACAAGCTAATGTTCCTATGGTCTAATTTGAGTCTCTTCCTACTACAGGTTATATAAGAGAGCTCAATTGTAGGATTTTTAGAGTCTAATATATTAAACATAAATTTATTATATTTAAAATAAAACATTTTTCTATGTTACCTCCATGACCCATTTGATTTGAATTTATTATAAGTGCTAAAATAGGTCATGCATTGTTCTCTTTTCTTTCTTTCCTCATGATTCATGCCTTTTTTTGGTAATATAATTTATGTTAAATTACTTCATAAATTATCGACCATGACTTGTAAATTGATGAAGTTTGAAATCATTGTTTGTGCTAGGACTTATTATAAGGGGAAAATTTTTCAAATTACAATAGGATATTTCACACGCATGTTTTTATTTAAAACTTATTTGAAGTAAAAATACTGTTAATCTTGCAAAAATGAATTACACTTGCAGAAATTAAATCTTCACAGAAACTAAAATTGAATATAAATTTACTTCACACTTCGAAAAAAAAGGAAACTAATATTAATAACACATCTGCACTAGAAAATCAAAACTAAATTTTAAATTATAGAGATGAATTAAATTCTAAATTCGAATTTAAAATATCACACTCGAAAAACCAAATCTCACTTGATAAAATCTTCAAAGAATTCTACTTATGATTGCAAATTGAAATAAAATTAAATATATTCTAACATCTTCATGTGCATAAGAATCCTCTTCTTAATTCTTCTCGCAATAAATTGATAAAATATATAAAATAAATATTAAATGAACATAACTACAAATTCTATCTATGTCATAAACATTCACTGTTAATCGAAAATGAACTGAAAGGTTAACCTAATGCTACAAAAGTGAAACAAGAATATTGATTTATTAGTTAGAAACAAAATTAGAAATCTTACAACTCTCAAGGGGCCCTCCCGTGAGTTGTAAGTAAGCAAAAATATAAGAGTCTAGATATTTATTTGAATTCCATGCATAGGGAAAATAACAAGTTTCAATTAACAATGATCAAGAGTGCTTTAAAACAATAATCAATTTTTTGGTTCATCGTGTCGAGAGGTATATTTATAACCTCTTTCAATAACAATTGTAGAGAATTATGAGCCTATCCTCCTCAAAAAAAGCTAAAAATAACATAAGAAGATAATGAAATCATGATTTCCTCATCATTTTTTAATAGAGAAGCAAATCATGAGGAGAAATATTTTCTTCCACTAATTTCCTCACTTTCCTTCTTTGTCTTTGGCCCCTTCTTCATTGGTTCACTGTAATATTCCTAATTAGCTTTCAGCTAGTTGGAATATTAATTTTTACCTTTGATGAAAGGATAGGTGAATAATTGCGTAGGGAGACCCATAAATCTCTTTAGTAGGATAAAACCACTTCTCATGTGAATGTGGATCATTGTAGCAGTTGAATAAAACACCCTCAGGTGTGAAGATAGGCTAAAGCATGTGGACAAGTTCATTGTTGACCAAATCAACATTGTTGTTATGGAGAAGGTAGAGCATTGATGGAGGACAATGCAGTCATTAAGGAGGAGTGTATGCATGAGAGTAACTCCTTTAATGACTGCTTCCCAGGGTGAGGAAGCTCACCAAGCGTAAGAGGAAGAGGATGGCAGCCATAGATGACATGAATTTTATTATTTATTATTGATCTATTTAGATCTAGATCTGTCATTTAACATGTCTATGCATGCTTATGTTTTTAGCTAAGTCTACAGTGTTGCTTAGCACAGGGTGTTCTCGAGCGGGAATCCCACCCTCATCCTCAGGGGAATTCGAGTGCCTACTTAGGAGAGTTATCTTAAGCATAATTTCCACTATCTAGAATTTGGCCAAGCTTTAGCCATTAGCCACAACACAGACTCTTCTAGGGTTGTGTTGTTTTTCAAGGTTGCAGTAGTGGAGGGATGAGAGACCCAATTTCTAAGCTTGGTTTCTAGAGGAGGGAGAAGAACTTCATCTGAGAGGCTAGAAAGGAGAATCCTCGAGCTTCATTTCATCATTTAGCATCAGGTTAAGATACTTCCATCAACTACAACATAGTTTCCTTCAGGAATTGCATTATTTCAATAAGCAGTTACAGTGAAGGGTTTAGAGCCCTAGTTGAGGAGTTAGATTTCCAGTGAGGGGATCAACCCTTCATCTAAAAGACTATTGGAGGAGTTATATATATTTCTACATCATATCAGCCACCTCCTATCAGTTTCCAGTTGAAAAACATTATTCAGCCCTAGGAACACATTTTGTATGTTCTTCATTTTGAGTATTTCCAAAAACCCCTTCTAGGTTATCTTGGAATAATGTTAGAAGGCCTAGATCTTTGATCTTGACATTTTCTAAGAACCATATTAGAAGATCCATATGTTTTCATTTACAACAGTAATCCCCATCTAAAATTGTGTTGTCTTAGCCTCTGACATTCTTGTATAGTAGTGTTCTTCATATTTCATGTACTTGGTCTACTGAGGCTTGTTTTGCCTAACTTGAGTGTCTTTTTCCTCAAGATATTGTACATATTTTGTTGTTATAATGTTTAATATGATGGCTATTTTATTTTCTTACATTTTATGTGTGGATGTATCACAAAATTTTCCAGTTTTGTTCTATATTCCCGTCTTTTCCATTTTTGGATATTACATTCAGTTCCGCGTTGACTAGGCTTACATGGTACTCTTAATGCGGATTTGGGTCATGAAGATAGGTAAATATCATTATGCTAGATATTAGCCACCTCTCCATATATTTTTTTCCTCAACTATAGTTCTGAAACCTATCAAACATTTAATCTTTCTACAGAATCAACCATTAGTTACAAAATGATGCAATTCAGCAGCTTATGAAAATATTAAGTTAAATAATAAATAAAAATGGAACTTATGAAATAAAAGGTGATTAGGGACCTGATTTTTCGAAGTAGCTTGTAAAATAGTGCTCAATTAGAATTATTAAGGTAAAAAATAAGGATAATAGAGTGCAAAATGATTGTCAAAAAGGGACAATATGGGTCTTCAAAATTTCCCCACACGGAAGGTGTTGCATGTCCTCATCATCAAAATTTCAAAATTTGTAGCCTTCCCCTGTCATTCTGATACCTATGAAGCCTGAGAAAGAAAATATAAACCAGTTATTTTTTCTTTTATGGAACTGACTTCCATCCTTTGTTTCTTCATTAGGATCTTGTATTGCAAATTTATGACCTTTCTCTTAAGAAATCTATTTTTAGAATTAAATTTATTATTCTTATTGTACAATAAACTATGATGCAATAGGATGTTTCCATTCTGAGCTCTTTGGATTTCATTTTATACCTTTAGTGATTCATGCTCCTGCTTCAAATATGTATTTAATACCTCCAATTTATAAATTTCTTGCTTAAGAGCGTGTGCAATTCTGGTTTGTTCTAGAGGACTAACATGGATTTCTTAATCTAAAACTTCTTCATGGTTGGAATATGATTCAACATTTTTTCCTGTAGCTCTTTGTTCTAGAGATTTTATATAATCATATATTAGTTGCTGGATAGGGTCAATTTCCAAGGTCTTCCTAGCTGGGCTTGTAACTGGTGATGGAACTCTTGGTTCCTCTTCTTCCTCTAAATCAATAAATCTTGGATATTTCTCAGATTATTCATAGGTTGAATTTTTAAGTCCTACACTTCTTCTGACTTTGATAGCTGACTTTTTAGTAGTAAGGGGATGTTTTTTCTTATTAAAATTTTGTTGTTGTGTTTCTCTCTTTGATGTACCTTCATCTTTATTGCTACCTTTATTTATTCTAACATGTTTGTGCCTAATATTTTCTAAGACATTTGCAATAGAGATTTCATCATATGAATACTCATTTTTTTGTGTTTCTTGTGCAAGTGATTTCTATCCAGGGTTTGAGTGGAAATTTATCTTACTCTTCCTTGTTTTAGCAATTGGTTCATCTTGTTTAGGTTTCTTGAAATGATTTCTCATCAGAAAATCTTCTCAGTTATCCCCTTTTATTTTGAAATGACCTTCAATTAAAATTTTCACTAACCCATGATGATATAAATCATTTTCAATGAACTGAACTATTCTATGAATGTTAGCAACCATTTTTCTTAAGATACAAAGTAAGAAGTACGGAAAATATATTTCATTACCATCAATAAAATTCATCATTAAGTGAGCATGGTAAAATAACATGTTTCCAAACCTACCCTCATATGTTATTAATTTCTAAATAATGAATTGAAAATTTCTCCATTTATTCTTTAAGGTTGTGACTAGAATTCCTTTCTTGAAGACATAAATATCCATACCTTCGGTTTTGAAGGAATAATTTTGACTCCTTTTTTTTAATAGTTTTATTATTAACCCAAATATCTATTTTTATTGGAAATTTGGTAGTTTCTACCACAAATGAAACTGTCAGAACTAATTTAACATCCCCAATTTCATCTTTTATACTTTCATATGCTCAATAAAATGATTTCATGACCTCTTTCTCATGCCCATCAAAATTTTCAATGAATTCCAACCACTGTGCTTGTGTAAGTTGTTGTTTTACTTGTGGGTACCCTTTAAGAAATTTGGCCCCACTCAGCTTTGAGCATACAATGAATCCCATGCTAAAGAAATTTCAAGTCGCTAATTGTGTTTTTTGATAGGTTTATTGAATGAGTTTGGCTATGGAATAGATTAGGTATATGGAGTATGGATAATAGGTGAATCATTTTCAATAATGAAATAGCATCGAGTTGAAAGGATATGATGTAAGGAACTTTGATTGTATGCAAAGGAAGTGGGACGATATATGGGAGAAATGGAGTGAATTTGAATGATAACAAGTTTTCATAATGGTTTCATACCCTTTTGAAAAGACATATATTTTCGTTGAAACAATAGTTATTTCATAGCAAGGGTAATCACTATATAAAATGATAGTAGAAACGGTCATTCATCTCTTTATTTTTATAATTAAATGTTTGTACCTTTATTATATAATTAATATTTACATATATTTTATCTCACCTTACCGATTTTTGGATTTGTCCTTTGTAGGTTGCTTTAGATTTGATTTTCATTCAAGCTGCTTTGGCCATGATCTTCATTTTATCTAGTTGTAAACTATAAATTTAGCTAAATAATTTCATGAGACTATATATTATTGACAACTATGTAGCTGTATTATTTTTCAAAAGAGGAATAAAAAGAAATGAGACAAGAAGAGGGAATTTGAAAAGAAAATCAAAGTTGCCAAGAATTTTTGGTTTTTGACCTAGATTTTTTGTATAAACATGCCAACAACTTTGGTTTTTATGGTTATACAATTATTATTATTTATTTTTATTTTTATTGTTATTATTATTATTATTATTTAGAAAACAAAAAGATATTAACAATTTAAGATGGACAGGAAGAAAAATCTTTCCTAACCAATTTGAAATCAAGATTATCTTGCATATTTATGATGAACTCTTCCTTTGTCATTGGTTTATGATATACTCATGATATATCTAAATTTACAAAGAAATTTATATTTTCTTCAGCAATGGTTTTGATTAATATTTCCCCATTATAAAAGATAGTTTCAACCTCATAAGTGCCAAGCCAATGAGTTTGAAATTTTCCTTGAAAATCCTTAAATTTGTAATAAAAAAGTAATTCCCAATCTCCTCGCTGGAATTTTTTATCTTTGATAACATTATCATGCGATATATACATTTGTTGTTGAAATACTGTAGTTTTGTGAATAATATTTTATCGAGTCTCATTAAGGTCATTCAATTTTTCCATTCTTTGCTTCTATGCCTCTAATAGATCATGACCTAATTTTACTATTGTTTTGATGGTATTTATGTCAAACTCAATAGGGAACACAAATTTCTTTCCGTAAGCAAGTTCATAAGGAGTATGACCTGTTGTGCTTCTCCATGTGGTACGATATTCCCTTAATTCATCTGCAAGCTTTTCTTCCCAATCCTTTCTGTTTCGGGAAATAACTCCCTAGAGGTCATTAGGTCGAAAACCTCCACAGATCGGGGCATGCTATTCAAGAAGGACTCACACAATCAAAATTGTACCCTAAAAACTAGATATTACAGATTGTAGAACTCACCTATAGATCCTACGTTTGATGTAGATCCCACGGGGTCCAAACCCCCAGCAACTCTTCTTCCTCTTCAACCTGGAAATCAAGAAGAGACATGCACGGAAATCTAGTTGTACAACATATATCTTTCCTAAATGTCAGTGTAATCCATTTGAAACATCATATAAAAAATAATAAATGTTTAATTAACAATATTTTCACATATGCAAGCAGATATTAACATGTGAATTCAAAAAAAAGATGGTTCTTCTTCATTATGAACAGCATGTACAATAATAGAAAGGTGGAGAGATCACCTGAATCCTTCCACGATCTTCGAACAGACTGTTGTCCGGATCCGCCCCGCCCTTGCCTCGCTAGGATTATTTCAAGACTTGTGCACACAAGATGACATATAAGCTGATGAACATCTCCAGGAAATAAGGGTTTCCTGTAAAAATCTGGGAAGTGCAGGAGGCACGGGAAATCAGACTTGAATCGGGCTCCAACAAAGTATAATATCTATTATTTTCCTCTCTCCCTTAGGCCATGCATATGAGGGGCTTTTATACTCCCTCAAAGTAGTTTCAATCAGTTGGAAATAGTTGGCCACGGGCTGGGGTGGTTGAATTACAGGAATAACCATCAACCCATTGTCGAAAATAGGGATTTTTATATATATTTTTAATGATTTTAATGGCATACGTGGAAAAGTATCTCTGGACTCACGCATACACGCAGAAAATTTTGGGCATATCCATGTATGGGATTTCAAACACTGTTTTTTATGAACTTTATTCAATTTTGTGGGAATGGGTGCCCAAGGCGAAAGAGACAATCATGAATCACATGAGGGTGAAAAATGATGCTATAACAGACGCCCCCTCATATATGAGATCAGAAGGGGTACATGATGGCTGAAATGTATTGTGTGCATAGAAAGAACTTCGGAAGGACAAGGGAGGACTTCACCAGACTTCATCTTGCCAAAAACCAATGAAAGAAAACAGAGAGTCAGCTCATGTCTGAGGCAGGCATACCCATGCTCAGTGAAAAATATATCCATATAGAAAGTATAGAATAGATCCATAATGTATACAAGTATATCTGAACTGAAAGTACATAATGAATCAACTGAGCACGGCCCGGAAGTGCAAGTCAGAATCAATGTCCAAGTATCAAATATAGAAACATTGATCAATAATGCTGAAAATGGATGTCCGATCACAAAAGTAACTAAATCTACATGTACCAAATCATAAGGGGTGGAACAGATGGTACAGTCACACAACTCGGGAGCCAACATATAGGATGTTGTTGTACTGACACTTCAACATATAAAGGTGGATGGCATCACTGGCAGAAACTGAAAGGACTGTCAAAAGTGAACCGAAAGATGTTGATGCAACCCGAGGTCTTCACCGATCACTATGGCACAATTCTACACAATGGGAGTAAATGAGCTAAAGTCGACCATGTGAGAAATCGTTTCATTACTGGTCAATAATGTATACCGTTAACAAACGCAAGACAACCCAACGATAATGAAAATGAGTGTCAATGTGCCCCAATACAATCTAACAAGTGCGAATGAATGAGTTGAAGTCGAACACTTGGAAGAATCTACCAATCAGGAAGAAATGATGAATCCCCACTGTCGATAGCGAAGAGTCTGCCACTGATGACTGCAAACCCTAAGGTACTGACAAAAGACTCTAGACCTTATTCCCAGAGCAATGAGTCAGAGTCGATGGGAAAAGATCTGCTGGAAGGAAGGCATTAGGCATCCCACATCAATCCAGCGTGAGTGTAACTCACAGGCCAAAATTTGGAAGGAATCAGACGAAGCAGAGTGACAGAACAAAACCGAAGTATGTTTCCAACATGCACAAGACGAAGCTAGCGCACGGAAGAAACCCTCTAAACCAACCAATAATGAAAGCTGACATAGAGGCGAGATATCCACCGATAGGGTCAAATGGAGATCAAGGTACTACACGAATCCCAATTGTGATAATGTATGCTCACATCGAACACAAGGAAAACCACTCAGTCAAAGACCCATAATGATGATAAAATGCCGAGCACAAGGTCACCTATCAATGATGGAAATACAGCCAAGGTGCGGCTCTAGGTTTACTCTCAGAGCAATATGTCGTAGTTGATAAGAGACAAACACGCCAGCAAGAAGTCAATGGAGACCTTCTCAAACCAGCATGAGTAGAGACCAAACATCTGATGTGATAGAGCAAGATACTGACAATACCGGGGAGGCCGACTAAATAATAAGTCAAGAGACACCGCAGAATGGCCGACTCTGGTTAAACTTCCTTTGAACAAAAGCATGACTCGTGATGACCATGGCAGTAAAAATGACACTGTATAAGTCTTTTATGCAGGAGGCAAAAACAAAATCTCCATATGATTGGAAGAGATAACCAACTGGGGGAGGACTGACCAGTGAAACAAGGGAAAAAGATGAACCTAGGTCAAGACTAAAACCATCCCAAATGAAGGAAATATATGACTGTATGTGCTTTGTTCAAGGGCGACAAACTGATACTGTACTACCATCAAATTATGAAGTAACATCCCGTTCCCGCTCTTTTTGTCATATTTAATTTTTTTGTCTTTTTCATATAATAAGCCTGAAAAAGAATAAAATAATGCTATAGTACAATGGATAGAACGAGTATCGGGAAACAAATGCTCTAGTTCCTGGGATAGGAATGATCCTATGCTCAATACAAGGTGGCGAAAACTGGTAAGCGATACTCAAAGGAATGTTCCATCCATGGGTAATAAGCGTGTCAAGTTGCGATAGCTAAGTGCATGCAATGGTTAACTTGTATAGAAAGTCAAGGTCAAAAGATGGCTTAAACATCGAGTCCAAATGAAGCTGGCTAAAGGCCGAGATAAACAAGTAGCCAATATGAAATGCAGTAATACAACTCAATGACACCAGGGAGCCTCTAGGGTAATAGCCAGAAAAAATGATAGTGAAGAAGAAGAAGAATGAAGCTTCAACGCATAATTCATGGCAGGACTAAAGAGGACTCCCTAGCCTACATGAAATGCAGCATGGGAAACAAGTGCTAGCGAGGAACTAACTAGGAAGCCCATGTAAGGGAAGGCTCTACCACCAAGTCATGATTAAATAATCGGTGAGTGAAATGGGTGAAATACTCATGACCTGATGGGATCGACCCTATGGCAAGAGATCAGAATGGAGGCTAGTATGAAAAATGCGATGGAAAATGGATTTCCTAACCTATATTCCAGTGAATATCATATACCTGCCATGACAGGTTAGCAATCATGGATAAAAAACTGGAAAAATCTCAACTTCATCAAAATTTACCTGAAAATATACCAATCTTGACACTTACAAGCATCCGGGTTATGCAGCTTAAGATAGATTGAAAAAATAGGCATAACAATTTTTTGCAAAAATTTTCAATTTATGGGCATAAATACACATGTTACGTCATATTTGGTTCATTGTTACTTGTTGATTTGGGAAAAGGAGCTCTGGAGAAAAACCCTCTTTTGTCAAAATAGGAGCAATCAGCGGTCAAACTTTGTCAAATCAGTTAGGTAAGCTCTTAATCCATCATTATTATCAATTTTGTCCATTAATAGAATTAAAATTTGGAAATTTCACCATAAAAAATATTTTTTTTGATTTAGGGCTCTACGCATACATGGGTTCGCGTGGGCGAACCTGCATATGATACGCGACTGTCTGCAAGGGAAGTTGCGTATGCGCAGTCCGTAATGTGAAAAAATGCATCTAATGAACAAATAAATGAATTTTTTTAGGATGACCATCACTTGGAGGGAATGTGAGCATAGTGCAATTGATAATGAACTGATGCAAGATCAACAATTGCTCGATATCCTTCGAAATTGCGGATTGCTAAAATTCTTCAAAATGCCAAATATGAAAAGTAACATCCGGTTGCTTGAAATGTTGGTAAATTACTGGGAACCGGAGGAAGATTGCTTTGTGATAGATCAAATGCCTATACACATAGAAGTGGAAGACATTTACTTCATTACTGGACTCTCACAAAGGGGAGACCCAGTAGATTTTCACGGCAAGCCTATGCGAGGGCTTATGTTGGA
Organism: Pinus albicaulis; assembly: GCA_034641835.2. Taxonomy (NCBI): domain Eukaryota; kingdom Viridiplantae; phylum Streptophyta; class Pinopsida; order Pinales; family Pinaceae; genus Pinus; species Pinus albicaulis. The sequence goes on along the minus strand of CM076574.1, from coordinate 1,140,573,561 downwards.
TGACTGTGTCCACGTCTACTGTGTAGAGGAGTCCAGAAAGGTAGGGACTCAGATTGCTATAAAATATTTGAGAGATATGCACATGAAAATTCTCCTGTTTACCATCGACGGGGTAGCAGTATCTGCTTCTTTACATCAGGCATCCAGGACCCAGATGAGCATAGCTGTGGAATGCGTAGTTCACCTGTATGATTGGTGTACAGATCTATTAATCAACATGAAGAAACAACTGACCTCCATCCGGAAAGCTAAAACAAATAATTTCGGGTATGGAACCATTTTGATGACATTCTTCTTTGAGAAGATTCCTGGGCTTCGACCCAAAGTGATCTCTTTAATCAACAGCCCAAGAGACCCAAGAATTGCCCGATGGGCTGATCTGATGAAGAGACTAGGGGGAGGTGAAGTTCCCCAAACAACCTGGGACGACAAGTTCTTCCAATGGTGGGAGGAACAAGTCATCGTAGTGGAGGACTATCCCTATGCCAGGATGGATTTCTGTGGTCATCCAGACCTCATCCTTCCACCTAGCACGACATGGGGCGCAATCGGTGAGATTGCAATTTTTTAATTATATGATTTTTTGATGATTTTTTCATATATGTGAAAAAATGTGAAAACAAAACATGTTTTTGATTGGATTCAAAATGACTTACAATATTATGACGACCATGATACAGATATTGGACCAGTCCGTCTTGAGGGTTACCCAAGGCACAAGCGCTGCAGAGGCGAGGCGGATACAGAAGACCCAGGCAGGACCCTCCATGCCATCCAAAGGAACTTGGAGGGCTTGAACCGTCAAGTAGCTATGGCTACAGTGGAAGACCTACCTAAGGCTATCCAAAGATGGGTAGTGGGAGTACCACATGACTGGGTGCAGTTATTCCACCATGTCGCTACTGCGATCGTGTTCTATAGAACATGAATATTAGGTAGGTACCACAGGAGTAGATAGACATGATTACTAGATGACTGTATATTTTTGATACTGAACATGATCGGGCATAAGCCCTAATTTTGTATGACTTATGGATCCAAATTTTGTATAGTTTTTTGAACACTCTGATGATATATATATACAGTGATTTATGATGTGATGTATAAAAAATGCATGATTGTTTTTTATGATTAAATTTTATTGTATGGAATGATTAATATGCCAATCAATTTCTTGATTAGCTAATGAGTCTGCCATCCAATTGTCTGCTCGAGGAATATGAATGAATTTTAAAAACTGAAATGATCATTGTAACAAATGTACCCTAAAAAACAACCGAAGTAAAAATGGATCTCGAACCCGATAAGTATTGTTCAACTATGACACCAACAGCTGGGAGTCCAAGAAAACTACCAATGAATCAATACGCAAAGATATTTCCTCCGAGAGTAGATAAATAACTACAGTGTACTCTGCTACATTATTGGAAGCAGGACCAATGCAGACTCCTCTTGATACTAACAGCTGACCGGATGGATAATGAAGCACCCAAGCCACGGAAGCCAAGTTCCGGGTGTGTCTACTAGCACCATCAGCAAAACCATAATGACTCATGACATTCGACACAACCTGCCAAAGCAGATCAAAAACATCACCATCACACAAAAGACCAAAAAACCACATATGTACAAAACAAAAATAACTATATACAAAAGCAAAATGCCAGGCCGAAGCCTAGGCATAATAATTTTTCAAATAGAGCCCATTTTTGGGCTCCGCCAACTCATTTCCTTCAAAATCAACCAAGGCATACGCTCCTTTTTTAAGGACTTTTTTAACGATGAAGGGGCCATACCACATAGACTTAAACTTTCATATGTCCAGGGCATCCTTCTCTTGGGCATAGATCAAAATGAGGTCGCCTTCCAAGAAAACCCTAGGTTTGACCACCTTATCATACTGAACTTTAACTCATTTCTTATGTGCCTCATTCATCATAGCGGCATCCTGACGTTGCTCATCAAGATGTTCCTGATGAAGGAGGCATTCTTCGAGACTATAAGTGTCAGGAAGAAGCTCAACAACTAACCTTAGAGAAGGAATCTCACATTCAATGGGAAATATGGATTCCAGCCCGTAAGCTAGTTGAAACGGAGTAAAGCCAGTTGCAGTTTTCACTGATGTCCGGTATGCCCAAAGTGTAGGATACAGCATGATATGCCAGTTGGATCGAGCTTTATCAATCGTCCTTTGAAGAATGGTCTTCAAGGATTTTTTCACGGCTTCCACCTGCCCATTGGCCTGAGGATAATAAGGAGATGAATGCTCCTACCGGAAACCTAATTTTAGAGCCAACTTAGCCATCATGCTATTCTGAAAATGACTGCCATGATCAGTGACAATCTCTCTAGGAATACCAAAATGAGCAATAACTTGGTTGAAAAGAAAAATATTTGTTGTCTCACCATCGTTCCCAATAGTAGGCATCGCCTCGACCCACTTCGTAAAGTAGTCTACTGATACAATAATGTACCTGTGACCTTTAGCCGAAGGCAGGTTACAAGTATTATAATCAATACCCCACTTTTTAAAGGAACCGACAGTAATGACTGGAAAAATTAGAGTTGGATGAGCGCACATTTTTCGAGTATAGACTTGACACGGATGACATTTTTTGACCGACTCCATACAATCTTTGAAAATCGAAGGCCAAAAGTATCCAGCACGCAAGATTTTTTGGGCTGTAGCAAGCCCAGATAAATGACCACCACAAGCTCCACTGTGGCAATCATTTAGCATAGTCTCAAATTCTTCGAGAGTTAAGCAACGTCTCAGGATTGAATCAACCCCTCGATGGTATAAAGCATCACCAATAATTAAGTAATTTTTAGCCAAGTGACGCAATTTACGACGCTCATCTTTCGAAAAAGTAGAGGGAAACTTCGCAGTCTGAAGATACACAATGATATCCCCATACCAAGGATCCTTTGAAGAGATGAGAAACCAATGTTCATCTGGGAAGGATTCATCATAAACTATCTCTTCTCCAAAGGGCAACTCGGAGATTAATTCCGCGAAAACCAATGATTTCTTGGACTTGGCAGACATAAACTCAAGATCAAATTCCTGCAAAATCAAAATCCATCTATTGTATTTTCCCCCAATCACTCGCCTACTGAGAACAAACTGAAATGGATTGGTTGCTGCCAAAACATAAGTTTTTCGTATAAGAATATAATGTCTGAGTCGCTATACAACATGAACAGCTACTAAAGCCAGTTTCTCTATCGGAGTATACCGGAGTTCAGGTCCTACCAAGCCTCGACTAAGATAGTATATAACATGCTCTACAAGAGCATCGTCCTCCTGAACCAGAACCATACCAATGGTATATTCTGCTGCTGCAAGAAACAAAAGGAAACCCCTGCTATAATTAGGTGGACTCAATATAGGAGCAGAGGTCAATGCTTTTTTCAAAGCATCAAATGAGCATTAAGCGAAGTCATCCCAAAAGAATGGAACTCCCTTCTTCAACAATCTCATAAATCCTTTGGTAACTTCAGCATAATTTATGATAAATCTCTGAAGAAAATTAGCTTTTCCTTGTAGACTTTGAAGTTGAAGAATAGACGACGGGGGAGGCAACCGAAGTATTGCCTCAACCTTGAAGGGATGTACCCTAATCCCTTCCGAAGACACTATGAATCCCAATAACCGACTGAATGTGACCGAGAAAACACACTTGTTTGGATTCAACCTAATCTTATAGAAACGACATCGTTCAAATACTTGACGGAGGTGAGCAAGATGATCCATTATCTTTCGAGAACGAGCAGCTAGATCATCTAAATACGCCTCGATAATATGTTTGATGTCATGGAAGGCATATGACATGGCTCGCTGAAAAGTAGCCCCAACATTTTTAAGACCAAAAGGCATCTTCTTGTAAGAAAAAGTACCCCAGGGACAAATAAAGGTAGTCTTATGCTGATCTTCAGGACAGATAGTAATCTGATTGTATCCGGAGAAACCGTCCATTAAGGAGAAAATCTCATTACCGGCACACTCATCAATAATATGATCTATAAATGGTGTGGAGTAACTATCTTTGGGACATGATTTATTAAGGTCTCTGAAATCAATGCAAACTCAAATTGTTCCTTGTTTCTTATCCACGGGAATAGGATTCGAAACCCATTTAGTCAAAGGAATAGGGAAAATAAATTCCGCCTTAAGCAGCTTCTCCACCTCGGCTTTAATAGCTGCAGCCTTCCTAGGATTGAATGGATGAAGCTTTTGCCTCATAGGCTTAGCATTTTCGTAAGTCTTGATCTCATGCTGGACAATAGATGGATCTATACCAGGCATTTCCTCATAAGACCAAGCGAACACAACCCTAAATTCTTTAAAGAGATCGGTGTAAATCTGAATCTCTTCAGGGGAAAATTTAGCTCCGATGAAGACATTTCCTATAACATTGGGATCCCTGGAAATGTTCGCCGGGATAGTTGGAGAAATCACAACCATGTTCCCTTCAGCATATACCTGTGTTGGTGCTAAAGGGTTCAGGACTGGGTGAACAAGACCTGGAGACAAAGGACTTGGAAAACTTTATTCAACTTCACTCAAATCAGGTAAAAAGTAAGACCAATGATGCAAATCATCCCACGGTCTATCTATACTAGTCATAGCTTCTAGGATGGCCTCTTTAGATGGAAGAGTGGTATCAAGGAAATCCTGAGCAGAAGAAGAACTAAGTATCCAAGCCGGAGCCACATCGCCATCCAACTCCTCTGGAGAAAGAGAAGCTGGAATGGACTCTATAGAGTCAAAAAATAGATTGGTAAGCAATCTCAGCTGCAAAAATTGGAAATGCCATTCCACCCACTTGACCTTCCGCTAATGTGGAGGTAGGGGAAGGTAAGGTCCAAGGGTCTAAAAAATAATGAGTTCTCAAGAAGTCTCTTCAAATAGGAGCTCTGGAGGATGAAATTGCATTTATATGAACGGTAGGAGGTGGAATATCGAAAGTACCCATCAAAGAAGAATACATCCCAACCCCTAAATTCTCAAGAGGCGGCTTGGCATCATCCACCTTTGGGATAGTTGATTCAGTAGATGCATTCGGGTCTAAAGGAGAATAGTCCAGTTGATCCACTGTAACAATCCTCCCTTTGTGAGGGAAACAAATAAGCCGAAATAATGAGGATGCAATAGCATCCATCTCATAAATCCAGTTTCGCCCCAACAGAAGGTTGTAGTCCAAGCTTGCATCAACTATCTCAACCTCTATATTTACAGTTTTGCCCCCAACACAGATAGGCAAAGCTGGGATAATGCCATGTGGTCTGTGAGAATGACCATCAAACGCAGTCAGAAGAGTAGCAGATGGAACAGCTGCGGGAGATCCAATTCCATTCCAACATGCGAGAGATATCACACATGTGGAAGCACCCTCATCAATGACTGTTCGAAAGATATTGAATTTCTGATACGACGATTTGATATGAAAATCCATATGATGTGAGAGTCTCTTTTTAAAATTAGACATATCGAATGTAATCACAAGAGAGTTCTTTGGATTTACAGCCCCAATAGTAGTGAGCAAAGCACTGCGCTGAGCTGGACAAGACTGGAGCACCTCAAGAGCAGACATAGCACAAGGGATCTATGCCAAATATTATACAACAGTGTAGTTCTGGGTGGCACTGGCATTTGGATTAATCATCGTACACTTAGTAGATGCTTTTGGCATCCGAGGTATAGGCCCAACAGTAGGCCTCGTAATATGACGCGGCTTAGTACCATCAGGAGCACCCTTAGCTTTCAAAGACTCAGTTTCTCCATAATCACGGGATCTCGTGGAGATATCCGCGTGAGCACTCATCATATATATGTTTGACGGATTTTCCCCTTCCTGGGTACCCCCAGAGGAAGCCCCAGAATTTTGATTTGCACCAACGACTAACTATTTCCCTTGGGGAAAAGGGTTTTTCAACACAGCCTGGGACTAGAAGAACCTTGTTGAGCTAACAAGCACTGCGCATCCTGAAGTTTAGGGAAAAGGTGAGTAAGATGGTCTCCAATACATAACTTGCATGGAAACATAACTTTCTTTTTATCATTTGAACCCTCACCAACATGCTTGTTGGATTTATTTGCATTACCCTTCCCATCCTTGCCCTTTTTCTTATTATTATTCCATCCCTTCTTCTTCGCTTCAGATTTTTTATTTCCTTTAGGGTTGGAAGTCTAGACGGAGTTTACCCACAAAGATTGAGAAGGCGATGACTCAACAGGCACAACCTGACCAGAGGAAGCAGATTGCATAGACAACTGCTGCAATTGACTAAGCAGGTTAGCTGCACCGCTATCGATTGACCCAATAAGTCCATCACCATGAGGACTGGGTTTATGTTGGAAATATTGTCATTGATGGCAAAGGAGGCAGCAAAGACAGAGACAGGCAAAGAGAGCAGCATAGTAGCAAGATGTAGAGAGGGTTGAGCAGCAGAGACAGGGTCATTTAAAGAAGAGGCAGCAAAAGGAGAATGAAGGAAGAAAGGAGCAGCATTAGACAAGAAGAAGAGAAAGAAACAGAGAAACAATAGAAGCAGCAAAGAAACCAGCAATAGAGCGAGGCAGCAGAGAGGTAGCATAGGAAGCAAATGTCGAACAAGATTGAACATGTTGTGCGTTAATTGTAATATCGATCAGTTAGGGGTAAGCGGAATCATATAAGGTAACAGTGGAAGTGGTGTCTATTAATTAAACTATGTTGAGGAATTGCACAGCGAAGGCAATGGAGGCAGCAAAGACAGAGACAGGTCGAGCAGCAAAAGTAGGTAAGGCAAAGGTACAGGGAAGAACCGTTATCGAAAGACAAGAACAGTCGAATACAGAGACACAGCTGTTATTGCAAAGACAACCGTTATTCCGAGAATCACTACCCAGCCGGGAATCGCTACCCACGCAGGAGTATATGTGCAGCACATCATATAATGAAAGGTCCAAAGCATATTTATGAAGTTATATGGAGCACATAATACAAATTTTTATAAGGCGGGACCAGCAATATCGCAACTTTGCAACATTGCGCCATCGCACCATCACAATATCGCAACTTCACAACATTGCACCATCGCACCATCGCAATATCGCAACTTCACAACATTGCGCCATCGCACCATCGCAATATCGCAACTTTGCAACATTGCGCCATCGCAATATCGCAATATCGTAACTTCACAACATTGCGCCATCACACCATCGCAATATCGCAACTTCACAACATTGTGCCATCGCACTATCACATTATTGCAACCATCGCAACCATCGCAGTTGGTTGAAACTACAAAGCAACTATCGCAAATTAGAAATTTGCGATTGCGATCAATCGCATTTGAAAACGTGTCAGGTGGGCCCGAAAGGAGTTCTATATGTTTTAAAAAAGGCTTTATTGTATGCGCCGAGAGTATGTTAAGGTGTATTAAAGGGGCAGAGTATATGATTAAATCATCTTAAAATTAAGCCAAGAGACAAAGTTGAGTTATATATATATATTAAAAGGTGTTGTCATATATATATATATATATATATATATATATATATATAACGTTGATGCGATAAGCCGTATGGTCTGTAGACCCGCGGGCCTCAGCTTAAGGGTAGGGCGATTATAAATGTAATACAATTGTGATATATGTATGTTTCGGCCTGCAGAATGTTCCACATCAACAAGACACTTGCTACAAGTCAGCAGTCATGTATTCTTCTAAAAGGCACTGATATAAAAGCACTGTTACATATATTCAACAATTACATCACAGTAGAGGAAAAAATAGAATACAGAGCAGATAAGAGGTAAAACACAACCACAGAAAAAGACAAAACACAGTCAAAGAAAAGATAAATGCACAGCTAGCCAAGAGGGTGAATAAGTGAGCTGGAATTCACTTTGTAATTTGAATGTAAATATTTTAATTTTTTTTTTGTTTGTGATGCATTGGCAAGTCTCCGAGAGAGAAAAAATTCCCACTGTAATGTTAAATTGATACCTACAGTTATATTTTCTGAGTAAGCAGATAAAGAAATGAGGAGCGAGAAAAAGACCACGAGGTATGACCATTCATTTCGAATTCCTAGAGGAAAACAAATAGTCATCAATAAATTCTATAAATAATATCATTCGATATGAAAAAAAGAGAGTAAGAAGAGTTAGAGAGCAAGGGAGAGAGCATATATAGAGAGAATGCAGAATATAGAAGGCAGAGAAGATTAAGAGAAGCTACAGAACAGAGCTGATCTCTGAGGTAAATCAGCAAACATTCAGTTGAGCGGAAGGTTGGTGCTTCCTTGCAAGTTGTAGCTGACTGAGGTTGGAGCCTCCTGTGGGTTGGTGCCTGCAGAAAATTGAAGGGAGTTGGTGCTTCCTTGCAAGTTGTAGCTTGCAGAATTGAGGTTGGAGCCTCCTGTAGGTTGGTGCCTGCAGAAAAACAGTGGTGAGAGGGAGTTGGAGCTTGCCTTTCCATCACAACAATAATAAGATGTGGTTTTCTCCCTTTATGGGTTTCCACTTATATCTGGTGTCTCTGTGCATGATATTTATGTATTGATCTGATATGTATCGTTTTCTTAATACCTGCTGCTCTCATATTAAGTCTACTACTCTATTAAACTAATACTTTCTGATTACATTCTAAAGTTACTCTCACATCAAATTGAGTTTGAAATGAAGGTGTAAATAAGTTTAATGAAAAGTTTTAAAAGATCAGGAATGTATTAAACTGATTCACCCCCCCCCTCTCAGTTTAATTATAGGTTCAACAATTGGTATCAAAGCCAAGTTCCTTTGTACAAGTCTAACAACTGAAAGGAGATCCTAGGTTCCCAAGATGGCTAGTAAAGAAGGATGCTCAACCAATAAAGCCCCTTTCTTCACTGGTGAAAATTATGCTTTCTGGAAAATCAAAATGAAGACACACATAATGTCCCTAGGAATAGAAGTCTGGGCTGTTGTGCAATTACGATATGCCCCGAAGGCAACTGACTCAGAAAAGGACTCAAAACAAGATTTTGTGGCTAATGCAAAAGCCATGAATGCCATCTTGAATGGATTATGTGAAGCAGAGTTTATTAAAGTAATGCACAAAGACACTGCCAAGAAAATATGGGATACTCTTGAAGGCATACATGAGGGAGACCAGAAAGTAAAAACTGCCAAACTTCAAGTATATAGAGCCCAGTTTGAAAACTTAAAAATGAATGATGATGAAGATGTTGGCATCTTCTTCTTAAAAGTTTCAGAAATTGTTAACAATATGAAAGCTCTTGAAGAAACCATACCAGAAAGTATAGTTGTGCAAAAGATTCTAAGATCACTCCCACCCAGATTTAATCAATCCCAAGGTATCTGCAATAGAAGAGACAACGGATTGGGAGACTTTGACCATGAACCAGATACTTGGAAATCTAACAGCCTATGAAATGAGGCTCCCACAGAAGAAACCAAGTTCGAGGGAAGCAGCTTTTAAAATAGAAAAGAAGAAAGAAGAAGAGGAAGAAATATTCTCTTGCTCAGATGAAGAAGAAGCAAAATTTGTTAAGAAACTGGATAGAGGTTCAGGTAAATACAAAGGTAAACTTCCTTTCAAGTGCTTTAACTGTGGAAGAGTTGGACACTATGCTACTAAGTGTCCTCACAAGAAAGCAAGGAATCAGGCTCAAGAGTCAGAAAAGAATAAATCAAAGAACTGGCAGAAGGGAAGGAAGTTCAGCAGAAAATCTTTCTATGCTCAACAAGACAGCTGTACATCTGAAGATTCAGATGAACCCTCAAGTGAAGAAGGAACCTCAGATTTTTTATTGATGGCCATAGAAGATCTTGAGGGACTCCTACTAGAAGATGAAGAAGAAGAAGGGGAAGTCGACCTCGAGGGGGAGCTAAGAAGTGCTCTGGAGGAGATTGAGAGACTCAAACTAAAATGTAGAAAACAAAAAGAGATTCTCCTCAAATGTGTGAAAGAAGAACAAAATTCAGAAGTCCTCATGCTGCTGAAGGTAAGGCTTGAAGAAGCCAAGAAGATAGAAGATATGTTACTTCAGCAAATCAAGGATAAAACCCAAGAACAAGAGAAGTTGGAGGAAGAAGTGGTATGTCTTAGGAAGAAACTAGAAAATGCTCAAAGGACAGTGGTTATAAACTCTTCTCAAACAACAAGCTCTAGTAAGTTGAATGATATCTTGGTTGCTCAAAGATCCCCAATGATTAAAACATGAATAGGCTATGAAGGAGAATCGAGTAAAGGCAAAGAAAAGGAAAACAAAAATACAATTTTTGTAAAAGCAAAGAAGACTGATGAAGAAGCCCAGACAATTCCTACAAAAGAAGAAACATGTAATAAGGATGACAAAGATCAGAAGAAATATCTAGTAACAAGGAATATAATAAAAACTAAGATGGCAGAAAAATAATCATATGCCCCTGAGTATATCAAATTTGGAAGTCATCAGAGGAGATTCTTCCCTCCTATGAAGAATGCCACCTGTTATGTCTGCCACAAGCCGGGACACATTGCTGCATATTGTTATGCAAGGAAGACTCGTAATTCGAACATAAAAGATTAAAACATTTAAGAAGAGGCTATCTCAAACAAACAAATGGAGAAAACAATCTTACATGAGGTATGCAAATAATTTCTATGGTTATTGTTTTTATTGTAAGGAATTTGGACATAAAATTATTGAATGTAGAAAGTATGGAAAAAGAATGATGTTCAACACCTCAAGGAGGTTCATGAATCAAAGAAATTTTGGTCATACTCAGAATTCTGCAAAAATTATGATCAAATGCTTTATATGCAATCAAACTGGACATATGCCTTCCAAATGTCCTCTGAAAGGATGCAATTCATCACCCTCTGAATATCAGAAGGATGCCTCCCGGTGGAAAAAGAATAAGAGTGCAGGCGCTCTGTTGCTCAAGACCTGAAAAGCCAGTGGTATTTGGATAGTGGCTACTCAAAACACATGACTGGAGACAGAAGCAAGTTTTTAACTCTTGATGAAAAGAAATCTGGCAATGTTACTTTTGGCAATCATAAATCAGGTAAAATCAAGGGAAAAGGCTCAGTCATCATAGACAATGGCAGAGGAAAGGCCCAAGATGTACTATTTGTAGATGGGCTGAAAGCAAATTTACTAAGTGTCAGTCAGATGTGAGACAAAGGCTGTGAAGTTATTTTTAGAGCACAAGATTATGTATCGGTCAAGCACAACGGAAGACTGCGCTCAAAGGTGTTGAACGAGAGAACAATGTATTCCGAGTGAAAGAGGGAAGATGGTAACACATTGTGTAAACTTGGTCATGGTTGTGGCAGGAGATTGGGACATCTGAAACTTTGATCATAATATCAAAGGCGAGCAAGAAGAAAGGTTTATCGAGAGTATATTGCAGAAATAAAAATGCCTTCAAATACTATGTCTGCAAATCTTGTCAATTAGGGAAACAAACTGCTTACATCCTTTAAATCTAAAAGGAGTTGTCAACAAGAAGACCACTCCGGCTTGTGCGGATGGACACATGTGTGGACTGCTAGAACTAGGACACAAGTGGAGAATCCTACTTCATGTTGATAATAGATGATTTCTCTAGAATGACATGGGTTGCTTTTCTCAAGAATAAATCGGAAGCTCTGGAAAAATTCAAAATATTTAAAGCATTAGCAGAAAATCAGACAGGATGCAAGCTGAAATGCATCAGATCAGACAGAGGAGGTGAATTCACTGATTATGACTTTGCTGACCTATGTAAAAAACATGGCATAAAACAACAATTCACTATTGCAAGAACACCTCAGCATTAGGAAGTAGCGGAGAAACCAAAAACAAGTATGTACAACAAATAGCAAGAGCTATGATGTAAGAGAATAATATTGCTCAAACCTTCTGGGCAGAAGCAGTACACACAGCAGTACATATCCTTAATAAAGCTCAATTAAGGCCAAGCAGTGACAAGACTCCATATGAACTATGGCATGGAAAGCCAGCTTCAATAAAACATTTCAAAGTCTTTGGTAGCAAGTGTTACATAAATAATAATGATGAAAACCTTGGGAAATTTGTTGCAAGAGCAGATGAAGGGATTTTTCTAAGATATGCTTCCAAAAGTAAATGGTACAGGTGCTACAACAAGACTCTTCGGAAAATAGTTGAAAGTATTGATGTGAGATTTGATGAAGAATTTCCAAACAATACAAGAAATACGGAGCTACTTTGCGGTCCATTAGATAATCATGAAGAAAAGAAGACCGAATGAAGATGAAGTGATAGAGACAACATAAGATCGGAGACGAACTCGAAAATCCCCTCAAGATACACTCGGAAAAGAATCATCCACCGAAGATTAGATCATAAGGAACAAAGCCGAGTCCGGACAAAGAAGGCGGCTAACGAACAGACAGAAGAAGTATACATAGCAATGTTATCAAAAATAGAGCCAAAGAAGTTTGAAGAAGCCAGCAAGGACAAGTATTGGGTAAAAGCAATGAATGAATAATTGGACCAAATTGAGAAGAACAATACCTGGGAACTAGTTCCTAGACCAATTGAGAAGAATATCATTGGTTCAAAATGGGTATTCAAAAACAAAATGAATGAGCAAGGACAAGTAATTAGGAATAAAACCAGGCTGGTCTGCAAAGGATACTCACAAATTGAAGGACTTGACTATGATGAAACATTTTCCCCTGTAGCCAGAATGGAGGCTATTAGAATGTTCCTGGCATTTGCATGCTACCAAGACTTCAAGGTATATCAAATGGATGTATTCACTTTTCTTAATAGAATCTAGAAGAAGAAGTGTCATGGAACAACGAGAAGGCTTCTCAGCGGCAGGACAAGAAAATATGTATGCGGAGCGAAGAGGCTATGGTGCAAACAGGCTCCTCATGCTTGGTACTCAAGACTGGACAAATATTTGCAAAAACAGGGTTTTAAGAGAGGTGGAGTAAACAACAATCTATACATAAAATCCCATGAAGATGGACTCCTGATTGTTGTAGTATATGTTGATGACATTATGTTTGGAAGTAACAAAGATGAACTAGCAAAAGGGTTTGCTGATGAGATGAAAATAGAGTTTGAAATGTCTATGATTAGAGAGCTTAGTTTCTACTTGGGACTGCAAATTCAGAAAAAGAACACAGGCACATTCATTTCTTAAGAAAAATACTTAAAAGAAATGCTGAAAAAATTCAGAATGGAGGACTGCAAACCAGTGACAACCCCCATGAACATGGGATGCAAGCTGTGTGCTGATGATAGGTCTGCAGATGTAGATCAAAAACACTACAGATCCATGATAGGAAGCCTACTGTATTTGACAGCTTCAAGACCAGACATCATGCTAGCAGTAGGACTAGTGGCAATATATCAAGCAACACCTAAACAAAACCATCTTCTGGCAGTAAAAAGAATACTCAGATATCTACAAGGAACAGCACAATATGGACTTTGGTATCCTAAAACCAAAAACTTCACTTTATCAGCATACACAGATGCAGATTGGGCCAGCTGTGTGGATGATAGAAAAATTACAAGTGGAGGCACATTCTATCTAGGAGAAAGTCTGGTGGCATGGTTAAGCAAGAAACAAACATCTATCTCCTTGTCAACAGCTGAAGCATAATATATAGCAGCAACAGCCTGTTGTACACAAGTCATGTGGATGAAGCAGACTCTTCAAGACATGAAGGTAAGCATTAATGAACATATCTCAATCAAATGTGATAATACAAGTGCTATAAGTATATCTAAAAATCCTGTGCTTCATTCAAAAACTAAAAATATACCAATCAAGTATCATTTTCTCCGAGAACAAGTGGCTCAGAAGATAGTTAAACTGGACTATGTATCAACGAAAGAACAGATAGCAGATATATTTACCAAACCACTTGCCAGAGAACCATTCAAATACTTGAGAGACAAACTAGGGGTAGTATCTGTAGATACTATTCTCTAATATGAAGAGAAAGTACAGTCTCAGGGGGAGAACAAAATGAAGATATCATTCCAGGGGGAGAATAGCCAGCAAGATAAGCATAAAACAAGTCCACAGGATCAGCATTATCAGTATTATTAGCATTATCAATATTATCAGCATTCAGAAGCAACAAGAACCTTTCAATCGTAAAATGCATCATCTTTGTCTGCAATGTAGCACATATTACAGGCACTACAAATGAATCACAGCTATAAAACATATATCGACTCACTACACCAAAGTGTTCTCTCAACAAGTTTCATACATCACTCTGGAGCAGCATAGTACAATTTCACCAGAAGAGGACCTAAACGTAACTCAGAGAAAGGAAATACAAGGACAGAGCCCATACGGAGAGATGAGACGTCGTCCTTTGCCATTGATGTCAAAGGGGGAGGAAGAACAAACAACAGAAGGAAGAGCAGGCAAACAGGAAGAGCAAGCAACAAGAGAAAGAGAAGGAAAACAGAGAAAAGTGGATTGCCATCAATGCCAAAGGGGGAGACTGTTGGAAATATTTTCATTGATGGCAAAGGAGGAAGCAAAGACAGAGACAGGAAAAGAGAGCAGCATAGCAGCAAGATGTAGAGAGGGTCGAGCAGCAGAGACAGGGTCATTTAAAGAAGAGGAGGCAAAAGGAGAATGAAGGAAGCAAGGAGAAGCATTAGACAAGAATAAGAGAAAAAAAATAGAGAAACAACAGAAGCAGCAAAGAAACCAACAATAGAGCGAGGCGGCAGAGAGGTAGAAGAGGAAGCAAATGTCGAACAAGATTGAACATGCTATGCGTTAATTGTAATATCGATCAGTTAGGGGTAAGCGGAATCATATAAGGTAACAGTGGAAGTGGTGTCTATTAATTAAACTATGTTGAGGAATTGCACAGCGAAGGCAATGGAGGCAGCAAAGACAGAGACAGGTCGAGCAGCAGAAGCAGGTAAGGCAAAGACACAGGGAAGAACCGTTATCGAAAGACAGGAACAGTCGAATACAGAGACACAGCTGTTATTGCAAAGACAGCCCTTATTCCGAGAATCACTACCCAGCCAGGAATCGCTACCCACGCAGGAGTATATGTGCAGCGCATCATATAATCAAAGGTCCAAAGCATATTTATGAAGTTATACGGAGCGCATAATACAAAGTTTTATAAGGCGGGACCAACAATATCGCAACTTTGCAACATTCCGCCATCGCACCATCACAATATCGCAACTTTGCAACATTGCGCCATCGCACCATCAGAATATCGCAACTTCACAACATTGCGCCATCGCACCATCGCAATATCACAACTTCACAACATTGTTCCATCGCACCATCACAATATCGCAACATTGCAACATTGCGCCATCGCACCATCGCAATATCGCAACTTCACAACATTGCGCCATCACACCATCGCAATATCGCAACTTCACAACATTGCGCCATCGCACTATCACATTATCGCAACCATCGCAATATCGCAGTTGGTTGAAACTACAAAGCAACTATCGCAAATTAGAAATTTGCGATTGCGATCAATCGCATTTGAAAACGTGTCAGGTGGGCCCAAAAGGAGTTCTATATGTTTTAAAAAAGGCTTTATTGTATGCGCCGAGAGTATGTTAAGGTGTATTAAAGGGGCAGAGTATATGATTAAATCATCTTAAAATTAAGCCAAGAGACAAAGTTGAGTTATATATATATATTAAAAGGTGTTGTCATATATATATATATATATATATATATATATATATATAACGTTGATGCGATAAGCCGTATGGTCTGTAGACCCGCGGGCCTCAGCTTAAGGGTAGGGCGATTATAAATGTAATACAATTGTGATATATGTATGTTTCGGCCTGCAGAATGTTCCACATCAACAAGACACTTGCTACAAGTCAGCAGTCATGTATTCTTCTAAAAGGCACTGATATAAAAGCACTGTTACATATATTCAACAATTACATCACAGTAGAGGAAAAAATAGAATACAGAGCAGATAAGAGGTAAAACACAACCACAGAAAAAGACAAAACACAGTCAAAGAAAAGATAAATGCACAGCTAGCCAAGAGGGTGAATAAGTGAGCTGGAATTCACTTTGTAATTTGAATGTAAATATTTTAATTTTTTTTTTGTTTGTGATGCATTGGCAAGTCTCCGAGAGAGAAAAAATTCCCACTGTAATGTTAAATTGATACCTACAGTTATATTTTCTGAGTAAGCAGATAAAGAAATGAGGAGGCAGAAGACCAAGGGGTATGACCATTCATTTCGAATTCCTAGAGGAAAACAAATAGTCATTAAGAAATTCTATAAATAATATCATTCTGATATGAAAAAGAGAGTAATAAGAGTTAGAGAGGAAGGGGGAGAGCATATTTATATAGAGAATGCAGAATATAGAAGGAAAAAGCATAGAGGATGAAGAGAAGCTACAGAACAGAGCTGATATCTGAGGTAAATCAGCAAACTTTTAGTTTGAGAAACTGAAGGGAGTTGGTGCTTCCTTGCAAGTTGTAGCTTGCAGAATTGAGGTAGGAGCCTCCTGTAGGTTGGTGCCTGCAGAAAACTGAAGGGAGTTGGTGCAGCAAATTTCTGAAGTTGTAACATGAGAATTGAGGTAAAGGGCCTCCACCGCAGGTTGGTGCTGTGAAAAGGCGAAAGGAAGTTGGTGCTTCCTTGCAAGTTGTAGCTTGCAGAATTGAGGTAGGAGCCTCCTGTAGGTTGGTGCCTGCAGAAAAACAGTGGTGAGAGGGAGTTGGAGCTTGCCTTTGCATCACAACAATAATAAGATGTGGTTTTCTCCCTTTATGGGTTTCCACTTATATATGGTGTCTCTATGCATGATATTTATGTATTGATCTGATATGTATCATTTGCTTAATACCTGCTGCTCTCATATTAAGTCTACTGCTCTATTAAACTAATATTTTCTGATTACATTCTAAAGTTACTCTCACATCAAATTGAGTTTGAAATGAAGGTGTAAATAAGTTTAATGAAAAGTTTTAAAAGATCAGGAATGTATTAAACTAATTCACCCTCCCCCTCTCAGTTTAATTAGAAGTTCAATAGTTTAGTCTTGGAAAATTCTAATTTGGAGTGGGGAGCGTCAGGAAAATACTTATGAAGGACACTACACTGATAATATATCAATTCAAGTTGCTGGGCCCTGAAAATAGCCTGTTCCTCAGAAAATACCCCTGACAGGGATACATATTTAGAAATATCTAGCTGCAAAGATTTCAAAAACCATTCCAAGAGGAATTCTCCCGGAATATAAGCTTTGATAAGCCTCTTCATTCTCTGCCATTCCTGAATATGATCAGAAATGTGGGTTGCCTTGTCCCACTTAAAATTGGCGAGGAGTTCTATTCCAGCATCATAACAAACAGGCAACTGGAAATGATTTAGAAATATAGTAGCCAGATCTCCAAAAGTAGCAAAACTACCCCCAGTTAACTCAATGTACCACTTGGTAGCATTTCCAGTCAAGGTGCGTTGAAACAACCTCAACCTAATTGAATCCTCGATTAGGGAGTTGGATGAACACCAAAGATGGAAAGTGGTGATATGATCAGCTGGGTCCTCCCCATTCTTTCCTTCAAACTTTGGAATGTCTGAAGGTAGTTTGGTAGGAATCGAAGGCCACCCCAGACTATATCGGATTGGATCATTTGTGAATTTCGATAAATCTGGCAAGTTTAAAGTTGCCAAAAAAGGTAAACGAGGAGGGGCCTGAGGGTTCCATCCTTGCTAGGATGGATTCCCAACATTCTGAAAATAATAACTTGGATTTGATGAGGCACCAGGTTTCTAGAAAGAGCTCGTAGAAAATTTTGGGCCATAGGATGAGCCTTGTGACCCAAAATTTGGAGAAGGACCCCCTCCCAACGTAGAGTTACCATAGACCGGACTAGTTCCCCCCACTGAAGTAGTGAATGAAGAGGAAACCCCCTGATAGGGGTTCCAAGCATTAGAAAAAGGGGAAAAATCCTGATAAGTACTCGACGAAGTGAATGGACCATTGCCTTGCTGACCAGCGAAAAACTAATTCCTAGCCTCCACTGCTATAAACATAGGGTTCCAACCGGTAAAGGTAGTCGAACTCTGACCTCCAGACCAAGGGTTAAAACTCTGAGCCTGGGATGTAAAAGGAAAAAACCCTAATGAAGGATTCAAACTAGGAATATGCCCACTTCTAGAGGGGAAACCTTGAAAAGAAGCCGACCCACTAACCATAGAGGAAATTGGTGCAGATGTAGCCGCAGCAGTGGAAAAGGAAAATGAAGGAATCCCACTAAAGGGCATTCCAAAACAAAAGGGACCATATTGAGAAGCTTGTGCTTGGGTGGAGCCAGAGCCAAATACAACAGTACTAGAAGCAATTGAAGATATAGCAATTGTGCCTCCTACTTCTACTGAAACAGGAGTATGAATGCCTGCACCACTCACAGCCGAAGCCACGTTCCCAGTCGTGGCCATCGAAAGGTATGAATGAGATGGATAAGGACTTTTTGGTCTTGCAGACTCAGGTTCGATGTACTCAACAAAAAATGGAGAATTAGGAGAAAGAGGAGATGGAAGTGACTCAGGAGGCTGAGGTACTTCCTCTACTTCTACTTCTTCTTCTCGTGGAAATAATACTCTCAAGGTGAGCGGAGTGCTCCTCTTGGAACCAACACCAGAACCAACTATAAAACCTTCAAGCCCTAGCGAAGGATATCTCTCCGCTGCGTCAGATATCACAGAGTGATATTCACCTGCTATATTACTCCTACGCCTTCTTGAACAAGGCTTAGCACTCTCGGGATATAACCCCCAAATTTTCCTCGATCGACGAGGCGCTCGATCAGCCACTTTAATAGATTAATTAGACTCAAAAAAGTATAAAGCTAAGCAAGCTAGGAGCAAAGAGCACTCACTACAAAAATCCATAAGATGCAACCAAGCAAGCAACCTTCAGGTATTTCCGCTCCGGGTGATTAGGACCGGACACCAAAATACGAGAAAGCAAAAAAGAGGACCTCCCAAAAGTAGTCTGGGATAATGACGGCCCAGGCCTACTAGCGAAGGTAACAGAAATAGTTACGCCGACCTCCTAACAACAGCCTTTGCCAGTGGAAGTACCCAAGCTTCGCCGAGGCACCCTCCAGAAGTAATGCTGGAAGTGATACGACATCTGCCTCAGGTACCACAGGTATTCCCCCCCCCGCAGTCACTTGTGTGATACCTAGGAATGGCAACTAGGGACACCAATCCATGTCAACAGCTGGGCGGAACGGTCTTAAGGCAAGATCTAGAAAATCAGAGAGGGGGTATCTCTCTTCTCAACCTTTACTTTTCCTTGTGCTTGACGCTCTGGAGGAGAGCTTTCCCAGTCCACCTAACGGTGTTGGATTTCACTCATTTAATAAACTTCTATGTTTTAGTTTGAGCGGCCTTGGAGAGTTAACTCTCCACTCACCTAATCAAAGGCCCTACAACATAGCTAGTTGATGTATGACACTTAATAAAAAACTTGCTACTTGTTTTTAAATTATTGCGCTTATTTTAGTTGGCTATTATATTAAGTCAAGAGAACATGGAAATGAAACTCGTGATGTTTAATGACGCAGAAAAGAAATTAATCAAAACCAAACGACATGCAGATGCAGTAATTTCCTTTCGATGAAAATAAATTTCTACACGGGTTCTACGAGACTATTTTTTCTTTTCAGATATCAAACCTCACACTCGCAAAATTTATGAAAAAGACTACAAATGTTCAAGTGCACCTAATGCAAATTACTAAGAGCATGCCAACTCTAAGATGCAAAATCTAATAAAGAAAAGAGAAATTTCCAAGAATCCCTTAGTTCTATCACTTTTCGGGCTGTCCACAAAGCTAGTTCCCAAATCAAAAAATCTCAGTATAAAGATGCCAAAATATGCTCGAAATAAGAGAAAGAAACCAATGAAAACTCCCTTCCCAAATCAAGTCAGAAACCGAAGGTAAAAATCTCAACAAGGCTTCAAAAGATGAAAAGAAACCAAAAAAAATGCAAAACAAAAGCAATGGAAAAACAAAATGTTTTTAGGCTTTTGATTTTTATAAAATGAAGACTTCAAAAAGACCAAGAAAACTATCCAATTACCAAGCTGAACAATCTCCGAATTTCAAGCAAAACTCCAAAAAAAATGCTCCAAATCTTATAATTCCACTTAGTAGCAAGATTCATACGAGCAAAAGGAAGACAAGAAACTCAGTAACTCAACCTAGAATAATAGCACAATCTTGTAGCAAACAAAATTTCAAAGAACCGAAAATGACTCTTCGAAAATTGCAAAAAGACCTAGTCAGATGAACTCAAGAGAACTAACCAAAAAGTAGGCAAACATAAAAATGCAAAGCAACACATAAAGTTAGGAAAGAGCATATGAGCAGGAGCTCTCTGTCCTGATTAAGCAGAACAACCAAGAACTCCAAAAAGAGATCTTGGTACTCGAACCATAAATGCAAGCACTAGAAAAACAAGATTTTCCAAATGTGCCGGTCTTCAACCAAACAAGAGAGAAAAAGGCCAATAACCACTTTCAACACAATCCAGAGACTAAAAGGACACTGCAGGAATAGGTCACCACAGGCAGACAAGACCCAAAAGTAAAAAAATCAGAAATTTCAAAATTTTCTCAGGCATACGCTACTCAGAAGTTTTGCAACAAGCGTGCATATGCAACTATGGCAATGGAAACCCGCGTATACACAACTTCCTTTGACAGAAACTGCCTGTATACGCAACTGTGTATAAGAAAACTTACGTATGGACAAGTAAATAATGAAAAATAAAAAGATCAAGCCTAGCCAAAAAACCAGGTATTTACTCTGACTGAGAAAAAACTAACTGGATTGGAAATAATGATTAAAACTGTAGGAAACCTTTAAAACAGCTGAAACCACCCAACAGGGGAATCGCAAGAATGCATTCCCCAGTGGAGTCGCCAATTCTATTTCGGGAAATAACTCCCTAGAGGTCATTGGGTCGAAAACCTCCACAGATCGGGGCATGCTATTCAAGAAGGACTCACACAATCAAACTTGTACGCTAAAAACTAGATATTACAGATTTTAGAACTCACCTGTAGATCCTACGTTTGATGTAGATCCCACAGGGTCCAAACCCCCAACAACTCTTCTTCCTCTTCAACCTGGAAATCAGGAAGAGACATGCACGGAAATCTAGTTGTACATCATATATCTTTCCTAAATGTCAGTGTAATCCATGTGAAACATCATATAAACAATAATAAATGTTTAATTAACAATATTCTCACATATGCAAGCAGATATTAACACGTGAATTCGAAAACAAGATGGTTCTTCTTCATTATGAACAGGATGTACAATAATAGAAAGGTGGAGAGATCACCTGAATCCTTCCACGATCTTCGAACAGACCGTCATCCGGATCCGCCCCGCCCTTGCCTCGCTAGGATTCTTTCAAGACTTGTGCACATGAGATGACATATAAGCTGATGAACATCTCCAGGAAACAAGGGTTTCCTATAAAAATCTGAGAAGTGCAGGAGGCACGGGAAATCAGACTTGAATTGGGCTCCAACAGAGTATAATATCTATAATTTTCCTCTCTCTCTTAGGCCATGCATATGAGGGGATTTTATACTCCCTCAAAGTAGTTTCAATCAGTTGGAAACAGTTGGCCATGGGCTGGGGTGGTTGAATTACAGGAATAACTATCAACCCAGCCTCGAAAATAGGAACTTTTATATATTTTTTAATGATTTGAATAGAATACGGGGAAAAGTATCTCTGGACTCGCGTATACACGCGGAAAAGTCTGGGCATATCCACGTATGGGATTTCAAACACTGTTTTTTATGAACTTTATTCAAGTCTGTGGGAATGGGTGCCCAAGGCCAAAGAGACAATCATGAATCATGTGAGGGTGAAAAATGATGCTATAACACTTTCTATGTAGATGCACAATTTTGGTAAGAATTTCCTCAATTACTCTATTAGTTGATTCAACTTGTCCATTTTCTTGGGGATGATATGGAGTTTATTTCTGGTGTTTTTTTTATGTTCCTCCATTATATTGCACACCATATTGGATGTAAATTGAGTACCTTGATTTTTCGCAATTTCCCATGCGACACCAAAATGAGTGAATATATTCTCAAAAAGAAATTAATTTAAAACATTTTTCATTAGCAAAAGGAGGTGGTTTAGTTTCTACCGATTTGGTGACAAAATATGTATAGACAAGAATGTACCTTTTTTTTTCTTGATGGATGATTAATTGGACCAACAAAATACAATGCCTGCTTTTCAAAAGGTTCAATAAGTACCTGAGCTTGTAGATGCATCTCATATGAAGGAATAGGATTTTCCATCCTCTGACAACTTTCACATCTCTTAACATATTCTTTGGAATTTTTTAAAGGAGAATGCCAATAATATCCTAAGAGAAGGATTTTGTAAGCAGTCCTTTGATCAGAAAAAAATCCTCCACATGGTTCATCGTGACAAGATTTTAAGATTTATGGTACTTCATCCTCTCTGACACATTTTATAATGATTAAATAAGGTCTTGTTTTGTAAAATTCTTCATTTATCCATGAATAATATGCACTAGTTTGAATAAATTTCCTTTTCTCTCTAGGGGAAAAATATGAAGGTAACTTCCTTGCAACCAAATAATTAGAAATATCTACAAACCAAAGAGGTTTAATAGATACTACAAAAATATATTCGTAAGGAAACACATATTTTACAAGAATATATTTATTATAATTTTGGATTCTATATAGAAAATCAACAAATGTGTTCTCTTTTCTAGGCGTATCCAAAATAAAAATATCAAATTCTTGTAAGAAGAATAATCATCTTGTAAATCTTATGTTAGTGATAGATTTATTCAGTAAATATCTAATTATAGAGTGATATGTGTGAGAAAAATTTTCATAACAAGTGATATAATGTCGAAGCTTATTAATATCATGTACATAAACTAAAAACTCTTTTTTAGTTGTAGTATAATTCAACTCCGCAGGAGTTAAATTTTTACATGTATAATAAATGGAAGATGTTGTAATGTTCCTACTTAACCATAGCTAAGAGGAATATTCAATTTTGTTTTAATTTCTGTTGCATGAATAAATGAATAAAGGAGGACATGTAAAACTCCTGAAAAGGCTGAATAAATCAATGCCCATGTGAAAAAAGATAAATCAGGGCCATGTAAATAATCACTTGTAGGTGTCAAAGAGGTTTGAGCTGAAGACTGGGTCAACCTTGACCAAATCAACAATTTTGTCTAGGTTCATTGCATCTCCAAAAGGGATAGTGCAGTTCTAGAAGGAGTACTTTCATGTGAAAAGGGCTAATTCATCAAGGTGGTTTAGGGTTTGCAAAGGCTTTCCATCTTATAAAAGGAGAGGGAAGGCAGTAAGAGAGGGTTGTTGATTGATCATATTTCTGAGTATTTTTCTGCTTCGACAAATACCATTCTCTGCTGTTTAGTGGAGGATTGTGCTCGGAATTCCTACGCAGGGATTTCACCTCTTCCCTTGAGAATTCTTGGAGGAGCATTCGTTGAATTGTTCCACTATCAGGCTTGAGGCCAAGCTCTACTTTCATTAGCAGCATAGATCTAGTGAGGGTTTGACTGCTTTTGCAAGCTGTAGCAAGTGGAGTTTTAGTTCTACATAGATCTAGTTTGTTTTGGGAGCCTCTTCTCATGGAGTGTGTCTTTTAACCTCCTGGAAGAGTGTATCTTCTCTTTACACTTCAGAATTTTAATTTTACAGTGGTTATGTATGTCATTTTAGCTACAAAATTGTTCCTATTGATGGACTATGTTATTTTGGTATGAGGATATTCATGGTGTTTTGCTCATAGTTTAGATCAGAGATCTCTAGTGTTGGGCTTTTCCTTCCACTTGGTGATCCATGGATTAGCCTGTTGATACATGTTATATTTAGATCTGATCCATTGTAATGAAATTTTATATTCAGAAATTTACTTTAGCAACTTCCAGAGCTGCAAATTTTTTCTCAGATCTACTCTTATTTATGCATGATTTGGTCAAAACCCCAAGGGGATCTTGTAAAGAAGACCATCTAGTTTCCAGATATGATATAGATCTAATGTTTTATACATATATCTATACTAAATCTGAGTTGTAATTTACAGCTGCTACAACTCATGAAAATAATGTTGTTGATCCTTTTCTGCTGATATATCTATGTTGCAGCTCTCTTTTATGAAGCTATTTTGCTCTCTGTCTCGTGTAACTTACTGTATATTGAAAGAGCTTCATTTTACTTATGATTTGTTGCTATAAATTCATTTATTGATTATATTTTATGGCCTCCTACTTATATTATCAAATACTTCGTTATTCCTGAAGCTGCTTATTATGCATAGCTGTCTCCCCTCTTGTAGGGTGTTTTCCAGCTAGACTAGGTTGTGGGAGACCTGTTTACCACACCTAGTTTGATTTGTTTTTTCTTCCCTTTTGGATTTATACTATAGATCTTCTGATCTAAGGGATCCAAGGGCTACAAACTCAATTCTGTGCACCAATATCCCAAGGAGTGCGTTATTTTCCAAGATTGTTGTGCAATCCCCAATTTGAGATCATTACAGTGGTATCAAAGCTCCTTTCTTGGCATAGTTTGTTCTTTCCTTGGAGCCCTAGACATGTTGCATTAAGAATAATATGAACCTCTTACTAAGAGGGAGAAGAGGTTCCAAAATATAATTCATAAGAAGTATGACTATACTAGTGAAGATCAAGACAAGGGTAAAGCCCCTAAAACTACCAGTGATAAAGAAAGTGTAGAGTTTGCAAGAACTATATTATTGGCCATGAAATATCTTGCCAAGGAGATCAAGGATATGAGGGTGCACAGAATGAGGGAGTCTCTTGGGAGATTCCATCAAGGAGAAAACTCTGACATGTCTCATTATGGAACTGGTCAACTTGTGGGTCTGCCACAAGCTCCACATGCCTCATGATGCTTCACTATGCCTACCTTCTTGGATGTGGAAAATGAAGGACCAAAATATCAAGCCTCCCTTGAAGGTTACTTTGTGGAGTATGACTCTCAGAGTCAGAGATTCAAGGAAAACTTGAGCTTCCAAGACTTTTTCCATCTCAAGGACCGAAGGAGACCATGGAAGAATTATAGAGATGGTGGTTTCTTTCATGGTAGATACCACACTATGTGCAGATTCTTTTTTCCTAAGTTTTACGGGTCATCCTCTAGTTCTGCCAAGGCATGGGTGGAAAAGTTGTATATCTATTTCCAGTTGAACAAAGTCCCCGAAGTTAAAGCCATCAAGATTGTAGCGCTACACTTTGAGGGTGAGGCACACAATTGGTGGTTCTGTTAGTTCCCAAATCCACCTTAGGCTGAAATAAGGCAGAAGAAGGACAACACCAAACCGCGCCCAGCCTCGTATCTAGCCCTACGAGGACAGGAGAAGGCTGTCTCCGGGTCAATCTCAATGAAAAATGTTCAAAAGGGCTTGAGATGATGAAAATAATAACTGATATTATGCTAGATAAACAAATAGGAGGGTTTGATTTTGATTTTTAGGGTTTTTTGTTGGAAAAAGGGAAAAGCAATTTTTGGGCTTGGGGATGAGGCCAAATCTTGCAGAGTTCAAGTTGGGGCGAGGTAGGCAATGGCTTTGATGTCTTAGATCGAGTGAATGGATGGAAAAGACTGCTAAGAAGCTGAAGAGGGCAAGAGAGTGCAAGGATCCTCTTCAAACTGACGAATAACATAAAAAACTAAACAAAAGCTTAAGGCAGAGCACCAGCAAATCAATGAATTCTACCTCAATTACTCATTTTTTTAATTCAGAAGCATAGATAAGGATGGAATACATATAAAATTAATGAAAATTACAATAAAATGAGAATAACATCATCAAAACTCAGAAGCCAAAAGGATCCCAACAAGTGTTGCAAAACTCTGGTCTTTCCTTTGCCAAAAACTGAAAATGGATGTACAATGAGGTGCTAAACTTTTCCCAAGTATCCAACCCTGAAAAGGTCTTAGAAAATACAATATATATACCATCCTAACCCCATCCCATGACTCTAGGGGTTGAGCTCATCCTTCTAGGAGTTGTTTCAACCAATTCTAAACATGGAGCTAAAATCTAGGCAGCCAAACAACTTGCCTCTATATGCTAGGAAACTGATCCATTCACTCAATTTTCACTTTTTAGTGAATGAATCCTCTAGAACAAGTAAAAACATGCCAAAATTACATCATGGTAGATCAATCATCACATGAAAAAGAAAAACTAGTCAAAACTGGGCGAATTTCTGAGCTAAAGAGTGAAATTTGGGCAAAATTTCTCTATGCGCCGCGCTCAATTCCTCTATGCGTCGCGCCACTTTTGAGGTGATTTTGGGGAGCTTACCGAAGTCCAAATTGAGCTCATGATATCTCTTTGGAAAGCCCTGGATGTCTTCTATCCAACCCAAGTGGAAATGTTCAATTTGGATGTCATTTTTCCCTCCAAAACGGCAATCTCCCAAGACTGGTTCCTGCTGGTGCAAAAAGTGGCAGAAAGGCCATTTTTGGAGTGTTTTTGGCCCTTTAGATAGCCCAGAATTTGATGAAATTCTTCAGCCATGCCTGAAAATACATAATATATCATGAAAGACCAAAAAATGCAAAGTTTTCCTCTAGAAGATGTCCCAATCATAAGCGCGCATCGGGAGGCACGACGCGTCGGGCGGAAAGACCTGTTTTGCAACCAAAATTTTCAAAATGACAAAATATTCTCCAAATTTGCTGAAATTTGGAGTGAAGGAATCCCATCATGTCTCATGCTCAACCAAGGAAGCTTCAGCCAAGATTCAGAGTGGATCCGGCCTCTTTCGACGTTTCAGTGCCTTTCTCAACCTTGCCTTCAGGATCTTCATTTTTGCTCTGCAAACGTGTGTATGGGCCCAATAGTGAGTTTTCATGTGTCTGAGCATGTCTTTTTCCCTACTGGACTTTTCCAAGAGCTTCTCCAGATGAATTTTGACGTGTGTGAGGCAAGTCTCTCGCTCAACCGGTGTCATGTCACCTGGTCTCTTCCGGGCCAATTCTCGGTCTTCACGGATTTGCCGCAACTCTATGAGTGTGTGCTGATCCTCGAGTTGTTTATTACACTGCTCCAAATAATATATAACCCACTGAGCTCTCTGCAACTTCATGGCCAAAGTATCAATCTCAGCCCTTTGTTCCTGGATGATCTCTTTCAGTTTCGAGCTAGGAGAGCTCGCATCAACATCGATCAAAACAAAATCAGTATCTTGGCCTCTCGAGGGGCCCTCATCGTGCATAGGCCTCTTGCCTCTGTCCTGAACCTGTACCTGTGCTGATGTCGAAGTTGAGACCCCTTCCACGCCATGTGGAGATAGTACTCACGCTGCTGATGAAGTCAACGAGACCCCTTCCACCCCTGGTGGAGATAGTACTCGTCGTGTTGCTGCAAATAAGGCTCGATGTCCTCTCTGATATGTCACACACACTGGAGCACTGATAGGCTTAGTCTTAGGAATCTCAAAATGATGTGAAGGCTCTGCCTCATCATGAACAATCTCGGGAGGAGGCTGGGGCGCTGCAAAGAAATCACGAGAAATGAACTGATCCCATGAGATGCCCTGTAATCCAAGTTGATGCACTACAATGATTTTGATGAGCGCATAATGATAGATACTCTTATGCTGATGCTCTGGAGTCTTCTTCTGCACAAGGACCGTCATCCGCTCTATGTTACAGTACATGAAATATGGAATGCTCATCATCCGCACTCTCGTGAAATGCATCAAAATCCGGATGTGATACGCATACAGGTGTGAAAAGCGACCTTCACAACTGAAGTATCTAATGATCAGTTTCATCAATGGTGCATACTCTTCCTTCAGAAACCGGAATGGAAAAACCCTGCTCAACTGCCTCAAATATCCAGGTCTGATGTAAGGCTCATAATATGCTCTATCCAGCTATTGTCTCTTATTCCACTCCTCACCAATGTTCGGTATCCCAGTCACCTCAGAAATAGTCTCTGGTGTCAAAGTGAAGTCCACTCCAGCAAGATTCACATGACCATTATGCAAATTTAGGACAAATAGGCGAGCTAACTCATGATGATGCTAAGTTCGGGTAATTATCTCACAATACTAGAAGCATGACTGATGCTGAAAACAATCCATTGCAAGCGGGCAGGGCTGCAATTGGGTCAAAGAAGTGGGCTCCTCCCTGACATGCCTGCCACTTTTATGAGATCTCCTCGGCACATTAAGTTCGGTAGATGAATCACTGTCTTGCTCATATCCCTGCTCATATGGTGAATCTGTCTCTGACATGGTGCTGAAATGTGTTTGTCAACTGTATGTTTGGTTGGTTAGAAAATGAGAAATTGGTGTATCTGTTTTAATGCCAAATGTGTCACATATATATCAAGGTGCTATAATAAATATCACAGTGGGAAAAGGACTGTCAAATGAGTTTCAAGTGTGAAGACAACCACTGTTTGATGTAGGAATAGGTGATAGTAATGAGGGTAGTTTTGAGGGATAGGAGTGCAATGACAAAGTATACTTGGGTTAAAGTGAAATCAAGGATATTGAAACAGTCCTTGAATCTTTGGTAATCAGGATTTTATCAATGCTATGAAGTGATGGCACACAATAGGGTTTAAGGCTTACCACAGGGGAACAAAAGGAAATGAAGGATATGAGACAGCGGTATAACAATGGGACTCTGCTATAATGTGACAACACTAGCAGTGATAACAATGATAACAGATGACAAGAGTACACATATCAATGAAATGAGAGTTTAAGCACCAAAATTTCAAGTTTTTAACCAACTCCTTTCAAACCCTTGGGAGAAAATTGTGAAGTGGATATAGGGTTAAGTCTTTCACCACTAAACACTTGAAATTCTCCTTTTCAACACGCAGAAAACACACCCTAAAATCAACAAACATACTCTGTCAACTTACTTGGAGGCAAATGAGCCGATTTTGAAATGAGTTTTGGTGAAGGAGGATAAGTTTTCGGCCTTGGGGCTCTGTGTGCCGTGCGCAAGCCCAATGCGCCGGGGCCTTTGGGTGCGCTGCGCCTGTGGCAATTTCCACTGTCAATTTCAGCTCTATGCGCCGCGTCAATCTTATGCGCCGCGCCCTATGCCAACGTGCCACGCTACCTTCAACTCACATAGTCGACCTCTCTCAATCACTGTTTGGTCTCCAACTTTGAAATTCGACTTCTCAATGAGATTTTCTGAATGAAACTTGTTGAAAATGAATAAATAAGCTTGAGAAATATCTTGAAAAGAAATGGCTTTGACTTTTACTTCTTCAAAACCCATTTTGTAATGTTCTTTTTATTTTGGCACTTTGTCATTTAATGAAACTCTGTCTTTTGTCTTTTCACTGATTTTCTGAGTTTGGACTGATGAAATTAGTTGATTTTTGTAGGGATGTTGGCGTTGAACTTTGGAAAAGGAAAACCAGAGTCTACTTTGAAGTCTTCATGGCGGGAAAATACATGATTATTACAAAAAAAAAATTCGACAATTTCTTATTCAAAATAGAGTTTTGAACAAGAAATGTCCTCAAACATTTTTGATAATAAAATTTTGAACTGAGAACTTATTGGAAATCATCCTCATGGCCTGCAGGCATTATATGACATTTCAGAAGACTGAACCCTAGACTCAGAAACTAAAATGACTCTTTTTGACCAAAATAGCATTTATGACTGCAAATGACTTAAAATGAACTTTGATGATTTTGGAGAAATTTTGACTAAACCAGCAGGTACAAGCATGAGGGAAACAAGAAAACCAAACCCTTCCGTCAGTCAATGGCATGCCCCTAATGGAATGCAGATGAATGAGTAGAATGAGACACCTAAACAATGAAATGCAATAAGAGGAATGATCTCTGACGGAGGGCTGTAAAGACCAACTCTAACATTGGCACCAATGGGGATGGTAGCTCCTTGGAGGTGCCAAGAATAGCAGATCTTTGGGAGAGTAGACCAGTGCCTTCGTCCATTGGGCCATGGAATACATTATTGATAAAACAACTCAAAAATGTTGACTGAATTTATTTGACTGAAACTTTAACTTAAACTGACTCAACTCTTGAAACAGAAATGACTGAAACAAACCGACTAGACAGACTCAAAACAAAACTGAAATCCTTCTTCAGAATTATAGCCTTCACTTCGGGCCCTAGACTGAAGAAAATACTACAGTGCATACTTACAATGAAATTGAAATACATGATATGTACAATGACAATGTGATCAGCAGAAAACAACTTAGAAATGGTAGCGCTTGAGCAGCTGACCATTGATCGGCCCTCCTGGATAGTCTTCACCGTTCATCTCCTTCAACAGAAAGGCGTTCTGACCTCCATATGCTGCAATCTTGAATGGACCTTTCCAGAGATTTTCAAACTTACTATGTTTTCCTTTGTCCTCATTCCTAGCATCCCACTTCAATACCACCTCTTCCAACTGTAATTTATCTACCTTCGCTTTCCTGTCATAGATCTTTTTGATTCTTTCCTACAACTTAAATGTATTCTGGAAGACCTCTTCTCTCATTTGATGTAAATGAATCATCTGATTTATCCTTCTCTGCATATGGCTTTCTTCACTATCAGCCTCCTGAAGAAGCTTGACTACCGGAACAGCAAGTGAAGTAGGAAAGATTGTATCTACTCCATAAACCAACTCGAAAGGAGACATACCAATTGACTTCTTTTGACTTACCCGATCAGCCCATAGCGCATTCACCAGCTTCTTATTTAAACTCTTCTTATTGATGTCCAATAAATTTTTAATGAGCTACCATCCCCATTGGAGCCAATGTTAGAGTCGGTCTTGTCAGTCCTCCATCAGAGATCAAAAACTCTTTTTTCATTTCATTTTTAGGTGTCTCGCTCGATTCACTCAATTGCATTTCGCTAGGGAGCATGCCATAGTCTGATGGAAGGGCCTTGTTGTTTATTTTCCTCATTTCATGTATCTGATGGCTTGTGATTGATCATTAAAGTTCATTAGAATTCATCAAACTCAATGTTTTAGTCATTCATAGTCATGGATGGTCTTTGGTCAGCAAAGAGTCTTTTAGAGTTTTAGGTCTAGGGTTTTTTCGATTTAGTCTGCATGAGAGGTTCCAAATCAGTTTCCATTTCAGGATTGTCATCATCAAATAATGCTCAAGAGTGATTCTTCTTCAAAACTCTGTTTTGAAGAAGAAATCATTAAATTTGTTTTCAAATATGTAATTATTCAAAATTTTCCAGTTGAAGATGTTTACATGCAGCCTCGCCATGATCCTTTGCCAAATTCAACATCAGTCATCTCTGCAAAAATAGCCAGAGGAGCCATCATTTAAGTTAGAAAATAAAGGAGGAAATATAAAGAACAGAATTTGCTTCAGAACATTAGAAAATGGGTTTCTAAACATAAAAATTGAACTCGTTGATCATATAATACATTTTGATGTTTTGAACATCCATTATTACACCAAGGGATCAATTGAAATCAACTTAAGTGGTATGAGAGCAAAAAAATGTGTTATGAAAAGCCAAGACTATGTTTTTAATTTGAGCGCGACGCATAGAAGGCAGGCGCGGCGCATAAGCGCGATGCGGCGCGCTGGGCCTCCAGCCACAATGTTGTTTTTAATGGGCACGGCGCATAGGGCCCACGTGGCGCACTGGGTGTGTACGCGGCGCATAGAACCTCTAAGCCCGAAATTCATCAATTCTTCATCAAATTTTTAAACCCACTCAGCTTGTTTGCTCCAAGTAAAGTTTATGCATCCTTACCGACGATTTTAGCTTGCGTTTGCTGCGTTTTGAAAGGAAGGGGATATTGAATCAACACCAGATCGAATGAAAGTTGATATAGAAAATAGTGAACAATGTCCTATGAGTAAGGATGCAAGAGTATCTGAAAGTGAATTTGCCAATGTAGCTCTGAATTACCGTTTAGATCCACAGATGGTTTTTCCATAGCATTTTGTGAATAAAAGGGTCAGTGTAGAGCAGCGCCTTGGTATAAACTTTGCTCAGATTTATAAAGTGTCAACTCTTTTATTGGCAAAATAGTGAACTTGTTAAGGAGTTATGTGCTCCAGCTCCAGATGCCAAGGACCTTATTTCCCAGTTGACTATGCGCAGTGTGCTTGGAAAAAATTCACAACCTGCCTATGAAAACAGTTTTGGGAGTATTGGTGCAACTCTGTTTCATTTCATTAATGATGAAATGGCCATGTGCGTGCATTTTTTACAGGGAAAAGCTTCCGAATGGGCATTTTTAAGACGGCATTCCAGTGAATATTTGTTTGGTGTACAAATTTGTGCTGCATATCCAGACATGGTTGCACGTGCAGTGGAGCTAATTGAGCAGGAGTGTACTGTTGATTTTATTGATATCAATATGGGATGCCCTATAGACATTGTGGTTTAAAAAGGGGCTGGTTCTTCTCTTCTTACAAAACTTGCAAAGCTGCAAAACACAATTAAAACTGCCACTGGAACCATAGAAAAGCCTTTGACAGTTAATGTGCGAACAGGCTATTTTGAAGGGAGGAATCGTGTGCTTTCACTGAATCCAGATATCAGTAAATCAGGATCAGCAGCTATAACGATACATGGGCGAACTCGACAGAAACGTTACATCAAGCTTGCAGATTGGGATTATATCTACTAGTGTGCTAGACAAGCCCTTGATGATCTGCAGGTTGTGGGAAATGGAGATATTTTGGCATATACAGACTGGAATGAGCATCTGAAGAATGGTTCAAATCTTTCAACATGCATGGTTGCTTGAGGAGCCTTAATCAAGCCATGGATATTTACTGAAATCAAGGAACAAAGGCAGTGGGACATCAGCTCTGTTTCCCGTCATCAAAGCAAAATTCAAAATCATTTTTATTAAAAGTTAACTTTTATTCAAACGGTAAAGGAAAAAGTGGAAAGTCAAAGACCAAATATAAAATGTAGATATCTACAACAACAGGAAGATAGGTTGGATTGCCTATGTTTGTCTTCAGTTACGAGATCTACGCTACAGGTGTTGCCTCCTCGTGGGTTATCAAATAGATTTCAAGTGTAACGCATCTTTTGAAGACTATTTGGCTTTTGTTCTCTATCTTTAGTTTTCAGTTCTTGAGTTTTTGTAATAGCTCCTCTGTCTGCCGATCCATATTCTGAAAAATTGAGTCTATTTATTCTATGGTAAAACAATTTTAAAAGGAAAATTCTGGGAGAAGTGTGGAGGAAAACTTCGCTGTACAGTAGTTTGATAGAGAATTAATGAAAGGTTGCAACTCTAGTTCATAAGATTCCTGTGGTGTGAGTTTAACAAATGTTTTTTCTTTCTGTCTCATATGTATCTCGTTATGTTTTACTAGTCATTCATAATCATTTCTAGATGAATTCTTTTGAGTAAGAAATGTAGAATCCAGTTTACTGCTCTGCCTTGGGAAAGTGTTCATGTTCTATGTTTTCTTCTGTTGAAAAGGATTCATGTATTTATGCCCTTTTCACCCTCTTAACAATCTTTCCACTTCATATTATTTCAAATCTAATTGCTAGATTTTCTGCCTATCTTGCCTCAGGAAATAATCTGTGTCTTTGATTTAACTTCTCTACTCATGCTGTTCCTTGGTCCCATACAGCCCAGAAAACCCAGCCTAAAAATCAAAATACGTCTTTCCTATTTATTTACTAGCCTAAAATCAGTATCCATTATAGGTTGTCTCAAGCCCCTTTGAATATGTTTACTGAGTTGACCCGGAGAGAGCCCTCTCCTGTCCTCATAGGGCTAGCTATGAGGCTGAGTGTGGTTTGGTGTTGTCCTTCTTCTGCCTTATTTCAGCCTAAGGTGGATTTGGGAACTAACAGGTTCCATGTTTTGTCTACATTGGGACACAGCAATGTGACTACCTATGCTGATTTCACTAGAATACTAGTGGAGAGGTTTGACAGGAACGATCCTGAAGCACCCTTCATAAGCCGTTCAAAGCTAAAGTAGACAAGAGATGTAAAGACTTATATCTCTAATTTTCTGAGATTATCAGTCATGGTTCCTGATCTATCTGTAGTAGGGATATTCTACATGTTCATTGATGGCCTGGAGGAAACTTTACATGGGTCAGTTAAATCTACTAAGCCCATCATTTTGCATGATGCTATTGAGAGAGCTAGAGATCTCCAAGATGCCTTGCCAAAAGTAAAAGCAACTTTCCAAAGCAAGGCCCCTCACTCTTCTAAGGGGAAGGAACGAAAAATTTCTCCTCCTAAGGAGAGATCTCTGAAGAAACCTCTTGATATTGATCTCAGGAGGGAATTGAGGAAAAATAAATTGTGTTTCACTTCCCAAGAGTCATGGATACTAGGAAATAGATGTGTTGCTGGAAGGGCACACTATATAGAAGTCTTCTCATATTTTGAGGAGGAAGATGAGAATGATGGACCTAGGAGGGGTCATAGCATTGATGATAATGAGGAAGATCAAACACCATCCAGAGATAATAAGGGAGCCTTTGCTCCAACCAGTGGGAGTCTTGATTATTTGAGAGGAGTGCCTAAGTACTTGACCCTAAGAGTACAAGGTTCAGTCATGAATCAAAGATTATTTGTTTTGATTGACAGTGGGGCCACCCACAACTTTATTGATGCTCATCTTGTGCAAAAGAGAGGATTACCCACTAATACTTTTGAGGAATTTTCTTTCTTTGTCCCAAGGGATAGGACCATGAAATGCATGCAATATGTTCCATCACTTTCTGTCACTATGGGATCCTACACTTTGGTGGATCACTTCTTTGTAGTTGACATACCAAACACCAATATCATCTTGGGTGTCCAGTGTTTGATTACCTTGGGGAAGGTTACCACTGATTGGAAAGCTTTGCAGATGGAGTGGGTGGACTTGAAGAGTGGGAAAATACAAATGATTAAAGGCATGCACACTTATCCTTCATGTAATGTTTCCACACAAACAACAGAGATGGATTTGTGCAGTGGAAGAAAGGATCTCACAGTTCCCTCTCTCGTGTTCATGAGGATGCTGTAAGGGACATTCTTATCTCATGGAAAGCCACTTGGAATTCCAATAGATTCAGATCTCGTGGGAGAAGCCTCACAAACTGCTACTCCAAATCTAGATCCAACAAGGATTGGAGCAATGAGAGATCAAGCTACAATGTTGTGGGAGGAAGAGAAGGGGAGGATCAACCTTCCAACAAAAAAAATTGGCATGTGTAATGCCAAAGAAGCAATGAGCAACAAGAGAAGAACTCCCATGGATGTATTAGCAATGTTGTCATTACTGAGCAGTGTGGATCTTTATTGGAAATCTCAACTGCTTGTAGAGTATTCTAAAGATCTCCACACAGGATTGATATTGGATGGCATGCATCAAGAAGAGGGCTACTTAGTCCAAGGAGGAATCATATATTATCATCGTAAGGTCTTCTTGGCTAGAGCCTTTAAGCTCAAGCAAAAGATCCTACAAAGAGCATATGAAGAGTTCTTCCTCAGCCATATGTATTCAATGAAGATCTATTCCCCGATCATGAAGAGTTTTGATTGGGAAGGCATGAGAGAGGACTTACATCAGCACTTTCAAGAGTGCAATAGCCATGGAGGACTAGGGCAGCCAATGGAATCCTTGCAAGAACCAACTCAGCCAGATCTTCCTTTATTTAAGATGAAGGGAATGTTCATGCACAACTCCATGTGTGTGAAGAACCATGATGGTAAAGGATGTGATCATGATAAGCAAGTTGTATTTTCTGATCTATTACATTCCTTTGCCATGTTTTTGCAAGATGAGCCTCCTAAAGGGAGTGAGAGATCATGTGGATCTCATGGGTTGTTGGGGGTCAAGGCAAGTTTTGAACTTGGCCACTCCCTTGATGTGCAAAGGGAGATTCCTTTCCACAATGGGTGCTTCCCAAAGGCACCAAAATTATGTAACACTTTCGGCCATATTAAGGTGACTCATGTAGAAAAAGTATGGTGGGGATGCTACTTGCCACACCTAGATCTCATGAAGGCAAGTGTTTCCCTATGTTGCCATCACATGTGGAATTTTGACCCACCCCCACATGTTCAGATTTCAGTTTGCATTTATGTAGTATTGCTTCCAACATAGATGATATATTGGTATTTTTTATGGGGTTTTATGGTCAAAGGATGAGCAGTGTGTTTGTACCCCATGGCATGGAACTCCAACTTGTGCTTCATGATACATGTTTTAGATATAGCATTGCTCCAACTATGTTTATCTCTGTTGAGTTCCTCACTCCTGAAGGGTTGGACTATGCACATATTATGTTAGCTTTGGAGGAGTAATTTTTTATGTATTGGATTAATGAGCACTTGGCCCATGATGAAAAATTGATCCTTGATGGTGCCATCAATGGAGGAGGATAAGAACTACTGCTCTTACCCTATTAGTTGCTTGAGGACAAGCAACATTTTAGAGGGGACGACTGTAATGTTCCTGCTTAGCCATAGCTAAGAGGAGTATTCAATTTTTTTAAAATTTTTGTTGAATGAATAAATGAATAAAGGAGGACATGTAAAACTCCTGAAAATGTTGAATAAATCAATGCCCATGTGAACAAAGACAAATCAGGGCCATGTAAATAATCACTTGCAGGTGTGAAAGATGTTTTAGCTGAATACTGGGTCAACCTTGACCAAATCAACAACGCTATCTAGGTTCATTGCATCTCCAAAAGGGACAACGCAGTTCCAGAAGGAGGCCTTTCATGTGAAAAGGGCTAATTCATCAAGGTGGTTTATGGTTTTCAAAGGATTTCCATCTTATAAAAGGAGAGGGAGGGCAGAAAGAGAGGGTTGTTGATTGATCATATTTCTGAGTATTTGTCTTCTTAGACAAATACCATTCTTTGATGTTTAGTGGAGGATTGTTCTTGGAATTCCTATGCATGGATTTCAACTCTTCCCTTGAGAATTCTTGGAGGAGCATTCGTTGAATTGATCCATTATCAGGCTTGAGGCCAAGCTCTACTTTCATTAGCAGCACAGATCTAGTGAGGGTTTGACTACTTTTGCAAGCTGTAGCAAATGGAGTTTTAGATCTGTATAGATCTAGTTTGTTTAAGGAGCCTCTTCTCATCGAGTGTGTCCTTTAACTTCCTAGAAGAGTTTCTCTTCTCTTTACACTTTAGATCTACAATTTTACAATGGTTATCTATGTCATTTGAGCTACAACGTTGTTCCTATTGATGGACTGCATTATTTTGGTATGAGGATCTTCATGGTGTTTTGCTCATAGTTTAGATCAAAGATCTCTAGTGTTGGGCTTTTCCTTCCACTTGGTGATCCATGGATTAGCTTATTGATCCATGTTGTATTTAGATTTGATCCATTATAATGAAATGCTATATTCAGAAATTTACTGCAGCAACTTCCAGTTCTGCAACTTGTTTCTCAAATCTACTCTTATTTATGCATGATTTGGTCAAAAACCCAAGGGGATCTTGTAAAGAAAAACATCTAGTTTCCAGGTTTGATATAGATCTGATGTTTTATCTATAGATCTGTCCTAGATCTGAGTTGTAATTTACAGCTGCTACAACTCATGAAAATAACGTTGTTGAGCCTTTTCTGTTGATAAATCTATGTTGCAGCTCTCTTTTATGAAGCTACCTTGCTCTCTTGTCTCATGTAACTTACTGTATATTGAAAGAGCTTCACTTTACTTCTGATTTACTACTGTACATTCATTTATTGATTATATTTGATGGCCTCCTACTTATATTATCAAATACTGTGTTATTCCTGAAGCTTCTTGTTGTGCATAGCTGCAGCCCCTCTTGTTGAACATCATAAAACATTTTTAATGGCATAAATAGGATTATTTGTTTACATCTAATGATTCATTTTTATAAATTTTCAAAATCTTCCTCAAAATAATTCCCATAGACCATAGATTCATGCATATAAAATTCCACACAATCATGGAATAGATTAGAAACAAATCCTAGAATTTCCCTTTGGAATTTTGCAGATGCATTGCATAATCCAAAAGGAAGTACTTTGTAAGCATAAATTCCCCATGGATAGGTGAAATTTGTTTTGTCTTGATCTTTTAGAGCTACCTGGATTTGGTTATATCCACTGAAACCATCCAATAATGAAAAATACGTCTTCCCTACTAATGTATAAAGGACTTGAACTATAAAGGGAAGTGGAAAATGATCTTTCAGGATGGATTTATTCAATTCCCTATAATCGTTGCATACTCTCCATTTTCCAATTTTTTTTGGAAAAATCACTAATGGTGAGACCCATTGACTATTGAATATTGGATAAATGAAATTCATATTCGACCATTTTTGCAACTTCTCTTTAACAATCTCTCTTATATTTGGATTCATCTTCCACTGAGGTTGTCAAATTGGTATTCCATTTTCTTCAATATAGGTATGATGCATAAAAGTGTTAGGGTCAATTCCTTTCATATCAGTGTATTCCCATGTAGAGCCAGAGGAATGTTCTTGTAACATATTTATCAATTATTTATGATGAGATTCTTCCAAATTATTATTTATATTCAAAGATTTTCCTCGAAATATTTCTATTAAATAATTTCCAAATTTCTCCATAGAATGCAAAGCCAATTGACGAGATCAGAAATATTCAACCTTAATTTGTTCTTGAAAATGCATATCTTGTTCATAATATCAAGAATAATCATTATTATTCATCAAATTTAAAATTTGATATTCCTCATCTATTTTCGAAGTAGAAAATATTGGTATTATATAAAATTCATCATCTATCTAAACTTCACGTTCTAATTATATTATTATTTTTTCTAGAGGGTATAGTGTGAATTTATTAGTAGAGCTCCCACTCTGAATGGATGATATTTTTTATGCTATGCAAAGTATCCAAACTGATATAATAAAGTGTGCAAAAGGTTCTCCTTAAATTCCAGGTTAAACAATTAGTTTTGGCTTTGTTTATGAGATTTCTGTGTGAGGATTGATTAAGTAATTTATTTTTTTAACATTGTACAGCGGAAATGAACAGAAATAAACTTCACAAGAACATTACACTACAAATCGTTGACACATTTCACCCCTCCTGGGCTACATCTGCGGGCCCAAGGCTCCCCAATGGCATGTCCTTGTTGTATTAATTTCTCAAAATGGATGTACAAGTGAAAATAAGCCTCAATAGGAAAAAATATCTGTAAAATAAGCTTCAGAAGGTATGAAATAACCAAATAGGGCTTTTCATTTACATAAAATAGATAAAGAGAACCCAATACACCGCCTTCTCCATAATGGCCCTAATGGCTCCTTCATCTTACTTGAAGAAAAAACTTCTATAAAACATCTCTGTTCGACCTAAAACCTGTTCCAAACTACTCAGAATGTCTAAGAGACCCAAAATTGACTATATTTTCACCTTGTTTGGTTGAAAAATAAAGGATTTATGGAAAAAACAAATGTTTGCCTAATGTCCCCCAAAATCCTCCTCCAAAACTAGAGGAACTCCAGTTAGCACTCCAAATATGGAAATTAAGCCTGAGTTGGTGGACTCGTACCCCAGGTGTTAGCAATAAATATAACAGTTTGTGGTTGGGGACGTTCACATGTGTTGTCCGCTGAAACCGTCGGCCTTATCCATTTGTTAACTACCT
Source organism: Pinus albicaulis (assembly GCA_034641835.2). NCBI lineage: Eukaryota > Viridiplantae > Streptophyta > Pinopsida > Pinales > Pinaceae > Pinus > Pinus albicaulis. The sequence continues at coordinate 1,140,533,844 of CM076574.1, read as the reverse complement.
CCATAACCATTGAGATGTGGCATTAAATACATGTGACGTGGTCACATGTTCTGTGGTCTCCACCACCTTAACTGTTGGTTTATTTGTTGCAGTTTGGGAAACCCCACATCACAAGTGCTTGGTCACGTGTAGTATGGGCTAGTACTAAGGGGCTAGCCCTTTTTTTTTTTCTGCTGGAATGAATTTTATGGTTTAAATAAAACTCGGGGGCTATCATTATTAAGTAACACCCCCTTGGCACAATGGTAAATTGTTGCGTTGCCCAACCTGTGGTTTAGGGTTCGAAACTCGTAAGGCCTCAAAATTTTTATAACATGCTATTAACCATTGAACTAGGGCCACATGGTGGCCTCCGGACCTGCTACGTGGTAGCCCGTAATTGGTTCCAAAATTAAAAGTGAAATTAATGTCCAACGATCATCTGCCACTTATCAACAACTGATTTGCCCCTGTGGAATATTCCTAAAATATTCCTCGGAATATTTTTTTAAAATTTTTCCAAAATTAAAAAAGTCAACCTTGGTCAACATATTTTGGAGTTTACTCGGCTTTTCAAACCTTCATAACTTCTGCACATGACCTCATTTTTTAGAACCATTCACGATGACAGAATTGTAGCGACAAGACCTTCCAGGTCGCTCAGATTACAACCATTTCTGAGCACTTTCATTTTGGAGAATTTTTCATAACTTGGACATGATCTCCTGATCAACTCCCATTAGAGATAAACATATCACTAGATCTAGAACTTATGAAAGCACAAATTGTAGCTAACCATGGTCTTCCTAGAATCAATGGATCTCCTCCCAAATTATTCTTGGAAGTCAAAATCATAAAATCAATAGGATATTCCCAAGAACCTAAGGAGATATATACATATTATAACACACCATCTTGTTTAATAACATATCTATCTTAAAACTGTAACAATGTTGGTGTGTGCTGAATACTGGAAAGTTTTAATTGATCTAGATATTTTTAGTTTCTCCCAAATCGATCAATGTGTTTGGAATCTCGATGCGTTAATGTGTGATTTTACAATGGGATTTCCTCGATCTAGATATTTTTGTACTATTGGTTTTCCCATCACAATATCTTCAATTTTCCCAACTAAATGGATTTTTTTTTTTAATTTCTTTCTCTTTCCTTCCTGTTTTTTTAATGCTTAACTCCTTGATTGTTCTTCCAAAATTGGAATTTTCTTTGTAGCTTGTAACAGAGGAATTTTTATGCAAACATTCTTTAATTAATCTAGCATATCATATTCAGGAAATAATTTTTTGCTTTGTTCCTTTGTTTATTTTTATCCTTTCTGGAAAAGGTGGATATTGATCAGAAACTAAAGTTTTTTCCACAATGGGGGTTGAATTTATTAGAGTCTCATTAGAATGTACATGTGCAATTTCTTTCTAGGAAAATTCTTCTTGATTAAGAAATTTTTATTTCTCAAGCGGTTCATCTTCTTCCTAAATAAAAGCATATGGTAACTTATTTTCCAAAACTCTATTGAATCTAAGTTGGATATTACTTATATTTAATGGATTTATCATGCAAGATTGGAAATTTTGACCTTCTATATTGTAGACAGGTTGTGAAATTTTATTGTCTGGGTCCAGAAGTGGTTGAGCAGGTAGTTGATTATTTTTCAAGGGATATGGTGTGAGTGGTAATGGAAGTGGCTGATTAGGAGACTGAGTTTGTACTTGATATTTTGGAAAATAATTAGATTGAGGAGTATGATATGTAGCAAGGAAAATTTTAGGGGCGAATTTTAGCCCAAGGGCGAATTTTAAAGGGTTTAGAGTTTCGAGGGCCGATTTTTTTTATATAAAACCCATTTTGTATAGTTTTATATAGTTATCCCTATAACTATTTTAAAAATAATTAATTATTAGCTTTTAGCTGAAAAAATTAATCACGCATAAACATTAAACCTTGGAATTTGCCTCCCATTTTCTGGTTTGGACCGGATTTGAATTGCATTCGCCATGATTTACTGGGTTAGAGGGGGATTAGAGTGAAATTGGCCCCCATTTTTACTGGTTTGGGGCTTAGAAGTTGGAGGTGATTGGAATTTTCCATGACTTACTGGGTCAAAGGGGGATTGGAGTGACGTTCACCCCTATTTTTTACTGGGTTGGGGTTTGGAAGTTGGAGGTAATTGGAATTTGTGCTGGAAATTTCAATCTTCTAAGGTTTTCATCATGAAATGTGTCAGGATTTTGTGTAGGGAGGCTGATGATGAGGGAAAAAAGGCACAGTCTTATGGAGTTTAGACAACGGTGTTGAACTACGACCAATAATTATTATTTTGTATAAATTTTCCAGTCTGAATGCTTCTAAGTGTGCTATTGTAAGAGTGATGGTGAATGATGGTGCTCTATAAGTGATTGCTTCGAAGTATATGAGTCTAACAGTGTTGGTGACTACAAGATCTCTGTGGGTGATTACTTCAAAGTGTGTGAGTCTAACAGTGATGGTGAATGTGGGTGCTCTGTGGGTGATTTACAAGAGGTAAGCCATGGACTCTGGTTTTTTATTTGTGGGGTTTTTATTATTTTTCTTGGGTGTGGGTATACTTCTAGTTTTTTATTAGAAATTAGTTCATGTACCAATACTGAAGGAGAGACTACTAGCTTGTTGAACCATCCCTTGAAAGGGATAACCGTAATCTTCCACTACCCTCCCTAAAACCCACCAACAATCTATTTTTTCCTGCTGATGATAAACGATCTTAGTAGATTTCTTTGGCGCAATGCATTCGATTTTTGGAATTTTTTTTTTGTTACACACAACAATGCATTCGATTACCTGAGACTTGTAATTTATGGCCCTTCATGATTTGGATTTCTTGTGTTGTGTTGAAAATCCCATACAAAGACATGAGTATACATTCCTCTTGACACGATCCCTCCTTTACAAAACCGTTCATTAGTAGGTATCTAGGCCAAAGGTCCCACAAAGCTGTTCTGCCCCACCATTGCTTTTGAAAATGCATATATATTCTTTTCTGTTTCATCAACACACCAAAAACATACCATCTTAGGTCAATGTAGATGATATGGCTCAATGTTAGGTCCCTATATTACTAGTATAGTCTGTTATTTTTGTTAGTGTAACCCCATTATTGTTATTATTTTACCCTTGTAACCCCCATATTGTTATTATTGTGCCCTTAAATTATCATTTTTAGGTTGGCTAGGATTACATTGTGGCCCACTAGGATTACATTATGGCCCCATGGACTCCTATATATAGAAAGGAGGTTTTGTAATTTGAATCATCGAAGAATTATTCATTCATGTAATGTATTGGAGGTTACCCCATCGAAGTGTCTTATTTATATGGAATTGATATCTCTTTTCTTCTCTTTTTGGAGTTGGTTTCACAACATTTGGTATGAGAGCTTTCAGATTCTAGGGTTTCACTGCTCCAAAGAGGTCACCGTGGCATTTTCGCTATAACGTTTTTTATACGAAGGTTCAGAATCTGAAATTTTTAGAGTGAGAAGCCAAAATCTTGAGGAACATCCTCACACAATTTCATATCTTGGTTCATAATGTTTTCGGAGATATGATCTGTGCAAGTTAGGTCATTTTGCAGGCTCCCAAATTTAACCTAAATATGTCATCACGGTATTTTCGTAATAAATTTTTTTCTACGAAGGTTCAGAAGCTGAAATGTTTAGAGTGTGAAGGCACACTCTTGAGGAACATCTTTGAAAAATTTCAGATATTGTTTTTCAATATTTTCGGAGATATGATCTGTGGAAGTTAGGGCTTTATGAGGCTTCTGAATTTCATCTCAAAGAGGTGATCGTGGGAAAATATTCATAGCTTTCTCTCTGAACATCAAATTGGAATGCCGTAAAAATTTTCCGCAAGTACACAGACTGTAGTTTGCGATATATCAATTTCATAGCCAAAGGAGGAAACAATGACACGCGGTAAGTCATACAAGTTCACTCTACTGAACCAGTCCAAAATTGGGTCATTGTGGGATATTAGACATAACTTTGCCTTGAAGAATCCAAATCAGATTAGACCTGTGGCATTTGAAAGAAGCTTCAGAGGGATACTATAGGGCTGAATTTCACATATTTAAGATCTGCAATTTTAGATATAATTCAATTTCAATATCAAGCTCCTCAAAAGCAAGTAAAAGGTGTGTATTTTTTTTCCGAATTGCACAAGTCTTGTTTGAAGAATCAAATTGAATTGATTCCAAGGGCATATTGTAGAATAGATATCATTATTGGATTCTAAAATGGCCCCTAAAAAGAATTCAACACCCATTAGGCCTTTATAAATCTCTAATATGACTCATAAAGATGAAGAATGGCAACATGACATATCAAAATTACAAGAGCAAGTGCAACAAATTTCGCTCTCGCAAAGAGCAACAAAAAATGACATGGAAGTTTTGAAGAAAGGAGTGGAAACCAAGATGTATGGCTTGAAGAAAGGAATGGAATCTAAGATGGATGGTTTGAAGGATGGCATAGATGGCATGGAAGCTGGCATGGAATCCAAGATGGATGACATGGAAGCTAAGATCAATGATAAAATGGAAAACGTGAAGAATGATATAAAAGTAGACATGGAAGGTTTGACAAAGTTGATACAAGAAATGTTTCCTAATGGTGAAAAGATAGTAGAGGAAACTCATGATTAGAACAAAATAAATTTTAATCATGATTTCATAAAATCTAATGTTGGTGGGAAGAACCACCATATTCCAAAAATGGATATGAGGAAGTTTGATGGAAAGGATCCTGTAACATGGATACTACAGATGGAGCAATATTTTGATCTCCATAATGTGCAAAACACACAAAAGGTACGCATCGCAACTTTACATTTAGAAAAAAATACATTTGTATGGTATCGATGGCTTTGCTCCTGTAAAAAAATTGTCACTTGGTCAATTTTTACGGAGGAAATGATAGCACATTATGAGGATACAAAGAGCAACACCTTCTTTAGCCAATTGATAAATCTTAAACAAAAGGGTTTAGTGGGGGAGCACATTGAGGACTTCCAAAAATTGAATATAAGGGTAACTGATATTCCAGAGGAACACAAGATTGATCTCTTCATAGGTACTTTAAAGGATAGCATCCAACATGAAGTTCGTGTTTTGGAACCTGATTCATTGGAGAAGGCATTCAGGTTGGCAAGAAAAATTGAATGTAAAATTATGGCGACAAGGAAGCCTACCACTCACTTCTATAAAGAGGGAAGTGTTGCTACTCCTAGATTTCCACAACCTACAAGATTGACACCACAACAATTGGAAGAAAAAAGAGCAAAAGGGCTTTGCTACAGTTGTGATAGAAAATACACTAAAGGTCATAGGTGTGCTGAGAAGAAATTATTTTACATAGATTGTGAAGAGGAAGAAGAAAATGAACAAGAAGAGGATATACACCTAGAACCAACCCAAGAAGAGGAAGAAATTAGTCCGATCATATCGTGTAATGCATTGGCAAGAACTACCACTCCTCAAACTCTCAAGATAGAAGGACATATCAAGAAGAAAAAGGTAATAGTGTTGATTGATTTAGGTAGTCCCATAATTTTATTCATTGTAAGGTAGCCAAGGAATTGAATTGTTTCCTATACCTAGCACCAGAATGTCAAGTGATGGTTGCAAATGGAGGAACTATAAATTGCTTTTGGAAAATGCCATAATATCAAGCTAACCATGGGGGAATATGTATTGAATATTCCAATGTTTTCCATTCCTATGGGAGGTTCTCATGTTGTGCTAGGAGTACAATGGTTACAATCTTTGGGGACGGTAGCTTTTAATTTTCAAGAACCTTTCTTGAAAGTTATTTCAGAAGGAAAGGAAGTCGAATTACGAGGTATCGCAGGGAAGTCGGGAAAGATAATAAGATCTAATATCATGGCAAAGCTACTGAATAAATAACAACGAGGCGTAATTGCAAAATATAAGAAAGCTAACGATTAAGGATTTAAAACCTACAGTTAAGGAAACCAGGAAAGGGTAAAAGGAAGATGACAAAGCTCAAACTGTCAATATAGTCAGCAGATCAGGATTAAGGACTCCGAGATGGTTATAAAGGCATAATACGTCTTAAAAGCACAATCAGGGCTTAAACAGTGTTTAAAGCCACTAGATCAGCATAAAATTAGTGAAGGAGCCTCTGAATGCCACATCAGTGAGGCAATAAAAGCCAAAACTGCCACCTATAGGCTTATTTCCTCAAAATAAGACACCATGAATGCGCAGTCAGGGATATTTTTAAGGAGACAGCTCAACATTAACTGCCAACCTACCAAAAACCCTCAAAGTCAACAAAAGCAACTAAAGGTGATGAAATTTAATGTAAAATTGATTAAAACAGAGATGATCATTAAAAATCTTCTCCCTTAGGCCTCCCAAAAGTTAATACACCATTACTCTATATTAATTGAACAAATGAACCCTTCCTACACTCCACCTCCTCATTTTTCTATAAATACTTTTATAGAAGACAGTATAGAGGTTGGTCTTTGGATATTTGTTGCATGTAAATAGATTTTGAAGCTGCTGTAACTCTGTTTTGTAACTAAAGACACATAGGCTGAGATGAAAATTTTGTAGCTATAGAGACCCACTAGACTTGAAGATTGCAACTGGTTTGAACATCAAATACAAATAGTTGATTTATGGGATCCTGGTCTATGTCAATGGTGATGTGTTTCTCACTGTAATTGTCATTTTTCTTTATGTTTTCATTCTGTCCACTTTCTATGATAAAGAACAACAAATATAGATTAGGATTTACTCCTCAAGTACCCTAAATCTCACTGATAAATCTTTATCCTTTATGTTTTCTACTGATTGTTAATTTGAAGGTAATTCAATAGAGTATAATCAGTGAAGTGTTGGTAAGCCCATGTTTCCTGAGTACAACTTGAGATTTTGTCTTTGAATGTTGTTTGATATAAATGTTGATCATATTTCAAAGCTGCATGATCAAAGAGTAACAAGTTGACAATGTATAAAGCCACAGGCCTACATCCTAGAGATTGAATTCTGAATATTCTTGACACCTTCAAGGAGTTTCCATCGCCAAGTGGAGCCACTTTTAGCCATCAACAAATTTTGTTAGAAGCAAATGATGGCTAAAAAAAAGTCTTGAGCCTTCAAGAGATCATTTTCATAGAACATTTCTCACTCTTGAAGCCTTTTGATGCTGTCCAAGATCAGCAAGTAATCTTCATTGTTTTTTCATTAAGAAAAACCCAGCAAGGAGCAATGTTGATATTAAAAAAAAGGGACTGTTCTTACGCCATTTCCCATAATTTTCTAAAGCCTTTTTCACTCATTGTTTTCCCTTATTCAACCTTATTTTTCCCCTGAAAAATTCCTTTTCTCCTTCTCCTTTACCCTTCATTATCCTTAAAACTTCCCAAAATCCATTTTTAAGCTATGAAACTCCTTTTTATGGTTTAAAAACCCCTTTTTTTTCCCTATCAAAAGCTAAAAAACCCCTAAAAAACATTTTGTTGGCCTAAAAAGCACTCTTCTTTTGTAACATAAGCATTAGCCCCTTCCGGCTTAGCCCCAGACCCCTTCTCTGTCATGTGACCTAAATCCTACGACCTGGCACTAAAAACCTTTAACCCCTTCATCGCATTGGCCTTTTCCTTTTATAAACCCACTTTTTCTTTGTAAATTTTCCCCGATGGGATAAACCCTTTTCTATAGTCCCTGGTCATCTCCCCCCTCCACATGACCATTACCTCGCGCTAAGTACCAGACCCCTGGATCCCTTGCCTTTCCATTCCTCCCTTTTCCTCTTTTCCCTTTATCCCCGCCTTGACACTTTACGAAAAAATCCCAACCGTTGATCTTTAAAGATCAACGGCTATCACGCCTCTTCCCCTATCCTTCCTCCACCCAAATCCTACCATTCATTCACCCCGACAAATGAATCTCCACTGTTGATTCGTTAGATCCAATGGTTGTCATTTATTCTGTCACCCAACCTCCCTCCGGACCCACCCCCCACTTCACAAATCACTCCACCAATCTTACGATGACACGTGGCCTCCACTTACACAACTCTCTACGCACTTTCTCCATCTCGCCTGATCTACACCGTCGGATCTCATCCCCCTCATCCGATAGTTCTGGCGGCATATCACACAATTTTGCGCCCAAAGTTTAACACTCCAAATTCGTGTGATACCGGCAGTTTTCTAAAGGACAGGTGTCACGTAGTGTGTGGAATCGCGTTCAAACACGTTTAAACAACTTACCATTCATTTGTCGTGCGATAACCGCTCGCGGTATTTCCAAACCGCCTTTTCCCATTTTCGCTCCAATATTCAAATTTAAACATGTTTTTTGCAGGCTTTTTCCGCAGAAGCCCTTCGCCTGCATATTCACCCCCTCCACACCGCTTCGCCCCTTCGCTAGCCTCCTAAGTAGTTTTCCCCAAACTCACAGGAATTTATGTAATTTTTTGACATTTTTTGTAGGTTTGACAGCAATTTCCAAGGCCGAGAAGCCTCCTACGCTTCATAAAGAGATAGGGCCTGAGATCGTGACCCCTGAAAATCCAGCAATGCATAGTAAAATATTATGGGTTTTAGTCCATGGTCCAGTCGGTGCTATTTGAGCACTTTTCATAACATTAAACCCTCCGCTTGTACATGTTAAAGAAGAAGAACGGTGAAGGTTAAACTTGAAGATCAGAGATTTAGGGAAAACCCCAGAGATCTGAAGAAATAATCAATAATTAAAAAGACTAAATAAAATGGATTAAAAGGTTTTATCATGCAGTTTAAGGGTTTTTACACAGTGTCAGGAATTAAATATCAGAAAGCCAAGGATTAAGGATTTTAAACCTATAGTTAAGGAAACCAGGAAAGGGTAAAAGGTAGATGACAAAGCTCAAACTGTTAATACAATCAGCAGATCAGGATTAAGGACTTTGAGATGATTATAAAGGCATAATTGGTATTAAAAGAAGAATCAGGGCTTAAACAGTCTTTAAAGCCACCAGATCAACATAAAATCAGTGAAGGAGCCTCTAAATGCCACATCAGTGAGGAAAAAAAAGCCAAAACTGCCACCTACATGTTTATTTCCACAAAAGAAGGCACCATGAATGCAAAGTCAGGGATATTTTTAAAGAGACAACTCAACATTAACTGCCAACCTACCAAAAACCCTAAAAGTTAACAAAAGAAACTAAAGGTGATGAAATTTAATGTAAAATTGATTAAAACAGAGATGATCTTTCTAATTTTTCTCCCTTAGGCCTCCCAAAGGTCAATACACCATTACTCTGTATTAATTGAACAAATGAACCCTTCCTACACTCCACCTCCTCATTCTTCTGTAAATACTTCTGTAGAAGAGAGTATAGAGGTTGGTTTCTGGATATCTGTTGCATGTAAATAGATTTTGAAGCTGCTGCAGATCTGTTTTGTAATTGTAGACACATAGGCTGAGATGAAAAGTTTGTATCTGTAGAGACCCACTGGACTTGAAGATTGCAACTGGTTTGAACATCAAATACAAATAGCTGATTTATGGGATCCTGGTCTATGTCAATGGTGATGTGTTTCTCACTATAATTGTCATTTTTCTTTATGTTTTCATTCTATCCACTTTCTTTGATAAATAACAACAAATATATATTAGGATTTACTCCTGAAGTACCCTAAATCTCACTGATAAATATTTATCCTTTATGTTTTCTGCTGATCGTTAATTTGAAGGTAATTCAATAGAGTATAACCAGTGAAGTGTTGGTAAGCCCATGTTTCCTAAGTACAACTTGAGATTTTGTCTTTGAATGTTCTTGAAAAGTCTGCTAATTAAAGATTGAGCTAGAGAAGTTTATGGTTAGCCTTGTCCTCTGGTTTGTCTCCAACAGTTGCTTCGAAAAGTTCCCTTAAGAGTATGTTGAAAACAGGCTAGTTTGAAAGTACTTACCTCATCTTAGACTACTTTTTATGTTATCATGAATTTTTTCCTTTGTGAATATGCTGAAAGCAGGCTAAGTTAAAAGTATTTACTTGATCTTAAGTTGTTCTCTGTTTTTAAATGTTTTCCCTTGAAAGTATATCAAAAGCAGGCTAGTTTAAAAGTACTTACTTGATCTTACGTTACTTTTGTGTTTTTCCTTAAGAATATGTTGAACGCAAGCTACTTTAAAAGTACTTACCTGATATTATACTGTTCTTTGTTTCTTCACGTGTTTTACTTCTTTCACTTCATTTCTTACTATTTCATTCCATAAAATGAGCTTAAAGAGATCCTTTGACATAGATGACTTTCCCCATGGACCACTCTTGAACATTGTTGATTCAATTAAACCCTCTTATGACTCCATACCCTAATGGATTGATGTTGTTCCTTGCTTGTCTATCAACTGAAACATTCCTTCATTTACTTACACCTTCACCCTTCATAAAGACTTCCTTCATCTTCATGTTATCCTACCCAACCAAAACAAAACAAACAACCTTGTTCCTCATAACTAGCCTAAAATCATACTTTAAGCCTTAAATATCATATATTTGAACAAATATATAGAGATATCCCTCTCTGAATCTAGGATGGCTAGATTCTCAGATTCCAAAGTGGTTTTGATGTAGGCTCTGCAGTGTTTGTACTTTCAAATCTTGCAAACTACGAAGACCTAACATACTGGCGACCATACTAGGGAATTCTGAGTAAAATACCTAAAAATAAACACTTAGTATTCAGTGTAGTATAAGTAGTTTTCTTCAAGCACTACCAAGCATGTTGGTAATCATGATAGGGCTTGTCTGAATCAGTGGCAATCTAAGTTCTTCTTAGGATTCTAACAAACCCTTATCAAACCTTGGAGAAATAAGCTAGCTAAGCCATAGAGTAAACTCTGTTTGTCTCATCACTGTAGCTAAGTGCTGAAACAGATATAGGACACTCTCACAACCATAGGACTGTAAAAAGCTCAGGAAAACCCAAAACATTTCAGATTGGTATTCAAATCAATAAATGGTGGTGGACCATAAAACATTTTACCTCCAAAGGGCTAAAAATTTTCCACCTAGTGATTCCACTGGTCTCCAACATGCCTGTTACCTCTCCAGTCCTAGTAAAATTCCCTGGAAATGCATGGAAAAATCCCAATCATGCCGATGGTGGACAACAACTCATCTTAAAACATTTAAAATCTTGCACCTAATGAATCCACAACTCCCAAAAGAAAAAATGACTCCACTGGTAGAAGACTCTGAACTGGTTAAATCGACAAAATGACCTCTTTTCTGATTTACAAACATGATTCCGAGAATACAATGGAGATATGCCCCAATGAGTAGACGACATATCCCTGCGTTCCCACATAAAATGCCTCAAATAGATTCGGATAAAAACCTGCTTGTTTTTCAAGGTGAAGAGTTTGATGACCCTTTGTTACATCTCATCAAATTTGATATACATGTATGGAGGTTAAAGGTAGAATGGCATAAATACTGCATTATGAAAATGTTCATGTTGGCATTAGAAGGAAAAGTAAGGGATTGGTATGAATGGTTAAGGACTGGTAGTTTGTTTTCTTTAAGAGACCTCCACATAACATTTTATGATCATTATAAGGAAAAATCTTTGTACCTATCATTGAATACAAATTTTTGTAATCAAACTAAGGGCCTCATAGAATACCTTGCAGGCATTTATGAAGATTTAGAAAATTTACAACCCAGAAATCTCATAGCAACCATTCGTGAATTTCATACGCAATACAAGTACCATAAAAACCTAGAGGAATAAATTGAGGAAGAAATCAATCATGAAACAGAAGACATTCCTCAATATATCCCTGCAATCATAAACAAGGATTCATCATCCCCTTTAGCGGAGGCTCAAGAAGACATGCAGCCTCAAATTCGGTCTTCACAAGAGATAGAGGACTTTTGTACTTCTGTTCAAAGGAAAACATAAACATCTCCTCTTTTGACAAAAGAAAAAATAGATCAAATATTAAATGAACAACTAGTCTCTAAATTTTTTTACAAAAAAAACACTCTTGCCTATTCACCTAATGAACTCTGTTGTAAAACTCTAAAAATCTCCCTTGTAGATCAAAACAAGGTAAGACCTGCTGATAATCCAATATGTTTGATTGGTAACATTAATTACATTAATGATTCTCCTAATTTTGATATGTTTGATGATGATTTCCTCCAAACAGATAATTTTGCAGGACCATCATTAATAGATTTGTGGGAGAAAGAATAGTTCCACTAACTCCAAGAAAGTAATGAGCCAAAGCAGACTATTTATGATACTAATGAAGATAGTTTCAAGGATGCAGAAGAGGGTGAAGAACCTCTGAATCTTTACTCTGCTTCATTTCAGCTCATCAGTAACAGTTTCTATGTGATTGGGAATTAGTAGCCTTTCAGCTCAAAGGTTGAGGAGAAAAACAATGAAGAATTTCTTGAGCATGATGAATATAAGGAGCCTTCCCCTGAAAGGGTTGAGGTAATCAAAGAAACCCCTGCTCAAGAATGTAATGACCTCTTCACAGAGTTCAGTCCACTAAATCAGAACATACCAGGACTACAAGAGGACAGCATTGCCAAATATGATGAGTCCTCCAGTTTAGATAACAATGATGATGAGGAAGATTTTCTTTTTCAAAAGAATATTTTTCTTAATCCAGTGATAGAGGAAATAGTCCTGGTTGAAACTCATATTTCAAATACTCACAACTAGGTATTATTTGAAGATCCTTATGCTGATTTTTTGAAGACATTTGAAGAGGGAGTAAAGATTGCTAGGAGCAGTGTATTACCAAAAGCAGGAAATTTTTCTAGCATTGTTGCTAAAGAACAAATGAGATGAGAGTGGCCCTGTCTACCCAACATGCTCAAAGAGATGAGCAAAGACCAGTGATGGAACCATCTGATTGACTAGATGTATTGGAAAAGAGAGTTTTTCAACTAAACTTGTAAATATTTCAGAATTAGAATAGGTTAGATATGAAAGCAATAAACCTCAGCCTATGAGCATTTAGTTAGTTTCTTGTCTTTTGTTTTCAATTTGAAACAGAGAAAAATACAAAAACAACACAAAAGAGAAAAGAGGGCAGAAATAAAACAAGAAAGGTACAGCCCCATACCAAAAAGAAAAGAAAATCTGAAAGTGTACAAGCTTAAATAACACTACCAAAAACAACATTGTTATTTTATTCATACATCCTAATCATGACTAAGATAGATTTCAATTTTCTGTTGATAGGTTAGTGAAGAGGATTTGCCAAACTATTCAATCTTGGCTTCTCAGTAGAATAGATTAGGATAGAAAAACAATGGTTCAAACAAGCTGAAAACCTAAACTTGGAATATTGATGAAGTATTGGTTCTAATCTACTCAAAATATGAACCAAGAAAAAAGGAAAGAACAACTCAAAAAGGGTCAAAATTAGAGTTGCAAAAAGAATGAAGGATGTTGTAAATATTTTTAGATCTTAAGCCTTCACATTTTTGTTTCAAATTTCTGCAAATAAAGTCTATGTGCAGCTTGTACATACAACCATAGACACCATGGCAAATCAAATAGCCTAATCCTAATTTGACTATGTTTAAACTTCTGTTTTAGAAAATAGAGAATAAAATCTGCCAGATAGTCTAATCCTAGCAGATAGTAGCTTAGGTAGAGAATTTATGAGTTCATCAGTTTAATCTAAACTCATGGAAGAAATAAGGGTAGATTTAGATTATTTTTTCTTGTTTTCAAGAAGAATAAAATGTTGATGTTCACGGTCTGCAATTCCAAATGCACCTGCTGAAGAAAAAACGTTAGGAAGTAGGCTGTGTAGGTAGTTGTTTGGGAAATAATTTTGTTTGATATAAATGCTTATCATCTTTCAAAGCTGCATGATTAAAGAGTAACAAGTTGATAATGGATAAAGGCACAGGCCTACATCCCAGAGATTGAATTCTAAAGATTCTTGACACCTCTAAGGAGCTTCCATCCCCAAGTGGAACCATTGTTAGCCATCAAAAAATTTTGTCAGAAGTAAATGATGGCTAAAAATAAGTCTTGAGCCTTCACGAGATCATTTTCACAGAAAATTTCTCACGCTTGAAGCCTTCTGAGTCCAATATCAGCAAGTAATCTTCACTATTGTTTCATTAAGAAAAACCCACCAAGGAGCCATGTTGATATTAAAAAAAAGGACTGTTCTTAGGACATTTCCCATCATTTTATAAAGCCTTTTTCACTCATTGTTTGCCCTTATTCAACCTTCTTTTTCCCCTGAAAAATTCCTTTTCTCCTTCTCATTTACCCTTCATTTTCCTCAAAACCTCCCAAAATCCCTTTTTAAGCTATGAAACTCCTTTTTATGGTTTGAAAACCCCTTTTTTTTTCTATCGGAAGCTAAAAAAGTCCTTAAAAACCTTTTGTTGGCCTAAAAATAACTCTTATTTTGTAACACAGGCTTTAGCCCCATTCAGCTTAGCCCCCAGCCCCTTTTTCTGTCATGTGACCTAAATCCCACGACCTGGTGCTAAAAACCGTTAGCCCCTTCATCGCATTGGCCTTTTCTTTTTATAAACCCTCTTTTTCTTTATAAATTTTCCCCAATGTGATAAACCCTTTTCCCACTACCCCTGGTCATCTCTCCCCTCCACATAACCATTACCCCACGCTAAGTACCTGACTCTTGGAGCCCCGGCCTTTCCATTCCTCCCTTTTCCTCTTTTCCATTTATCCCCGCCTTGACACTTTACGAAAAAAACCCAGCCGTTGATCTTTAAAGATCAACGGCTATCGTACCTCTTCCTCTATCCCTCCTCTGCCCAAATCCTACCATTCATTTACCCCAGAAAATGAATCTCCACAATTGATTCGTTAGATCCGATGGTCGTCATTTATTCTGTCACCCAACCTCCCTCTAGACCCACGCCCCACTTCACAAATTGCTCCCCCAATCTTACGATGACACCTGGCCTCCACTGAAACAACTCACTGCACAGTTTATCCATCGTGCCCGATCCGCACCGTTGAATCTCATCCCCCTCATCTGACGGTTGTGGCGGCATATCACATAATTTTTGCGCCCGGAGTTTAACACTCCAAAGTCATGCGATTCCAGCAGTTTTCTAAAGGACAGGTGTCGCGTAGTGTGTGGAATCATGTTCAAATGTGTTTAAACCACTTACCATTTATTTTTCGTGGGATAACCACTCGCGGTATTTCCAAACCGCCTTTGCCCGTTTTCGCTGCAATATTCAAATTAAACTTTTTTTTGGTAGGTTTTTTCCATAGAACCCCTTCACCTGCATATTCACCCCTTTCGCATAGCTCTGACCCTTCGCCATCCTCCTAAGTAGTTTTCCCCAAACTCGCAGGATTTTATGTAATATTTTGTGGTTTTTTGCAGGTTTGAAGAAGAATGGTGAAGGTTAAACTTGAAGATCAGAGATTCAGGCCAAACCCTAGATATCTGAATATCTAATCAATAATTAAAAAGACTAAATACAGTGGATTAAAAGGTTTGATAATGCAGTTTAAGGGTTTTTACATAGTGTCAGGAATTAAATATCAGAAATCCAAGGATTAAGAATTTTAAACCTATAGTTAAGGAAACCAGGAAAGGGTAAAAGGAAGATGACAAAGCTCAAACTGTCAATACAGTCAGCAGATTAGGATTAAGGACTCTGAGATGATTAGAAAGGCATAATTAGTATTAAAATTAGAACCAGGGCTTAAACACTAATTAAAGCCACTGGATAAGCATAATATCAGTGAAGGAGCCTCTGAATGCCACATAAATGAGGCAATAAAAGCCAAAACTGCCACCTACAGGTTTATTTCCTCAAAATAAGGCACCATGAATGCACAGTCAGGGATATTTTTAAAGAGAAAGCTCAAAATTAACTGCAAACCTACCAAAAACCCTCAAAGTCTACAAAAGAAACTAAAGGTGATGAAATTTAACGTAAAATTGATTAAAATCGAGATGATCATTCGAAATATTCTCCCTTAGGCCTCCCAAAGGTCAATACACCATTACTCTGTATTGATTGAACAAATGAACCCTTCCTACACTCCACCTCCTCATTCTTCTATGAACACTTCTGTAGAAGAGAGTATAGAGGTTGGTCTCTAGATATTTGTTGCATGTAAATAGATTTTGAAGCTGTTGTAGCTCTGTTTTGTAACTAAATACACATAGGCTGAGCTGAAAAGTTTGTAGCTATAGAGACCCACTGGACTTGAAGATTGCAACTGGTTTGAACATCAAATACAAATAGTTGATTTATGGGATCCTGGTCTATGTCAATGGTGATGTGTTTCTCACTATAATTGTCATTTTTCTTTATTTTTTCATTAAGTCCACTTTCTCTGATAAATAAAAACAAATATAGATTAGGATTTACTCCTGAATTACCCTAAATCTCAGTAATAAGTCTTTATCCTTTATGTTTTCGGCTGATTGTTAATTTGAAGGTAATTCAATAGAGTATAACCAGTGAAGTGTTGGTAAGCCCATGTTTCCTGAGTACAACTTGAGATTTTGTCTTTGAATGTTCTTAAAATGTTTGAGCTAGAGAAGTTTATGGTTAGCCTTGTCCTCTAGTTTATCTCCAACAGTTGCTTCGAAATGTTCACTTAAGAGTATGTTGAAAGAAGGCTAGTTTAAAAGTACTTACCTGATATTAGACTACTTTTTATGATATTATGAATGTTTTACTTTGAGAATATTCGGAAAGAAGGCTATGTTAAAAATATTTTCTTGATCTTAAGTTGTTCTCTATTTTTAAATGTTTTCCCTTGAAATTATTTCAAAATCAGGCTAGTTTAAAAGTACTTAACTGATCTTAGGTTACTTTTGTGTTTTTCCCTAAGAATATGTTGAATGCGGGATAGTTTAAAAGTACTTACCTGATCTTAGATTGTTCTTTGTTTCTTCATGTGTTTTACTTCTTTCACTTCATTTCTTACTGTTTCATTCCATAAAATCAACTTAAAGAGATCCTTTGACATAGATGACATGTTCCATGGACCACTCTTGAACATTTTTTATTCAATTAAACCCTCTTATGACTCTATAGCCCAATGGATTGATGTTGTTCCTTTCTTGTCTATTAGCTGAAACATTCCTTCATTTACTTACACCTTCACCCTTCATAAATACTTCCTTCATCTTCATGTTATCCTACCCAACCAAAACAAAACAAACAACCTTGTTCTTCATAACTGGCCTAAAATCATACTTTAAGCCTTAAAGATCATATACTTGAACACATATATAGAGAGATCCCTCTCTGAATCTAGGATTGCTAGATTCTTAGATTCCAAATTGGTTTTGATGTAGGCTCTGTAGTGTTTATACTTTCCAATATTGCAAACTACGGAGACCTAACATATTGGTGACCATACTGGGGAATTCTGAGTAAAATAATTAAAACTAAACACTCATTATTCAGTGCAATATAAGTAGCTTTCTTCAAGCACTACCAAGCATGTTGGTAATCATCATAGAACTTGTCTGAATCAGTGGCAATATAAGTTCTTCTTATGATTTTAACAGACCCTTATCAAACCTTGGAGAAATCAGCTAGCTAAGCCACATAGTAAACTATGTTTGTCTCATCACCATAGCTAAGTGCTGAAAGAGATATAGGACACTCTCACAGCCATAGGAATGTAAAAAACTCAGGAAAACCCAAAACATTTCAGATTGGTATTCAAATCAATAAATGGTGGTGGACGATTAAACATTTTATCTCCAAAGGGCTAAACAATTTCCACCTACTGACTCCATTGGCCTCCAATAGGCCTATTACCTCTCCATTCCTACTAAAATCTCATGGGAATGCACGAAGCAATACCAATCATGCTGATGGTGGACAACAACTCATCTTAAAACATTTAAAATATTTCACCTGCTGACTCCACAACTCCCAAAAGACCAAATGACTCCACTGGTAGAAGACTCTGAACTGGTTAAATAGACACAATGACCTCTTTTCTGATTTACAACCATGATTCTGATAATACAATGAAGATATGCCCCAATTATTAGAGGGAATATCCCTGGGTTCCCACATAAAATTCCTCAAATAGATTCGGATTAAAACCTACCTATTTTTCAAGGTGAAGAATGGCATGAAGACTACCTTATGAAAATGCTCATGTTGACATTAGAAGGAAAAGCAAGGGACTGGTATGAATGGTTAAGGAGTGGTATTTTATTTTCTCTAAGAGACCTCCACATAACATTTTATGATCATTATAAGGAAAAATCCTCGTACCTATCATTGAATACAAGTTGTTTTAATCAAACTGAGCACCCCATAGAATACCTTGTAGGCATTTATGAAGATTTGGAAAATTGGGAACCTGAAGATCTCATAGCAGCCATTCATGAATTTCATACCCAAGACAACTACCATAAAAACCTAGAGGAATCAATTGAGGAAGAAATAAATCATGAAACAGAAGAGATTTCTCAAGATATCCCTGCAATCATAAACAATGATTCATGATCCCTTTTAACTGAGGCTCAAGAAGACATCTAGCCTCAAATTTAGTCTTCACAAGAGATAGAGGATTTCTATACTTCTACTCAATGGAGAACAGAAACGTCTCCTCCTTTGACAGAAGAAAAAATAGATCAAATATTAAACAAACAGCTAGTCTCTAAATTTTTTTACAAAACAAACACTCTTGCCTATTCACCTAATGAACTCTGTAGTGAAAATCTAGAAAGCTCCCTTGTAGACCAAAATAAGGTAAGATCTGTTGATAATATAGTATGTTTGATTGGTAACATTACTTACATTAATGATTCTCCTAATTTTGATCTGTCTGATGATGATGTCCTCCAAAAATAAGATTTTGCAGGACCATCATTAGTAGATTTGTGGGAGGAAGAACAATTGCACCAACTCCAAGAAAGTAATCAGCCAAAGAAGACTATTTATGATATCGATGAATAAATTTTCAAGGATGCAGAAGAGGGTTAAGAACCTTTGAATATTTTCTCTACTTCATTTCATCTCATCAGTAATATTTTCTATGTGATTGGGAATCAACAGCCTTTCAGCTCAAAGGTTGAGGAGGAAAAAAATGAAGAATTTCTTGAGCATGTTGAATATAAGAAGCCTTCCCCTAAAAGGGTTGAGGTAATCAAAGAAACCATTGCTCAAGAATGTAATGGCCTCTTCACAAAGTTCAGTCCACTAAATCAAAACATACCAGGACTACAAGGGGACAACATTTCCAAATATGATGAGTCCTCCAATTCAGATAACAGTGATGATGAGGAATATTTTCTTTCTCAAAAGAATATTTTTCTTGATCCAGTGGTAGAGGAAATAGTCCTAGTTGAAACTCATCTTTCAAATAATCACAACCAGGTATTATTTCAAGATCCCTATGTTGATTTTTTGAAGACATTTTAAGAGAGAGTAAAGATTGGTAGGAGCAGTGTATTACCAAAAGAAAGAAAATTTTCTAGCACTACTGCTAAAGAACAAATGAGATGGGAGTGGCCCTGTCTACCCAGCATGCTCAAAGTGATTAGCAAAGACCAGTCATGGAACCATCTGATAGACTGGATGTATTGGAAAAGAGAGTTTGTCAACTAAACTTTTAAATATTTCATAATTAGAATAGGTTAGATATGAAATCAATAAAGCTCAGCCTATGAGAATTTAGTTAGTTTCTTGTCTTTTGTTTTCAATTTGAAATAGAGAAAAATACAAAAACAATACAAAAGAGGAAAGAGGGCAGAAATAAAACAAGAAAGGTACAGCCCCATACCAAAAAGAAAAGAAAATCTGAAAGTGTGCAAGCTTAAATGCCACTACCAAAAACAACATTACTATTTTAGTCATACAGCCTAATCATGACTAAGATAGATATTAATTTTCTGATGATAGGTTAGTGAAGAAGATTTTCCAAACTGTTCAATCTTGGCTTATCAGTAGAATAGATTACGATAGAAAAACAATGGTTCAAACAAGATAAAAACCTGAACCTGGAAGATTTATGAAAAATTGGTTCTAATCTGCTCAATATCTGAACCAAGAAAAAAGGAAAGAATAGCTCAAAAAAGGTTAAAATCAGAGCTGCAAAAAGAATGAAGGATGTTGTAAAGATTCTCAGATCTTAAGCCTTCACAGTTTTGTTTCAACATTCTTCAAATAAAGTCTATGTGCAGCTTGTACATACAACCATAGACACTATGGCAAATCAGATAGCGTAATCCTGATTTGACTATGTTTAAATTTCTATTTTAGAAAATAGAGAATAAAATATGCCAGACAGTCTAATCCCGACAGATAGTAGCTTAGGTAGAGAATTTATGAGTTCATCAGTTTAATCTAAACTCATGGAAGAAATAAGGGTAGACTTATATTAGTTTTTCCTGTTTTGAAAAAGAATAAAATGTTGATGTTCAAGGTCTGAAAGTCCAAATGCACTTGCTGAAGAAAAAACGTTAGGAAGTAGGCTGTGTAGGTAGTTGTTTGGGAAATAATTTTTTTTGATATAAATCTTGACCACCTTTCAAAGTTGCGTGAACAAAGAGTAACAAGTTGAAAATGGATAAAGGCATAGGCCTACATCCCAGAGATCGAATTTTGAAGATTCTTGACACCTCTGAGCAGCTGCCATCCCCAAGTGGAGCCACTGTTAGTCATCATTAAATTTTTTCAAAAGAAAATGATGGCTAAAAATAAGTCCTGAGCCTTCAATAGATCATTTTCATAGAAAAATTCTCACTCTTGAAGCCTTCTGATGCTATCCAAGCTTAGCAAGTAATCTTCACTGTTGTTTCATTAAGAAAAAACTACCGAGGAGCCATGTTGATATTAAAAAAAAGGACTGTTCTTAGGCCATTTCCCATCATTTTCTAAAACCTTTTTCACTCATTGTTTGCCCTTATTCAACCTTCCTTTCCCCATGAAAAATTCCTTTTCTCCTTCTCATTTACCCTTCATTATCCTTAAAACTTCTGAAAATCCCTTTTTAAGCTACGAAACTCCTTTTTTATGGTTTAAAAACCCTTTTTTTTGCCTAGTGGAAGCTAAAAAACCCATAGAAAACCTTTTGTTGGCCCAAAAGGCACTCTTATTTTGTAACAAAGACTTTAGCCCCTTGCGGCTTATCCCCCGGCCCCCTTTTTTGTAATGAGACCTGAATCCCATGACCTGGCGCGAAAAAGCTTTAGCCCCTTCATCGCATTGGCTTTTTATTTTAATAAACTTGATTTTTCTTTATAAATTTTCCCCGATGCGATAAACCTTTTTCCCGCAACCCCTGGTCATCTCTCCCCTCCACATGACCATTACCCCGTGCTAAGTACCTGACCCCTGTAGCCCCCGCCTTTCCATTCCTCCTTTTTTCTCTTTTCCCATTATCCTCTCCTTGACACCTTACAAAAAAATCCCAACCATTAATCTTTAAAGATCAACGGATATCACACCTCTTCCCCTATCCTTCCTCTGCCCAAATCCTACCATTCATTCACACCAGCAAATGAATCTCCACCATTGATTCATTAGATCTAATGGTCATCATTTATTTCGTCACCCAACCTCCCTCTGGACGCACCACCCACTTCACAAATCGCTCCCCCAATCTTACGATGACACCTAGCCTCCCGTTAAAATACTCACAGTGCAGTTTCTCCATTGCTCCCGATCTGCACCGTCGGATCTCATCTCCCTCATTTGATGGTTGTGGTGGCATATCGCATAATGTTTTCTCTTGGAGTTTAACACTCCAAATTTTTTATGATGTCGGTAGTTTTCTAAAGGACAGGTGTCGCGTAGTGTGTGGAATCGTGTTCAAATGAATTTAAACCACTTACCATTTATTTGTCGTGCGATAACCACTCGTGGTATTTCCAAACTGCCTTTCCCCGTTTTCGCTCCAATTTTTGTAGGTTTTTTCCGCATAACCCCTTCGCCTGCATATTCACCTCCACCACACCGCTCCACCCCTCTACCAGCCTCCTGATTACTTTTCCCCAAACTGACAGGATTTTATGTAATTTTTTGTGGTATTTTGCAGGTTTGACAGCAATTTCCAAGGCCGAGACGCCTCCTACGATTCATAAAGAGACAGGGCCTGAGATCTTGACAACCTAAAAATCCAACAATGCAAAGTAAAAGCTTCCGAGTTTTATTCCACAGTCTAGTCGGTGCTATTTGAGCACTGGTCATAACATTAAACCCTCCTCCTGTACATGTTAAAGAAGAAGAACAATGAAGGTTAAACATTAAGATCAGAGATTTAGGGCAAACCCCAGAGATCTGAAGATCCAATCAATAATTAAAAAGACTAAATAAAGTGGATTAAAAGGTTTGATCATGCAGTTAAGGGTTTTTATACAATGTCAGGAATTAAATATTAGAAAGCCAAGGATTAAAGATTTTAAACCTATAGGTAAGGAAACCAGGAAAGGGTAAAAGGTAGATGAAAAAATTCAAACTTTCAATACAGTCAGCAGATCAGGATTAAGGAATCCAAGATGATTATAAAGTCACAATCAGTCTTAAAAGAATAATCAGGGCTTAAACAGTGTTTAAAGCCACCATATCAGCATAAAATTAGTGAAGGAGCCTCCGAATACCACATCAGTGAGGCAATAAAAGCCAAAACTGCCACCTATAGGTTTATTTCCTCAAAAGAAGGCACCATGAATGCACAATTATGGATATTTTTAAAGAGACGGCTCGACATTAACGGCCAACCTACCAAAAACCCTCAAAGTCAACAAAGGAAACTAAAGGTGACGAAATTTAATGTAAAATTGATTAAAATAGAGATGATCATTCGAAATCTTCTCCCTTAGGCCTCCCAAAGGTCAATACACCATTACTCTGTATTAATTGAACAAATTAACCCTTCCTACACTCTACCTCCTCGTTCTTCTATAAATACTTCTGTAGAAGATAGTATAGAGGTTGGTCTTTGGATATCTGTTGCATGTAAATAGCTTTTGAGGCTGTTGTAGCTCTGTTTTCTAACTGAATACACATAGGATGAGATGAAAAGTTTGTAGCTGTAGAGACCCACTGGACTTGAATATTGCAACTGGTTTGAACATCAAATACAAACAACTGTTTTATGGGATCCTAGTCTATGTCAATGGTGATGTGTTTCTCACTGTAATTTTCATTTTTCTTTATGTTTTGATTCTACCCACTTTCTCTGATAAAGAAAAGCAAATCTAGATTAGGATTTACTCCTGAAGTACCCCAAATCTCACTGATAAATATTTATCCTTTATGTTTTCTGTTGATTGTTAATTTGAAGGTAATTCAATAGAGTATAACCAGTGAAGTGTTGTTAAGCCCATGTTTCATGAGTACAACTTGAGATTTTGTCTTTGAATGTTCTTGAAAATCCTGCTAATTAAAGATTTAGCTATAAATGTTTATGGTTAACCCTGTCCTCGGGTTTATCTCCAATAGTTGCTTCGAAAAGTTCCCTTAAGAGTATGTTGAAAGCGGGCTAGTTTAAAAGTACTTACCTGATCTTAGACTACATTTTATGTTATCATGAATGTTTTCCTTTGAGAATATGCTAAAAGCAGGCTAAGTTAAAAGTATTTACTTGATCTTAAGCTATTCTCTATTTTTAAATGTTTTCCCTTGAAAGTATATCAAAAACAGGCTAGTTTAAAAGTACTTACCTAATCTTAGGTTACTTTTGTGTTTTTCCTTAAGAATATGTTGAACAGGGAAAATTTTAAGAATGGAAAATTATCTTGAAGTTTAAAAAATTGGCGAATCTCACTAGTCCTCAATATGAAAACTATAAAATGTTTATTGATGTATTTGTAAAATTATTCAAATTTATAATGATATTATATATAATCTCTATATAATGTTGGCTATTTTTAATGTAAAATAAATTTATATTATAAAATTTGGGTGAATCGGTTTTATAAAAAAATGGAAATTGGCGAATCTTTTTTTTGGAAAAACCATGGAAAATTAGCCAACCTGCGAATATTAGCCCCTAAAATTTTCCATGATGTTGAAAGCAAGCTAGTTTAAAAGTACTTACCTGATCTTAGATTGTTCTTTGTTTCTTCATGTGTTTTACTTCTTTCACTTCATTTCTTACTGTTTCATTCCATAAAATCAACTTAAATAGATCCTTTGACATAAATGACTTGCCCCATGGACCACTCTTAAACCTTGTTGATTCAATTAATCCCTCCTATGACTCCATAGCCCAATGGATTGATGTTGTTCCTTGCTTTTCTATCAACTAAAGAATTCCTTCATTTACTTACACCTTCATCCTTCATAAATACTTCCTTAATCTTCATGTTATTCTGCCCAACCAAACAAAACAAACAACCTTGTTCTTCATAACTAGCCTAAAATCATACTTGCAGCCTTAAAGATCGTATATTTGAACACATATATAGAGAGATACCTCTCTGAATCTAGGATGGCTAGATCCTCATATTCAAAAATGGTTTTTATGTAGGCTCTACAACATTTGTACTTTCCAATCTTGCAAACTATAGAGACCTAACATACTGGCGACCATACTGGGGAATTCTGAGTAAAATACTTAAAACTGAACACTCAATATTCAGTGCAGTATAAGTAGCTTTCTTCAAGCACTACCAAGTATGTTAGTAATCATGATAGGACTTGTCTGAATCAGTGGAAATCTAAGTTCTAACAGACCCTTATCAAACCTTGGAGAAATCAGCTAGCTAAGCCATAGAGTAAACTTTGTTTGTCACATCACCGTAGCTAAGTGCTGAAACAGATATAGGACACTCTCACAACCATAGGTGTTGTGTAACCAACTCCAAAAATAGAAGAAAAGAGATATAAACACCTTATAAATAAGCCACTTCGAGGGGACAACCTCCAATAACTTACATAAATGAACAATTCTTGGATGATACAATTTACAAAACCTCCTTTCTATATGTAGGAGTCCATGGGGCCATAATGTAATCCTAGTGGGCCACGATGTAATCCTAGCCAACCTAACAATAATAATTTAAGGGCACAATAATAACAATATGGGGGTTACAAGGGTACAATAATAACAATAAGGGGGTTACACTAACAATAATAAGGGACTATACTAGTAATATAGGGTCCTAACATTCCCCTCTCCTTCAAAAAAGTGTTGTCCTCAACACTTGAGTAGCCCTAGGTGCTTTTGTATAAAATTCTCATCCTCCCATGTAGAATATTTACTGGGTAAGTTCTTCCACTTGATGAGATACTCTGAAATTGATCGGTTACGTAGCTGACGAGTTCTTGTTTCTGTGACCGCTTCAGGTTCCAATATGATTTTTCCTTCCTCATCAAGTTCTGGCGATATTGTTTGAACTAGAAGATTTTCACCTATAACCTTCTTTAAGCATGAAACATGGAAAACTGGATGCACTTGTGAAGAAGCAGGAAGCTCCAATTTGTATGCCATAGTACCAATATTTTGCAACACCTTGTAAGTACCATAGTACTTTGGCGATAATTTATTATCCTTCTTAGCTTGCTTGAGGGACATTTGTTTGTATGGTTTTAGCCGCAAAAATACCCAATCTCCTACATCAAAACTTCTCTCGCTGCGATGTTGATCTGCCTATTGTTTCGTTCAATTTTGTGCCAAATTCAGGTTATATTTTAAGAGTTGGTGAACTTCTTGTTGATGCTCGATGTGATCTTCCACTACTTGAACCTTCGAATTTTCCCTTAAAGATGATGTGATGGATGGTGGATGATATCGATAAAGTGCCATAAATGGGGTCATTTGTGCTGCAAGTATGGAAAGAAGTGTTATACCACCATTCAGTGAGAGGTAACCACTTGACCCATTGTGTTTCTTTATCAGATACAAAAAAACTAAGATATCCTTCCAAACATTTATTTACTATCTCAGTTTGACCATCATATTGAGGATGATAAGATGAGCTATGAGCTAATTGAGTACCCAAACAAGAAAATAAGTCTGTCCAAAAATTTCCAGTAAAAATGGGATCTCTGTCGCTCAGAATAACCCTTGGGCTTCCATGTAGCTTTTGAATTGTGTCCATAAATGTAGTAGCAGTTGTACCTGCTTTAAATGGATGAGATAATATACAAAAGTGAGCATACTTGGTAAGTCTATCAACTACCACCATGATGATACTCTTTCCTTCGGACTTAGGTAAACCTATGATAAAATCCATTGAAATCTCCTCCCAACGTTGACTTGGAATGGATAAAGGTTTTAGAAGTCCCAGGATCTTAATTTTCTCAACTTTATTCTGCTGGCAAACAAAACATTTCGCCACAAAATTTTGAATATCAGTTTTAAGGCCATCCCAAAAAAATTATTTCTTCACCCTGTGGTAAGTTTTTAAAAATCCTGAGTGTCCTCCTAAAGGATAAGTGTGCAATTCCAAAAGAATATTTTGTTTTATTTAGGAATTCTTACAAATATAATAGCGATCTTTGTACCATAACAAATCATTTTTCCAACTAAATGTATCAGATGTATTAGGATCTTGCTGCAACTTTTGAATGAGTGTCCATACATCTTCTTCCTTCTTCCATTCATCTCTTGCTTCGGTTATCCAATTTGGTTGGATAATAGAAATGGCACAAAGAAATTCTTCCACCTCTTCATTCTTTCTTGAGAGTGCATCTGCAACAACATCAAGCTTTCCTTTTTTGTAGATTATTTCAAATTCATAACACAACATCTTTGTGACCCATTTTTGTTGCTCTTCTGAAGATAGTCTTTGTTCCAAAAACTGTTTAAGACTATCATGATCATTTTTTACCTTGAAGTGTCTTCCCATTAGGTAAGTTCACCATTTCTTTAGTGCATGCAATATTTCTAACATTTCCTTTTCATGAATAGGTTTTTGTAAATACTTTCCTTTGATTGTACGACTTTCAAAAGAAATGGGTCTTCCTTCCTGCATTAAAACAACACCAATTCCATTTCCCGAGGGATCACATTCCACAATAAAGGTTTTTGTGAAGTCTGGTGTAGCTAAGACCAGTGCTAGGCACATTGCCTCTTTAAGATGTTCAAAGGCCTTAGTTGCTTCAGGAGTCCATGAAAATGCATATTTATTCAATAATGTTGTTAGAGGTGCTCCTATTCTCCCATAATTCTTAACAAACCTGCGATAATACCTGTTAACCCGAGAAATCCTCGCAACTGCTTTATGGTTGTGGGGACTTTGCATTCCTTAATGGCTTTAATTTTTTTAGAGTCTACCTTAACACCCTCGTGAGATACAATATGACCCAAATATTCCACCTTTTGTACTCCAAAGAAACATTTGGATGTTTTTGCATATAATTGTTTCTCCTTCAATAATTTGAGCACCCTCTCAACATGTTCAACATGATCCTTCCAAGACTTGTTGTCGATTAGTATATCATCAAAAAAATACTAGCACAAATTTCCTACAGAAGGGTTTGAAAATGGAATTCATCAACCCTTGAAATGTAGAAGGTGCATTGGTAAGGCCAAAAGGCATGACCAAAAATTCATAATGATCCTCATGAATTTGAAATGCTATTTTTGGAATATCTTCAGTCTTCATTCTATTTTGATGATATCCTGAACGAAGATCCAACTTGGTAAAATAAATTTCTCCATGTAATTCATCCAATAATTCATCAATCATAGGAATGGGAATTTTATCTTTAATGGTGAGCTTATTGAGCTCCGTATAATCCGGGCACATGTGCCATGATCCATCCTTCTTATGTACCAATACTACAGCAGCAGAGAAAGAACTTTGACTACGTTGAATTATACCTGCCTCTAACATTTCTGCAATCATACGTTCAATTTTTCTCTTTTGGACATAAGGATATCTATAAGGCCTGATGTTTTGAGGAACGCTTCCTGGAATCAAATGAATAGCATCATCATGATCATGAATAGGTGGGAGTCCTTTGGGAGTTTCGAAAACCTTGGAATGATTGTCCAAGACATGTTGGAGATCTGCAAAAATAGATGATTTGGATGTTGGAACTTCTAGTGAACATAATTGTGCAATTATGCCTCGTTTTTCTTTCTTTAGAAGATTTTTCATGACATTAGAGCTTATAATATTTCCTGTCTTCCCTGCAATACCCCATAATTTGACTTCCTTTCCTTCTGAAAAAAGTTTCAAGAAAAGTTCTTGAAAATTAAAAGTTACCGTCCCCAAATATTGTAAGCATTTTACTCCTAGTACAACATCAACACCTCCCATAGGAATGGAAAGCATTGGAATATTCAATACATATCCCCCCATGGTTAGCTTGATATTATGGCATTTTCCAGAGCAATTTATAGTTCCTCCATTTGCAATCGTCACTTGACATTCTGGTGTTGGGTATAGGAAACAATTTAATTCCTTGCGTACCTTACAATGAATAAAATTATGGGTGTTGCCTGAATCAATCAACACTATTACCTTTTTCTTCTTGATATATCATTCTATGTTGAGAGTTTGAGGAGTGGTGATTCCTTCCATTGCATTACACAATATGGTCAGAGTCATTTCTTCCTCTTCTACGATCGGTTCTTGGTGTATATCCTCTTCTTGTTCATTTTCTTCTTCCTCTTCACAATCTATGTAAAATAATTTCTTCTCAGCACACTTATGACCTTCAGCGTATTTGATATCACAACTATAGCAAAGCCCTTTTGCTCTTTTTTCTTCCAATTTTTGTGGTGTCTACCTTGTAGGTTGTGGAAATCTAGTCATAGCAACACTTTCTTCTTTATAGAAGTGAGTGGTAGGCTTCCTTGTCGCCATAATTTCACATTCAATTTTTCTTGCCAACCTAAATGCCTTCTCCAATGAATCAAGTTCCAAAATGCGAACTTCATGTTGGATGTTATCCTTTAAAGTGCCTATGAAGAGATCAATCCTGTGTTCCTCTGGAATATCAGTTACCCTTATATTCAATTTTTGGAAGTCCTCAATATGCTCCCCCACTAAACCCTTTTGTTTGAGATTTATCAATTGGCTAAAGAAGGTGTTGCTCTTTGTATCCTCATAATGTGCTATCATTTCCTCCGTAAAAATTGACCAAGTGACAATTTTTTTATGGGAGAAAAGCCATTGATACTATACAAATGTATTTTGTTCTAAATGTAAAGTTGCGATGCGTACCGTTTGTGTGTTTTGCACATTATGGAGATCAAAATGTTGCTCCATCTGTAGTATCCATGTTACAGGATCCTTTCCATCAAACTTCCTCATAACCATTTTTGGAATACGGTGGTTCTTCCCACCAACATTAGAGTTTATGAAATCATGATTAACATTTATTTTGTTCTCATCATGAGTTTCCTCTACTATCTCTTCACCATTAGGAAACATTTCTTGTATCAACTTTGTCAAAACTTCCATGTCTACTTTTAGATCATTCTTCATGTTTTCCATTTTAGCTTCCATGTCATCCATCTTAGATTCCATGCCAGCTTCCATGCCATCTATCTTAGATTCCACGTCTTTCTTCAAACCATCCATTTTATTCCTCAAACCATCCATATTATTCTTCACACCATCCATCTTCACTTCCACGCCTTTCTTCAAAACTACCATTTCATTTTTTGCTGCTCTTTGCGAGAGAGAAATTTGGTGCACTTGCTCTTGTAATTTTGATAGATCATGTTGCAATTCTTCATCTTCATGAGTCATAGTAGAGCCTTATGAAGGCTTAATGGGTGTTGAATTATTTTTATGGGGCATTTTTTAGAACCCAATACTGATATATATTCTACAATATTCCCTTGGAATAAATTCAAATTGATTCTTCAAACAAGACTTATGCAATTCGGAAAACAAAATACACACCTTTACCTTGATTTTGAGGAGGTTGATATTGAAATTGGATTATGTCTGTGATTGCGGATCTTCTATATCTAAAATTCAGCATAGAAGTATCCCTATGAATTCTCTTTTTAATTCCACAGGTATAACCTGATTTGTATTCTCCAAGACAAAGTTATGTCCAATCTCCCACAATGACCTAATTATGGACTAGTTCAGTAGAACGAAATTTTACGACTTGCCATGTGTCACTTTTTCATCCTTCAGCTCTAAAATTGATAGCCAAGAAACTACAGTCTGTGTACTTGCGACCACTATTTATAGCACTCCAATATGATTCTCAGATAGAGAGTTATGAAACTTTTCCCACGATCACCTCTTTGAGATGAAATTCGAGAGCCTGAAAAAGCACTACATTCCATAGATCATATCTCCAAAAATATTGTGAACCAAGCTCTAAAATTTTTTGAGGAGTTTCCTCAGGATTTCAGATTCGCACCCTAAAAATTTCATATTCTTAACCTTCGTATAAAAAAATTTATAGCAAAACTTCCACGATGACCTGTTCAGAGAAGCAAAACCCTGGAATCCAAAGCTCTGATTCCAAATGTTGTGTAACCAGCTCCAAAAATAGAAGAAAAGAGATATCAACGCCTTAGAAATAAGCCACTTCAAAGGGGAAACCTCAAATACATTCCATAAATAAACAATTCTTGGATGATAACATTTACAAAACCTCCTTTCTATATATAGGAGTCCATGGGGCCGTAATGTAATCCTAGTGGGCCACAATGTAATCCTAGCTGACCTAACAATAATAATTTAAGGGCACAATAATAACAATATGGGGGTTACAAGGGTACAAAAATAACAATAAGGGGGTTACACTAACAATAATAAGGGACTATACTAGTAATATAGGGACCTAACAATAGGACTGTAAAAAACTCAGGAAAACCCAAAACATTTCAGATTGGTATTCAAATCAATAAATGGTGGTGGAACATAAAAATTTTTACCTCCAAAGGGCTAAATATTTTCCGCCTGGTGACTCCACTGGCATCCAATAGGCCTATTACCTATCCAGTCCTAGTAAACTCCCCTAGGAACACATGGAGCAATCCCAATCATGTTGATGGTGGACAACAACTCATCTTAAAACATTTAAAATCTTTCACCTGGTGACTCCACAACTCCCAAAAGACCAAATGAATCCACTGGTAGAAGGCTCTGAACTGGTTAAATAGACACAGTGACCTCCTTTTTTATTTACAAACATGATTCTGAGAATACAATGAAGATATGCCTCAATGAGTAGAGGGCATATCCCTGGGTTCCCACATAAAATGCCTCAAATAGATTGGCATAAAAACCTGCCTATTTTTCAGGGTGAAGAGTTTAATGACCCTATGTTACATCTCATCAAATTTCATATGCATGTATGGAGGTTAAAGGTAGAATGGCATGAAGACTTCCTTATGAAAATGTTCATGTTTACATTAGAAGGAAAAGAAAGGGATTGGTATGAATGGTTAGGGACTGGTAGTTTGTTTTCTCTAAGAGACCTCCACATAACATTTTATGATCATTATAAAGAAAAATCCCCGTAGCTATCATTGAATACAAGTTGTTTTAATCAAACTAAGGGCCTCATAGAATACCTTGCAGGCATTTAAGAAGATTTAGAACACCGGCAACCCGAAGATCTCATAGCAGCCATTCATGAATTTTATACCCAAGAAAACTACCATAAAAACCTAGACGAATCAATTGAGGAAGAAATCAATCATGAAACATAATACATTCCTCAAGATATCCCTGCAATCATAAACAATTATTCATCATCCCATTTATTTGAGGCTCAAGAAGACATCCAGCCTCAAATTTAGTCTTCACAAGAGATAGAGGAATATTGTACTTCTGCTCAAAGGAAAACAGAAACATCTCCTCCTTTGACATAAGAAAAAATAGATCAAATATTAAACAAACAACTAGTCTCTGAATTTTTTTACAAAACAAACACTCTTTCCTATTCACCTAATGAACTCTGTTGTAAAAATCTAGAAAGATCCCTTGTAGATCAAAATAAGGTAAGACATGCTGATAATATAGTATGCTTGATTGGTAACATTACTTACATTAATGATTCTCCTAATTTTTATATGTCTGATGATGATGTCCTCCAAACAAAAGATTTTGCAAGACCATCATTAGTAGATTTGTGGGAGGAAGAACAGTTCCACCAAATCCAAGAAAGTAATGAGCCAAAGCAGACTATTGATGATACTGATGAAGAAATTTTCAAGGATGCAGAAGAGGGTGAAGAACCTTTGAATATTTTCTCTGCTTAATTTCAGCTCATCAGTAAGAGTTTCTATGTGATTTGGAATCAACAACCTTTCAGCTCAAAGGTTGAGGAGGAAAACAATGAAGAATTTCTTGAGCATGATCAATATAAGGGGCCTTCCCCTGAAAGGGTTGAGGTAATCAAAGAAACCCCTGCTCAAGAATGTAATGACCTCTTCACATAGTTCATTCCACTAAATAAGAACATACTAGGACTACAAGAGGACAACATTGCCAAATATGATGAGTCCTCCAATTCAGATAACAATGATGATGAGGAAGATTTTCTTTCTCAAAAGAATATTTTTTTTGATTCAGTTGTAGAATAAATAGTCCTGGTTGAAACTCATCTATCATATACTCACAACTACGTATTATTTCAAGATCACTATGCTGAATTTTTTGAAGACATTTGAAGAGGGAGTAAAGATTGCTAGGAGCAGTGTATTACAAAAAGCAAGAAAATTTTCTAGCACTGCTGCTAAACAAAAAATGAGATGGGAGTGGCCCTTTCTACCCAGCATGCTCAAAGAGATGAGAAAAGACCAGTCATGAAACCATCTAATTGACTGGATGTATTGGAAAAGAGAGTTTGTCAGCTAAACTTGTAAATATTTCAGAATTAGAATAGCTTGGAAAGGAAAGCAATAAAGCTCATCCTATGAGCATTTAGTTAGTTTCTTGTCTTTTTTTTTTCAATTTGAAACAGAGAAAAATACAAAAACAATACAAAGGAGAAAATATGGCAGAAATAAAACAAGAAAGGTATAGCCCCATACCAAAAATAAAAGAAAATTTGAAAGTGTGCAAGCTTAAATGCCACTACCAAAAACAACATTGCTATTTTAGTCATACAACCTAATCATGACTAAGATAGATTTCAATTTTCTGATGATAGGTTAGTGAAGAAGATTTTCCAAACTATTCAATCTTGGATTATCAGTAGAATAGATTACGATAGAAAAACAATGGTTCAAACAAGATGAAAACCTAAACCTAGAAGATTGATGAAGTATTGGTTCTAATCTACTCAAAATCTGAACCAAGAAAAAAGGAAAGAATAGCTCAAAAAAGGTCAAAATCAGAGCTGCAAAAAGAATGAAGGATGTTGTAAAGATTTTCAGATCTTAAGCCTTCACAATTTTGTTTCAAATTTCTGCAAATAAAGTCTATGTGTAGCTTGTACATATAGCCATAGACACCATGGAAAATTAGATACTGTAATCCTGATTAGACTATGTTTAAATTTCTGTTTTAGAAAATAGAGAATAAAATCTGCCAGACGATCTAATCCTGGCATATAGTAGCTTAGGTAGAGAATTTATGAGTTCATCAGTTTAATTTGAACTCATGAAAGAAATAAGGGTAGACTTAGATTAATTTTTCCTATTTTCAAAAATAATAAAATGTTAATGTTCAAGGTCTACAAGTCCAAATGCACCTGCTGAAGAGAAAACGTTAGGAAGTAGGCTGTGTAGGTAGTTGTCTAGGAAATAATTTTGTTTGATATAAATGCTAATCATCTTTCAAAGTTACATGATCAAAGAGTAACCAGTTGAAAACGGATAAAGGCACAGGCCAAGGAGGTGCCATCCCCAAGTCGAGTCACTGTTAGCCATCAAGAAATTTTTCCAGAAGCAAATGATGGCTAAAAATAAGTCCTGAGCCTTCAAGAGATCATTTTCACAGAAAATTTCTCATTCTTCAAGCCTTCTGATGTTGTCCAAGCTCAGCAAGTAATCTTCATTGTTGTTTCATTAAGAAAAACAGACCAAGGAGACATGTTGATATTAAAAAAAAGGACTGTTCTTAGGCCATTTATCATCATTTTCTAAAGCCTTTTTGACTCATTGTTTTCCCTTATTCAACCTTATTTTTCCCCTAAAAATTATCTTTTCTCCTTCTCATTTACCCTTCATTATCCTTAAAAATTCCCAAAATCCCCTTTTAAGCTATGAAACTCCTTTTTGTGGTTTAAAAACCGCTTTTTTTTTTCCTATCGGAAGCTTAAAAACCCCTAAAAAACCTTTTGTTGGCCTAAAAAGCACTCTTCTTTTGTAACATAGGTTTTAGCCCCTTTTGGCTTAGCCCCCAGCCCCCTTTTCTGTGATGTGACCTAGACCCCACGACGTGGAACTAAAAACCTTTAGCCCCTTCATCGCATTGCCCTTTTCTTTTTATAAACCCGCTTTTTCTTTATAAATTTTCCCCGATGCGATATACCCTTTTCCCGTAGCCCCTGGTCATCTCTCCCGTCCACAT
Organism: Pinus albicaulis; assembly: GCA_034641835.2. NCBI lineage: Eukaryota > Viridiplantae > Streptophyta > Pinopsida > Pinales > Pinaceae > Pinus > Pinus albicaulis. Next base: position 1,140,499,427 of record CM076574.1, on the reverse strand, counting down.
GAGCATTACCCCACGCTAAGTACCTGACCCTTGGAGCCCTCACCTTTCCATTCCTCCATTTTCCTCTTTTCCATTTAATCCCGCCTTGACACTTTACGAAAAATTCCCAACTGTTTATCTTTAAAGATCAACAGCTATCACGCCTCTTCCTCTATCCTTCCTCTACCCAAATCCCGCCATTCGTTCACCCCAGCAAATGAATCTCCACTGTTGATTCGTTAGATCCGACGGTCGTCATTTATTCCATCACCCAACCTCCCTCTGGACCCACCCCCCACTTCACAAATCACTACCCCAATCTTACAATGACACCTAGCCTCCACTTAAACAACTCACCGTGCAGTTTCTCCATCACTCCCGATCCGCACCGTCGGATCTCATCCCCCTCATCCGAAGATTGTGGCGGCATATCGCATAATTTTTGCGCCCGAAGTATAACACTCCAAAGTCGCGTGATACTGACGATTTTCTAAAGGACAAGCATCGCGTAGTGTGTGGAATTTCATCCAAATGTGTTTAAACCACTTACCATTTATTTGTCACGCGATAACCGCTCACGGTATTTCAAAATCGCCTTTTCCCATTTTCGCTCCAATATTCAAATTTAGACCTATTTTTTGCAGGTTTTTTCCACAGAACCCCTTCGCCTACATATTCACCCCCTCAGCACTGCTCCGCTCCTCCGCCAGCCTCCTAAGTAGTTTTCTCCAAACTCACAGGATTTTATGTAATGTTTTGTGGTTTTTTGCAGGTTTGACAGCAATTTCCAAGGCCAAGAATCGTCTTATGGTTTATAAAGAGACAGGGCCTGAGATCGTAACCCCTGAAAATCCAACAATGCAGATTAAAAGCTTCCGAGTTTTAGTCCATGATCTAGTCGGTTCTATTTTAGCACTGCTCATAACATTAAAGCCTCCACTTGTACATGTTAAAGAAGAAGAACGGGGAAGGTTAAACTTGAAGATCATATATTTAGGGAAAACCCTAGAGATCTGAAGATCTAATCAACAATTAAAAAGACTAAATACAGTGGATTAAAAGGTTTGATCATGTAGTTTAAGGGTTTTTACACAGTGTCAATAATTAAATATCAGAAAACCAAGGATTAAGGATTTTAGACCTATATTTAAGGAAACCAGGAAAGGGTAAAAGGCTGATGACAAATCTCAAACCGTTAATACAGTCAGCAGATCATGATTAAGGACTCCGAGATGATTATAAAGGCATAATCAATCTTAAAAGCAGATTCAGGACTTAAACATTGTTTAAAGCCACTAGATCAGCATAAAATCAGTGAAGGAGCCTCTGAATGCCACATCAGTGAGGAAATAAAAGTCAAAATTGCCATCTATAGGTTTATTTCCTCAAAATAAGGCATGATGAATACATAGTCAGGGATAGTTTTAAAGAGACAGCTCAACATTAACTGCCAACCTACCAAAAACCCTCAAAGTCAACAAAAGCAACTAAAGGTGATGAAATTTAATGTAAAATTGATTAAAAAAAAGATGATCATTTGAAATATTCTCCCTTAGGCCTCACAAAGGTCAATACACCATTACTCTATATTAATTGAAAAAATGAACCCTTCCTACACTCAACCTCCTCATTCTTCTATAAATACTTATGTAGAAGACAGTATCAAGGTTGGTATTTGGATATCTGTTGCATGTAAATAGCTTTTGAATCTATTGTAGCTCTGTTTTGTAATTGAAGATACATAAGCAGAGATGAAAAGTTTATAGTTGTAGAGACCCATTGGACTTGAAGATTTCAATTGGTTTGAACATCAAATACAAATAGTTGATTTATGGGATCCTGGTCTATGTCAATGGTGATGTGTTTCTCACTGTAATTGCTATTTTTTTTTATGCTTTCATTCTATCCACATTCTCTTATAAAGAACAGTAAATATAGATTAGGATTTACTCCTAAAGTACCCTAAATCTCACTGATAAATCTTTATCCTTTATGTTTTCTGTTGATTGTTAATTTGAAGGTAATTCAATAAAGTATAATCAGTGAAGCGTTGGTAAGCCCATGCTTCTTGAGTACAACTTGAGATTTTGTCTTTGAAATTTCTTGAAAAATCTTCTAATTAAAGATTGAGCTAGAGATGTTTATGGTTAGCCGTGTCCTCTGGTTTATCTCCAACAATTTCTTCAAAAAGTTCCCTTAATATTATGTTGAAAGCAGGCTAGTTTAGAAGTACTTACTTCATCTTAGACTACTTTTTATATTATCATGAATGTTTTCCTTTGAGAATATGCTGAAAGTAGGCTAAGTTAAAAGTATTTACTTGATCTTAAGTTGTTCTTTGTTTTTAAATTTTTTCCCTTGAAAGTATATCAAAGGAAGGCTAGTTTAAAAGTACTTACCTGATCTTAGGTTACTTTTGTTCTTTTCCTTAAGAATATGTCGAAAGCAGGGTAGTTTCAAATTACTTACCTAATCTTAGAATTTTCTTTTTTTCTTCATGTGTTTTAATTCTTTCACTTCATTTCTTACTATTTCATTCCATAAAATCAACTTAAAGAGATCATTTGACATAGATGACTTGCCCCATGGACCACTCTTGAACCTTGTTGATTCAATTAAACCCTCTTATGGCTCCATATCCCAATGCATTGATGTTTTTCCTTGCTTGTCTATAAACTGAAACATTCCTTCATTTACTTACACCTTCACCCTTCAGAAAAACTTCCTTCATCTTCATGTTATCCTGCCCAACCAAAACAAAACAAACAACCTTATTCTTCATAACTAGCCTAAAATCATACTTGAATCTTTAAAGATCATATATTTGAACATATATATTTAGAGATCCCTCTCTAAATCTAGGATGGCTAGATTCTCAGATTCAAAAGTGGTTTTGATGTAGGCTCTGCAGTGTTGTACTTGCCAATGTTGCAAACTACGGAGACCTAACATACTGGCGACCATACTGGGGAATTCTGAGTAAAATAATTAAAATCGAACACTCAGTATTCATTGCAGTATAAGTAGCTTTCTTCAATAACTACCAAGAATGTTGGTAATCATGATAGGACTTGGATGAATCAGTGGAAATCTAAGTTCTTCTTAGGATTCTAACAGACCCTTATCAAACCTTGGAGAAATCAGCTAGCTAAGCCACAGAGTAAACTCTGTTTGTCTCATCACCGTAGCTAAGTGCTGAAACATATATAGGACACTCTCACAACCATAAGACTATAAAAAACTTAGGAAAACCAAAAACATTTTAGATTGGTATTCAAATCAATAAATGCTGGTGGACCATAAAACATTTTACCTCCAAAGGGCTAAAAATTTTCCAACTGGTGACTCCACTAGCCTCCAATAGGCCTATTACCTCTCCAGTCCTAGTAAACTCCCCTGGGAATGCATGGACCAATCCCAATCATGTTGATGGTGGACAACAATTCATCTTAAAACATTTAAAATCTTTCACCTGGTGACTCCACAACTCTAAAAAGAACAAATGACTCCACTGGCAGAAGACTCTAAATTGGTTAAATAGACATAATGACCTTTTTTCTGATTTACAAACATGATTCCGAGAATACAATGCAGATATGCCCCAATGAGCATAGGGCATATCCCTGGGTTCCCACATAGAATGCCTCAAATAGATTGGGATAAAAACCTGCCTGTTTTTCAAGGTGAAGAGTTTGATGACCCTTTGTTAAATCTCATCAAATTTCATATACATGTATGGAGGTTAAAGGTAGAATGGCATGAAGAATGCCTTATGAAAATGTTCATGTTGACATTAGAAGGAAAAGGAATGGATTGGCATGAATGGTTAAGGACAGGTAGTTTTTTTTCTCTAAGAGACCTCCACATAACATTTTATGATCACTTTAAGGAAAAATCCTCGTACCTATCATTGAATACAAGCTATTGTAATCAAACTGAGGGCATCATAGAAACCTTGTAGGCATTTAAGAAGTTTTAGAAAATTGGCAACCCGAAGATCTCATAGCAGCCATTCATGAATTTCATACCCAAGGCAACTACCATAAAAACCTAGAGGAATAAATTGAGGAAGAAATCAATCATGAAACAAAAGAAATTCCTCAAGATATCCATGCAATCATAAACAACGATTCATCATCCCTTTTAGCTGAGGCTCAAGAAGATATCCAGCCTCAAATTCAATTTTCACAAGAGATAGAGGACTGTTGTACTTTTTCTCAAAGGAAAACAAAAACATCTCCTCCTTTGATAGAAGAAAAAATAGATCAAATATTAAACAAACAAATAGTCTCTAAAATTTTTTACAAAAAAAACACTCTTGCCTATTCACCTAATGAAAGTTGTTATAAAAATCTAGAAAGCTCCCTTGTAGATAAAAATAAGGTGAGACCTGCTGATAATCCAGTATGTTTTATTGGTAACATTACTTACATTAATGATTCTCATAATTTTGATATGTCTGATGATGATGTCCTCCAAACAGAAGATTTTGCAGGACCATCATTAGTAGATTTGTGGGGGGAAGAACAAATCCACCAACTCCAAGAAAGTAATGAGCCAAAGTAGACTATTTATGATACTGATGAAGAAAGTTTCAAGGATTAAGAAAAGCGTGAAGAACATATGAATCTTTGCTCTGCTTCATTTCACATCATCAGTAACAGTTTCTATGTGATTGGGAATTAGAAACCTTTCTGCTCAAAGGTTGAGGAGGAAAACAATGAAGAATTTCTTGAGCATGATGAATATAAGGAGCCTTCCCCTGAAAGGGTTGAGGTAATCAAAGAAACCCCTGCTCAATAATTTAATGACCTCTTCACAGAGTTCAGTCCACTAAGTCAGAACATACCAGGACTATAAGAGGACATCATTGCCAAATATGATGAGTCCTCCAGTTCAGATAACAATGATGATGAGGAAGATTTTCTTTCTCAAAAGAATCTTTTTCTTGATCCAGTGGTAGAGGAAATAGTCCTGGTTGAAACTCATCTTTCAAATACTCACAACCAAGTATTATTTCAAGATCCCTATGCTGATTTTTTGAAGACATTTGAAGAGGGAGTAAAGATTGCTAGAAGTAGTGTATTACCAAAAAAAAGAAAATTTTCTAGCACTGCTGCTAAAGAAAAAATGAGATGGGAGTGGCCCTGTCTACCCAACATGCTCAAAGAGATGAGCAGAGACCAGTCATGGAACCATCTGATTGACTGGATGTGTTGGAAAAGAGAGTTTTTCAGCTAAACTTGTAAATATTTCAGAATTAGAATATGTCCGATAGGAAAGAAATAAAGCTCAGCCTATGAGCATTTAGTTATTTTCTTGTCTTTTGATTTCAATTTGAAACAGAGAAAAATACAAAAAAAATACAAAAGAGAAAACAAGGAAGAAATAAAACAAGAAAGGTACAACCCCATACCAAAAAGAAAGAAAATCTGAAAGTGTGCAAGCTTAAATGCCACTACCAAAAACAACATTTCTATTTTAGTCATACAGCCTAATCATGACTAAGATAGATTTCAATTTTCTACTGATAGGTTAGTGAAGAAGATTTGCCAAACTGTTCAATATTGGCTTATCAGTAGAATAGATTAGGATAGAAAAACAATGGTTCAAACAAGATGAAAACCTGAACCTAGAAGATTGATGAAGAATTTGTTCTAATCTACTCAAAATATGAAGCAAGAAAAAAGGAAAGAACAGCTCAAAAAAGGTCAAAATCAAAGCTGCAAAAAGAATGAAGGATGTTGTAAAGATTTTTAGATCTTAAACCTTCACAATCTTGTTTCAATTTTTTGCAAATAAAGTCTATGTGCAGCTTGTACATATAGCCATAGTCACCATGGAAAATCAGATAGCGTAATCCTGATTTGACTATGTTTAAACTTCTGTTTTAGAAAATACAGAATAAAATCCGCCAGACAGTCTAATATTGGTAGATAGTAGCTTAGGTAGAGAATTTACGAGTTCATCAGTTTAATATGAACTCATGGAAGAAATAAGTGTATACTTAGATTAGTTTTTCCTATTTTCAAAAAGAAAAAAATTTGATGTTCAATGTCTGCAAGTCCAAATGCACCTGCTGAAGAAAAAACATCAGGAAGTAGGTTGTGTCAATAGCTGTTTGGGAAATAATTTTGTTTGATATAAATGCTGATCATCTTTCAAAGCTGCATGATCAAATAATAACAAGTTGAAAATGGAAAAAGGCACAAGACTACATCCCAGAGATTGAATTATGAAGATTCTTGACACCTCTAAGGAGCTGCCATCCCCAAGTGGAGCCACTGTTAGCCATCAAAAAATTTTGTGAGAAGCAAATGATGGATAAAAATAAGTCTTGAGCCTTAAAGAGATCATTTTCACAGAAAATTTATCACCCTTTAAGCCTTATGATGCTGTCCAAGCTCAGCAAGTAATCTTCACTAATGTTTCATTAAGAAAGACCCACCAAGGAGCCATGTTGATTTTGAGAAAAAGGATTTTTCTTAGGCCATTTCCCATCATTTTCTAAAGCCTTTATCACTCATTGTTTGCCCTTATTCAACCTTCTTTTTCCGCTAAAAAATTCCTTTTATCCTTCTCATTTACACTTCATTATCCTTAAAACTTCCCAAAATCCCATTTTAAGCTATGAAACTCCTTTTTATGGTTTAAAACCCCTTTTTTTTAACCTATTGGAAGCTAAAATACCCCTAAAAAACCTTTTGCTGGCCTAAAAAGCACTCTTCTTTTGTACCACAAGCTTTATCCCCTTCCAGCTTAGCCCCTCGCCCCCTTTTCTATCATGTGACCTAAATCCCACGGCCTGATGCTAAAAACCTTTAGCCCCTTCATCGCATCGGCCTTTTCTTTTTATAAACCCGTTTTTTTTTATAAATTTTCCCCGATGCCAATAGCCCTTTTCCTATAGCCCCTTGTCATTTCTCCCCTCCACATGACCATTACCCCGCCCTAAATACCTGACCCCTAGAGCCCCCGCCTTTCCATTCCTCCTTTTTCCTCTTTTCCCTTTATCCCCGCCTTAACTCCTTATGAAAAAATCCCAATCGTTGATCTTTAAAGATCAATGGCTATCGCACCCCTTCCCCTATCCTTCCTCCACCCAAATATTTCCATTCATTCATCCTGGCAAATGAATCTCCACCATTGATTCATTAGATCCGATGGTCGTCATTTATTTCGTCACCCAACCTCCCTCCAAACCCACCTCCCACTTCACAAACCGCTCCCCCAATCTTATGATGACACCTAGCCTCCACTTAACAACTCACTGCGCAGTTTCACCATCGCGCCCTATCCGCACTGTCAGAGCTCATCCCCCTCATCCGACAGTTGTGGCGGCATATTGCATACTTTTTGTACCCGGAGTTTAACACTCCAAAGTCATGCGATACTAATGGTTTTATAAAGGACAGGTGTCGCGTAGTGTGTGGAATCGCGTTCAAACGCGTTTAAACCACTTACCATTTATTTCTCGCAAGATAACCGCTTGCGGTATTTCCAAACCGCCTTTGCCTGTTTTCGCTCCAATATTCAAACATAAACATGTTTTTTGCCGGTTTTTTCCACAGAACCCCTTCACCTGCATATTCACCCCCTCCGCATCGCTTCGCCCCTCCGCCAGCCTCCTAAGAATTTTTCCCCAAACTCGCAAGATTTTATGTAATGTTTAGTGGTTTTTTGGAGGTTTGATAGTAATTTCCAAGGCTGAGAAGCCTCCTACGGTTCATAAAGAGACAGGGCCTGAGATCGTGACCCCTGAAAATCCAACAATGTCGAGTAAAAGCTTGCGGGTTTTAGTCCACGGTTCAGTCGATGCTATTTGAGCACTAGTCATAACATTAAACCCTTCTCCTATACATGTTAAAGAAGAAGAATGGTGAAGGTTAAACTTGAAGATCAGAGATTTAGGGCAAACCACAGAGATTTGAAGATCTAATAAATAATTAAAAAGACTAAATACAGTGGATTAAAAGGTTTGATCATGCAGTTTAAGGTTTTTTAAACAGTTTCAGGAATTAAATATCATAAAGCCAAGGATTAAGGATTTTAAACCTACAGTTAAGGAAACCAGGAAAGGGTAAAAGGAAGATGACAAAGCTCAAACCGTCAATACAGTCAGCAGATCAGGATTAAGGACTCCAAGATTATTATAAAGGCATAATCAATCTTGAAAGCAGAATCATGGATTAAACAGTGTTTAAAGCCACTAGATCAGCATAAAATCAGTGAAGGAGCCTCTGAATGCCACATTAGTGAGGCAATAAAAGCCAAAACTACCACCTACAGGTTTATTTCCTCAAAATATACCACCATGAATGCACAGTCAGGGATATTTTTAAAGAGACAACTCTACATTAACTGCCAACCTACCAAAAACCCTCAAAGTCAATGAAAGCAACTAAAGGTGATGAAATTTAATGTAAAATTGATTAAAATAGAGATGATCATTCGAAATCTTCTCCCTTATGCCTCCCAAAGGTAAATACACTATTACTCTGTATTAATTGAACAAATGAACCCTTCGTACACTCCACCTCCTCATTCTTCTATTAATACTTTTGTACAAGACAATATAGAGGTTGGTCTCTGTATATCTATTGCATGTAAATAGCTTTTGAAGCCGTTGTAGCTCTATTTTTTAACTCAAGACACATAGGCTGAGATGAAAATTTTGTATCTGTAGAGACCCACTAGACTTGAAGATTGCAACTGGTTTGAACATCAAATACAAATTTTTGATTCATGGGATCCTCGTCTATGTCAATGGTGATGTGTTTCTCATTGTAATTGTCATTTTTCTTTATGCTTTCATTCTGTCCACTTTCTCTCGTAAAGAACAATAAATATAGATTGATATTTACTCCTGAAGTACCCTAAACTCACTGATAAATCTTTATCCTTTATGTTTTATGCTGATTGTTAATTTGAAGGTAATTCAATAGAGTATAACCAATGAAGTGTTGGTAAGCCCATGTTTCCTGAGTACAACTTGAGAATTTTTCTTTGAATGTTATTGAAAGGTCTACTAATTAAATATTGAGATAAAGAAGTTTATTGTTAGCCCTGTCCTCTGGTTTATCTCCAACAGTTTCTTCGAAAAGTTCCCTTAAGAGTATGTTGAAAGCAGGCTAGTTTAAAAGTACTTACCTGATCTTATACTACTTTTTATGTTATCATGAATGTTTTCCTTTAAGAATATGATGAAAGCAGGCTAAGTTAAAATTATTTACCTGATCTTAAGCTGTTCTCTATTTTTAAATGTTTTCCCTTGAAAGTATATCAAAAGCAGGCTAGTTTAAAAGTATTGACCTCATCTTATGTTACTTTTGTGTTTTTCCTTAAGAATATGTTGAAAGCGGGCTAGTTTAAAAGTACTTACTTGATCTTAGATTTTTCTTTGTTTCTTCATGTGTTTTACTTCTTTCACTTCATTTCTTACTGTTTCATTCCATAAAATCAACTTAAAGAGATCCTTTGACATAGATGACTTGCCCAATGGACCAATCTTGAACCTTGTTGATTCAATTAAACCCTCTTATGACTCCATAGTTGAATGGATTGATGTTGTTCCTTGCTTGTATATCAACTGAAACATTCCTTCATTTACTTACACCTTCACCCTTCATAAATAATTCCTTCATCTTCATGTTATCCTGCCCAACCAAAACAAGACAAACAACGTTGTTCTTCATAACTAGCCTAAAATCATACTTGAAGCCTTAAAGATCATATATTTGAACACATATATAGAGAGATCCCTCTCTGAATCTAGAATGGCTAGATCCTCAGATTCCAAAGTGGTTTTGATGAAGGCTCTGCAGCGTTTGTACTTTCCAATCTTGCAAACTACGGAGTCCTAACATACTGGCGACCATACTGGGGAATTCTGAGTAAAATACTTAAAACTAAACACTTAGTATTTAGTGCAGTATAAGTAGCTTTCTTCAAGCACTACCAAGCATGTTGGTAATCATGATATGACTTGTCTGAATTAGCGGCAATCTAAGTTCTTCTTAGGATTTTAACAAACCCTTAGCAAACCTTGGAGAAATCAACTAGCTAAGCCACAAAGCAAACTCTGTTTGTCTCATCACTGTACCTAAGTGCTGAAACAGATATAGGAAACTCTCACAACCATAGGACTGTAAAAAACTCAGGAAAACCCAAAAAATTTCAGATCGGTATTCAAATCAATAAATGGTGGTGGACCATAAAACATTTTACCTCCAAAGGGCTAAAAATTTTCCACCTGGTGACTCCACTGGCCTCCAATAGGCCTATTACATCTCCAATCCTAGTAAAATCCCCTGGGAATGCATGGAGCAATCCCAATCATGCTGATGGTGGACAGCAAATCATCTTAAAACATTTAAATTCTTTCACCTGGTGACCCCACAACTCCCAAAAGACCAAATGACTCCACTGGTAGAAGACTATGAACTGGTTAAATAGACACAATGACCTCTTTTCTGATTTACAAACATGATTCCGAGAATACAACGCAGATATGCCCCAATGAGCATAGGGCATATCCCTCGGTTCCCACATAGAATGCCTCAAATAGATTGGGATAAAAACCTGCCTGTTTTTCAAGGTGAATAGTTTGATGACCCTTTGTTAAATCTCATCAAATTTCATATACATGTATGGAGGTTAAAGGTAGAATGGCATGAAGAATGCCTTATGAAAATGTTCATGTTGACATTAGAAGTAAAAGGAAGTGATTGGCATGAATGGTTAAGGACAGGTAGTTTTTTTTCTCTAAGAGACCTCCACATAACATTTTATGATCATTATAAGGAAAAATCCCCATGCCTATCATTGAATACAAGTTGTTGTAATCAAATTGAGGGCCTCATAGAATACCTTGCAGGCATTTATGAAGATTTAGAAAATTGGCAACCCAAAGATCTCATAGCAGCCATTCATGAATTTCATACCCAAGACAACTACCATAAAATCCTAGAGGAATCAATTGAGGAAGAAATAAATCATGAAACATAAGACATTCCGCAAGATATGCCCACAATCATAAACAATGATTCATCATCCCTTTTAGCTGAGGCTCAAGAAGACATCCAACCTCAAATTCAGTCTTCACAAGAGATAGAGGACTACTGTACTTCTGCTCAAAGGAAAACAAAAACATCTCCTCCTTTGACAGAAGAAAAAAATATCAAATATTAAACAAACAGAGAGTCCCTAAATTTTTTTACAAAACAAACACTCTTTCCTATTCACCTAATGAACTCTGTGTTAAAAATATAGAAAGATCCCTTGTAGATCAAAATAAGGTAAGATCTACTGGTAATCCAGTATTTTTTCCTGGTAATCCAGTAGTTCTACAACTGCTCAATTACATGTGGATAGAATGAATGACTTATTTGACAGACAAGAAATAGATGACGAAACTGTTAAACTAATATTTTTTTCCCAAAGCTTAGGGGGAAAGGCAAGAAAATGGTTTAAAGGCCTAATCCATAATAATATACATGATCTCCCTGCTTTTCACCAACTATTATTGAACAAATGGAAAGTCAAGAAAAACCTTCTCCAAATATTATCAGACTATGAAAACATTAAAATAAATGTTGGAGAAGGTGTCTAAGATTACTGCACTAGGTTCAATAGTGTATAAAATTCCCTCCCACCTCACATAAAACCTCCACAAGGCCTAGATTTAATAAAATTTCTAGATGGCTTTGATCCAGAGATGGCTTACCATCTAAGAGAAAGAGACCCTCTTACATTAGAAGACACGCATAGGGGTGAATTAAGTGTAGAGGCCAATATGATTGCCAAAAGGGAAAAAATGAAAAATGAAAAGAGACTCACATATGGGGAAGAGGTTTCCCTTCATCATCTGATACTAAGATTGATAACGTCGTTAGAACCATGGAAAGGATGATGGAGAGATTAAAAATGAATGAGAAAGCTTACCCCATAGAAAACCAAGCATCCCCTCAAAATAGAAACCAAAACCAAAACCAAAACTTTAGGATAAATCCCCCTCAAATAAGACAAAGAGAGTAGAGAGGGTCTGACCAGAAAATCGGGCCTCCTTTACAAGAAAACTATGCTGATGAGGATGAAGGAGTGATATAAGAACCATAACAAAGTCAAATAAATCTAATGGGAGTGAATAATGAGGATACTATTTTCCTCACTGAGGAAGAACAAGGTATGTTTTCCCCAACTCAATTTGAAGAAGAAAGCCTAAAATTCGAAGACTATAAACAAGGCTTTGAGAGTGCTATTATGGAAGTACATAGGTAATATGAATGGAGAAGTAACAAAACCCAACACACTCCCAAGAGAAATAAACCTGAAATTTCTACTATAGAGACCCCCAAAAATGATCCTAGAAAGACAACAGAAACCTCAAGCATAATGGTTAAAAGCTCTCCTCAAAATAAAAATAAAAACAACCAACATAATGGCAACCAAAGCAGCACTAGTACATCAACAAGTAGCCCTAGCAAAATTGTTTTAATTGAGATCCCAAATAAAACTCAACAAGTTGAATTTGTTGAATATGATAAAATTGATCTAAATCTGCCAAAAATACAGACGCCTTTCAGTATAGAGAATGATATTGCCAAGATAAAACTTTCCATACCTCTTATTGAATTAGTTGGTCAAGATGTATATAGATCCCAAGTTTTGAAAGCTTTAAACATAGGAGAAAATGTTGATTCTGTAAATTTAAATGATGACAAACCTGAACTTTTGTTTGGACCAGAAGTAGAAGGAAAATTCCGAGGAGGTGTTCCTCCATTTTATGTTATTTTGAACATTCATGACAAGATCCTCCAAAATGCCATGTTATATTTAGGAGCTTCACATAACCTCATGCCAAAGGTAGTTATGGAAAGACTAGGCCTTGAGATAACTAGACCATACAAAGACTTGTACTCCTTTGACTCTAGTAGAGTTAAATTCCTAGGCCTAATCAAATATCTCCATATTAATATAGAAAAAATACTAGCCAAGAGCCTATTAATGGATATTTTAGTGGCTGACATACCCCCTAAATATGGCATGCTCCTTTCGCGCTCATGGGGAGCTAAACTGCAAGGCACCCTCCAAATGGACATGACCTATGCTACCATACCAGTCTTTAATCAACCAAGAATATTATATAGGGAAACTCACATTAAATACATGGTCAATAGACTATAAAAGCCTAATACCTCACCTCTCTATTCTATCCACACAGACCTTGATTCATATATTGTTTACAATGATCAAAACATTAATGAACAAGTGGCAATAAATGAAAAATATATGGAAAAATAAGAGGAATAAGAAGAAAAGTTAGACCAAATATAAAATGAAAAATATAATGCTGAGCATAACGACAAATCTGAGACTGAACCTTTATGGAGAATGAGATTTCATGGTTCTTGTAATAAAACCAGATCTGGAGCAGGTGTCTAGATACACAACACTGAGAACAACCATGCAAAATGTCACTCATATAAACTAAATTCTCAATGTAAAAATAACATAGCAGAATATGAGGAACTCCTTCTAGGGCTACAATTACTCAAGAAACTAGGAGGCAAAAGGATCTCTATCCATAGGGATTATGAACTAGTCATTAGACAAATTAGGGGAGAGTATGCAACTAAACATCCTAGATTAAGAGCCTATAAGAACGATGCCCTTGATCTCCTAAAAACATTCAAAGAATATAATCTTGCCTTTGTCCCCATAAATCAAAATTTCCTTGCCAATGGCCTAGAATTTGTAGTCAGTACTTGTAAAAAAAATTATCATAACAAACAATACACAATACAAGTCAAATACAGACCAATAGTCCCTTATAATATAAAATATTGGCAAATTTTTGAAGGGAACAAACAAATTGAAGATTTCCTGCAGTCCAAAAATGAGTTTGAAATTCCAAAAACAGACTCAAATCATGAAGAGGATTGCTTTGTTGAGGAACAAACATGCAAAACAGAGCCCCCTGATGATGTTGATATAGATCTGTTAGAAGAAGAACACACCCATGAGACAGAGCTGTGTGTAGATCCAAAAAAGGAAGACTTTGAAGTGCTACAGTTCAAAGATAACACCTTTCCAAAAGGACTGGTCCCTCTTGAAGAACTTTTTGATTTTTAATGATGTTCCTAAGAAACCAAAGATGGAATCCACTGAAGAAAATGTAGAAGAATGAAATATAGGCAGTGAATAAGAACCCAAAATGATAAAATTGTCAAAGACACTGCCAACACATATAAAAAGAAAATATACCGAGTTATTCAAAGAATTCAAAGATGTTTTTGCTTGGAGTTATGAAGACTTAAATTACTATGATATAAATTTCATTTAACACAAGATCCCTCTTAAAAAGAAACCAGAAGCCCTTTAAACAGAAATTGCGCAGAATAAACTTTGTCCAAGTACCACTAGTTAAGAAATAAATAATGAAAATGTATGATGTTGGCATAATAGTCCCACTAAGGTACTCATAATGGGTCTCAAATATTGTATCAGTGAGGAAGGAGACAGTGGAAATTAGGCTATGTATAGACTTCAGAAATTTAAACAAAGCCTCCCTAAAAGACAACTACCCTTTACCAAAAATGGATCACATACTACAACGGGTAGTGGGCTCTGGAAGGATATCTTTGCTTGATGGCTTTTCAAGGTACAATCAGGTGATGGTACACCCAAATGATCAACACAAGAAAACTTTCACTACACCTTGGGGCACCTTCATGTATGTTAAAAGTCATTTTGGGTTAATGAATGCTGGAGCCACTTTTCAAAGAGCCAAGGATATTTTTTTTTTGAAGAAATAGGTTACTTCATTGTCATATATCTTGATGGCATCACATTCTACTAAAAAACTGATGAAGAACACCTAGGTAATCTAAGAAAGGTCTTTGAAAAGTGCAGAAAGTATGGCATGTATTTAAATCCCAAGAAAACTTTGTTTGGCCTTCAAGAAGGGAAGCTCTTAGGCAATATCATATCTGAAGAAGGGATTAAGATTTACCCAAAAAGGATTCAGTGAATATTGAAAATCAGTCACCCAGGAGACATCAAAGAGTTGCAATATTTCATTGGAAAGATAAATTTCTTAAGAAGGTTCATACCAAACCTTGAAGAACTCCTAAGAAACATCACCAACATGCTAAAAAGAGAAATAGCAGTCAAGTGGACCGTAGAGGAAAATCAATATTTTAACTTGGTGAAGCAAGCACTTACACAAACATGAGTTTTGATCAGCCCTAACTTCAACAAAGATTTCTTCATCTTCTCCTTTGCATCAAAACACCGAGTTGTTGTTGTCTTACTACAAAAGAACATAATGGGACAAGAGAAGTGCATAGCATTCTCTAGCCAAGCATTGAGAGATGCAGCTCTGAAATATAACATAATGGAAAATTAGGATTTTGCCTTAATCAATGCACTAAAATATTTTAGAGTCTACATTTTTCATTTACACATCATTTCATTTGTGCCTCATACAATGGATAAATACATACTCACACAAGATCTTGATGGAAAAATAGGTAAGTGGATTGTTTTCATTTTGCAAGATGATTTGGAAATCAAGCCCACCAAGCTAATCAAAGGACAAGGACTAGCTAAACTCATGGTTGAAACAAATTTTCAAACACTAGACATAAATATGATTCACTCATTGGATGAACAAGAGGAGCTAGTGACTCCACCTATTGAGGAAGCATTTTTGAACTCACCCTGGTATGTTGATATATTATATGTGCTTTCTAATATTAATGTCCCTCTTGATTTGTCCAAAACAAAGGCCAAATTCTTTAAGTTAAAGGATATAAATTTCTTTATTTTAGATAAAGTTTATATTGGAAAAATTCTGGTGGTATATTTCTTAAATGTTTGCTTGAAGAAGATGCTGATAGGATTAAGCATGAATTTCATGAAGGGGAGTGTGGAGGCCATCTCTATTGGAAAACCACTGTCAATAAAATCCTTAGGGCTGGTTTCTATTGGTCTACACTCTTTCAAGACATCTAAAAAATGGTAATTGCCTATCATAAATCCCAAATCTTTGACGGTAAAAAAAAACTGGTGCCATTACGTTTACATCCAATTTATGTTGAAGCTCTTTCTCAACAATGGGGTCTAGATTTCATTGGAGAAATCCACCCTGCCTCCTCTACCTAGCATAAATGGATCCTTACTGCAGCGGAGTATTTCACTAAGTGGATAGAGGCCATCCCTTCCAGAACTTCCACAAACTCAGTAATCATCAGTTTCCTTAAGAACAATATTCTGTCTAGGTTTGGTTGTCCTAGGAAACTAATTACTAACAATGTTGCTGCTTTTAAATCCAAGAAAATTTTGGACTTTTGCCACAAATATCACATTAATTTGGGCCATTCTACATCTTACTACCCTCAAGGTAATGGGTTGGCTGAATCCTCAAACAAGATTTTGGTGAACATCATTAAAAAGTTTCTGGAGGAAAACAAGAAGTAATGGCATCGAAAACTAGTACATGCACTATTGGCAGATAAACTAACAAACAATAAATACATTGACATGTCACCCTATCATCTATTATATGGAACAAATGTAGTCTTCCCAACAAGCCTAGGAGTGCCAGTAATGAATCTCATTCAAGAAGGGCAGTCTAAAGAAAATGACATACAAAGAAGAGTGAGCCAAATCATTCAGCTGCAGCAAACCAGAGAAGGAGTATACAACAGAACACAACTAGTACAAGAAAATATCAAGAATTTGTTTGAAAAAAGAACCAAGGCAAATGATTTTAGCATTATAGACAAAGTGTTGAAGTGGGATTCAAGAAGAGAGGACAAAGGCAAGCATGGAAAATTTGACAAGTTGTGGAAAGGTCCATACATCATCCATTCAACAAGAGGTAATAATGCATTTTTCTTATAGGAAATTGATGGAACAGAATTGTTTGGAGGTCCTGTCAATGGCACGATGCTCAAGCATTATTTCAGCTCAGAAGCTCAGTTTAAATTTTTCTTCATTGTATATAACACTGATGAAATAAAAATCTTAGAAAATCTGATACAAAATAAAGAAAGAAAAGAAGAAAAGAAGGCAGATAAAAGAAAAGGTAAGCCTCATACCAAAAATTAATATTTCTGAATGTGTGCAAGTTGAAATGCCACTAATTTTTAAAAGCAAGTCTCGTTCAATCATACAACCTAATCATGATTGAATAAATTTTGAATTTTTGTTGATAAGCTAGAAATGAAGATTTTCCAAATTGTTTAAACTTTCCTTATCAGTAGATAGATAGGAAAAATATATTGGTTCCAAAGTCTAAATTTGAACCGAAAAAAAAGAGAGAGGAAAAGTAAGGGATGAGTGACAAAGGAAAGATTCAAAACCAAAGCCCTTAAGTTTAAGTTTACTTTTTGCAAAATAATATTGTGTGTAGCTTGTCCAGAATGCCACAATTCGTGATAATTAAATTTCTTAATCTTGATTTAGTCCTACTTTGAATTTCATATTGATAGTAGGTAAATAAAAAAATTTCAAACTGTTTAACCTTGACAGATAAGTAGTTAGGTACAAAATAAAAAAAGCTCATCAGTTTAATCTGAGCCTTTGGAAGTTATAAGGGTAGAAATAGGTAGGTTTCCTTTCAAAAGAAAAATGATGTCAAAGGTTTGCAAGTCTAAATTCACCTCCATGATAAAGAAAAAATGTTAGAATAGAGAGATCGGTAGGCAGAATATGTTTGAAGGAAGCAGGGATGTCAATATTTGAAGTGAAAGTCACAAATGTTGTAGCAGATCAATATTACTAAATGTAAAATCAGCCAAGTACATAAGGCACTGATCTACAAGACCCAGAGATCAGAGATCTGAGATTCTTGACACCTCCTAAAGAAGTTGCCCTCCCTAGTTGGAGCCACTGTTAGTCTCCTATATTCTACAGTATCACTAGATGACTATGGATTTTCTACAGTCTAATTAAAATAAACATTCCCCGACTATCATTTTATTTTCGGAAATCTCATTGCCTTCATTATCTTCATCAAACCTATTTCACTATGTCTCATTTTTCCTTTTTCAAATACCCTGATGTTCTAAAAACCCATGTTTGACCTAGATCAATCATTTTTACCCTTTTCACTACCCAAAACCCCTTCTCTACCTCAAACCCCTCTTTCCCCACTAAAAACCCTCTTCTTCATTCATTTTACTCGATTTTTAATCAAAACAATGTAAAAATAATTTTTACATTGTTTTGAAATTTAATTTTATTCAGGCCCCCACTAATTAAAATAAACCGTGTTTTATTTTAAATACCTAACCCTTTTTGTGTTTTAGCCCCTGCCTTCTTAAACTAACCCCCGCTCTCATACGACCCCGACCCCCTACCTTTAAAGTTAAGTGCCTTCACTTTAATATCCCCCAGGCCCCACTTTACAAAGACCCCGGTCATGTTTAAAGCCCATGCCCCACACTATTGTAAACCCTTAGCTCTGTATACCTCATGAGATGCACCTTCTAAACATACCCCTATTCCACCAAATCCTGACCACCGTCGGATCTCCACCTCCCCGATCCAACAACCCGTGCACAATATCACACCCCCAAAAGTGTGAAGGTTAAAAACTCTTCGACCTTGCGATATGGGAAATATTACCACCTTTTCTGCCCTCCACGTGTCAAACCCTCTGTGGTATCGCATCCTTGCGATGTAAACCTCCCGACTACCTATAAACCATGCGAAAATTGTTAAATCTCCTCCCGCATACAAACAAAAACTGTTGACCCTAGTTCAAACGTGCCTAAGACCCCGATCCTCTTTTTTAACTCCTGCATCTCTTTTGAAGACCCGATAAGACATAAACAAAAGAAGAATGCCAAAAACCTTCAATTTTTTCAGACTCTGTCCAGAAATGGCGTTGCTGCTTACAAGCCTTCATTTCTCGGACTCTATCCATAGCTCGAGTTTCATTAATAAATTGTTTGTGTTTTGCAAGTTATGTACGTTTTTGGAAAGTGCATAAATTGCATCTCTAAGCCCAAGAATCATTGAATCAAGGTGCTCTGGGTGACGATCTAGTAGCCTTATTGATTAAAGGAATCAAATGGAGGCAACAAGTGTTCCTCAAAAGGTAGGATAAAGGAAAACAGGAGAATGTTTGCAGTGGTTGCACGAAGACGAAAGATAAGTAAAAACACAGTTAAAGAACATGGTCAAAGAGTTCACTATGACAGTAAGAGGTTAGAGAAATAAAAGATCAATCAAAAGGTCGAAGATGGAAGACAAGGATTAAAGACAAATCATAGTTAAGGAAGGTTAAAAGAGAGATTACATAAACTTAAGAAGGTTAGAAGAGAGATCAAACACAGAAAGCATAATAAAAGAATCAAACAGAGAAAGTAGAGTTAAGTAGAAAACAAATCCAAGTTTAAATGACAAATCAGAGGCAAAATAACAAAGAAGATAGATTTGAATGATAAGGCCACTCAACCTTTACTTATTCCAAATCACATTTTCCACCTACAGCTTCATTTTACTTCAATAAAAGAAGCTACATCTAATAAAGCAATCATAGATATTTTAGTAGCTTAGAAGTTATTGAAAGAGGTAATATTAAAGCCAAAAAGTCAATAATATCCTAAAGTTAGCTCAATAGTTAAGATAAAAGTTATTATTACAGTGAGTCAGTCACAAATATTCTTTCCTTGGGCCTTGCACGGTCTGAAAGGTCAAAATTACATTTACTCTGTAATAACTACAGTATGAAGCCCTAGCATAGGATCACCTCCTCATCTGCAGATAAATATTGCATGTATTGTTCATTGTTAGTGTTGGTTGGCTAGTTGTTGGGCTAGTTGATTGATTGCTAAGCTGGATTTGATCAGACTCTGAGCTGCAAAGATTACTGCACTGGACTATTGTAATTGTTTTAGATATCACTAATACAAGCACGTTCACAGGATTCTTGAGCTATGTTAATGGTGATGTTATCCTTCTTTGTAAATGTTTCTCTTCTATTTTTCAAACTGTCCATCATTTCTCTGATAAAAGAATAGAAATTTTAGATTAAGATATGTTTTCTTGGCACCTTAATTATGTCTTCTTCTTTCATCTTAATGTTTTCTTCTGCAAGGTCTAATTATAAAATTCAGGGTTGTAATGCTCTTTATTTCCACCTAGCTTGTTGCCTTGAAGTTTAATTAGTAGAGTCTAGGAAAAGGAATTTATGGTTTGCCCTGATATTTGGATTTTCTTAAAATATTGCTTTAAAGTCCTTCTTAAAAGTTTGATTAAAGAATTCAAGGGTTTCCCGCTCTTTAATTTCACAGACTGTTATCTTGAATGTTTTCTTCGTCTAAAAGTAATAGCTAGAGAATTCAGGGGTGTCCTACTGTCTAGGATTACTGGATTGTTGTCTTAAGGTTTACTTAGAAGAGTTTAAATAAAGGAATTTATGGTTTTCCCTACTCTTTACTTCCTCTTAAACAGTTATATTAAAGTATTTTCTTGATAAATTATAGTTAAAGGATTCTTAATTTCCCTTTAGTTTTACTAAATTCACAACTTGCTGTCATTTCATATTTCATATAATATAAAAAGATCCACTTGATATAGTTAGTTTTCCCTATGAATACCCTTGCAGATTTGATGTAAAATTAAAACCTTTTATGACTCCATAGCCCAATGGATTAATTTTTCTCACAGTCTATCTATTGAAATGAAACACTCAATCAATTAATCAAACAAAGAGATCAACCACATAGCTTCACAACTAGCCTAAAATCATAAAACATAAGCATAATTATAAATCACTTACAAACACAAAAAGAGATAGCCCTCTATAATTCTAGGAAGGCTAGGTCCTTGGACTCCAAAGTGGTTTGATGTGGTTCCCTGTAGAGTTGTTCTTCCCAATATTGCAAATCACGAGGAGACAACGCACTCGACATGAATTTTCAAGTGTCGAATTTCCCTTGCAGATAAAAAATAGTGCTCTCCTTCTTATTTATCATTGTTGTAGGTTTTATTACCTTTTTTCTTACTTCCTCCCTCAATTATTTTAAGCTCCTTATTAGTAGCACCCTTCTCAGAAATTTTATGTTTTGCATGACCCACTTCACCACTAGATCATAGGGAGCTCGTGATAAATCTAATTCCTTCCAACAAATGGCTAATAGTTTTGATTTGCGTATTTTGAAGATATTGGCATATCCTTCTAAGAAAAAAGACAAAAAAATTTGCATGCTTGTTTTTAATCGGCCTTGATGAGCTAATTAAAGGTTTCTGAAAAAATGTCTAGAGAATTTGAAAGATTATGTCATCACATTTCAAATTCAGCATAAAGGTGCTAAAGCTAAACTCTTCCTTGAGCTCCAAAATTTTGCATC
This sequence comes from Pinus albicaulis, assembly GCA_034641835.2. Classification (NCBI taxonomy): domain Eukaryota; kingdom Viridiplantae; phylum Streptophyta; class Pinopsida; order Pinales; family Pinaceae; genus Pinus; species Pinus albicaulis. Next base: position 1,140,478,080 of record CM076574.1, on the reverse strand, counting down.
GCTTCTGAAAGGTAAGAAGCCTCATGTTGTTAAATCCATGAAGGGTTACCACAATCAATTGCAATATCTCCCTTGTCGTATCATTATTGTAAGGTGGTAGAGGCAATGTTAAAGCTATGACCCTGCTAGTACAACAGGCAATTAAGTGAACCTAAATTCTTCACAAGGATGCTCGCATCGTTTGGGTTGTATTAACGTAACCATGGATGGCTTGAGAGCCCAACTGAGTTTCTTCCATTATGGATTAGCCACACTGAATAGACACTTGTCTAATTCCTCTAACTTACAAAGGTTTATGAATTCATTCATTCGTTTCAATTCAGATCCAAGTGCGAAGAGACACTTAACTTTTACATTGTCCTTCTAGACATTCTTTAACTACTGAGGAATAACATGGACCTTCTGAGAGAAAGGAATTTTTCTTTTCTAATCTGTAATTCATTGAAAATTTTTATCCACAAAATTATTTTAGCCTAGAGAATAAATTGATGTATTAATGTGTTGATTTCTATGGTAATTCCAAAAGTAAAATGATGAAATTATGGCATCGAATATATCGATCCAAATACTTAGTCTTCCTTCTCTCTCCCTTTTCTTTGGCACCTCAAAAATATATTAGTTTGCATGCTATATGAGATATTACTACTAATAGTGAGCGTGAAACTTTATAATTCTACTAAAAAGTATTTCTTAGCCAATGTTCCTTATCAGTATAAATGTCATCAATATAAGAGTATGTAGCAAACCTTTAAAATAACTTATCAGACTCAGACTCATATAATTACATCCTCAGAATCATATACTCACATCCTGAGACTCATATACTGACATCCTTATGGGGACAAAAGATTAAGTTTTTTTTTTTTTTTTTTGAAAATAGTTCAATGATTGCAAATGTAAACCCTGGAGATAAACTTGGGGCTTGCTTCAAAAATCTATGAGGAAATAACTCCTTGGAAAAACACCTGTATATTATACCAACTCCTAAGTCAGACTTCTTGAGAGATTTATCTTATCTTCTGATGAAGAAATACTACAACTCTCATATGTCAAGGAATTAATAGATACTTATATCCAACACAAGATTAAACTTCATAGTTATTCTAGTGAAAATGGCGTCTCTACTTGTGAGAATTAACCTCTGAAATTCAGCTACTCAACCTTTTCTTGAAAGAGGATGAAACGATTAGAAATTGCATGGATATAAAGTAGGATATCGTGACTTATTTTGGAGAGTAATTTTAACCTTCTTAATGTAGTGAATTGAACCTATTATTTCTAAATATACTCAGTCCATTGAACGGAATCAAACCTTTCTTTTGCACAAAAACATAAGATAATTTGGCCTCCTTATTGTCTAATTCAAACTATCTTCAAGACAATTGTTTTTCCCAAATTATGAGAATGAACCCTAGTCTCTTTGGTTGAGAAAGAGAATCGTAAAATCCAACTCATACTGTGAAATATGGGAAAAATAATCTCACATAACTAGACCTCTACTACTAGAGAATATTTTATCATGGCTACAGGAGAATTTGACACAACCCTTTGGAATCTAGAACAACAATTAATTCAACCTTCGATAATTTGACTTATTTTACCTCTGCTTCAATTGAAATTCTGCCCTCTCAATGACAAACAAATTTTCCTCTTTGTTTATTGATTTAAATATGAAGATCAAATGCCTGACTTGTGGTTCATAGCTTGATATAGAGGGGCTAAGCCTTCTTAGAAAGAGACTTTGAAATCCCTTGTTACACAATCAACAAATAATTGAAACTCAATCTCATTTAGTAGATGAAAATAAATCCCTACATGCTTAACTTGGTTCCCCATGAAAGATGCATTTTTTGGGGCATGCATAATCGACAGAAAGGAAAAATATAATGACACCAATGGACATTATTAATTCTCAAATACTCTTATGTAATTGTTTCAGGGAATTAATTCAAGTTATATAAGCAACGAACCAAATAATCAACCATGCATAAACTCCACCCCTTGATGCATTCAAGTTATGGTGCGACAGATCCATTGGATAAGCCCTTCTCAGCGCTCACTTCAAATGTCCTTCAATAGTGCAGATCTAATGTTTCCTCGACCCTATGCTATCCCATACACAAATCTCAGATGGTGATGTACCCTCATTGGAATTTCAAAACTTAATGTATGGATCCATTGTGCTTCCAACAACCACATGAATTTGCAACATTATTGACCCGCTCACTTCAATCCAAAACTCGAATCAACAAGGCACTCTCCCTGTCATGGGTTTAGTCAACGATGGTCCGACAACCTTCTAAAGCATGCTCCTTCTCCTGGTGTAGTGCATGTTGACCTCTTTCAAAATGTTGGTTTAGACCCTTATGACCTTGAGTGGGTAGTCATGGCGCCATAGTGTTGGTAGATAGGCGTTTATCCAACGATCTTGTGTTTTCCTGCTAAGATATACACTTTCCCAGCAGAAGAGACAAGTCAACTCCTGTTCTTATCAATACTCAATTTTTCAGAAGCATGGAATTTCCTTCAACTACTCCAATTTGCGTTCCCTTCAAGTGACAATGATGCTTAGATGGATCTCCTCTTTTATTTTCCTTCCTTTTTACACTTATATTCACGTGGATAAATATCCTTTGCCATAAATCTAGATCGCCTACAATTTACAATATTCTCGAAGGTAGTGTTATTTATTTAGCACTAGAAGATATCCTCTAAATAGAGATAATGATCCTTGACACTATAAAATCTCTAGCACATGAAATTATTCATCCAATTAGGGTAGTTATAGAAAACCACTCAAATTGGGTGAGTTACTAGCTAGGGTGATTATGGAGGATCACCAAAGACTAGTCCTCCTTAAATCCTTAATTTGCAATTAAAAAAATACCCTTAAGATCATAGAAAGCATAGCTATCATACCATTGTAAGATCCAAAATGACAAAATTTCCATTAGAGCTAGCACACTTGAACGTTTTAATTAAAATTCCCACAATAAAAAACATCGAACACAAAGGGATCTAAAAATGGAGCATCTTGTTTATATTAATAACTGAAAACAAAGATATGTGCTCATACAAGTCATACTAAAGCCCCTACCAATGGCATGTACAATTTCTTATCAAAGGAAAGTCTAAGACATTGAAGCCCACTTGTGAATCTTGGATGGATCCACTACACAAATGTCAACGCGAGGTTTTCATCCTTGGATCAAGCTAGAACTCACACATCACGTTCTCAACAAACACACAATAAGATAGAAAAATTCTGGATGATCCAAATGCCTAGCTCATATCCCCTTCAATAGGCTTGATGGGCTCTCTAGAACCCCTATTTTTATTATTTTCCTCGAAAAACGAAAGAAAATCCAATGGGAAAATACCATGAGTATATTCCATCCATTTTGACTATATCAAGGAAAAAAATATTACACCTACTAGACACTATTGGTTTAAAAATTACAAGTTTTTATAAATTTTCCCCATAACATCATTTTTATTTTAAATTACAAGAACTAAATTATTTTACAACTCTTATTTATTTCATAGTATTAAAACCAAAATCACCCCTAACAAATTTCCCATATATATTATCCTAAACATCAATCCAATTACTATTAAATAGATTTATTGGCATAATAATAAGTGAAATTTACTAGAATTTAATTATAACAAAATATTAAAAATATTTGCGGTGGATTTCAAAAAAATTGTGTCACCTTGTCAACGGACAGTATGGTCCCAACCAATCTTCTAAACATACATACATACATACATATATATATGTGTGTGTGTGTGTGTGTGTGTGCACGTAGAGTGAATGAAGTCATATATGGTCTATACATAGAAATCATACAAAGTCCAAAAGCTCTAGATTGTTGATTGCTCGGAAGCACACACAAAGTCGAAAAGCTCTTGATTACTGATTGCTCGGAAGTGCAGAAGATGGGAAAGTTCCACATCAACCACCTTTGAAAACCCGGAACTTCTGCTTGGCAACAACATTTTGAGAAGAATCTCTAGGTTATAATTTATAATGGTATCATGTCTTTTATCCACTCTTTTAATTCTCATTTCAAACAATCTTTTTGGGCTTCTTCCCTTCTTTGTTTAGCCAGTTTATTTTCTGCATAATTTTTTTTTTTTAAGCTGCTATTCTCATATAATCTTGTTAGAGGGGCTTCTATTCTCCCATAATTCTTAACAACCCTTCGATAATACCCTGTCAACCTGAGAAATCCTCACAACTGCTTTATGGTTGTGGAGACTTTCTATTCCTTAATGGCTTTAATTTTGTTAGGGTCTACCTTAACACCCTCCTAAGATACAATGTGACCTAGATATTCCACCTCTTGTACTCCAAAGAAACATTTGGAGGCTTTTTCATATAATTGTTTCTCCTCCAATAGTTTGAGCGCCCTGTCAACATGTTGAGCATTATCCCTCCAAGACCTTCTGTAGGTTATCATACCATCAAAAAATACTAACACAAATTTCTAAGGAAGGGTTTGAAATTGGAATTCATCAACACTTGAAATGTAGAAGGTGCATCAGTAAGGCCAAAAGCCATGACCAAAAATTCATAACGACCCTCATGAGTTTGAGATGTTGTTTTCGGAATATCTTTAGTCTTCATTCTAATTTGATGATATCCTGAACTAAGATCTAACTTGGTAAAATAAATTTCTCCATGTAATTCATCCAATAATTCAACAATCACAAGAATGTGAAATTTATCTTTAATAGTGAGCTTATTGAGCTCCCTATAATTTGGACACATGCACCATGATCCATTCTTATTGTGCACCAATAATACTGGAGCAAATAAAGAACTTTGACTAGGTTAAATTATACGAGCCTCTAATATTTATGCAATCATATGTTCAATTTCACGTTTTTGGACATAAAGATATTTGTAAGGCCTGATGTTTGGGGGAACACTTCCTGGAATCAAATGAATAGCATGATCATGATCACGAGCCAGTGGAAATTCTTTGGAAGATTCAAAATCATTGGAATGATTGATCAATACTTTTTGGAGATGTCTAGAAATACATGATTTTGATGTTGGAACTTCTAGTGAGAATAATTGTGCAATTACGCCTTGTTTTTCTTTCTTCAAAAGATTTTTCATGACATTAAATATTATTATATTTCCCACCTTCCCTATGATACCCTATAATTCATCTTCCTTTCCTTCTAAAAAAAGAAATGCAAGAAAGGTTGTTGGAAATTAAAAGCTACCGTCCCCAAATATTGTAACCATTTTTGTCTTAGTACAACATCAACACCTCCCATTGGAATGTAAAGCATTGGAATATTAAATACATATTCCCCCATGGTTAGCTTTATATTATGGCATTTTCCAGATCAATTTATAGTTACTCCATTTTTAACCACCACTTGACACTCTGGTGTTGGGTATAAGATGCAATTCAGATCCTTAGCTACCTTACAATGAATAAAAGTATGGGTACTACCCGAATCAATCAACAATATTAGATTTTTCTTCTTGATATTACCTTCCATCTTGAGTGTTTAAGGAGTGGTAATTCCTTCCAATTCATTACAGGATATGGTCGGACTCATTTCTTCTTTCTATAGGGTTGGTTCTTAGTGTATATCCACTTCTTTTGAAGTTTCTTGTTAATTTTCTTCCTCCTCTTCACAATCTATGTAAAATAATTTCTTCTCAGCACACTTATGACCTTTAGTGTATTTTCTATCACAACTGTAGAAAATCCCATTTTCTCTTTTTTCTCCAAATTGTTGTGGTGTCATCCTTGCAGTTTGTGGAAGTTTAGGATTAACAACACTTCCATCTTTATAGATATGAGTGGTAGGCTCCCTTGTTGCCATAATTTTACATTCATTTTTTCTTTCCAACCTGAATTCCTTATCTAATGAGTGAGATTCCCAAAGGTGAACCTCATGTTGGATGTTATCCTTTAAATTCCCTATGAAGACATCAATTATGTGTTCCTCTAGAATATCCATTACCCTTATATTAAATTTTTGGAAGTACTCAATGTGCTCCACCACTGAACCCTTTTGTTTGAGATTTATCAATTGGCTAAACAAGGTGTTGCTATTTGTATCCTCATAACGTGCTATCATTTCCTCCGTCAAAATTGACCAAGCGACAATTTTTTTATGGGAGGAAAGCCGTTGATACCATACAAATGTATTTTTTTTCTGAATATAAAGTTGTAATTCAAAATTTTTGTGTTTTTTTCACATTATTGAGATCAAAATATTGATCCATCTGTAGTATCCATGTTAATAGATCCTTTACATCAAAATTCCTCATATCAATATTTGGAATATGGTGGGTCTTCAATCCAACATTAGAGTTCATGAAATCATGATTAAAATTTATTTTTTTCTCATCATGAGTTTCCTCTACTATATTTTTTCCATTAGGAATCATTTCTTGTATCAAAATTTTCAAATCTTCTTCCAAACCTTCCATTTATGCTTTTAGATCATTCTTCATGTCTTCCATGTTGTCATTCATTTTTTCCTCTAGACCATCGATCTTAACTTCCATGCCATCCATGCCATTCTGTAAACCATCCATATTAGCCTCCACGCTAATCTTCTTAGCTCCCATGCCATTCATCTTAGTTTCCATGCCTTTCTTGAAACCATCCATTTCATCTTTGGTTACTTTTCGCGAGAGCGAAATTTGTTGTACTTGCTCTTGTAATTTTGATATATCATGTTGCACTTCTTTCTCTTCATGAGTCATAGTATAGACTTCTGAGCGCTTAATGGGCATTGAATTATTTTTAGCGGGCATCTTACAACCCAATATTGATATCTATGCTTCAATATGCCCTTGGAATCACTTAAAACTGATTTTTTAAACAAGACATGGAATTTGAAAAAAATACACACATTTTTCTTACTTTTGTGGAACTCGATATTGAAATCAATGTATCTATGTAATTTTGGATCTACAAGATTTCATCTTTCGTCCTTTAGTAGCCCTCTGAATCTTCTTTCCAATTCCATACGTTCGACTTGATTTGGATTCTTCAAGAAAAATTTATGCCCAATCTCCCACAATAACCTAATTATGGATAGGTTCAGTAAAGAAAAATTGTACATCATGCCACGTGTCACTGTTTCTTCCTTCTTCTCTGAAATCGATACACCAGAAACTACATGCCATAAAATTTCAGCCACTTTTTATATTTTCCAATCCGATGCTCAGAGAGAGAGAGAGAGAAAGAGTTATGACAATTTTCCCAAGGTGACCTCTTTGAGATGAAATTTGGAAGCCTACCAAAACCCTAACTTCCAAATATCATATCTCTGAAACTATTGGGAACCAAGATCTGGATTTTTTGCATGATGTTCCTTAGGATTTCTTCACAAATATAAATTTTTTTAATATCTTGAACCTTTGTAGAAAAAATAGTTATAGATAAAATGCGACGATGACTTGCTTGAAGCAGTGGAAACCTAGAATCCAAAGCTCTCATACCAAATGTTATGAATTCAACTCCAAGAATATAAGAAACGAGAGATCAAATGCTTAGAAATCAGCCACTTTTAGGAGTCAACCTCCTCTAAATTATATAAATGATCAATTCTTGGATGATACAAATGAAAATACCTCCTTTATATATATAGGACTCCATGGGTAACAATATAATCCTACCATACCAAACAATAATAATTTAGGGGCACAATAATAATAATAATGTATTTTATGGGGGGCAATAATAACAATATGGTGACTAAAGGGGTTCAAAAATAACAATAAGGGAGCTACACTAAAAACAACAAGGGATTACACTAGTTATATAGGGACTTAACAAGAAGGCTCCCCATGATCTCAATGAATCATCTATTGTCTTTTCCTTGTTTCCTCCTTCGTATCAGTCGACTGGAATGGTTGAGTGGCCAAGGTCCCTTGCAGATTAAGCATAGTCCTCTCCTTCTTAGTTCATTCTTGCTGCAGGTTTTACTAACTTTGTTCTTGATTCCTTCATCAATCATTTTAAGCTCCTTCTTAGTGAGCACCATTCAAAGATATTTTATTTTTTGCATGACCTACTTCTCCACTATATCCTATGCAACTAGTGATAAAATGATTTCCTTCCCCCAAATGGTCACTAAGTTGTATCTCAATATTTTTTAGATGTTGGCCTATCCTTCAAGGAACAGGGAGACAATATTTTTCATGCTTGTTTTGACATGGTGTGGATGAGCTAATGTAATGATGGAGAAAAAAGGTATGGAGAAACAGAATGATTATGTCATCACATTCCAATTTCAGCATAAAGGTGCCAAAGCTAAACTCTTCCCTGAGTTATAAACTTTAGCGCCACTTCTGAAAGGTTGGAAACCTCATGCATTTTAATTCCTCAAGGGTTCACACTATCAATTGTTATATCTTCCTCATGAGATCATTATTTTAAGGAGGTAGAGGTGATGTTAAAGCTATGATACTGGTAAGACAAGAGGAAATTGTGAGCTTGAATTATAGACAAGGATGCTTCCATTGTTTGGGTTCTATCAATGCAAACATGGAAGGATTGAGAGACCAACTAAGTTTCTTCCATTATGGATTCCCCACCCTAGATAGACACGTTTGTAATTCCTATGACTTACAAAGGTCTATGAATGACTTCTTTCATCACAATTCATATCCAGGTATGAAGCGACACTTATTGTTTACATCATCCTTCTAGACATCCTTTGATTGTTGAATAATAACATGGAACTTCTGAGAGAAAGGCTTGTTGTTTTTCTCTTGCTCTTGATGTGTTAGATGTTCCCATTTTTTCTCGAAAAAAGTAATGTAGCCCAAAGAATCAACAAATGTATTACTACGTTGATTTCTATGGCGTTTTCAGAAGTAAAATGATGACATTATGGTTTTGCATCTATGGATCTCAATACTTTGTCTTCCTTATCTCTCCATTTTTTGTGTTACCTCAAGAATATATTAGTGTGCACGCTACATGAGAGATTACTACCAATACTCAAAATGAAATTTCACAATTCTACTAACAAACCCTTGCTTAGACAATATGTGCTTATAAGTACATATGTCAGCGATATAAGACTATATTCCAAATCTTGAGATTTTCTTATCACACTCAAACTCATCTACTAACATCCTCAAACCCACATACTAACATCCTTATGGCGACAACAAATTAAACTCTTTTTATTTTAACTGGGTACTTCAATGATTACAAATGCAAATCATGGACATAAAATCGGAGCTTGCTTCAACTATCTATGAGGAAATAATTCCTTGGGGAGAACACCTGTAGGTTATGCTCAACTCCCTAACTCATCCATCTTGACATAATTATATTAACTTTGATGAAGAAATGCTACAACCATTATATGCCAAGGAATTAATAGATACTTCCAGCCAACACAAGATTAAACTTCATAATTATTCCATCTCCAATGAGGTCTCTATTGGTAAGAATTAACCTTTGAAAGTTGGGTACTAGGCTTCTACTTGCAAAAGGATGAAACCACTAGAAATTTCATGCATATAAAGTAGGATATCATGACTAAATTTGGAGAATAATTTTGATCTTGTTAATGTAGTAAATTTAGAATCTTGCTTTTTAATATGCTTAGTCCATTGAATGAAATCAACGCTTATTTTGGCACCAAAAAATAAGATAATCTGGCCTCCTTATTATCTAATTCAAACTATCTTCAAGACAATAATTTTGCACAAATTTTGATAATGAAACCAAGTCTTTTTGGCTGAGCTGGAGAGTTATAAAATCCAACTCAGCCTGTGCAATATGGGCACAATAATGTCATATAATTCGACCTATGCTATTGGAAACTCTTTTATCTTGGCTATAAGAGAAATTGATGCAACCCTTTGGAATATGGAACAAAAATTAATTCAACCATGTTCCAAAATTTTGCTTATTCGGCCTCCACTTTAAGCTTGGAATTCAACCCTCTGAATGACAAACATTTTTTCCTCCCTTTTTTGAATGAAATCTAAAGATGGAATGCCTAACTTGTGGTTCTTAGCTTGATATAGAAGGCCCTGTCTTCTCATAAAGAAAATTCAAACTCCCTTGTTACTCAGTCAACAAATAGATGAAACACAGTCTCATTTAGTAGAGAAAAATCGACCCTAGCTTAACTTCGTTCCCCAAGAGAGATGCATTTTCTAGGACATGCGTAGTCGACAGAAAGGCTAAATATAATGACACCAACCAACCATGTTAATTCTAAATTACTATTCTGTAATCGGCCTAGGGCATTAATTCAAGTTATCCAAGAAATGAACTAGATAATCAACCATGTAGAAACTCTGCCCCTTGATGTGCTCAAGTTCTACTGTGACAGATCCATTAGATAAGACCCTCTCGACCCTCACTTCGGATGCTCTTTAACAGTGCAAATCTAATGTTTCCTCCGTCCTCTGCTATCCCAGACACAAATCTGGGATGGTGATGGACCCTGAGTTGAAGTTCCTTAAACTAGTCTAGATTGAGTGAACTATTGTAGTTGATGGTCCCTATGTCCCTTCAAGACAGGGAAGCTCAGATTGATATGTTTTTATTTTTACCCTTATGTTCGATGAGATAAATCTCCTCTAGATTGCCTACAATTTACAATATTCTCGGAGAGTATTCATTCTTTAGCACTAGAGGATATCCTCTAAATAAAGATAATTAATCTTGACACTAGAAAATCTCTATCGCATTAAATTATTTAGCCAACTAGGGTAGTTATATAAAATGACCGATGTTGGGTGAGTTACTAGCTAGGGTGATTATGGAGGATCATTGAAGGCTAGTCTTCCTGGAACCCTCAATTTGTAATTAAAAGATTACACTTAGGCTGGCAGGAAGCATAACTCTGATACCACTATAAGATCCCAAACAACAAAATTTCCAATAGATATAGCACAATTGAGTTTTATAATTAAAATGATCGCAATAAAAAACACTGAAACAAAACGATGTGAAAATACAACCTCTAATTTTTAATAATAATTGAAAACAAAGATACATTCTCATGCAAGTCTTACTGAAGCCCCTACAAATGTTATGTACAGATTCTCATCAATGAAAGTATAAGACATTGAAGCCCTCTTGGGAATACTGGGTGGATCTAACGCACAAATGTCACCGCTGGGTTTTCGTCCTGGGATCAAGCTAGAACCAGCCTAGATCCATCTAACTCTGGATCTATCATGCGCCGAGAGGGATCAAATCTCTTGAGGTGCAAACCTATTTTTTGAGTGCAAAACTTGAGGAAAGGTTTGAACCTCGAGAGATTTGATCCCTCTCGGTGCATGATAGATCCAGAGTTAGATGGATCTAGGCTAGTTCCAGTCGGAGGCATCAACGTCACATTTTCCAGATTATTAAAAATTTTGTATATTTTTTAGATGTAAGATAGATCTAGGCTGGTTTCAGTCATGTGTTGCCAAGGAACATCTATCAAAGATATGATTAATTTTATCAGTAATATGTAAATATATCAAATATTAATATAATAATTTTAAATATGCTAAATATTTCTGAGATTGACTTGGTCATTTTAATTTTAAATTTTCTTAGTTACCTCGGTTCATTGAGATGATAATTATTATTAATAACTATAATGGTGAAAAATGATGAAATATTTTTTTTAAATGCAAAGTGACAATAATAGTGTTGAAAGATAGAAAATGTGAATAATAAGAACTTACTCATGTTACAATCAATCTCAAACTATTTTCTTCTACTATTCTTATTTCCTCCCTTGTTAGTTTTGTTATCTTTTCATATTGATTATATGAAAAAGAAAATTTAAATTGTAAACCATTTAAATATTTAGCTCGATCTATTGTAGTAAACATGATACCTTGTCTCTCTTGCTCTCCAATATCAATAGCTTAAATTACTATAACACAAAAATCAATCTACATTGTTAATAACTTTTTGTGCTTACACTAAAATCAATGCATATTGTTAATCCAATCACTTTAATATTAATGTACCTTCATATATCCAATTACATCAAATCATAAATCAACATATACATTGAAATCAATGCGTTTAATGCAAGCAATCAAATAATATTAGAAAATAACTTCTACATTGAAATCAATGCACCTAATACAATCAATCAAATAAGATTAGAAACCAACATCTACACTGAAATCAATGCATTTACTCAAAGCAATCAAATAGGATTAGAAATCGCCATCTACACTGAAATCAATGCATTTAGCGCAAACAATAAAATAGTATTAGGAATAATCTACATTGAAATCAATGCATATAGTGCAAGCAATCAAATATAATTATAAATTGACGTCTAAATTGAAATCAACACATCCAGTGCAAGCAATCAAATAGTATTAGGAATCAACACCTACACTGAAATCAATGCATCTAGTGCAAGTAATCATATATCATTAGAAATAAATACCTACACTAAAATCGATGCATCTAGTGCAAATAATCAAATAGGATTATAAATCACCATCTCCACTTAAATCAATCCATCTGGTGCAAAAAATATTCTTCCCTCTCTCCACCCTCCATCCATAACTATATCCCCATCCATCTCTTTTTTTTTTTGTCTCTATCTCACCCCCCTAAACACACATGCTCTCGCACTCCATATATATCATTCTCTTTGTCAATCACCCTCTCTCCCCATCTCTCTCGTCTTTCCTCTCTTCCCCTTCTCTCCCTCTCCTCCGCTAATATCTCTCTTTCCTCCTCTTGTCCTCTCTCTCTCTCTCCATCTTCCTTATCACTCTCTCTCTCTCTCTCTCTAGGAACCAACATCTACACTGAAATCAATGCATTTACTCAAAGAAATCAAATAGGATTAGAAATCGCCATCTACACTGAAATCAATGCATTTAGTGCAAAAAATCAAATAAGATTAGAAATCATCTACATTGAAACCAATTCATTTAGTGCAAGTAATCAAATATAATTATAAATCGACATCTAAATTGAAATCAACAAATTCAGTGCAAGCAATCAAATTGTATTAGAAATCACCACCTACACCGAAATCAATGCATCTAGTGCAAGTAATCAAATATCATTAGAAATAAATATCTACACTAAAATCGATGCATCTAGTGCAAATAATCAAATAGGATTAGAAATCACCATCTCCACTTATATCAATCCATCTAGTACGAGAAATATTCCTCCCTCTCTCCACCCTCCATCCATATCTATATCCCACTCCATCTATTCTTTTTTGTCTCTCTATCTCACCCCCCCTAAACACATGCGCTCTCGTACTCCATATATTTCAATATCTTTTTCAATCACCCCCTCTCCCCATCTCTCTCTTTTTCCCTCTCTTCACCTTCCATCTATATCTCTATCTTCCCCTTCTCTCCCTCTCCCCCATTAATATCTCTCTTTCCTCCTTTTGTCCTCTCTCCCTCTCTCTCCATCTTCCTTATCACACACTCTCTCTCTCTCTCTAGAAACCAACATCTACACTAAAATCAATGCATTTACTCAAATAAATCAAATAGGATTAGAAATCTCCATCTACACTGAAATCAATGCATTTAGTGCAAACAATCAAATAGGATTAGAAATCATCTACATTGAAACCAATTCATCTAGTGCAAGTAATCAAATATAATTATAAATCGACATCTAAATTGAAATCAACAAATTCAGTGCAAGCAATCAAATTGTATCAGAAATCACCACCTACACCGAAATCAATGCATCTAGTGCAAGTAATCAAATATAATTAGAAATAATTTTCTACACTAAAATCGATGCATATAGTGCAAATAATCAAATAGGATTATAAAACACCATCTCACTTATATCAATCCATCTAGTGTGACAAATATTCTTCCCTCTCTCCACCCTCCATCCATATCTATATCCCCCTCCATCTCTTCTTTTCTGTCTCTCTATCTCACCCCCATAAATACACACACTCTCGCAATCCATATATATCAATCTCTTTGTCAATCCCCTCCTCTCCCCATCTCTCTCTTCTTCCCTTTCTTCACCTTCCATCTATATATTTATCTTCCCCCTCTCTCCCTCTCTCTCCATATTCCTTATCACTCACTCACTCTCTCTCTCTTCACCTTTCTCTCTCTATTTCTTTCTTCTTACCTCTCTCCCCCTCCCCCTCCAAGTCCATCTCTCTTTCCCTCCCTCTCTCCACTCTCTCACATCCTCTGTCTTCCTTCCTCTCTTTCCCTTTCTCTCCCTCTCTCTCTCTCCCTCTCTCTCTCTCTTCACCCACCAACTATGTCACTATATCCCTCCCTCTCTCCTTATATCTCCTTCTCCCCCCTTATCTCCATCTCTCCTTATTAGTCTCTTTATCTCAGCCCCAAACATACACGCTCTCTCTCTGTCTCTCCTTTGTCACTCCTTCTCTCTCTCCACTTCTCACTCTTTATATTTCTTATTTCCTACATCTCTCCCCCTCCAACTCCATCTCTCTTATCGATCCCTCTCTCCTCCTCTCTCTCAAGTCCTCTCTCTCGTCCTTCCTCTCTCTCTCTCTCCCCTAAATCCCTCTCTCTTCCCTCATCTCTCTCTCTCTCTCTTCCCCATCACTCTCCTCCTCTCTCTCATCCTTCCTCTCTCTCCCTTTCTCTCCCACCTCTCTCTCTCTCTCTTCCCTCCAATCCTCTCTCTTCTCCCATATATCTCTCTCTCTCTAATCCTCTCTCTTCCCCCATCCATTTCTTTCTCTCTCTCTTTCCACCCCTCTCTCTCTCTCTAACTACATTACTATATCCCCCCCCCCCTCTCCTTCTCACTTCTTCGCTCCCCCCTGCTTTCCATACATCTTACTTTGTCTCTTTATCTCACCCCTAAACATACACACTCTCTCTCCATCTCTCTCTATCTCACCCCCCTAAACACACACACTCTCTCTACATCTCTCTCTATCTCACCCCCCTAAACACACACACTCTCGCAATCCATATATATCAATATCTTTGTCAATCCCCTCCTCTCCCCATCTCTCTCTTATTCCCTTTCTTCACCTTCCATCTATATCTATATCTTCCCCCTCTCTCCCTCTCTCTCCATCTTCCTTATCACTCACTCACTCTCTCTCTCTCTTTACCTTTCTCTCTCTATTTCTTTCTTCTTACCTCTCTCCCCCTCCCCCTCCAAGTCCATCTCTCTTTCCCTCCCTCTCTCCACTCTCTCACATCCTCTCTCTTCCTTCCTCTCTTTCCCTTTCTCTCCCATCTCTCTTTCCCTCTCTCTCTCTCTTCGCCCACCAACTATGTTACTATATGTTAAACACCATGTTGAAGCCAAGAGAGGAAAGAGAAGACAAGAACAACAGAAATGAAATGAAGAAAATGGCATATGGACTAAAATTTGCAGATTACATTTTATGAATTGTGGCTCAGGCTCGCTTGAACTGCTGGCTACAACTCTGAACATGGAATGAGAGATTGTGGCTCAGGCTCGCTTGATCTGTCGTCCAAGCTTGTACATGACCACCATTTTCCCCCCTGTCAGGGACAAGGTGAGATGATGGCGAAAACTCAACTGCAAGTGTGCTCAATATCCGTGAACAAGTTCTAACATGTGTCGTAAACATCTTCTTGGCTGCTGATGCCCATTGCCAAGAAGCAATCCATCCAAGATGAATCTTGGTTCTTGCAGGAGGCTTGTGTCTGAAGCATCTGTCTGAAGAATGGGTGTGCCGACCACAGTGCTTGCATGGATGAAGATCAAAACAATGATCTTTCATGTGGCCAACTCGATCACAGTGTTGGCATTTCTCAATTTGTTGTGGAAGTGGAACATGATCTGGAATAGCTGCAGGTGAACTGTCATACATGAATCCGGCACTCTGAAATATGATTGGCTTGGTGTAGTCTGGAATATGAAAGGACACATCCTTGTCATATCCAAGACCAGTTCGGTGCTTGTTGTGGACAAGCTCTTCCCAAGGTCTGATGATGGGCTTAGGAAGTGCAGGCTGAGTGGCTGCATCTGCATGTAAATCTGCTCTAGTACAAGGCACTGAATGGGAATCAACTGAAACTTTACTGACATGCTGCTGATGGGAGTCAATCTCAATCTTCTGAACAGAAACAGGTTCAGAATGGTGACTCTTTTGCTGAAGTTCGTCTTGTTGGAGCTGAGATTCCAACTGCAAAAACTCAATCTTCTCTTGTGCATCTAGCAAACAACTCTGAATGTTACATAGAGCATCCTTGCTCATTTTTATCATATCATGAACATTTGAATGAATGAGGTCATTCAACAACTCTAATGCCTCATTGATTTTGGCCATTTTCAACAATTTAGGCTCAAAAATGAAAGGGTGTCGGCTACAACCGAAAATGCACCCGGTTACAATGTGATTCAACAACAAGTACAAATGACTCCAAAGAATTTTCAAAGTACAAAATGTGCTCCTCAAATGATGGAGGGCAATCAACAATCCAACAACTCAAACACTGATTATGAATGAAGAAGCAGTATGATGTCAATACAATATTTCTGCAAAAATGTGCAGCAAAAACAATGTGCAAGAAGCCTTGGGGCAGCTGATTTCTCTTCTTCAAATAGTTGTTTTAAATCTGATGGCAAACTTATCTTCTCATGTAAAAATCTTCAAAAAATCAACCTCATGTCAATGCCACAAATCACAAAGCAAATCTGCAATTTATTCAATCTATCTGCTCCTCATATGCCATTTTCTTCATTATTTCTGCTGTTCATACTCTCTCTTTCCTCTCTCTCTTTGCTGTTTTTTTTTTTTTTTTAATTAATTAAAAAAAATTGGGAATAATTAAAAATAAAAGAAAAGGGATTAATTAATGGGGGAGAGGGGAATTTAAAATTAGAGAATGGGGGATATTTTATGAAAGGGGAGGGGGGTATTTTAATTAGGGAATGGGATTTATTTAAAAGGGAATTATTAAAAAAAGGGGAATTAAAAGTCGAAAAGGGAGAATTAAAAGGGAGGGGGGAGCTATTATATAGGGAATTTGAAAAGGAGAAGTGGGAGAATTAAAAGGTAGGGGGGGGGCTATTATATTAAAAATCGAATAGTGTAATGGAGGGAGTAAGGTGATGTATGGTGGGAGGCCGTAAGGCCAAGGGCGAGGGCGCAGAAGTGTGAGGCCGCACGCTGGAGAGAGGGGCCGAGTTGAAACGGGAGGAGCGGAGTGCTATTCAAGTGGGGGGTGTGTAGAGCAGGGAGGGGCGGTGTTATTAAAAATCGACTTTTAAAGAAAAGAGTGGTATGAAGAATTGGGGGAGGCGTAGGCGGTATTTAAAAAATTTGAAAAAGTCAAATTAAAAGTGGAGGGAGGCCGAAAGGCCGTGGAGGAGATAGCGCAGGTATGATAAGGATTGTGTTGCAGTCGAGCGTTGAGACAGTATTGTATATTAAAGTGGTATTGCTTAAGTGGAGGGCGATATAGATTTTATGGAAAATTTTTAAAAACTGGAAAGGGCGTAATGAAGAGTGGTCGATGGGGGAGTAGGCGCAGGAGATTGAGCAAAGGCGGAGCGTAAGGCGTGTGGAGGTAGGCGAGAGGGTAGGGGGAGCGTTGTAGCGGGTAGCAGCCGGGTGGGAACGCCTTTGTGAGCTGCGTGGGGAGCGTTGAGAGTGTATACAGGAGTTGTAGTGAGGGGCGAGCGCTGTGTTGCAGGGTTTTTTATTTTTTATTTTTTATTTATTAAAACAGCAGAGCAGAGAGTAGGAAATCCATTTAAAAACAGTAGCAGATTTTTCTTCTTCCAAATATACAATAGAAATTTTTCTTTTTTTTTCAGATCTTAAGCAATAGAATATCTCAGCAGCAGAGAAATGCAGTCTAGAAACTCAGAAATATCTTCAAAAAACCCTCTCAGCAGCTCAAAAATGCAGAATTTAAAAATACTCAGAAATCTTTCCAATAGCTCAGCAGCAGAAAAACTCAATTCTTTTCCATTAAAAAGCCAGAAACTTCTACTTCAGAAACCCTCTTTTAAACAGTGTTTTCCAGCAACTCTTCAATGCAGAAATTAATGGAAATTGCAGGAAAAATGAGAATGAAAACCTTGTGCTGCCTTTCTTCAAAACCACTGCTGCTCTTCTTCAAAACAAATTCTGAATGCTGCTCTTTCTTCTGAACGCTGCTCCTTCTCCAAAACCACTTTCTGAATGTGGCAAAAAGACTGCTACAAACACTTGAGTGCTGCAAAAAAACCAACAATTTTTGCAGATATGTATAGGCCATAAACACAAATGGCTCACTCAAAGTGGAGCAGGGCCAGAAATCGCCCGCTCTGATACCATGTTAAACACCATGTTGAAGCACACACATGGTGTATGAGGTAGAAGAATGCACACACAATGAAACTCAACACACAATGAAAGATAAGCGTGAGGCTTTCTTTATTTTCCATTATACAAAGATGTACATTTATAGTACAATGGTGTGACTCTTGGTTTCACATTCCAAGGTCACTTGGACTCCATTGTGACTTTTCATATTCCACACCTACCCATGTAGGATTAGGTGTTCCAACACTATATCCCTCCCTCTCTCCTTATATCTCCTTCTCCCCCCTTATCTCCATCTCTCCTTATTTGTCTCTTTATCTCAGCCCCAAACATACACGCTCTCTCTATGTCTCTCCCTTGTCACTCCTTCTCTCTCTCCACTTCTCACTATTTATATTTCTTATTTCCTACATCTCTCCCCCTCCAACTCCATCTCTCTTATCGATCCCTCTCATCCTTCCTCTCTCTCTCTCTCCCCTAAATCCCTCTCTCTTCCCTGATCTCTCTCTCTCTCTCTCTCTCTCTCTCCAATACTCTCTCTTCCCCCCCATCACTCTCCTCCTCTCTCTCATCCTCCTCTCTCTCCCATTTCTCTCCCACCTCTCTCTCTCTCTCTTTCCTCCAATCCTCTCCTTCTCCCCTATCTCTCATCTCTCTCTCTAATCCTCTCTCTTCCCCCATCCCTTTCTTTCTCTCTCTCTTTCCACCCCTCTCTCTCTCCTAGTACATTACTATGTCCCTCCCCCTCTCCTTCTCCGTTCTTCTCTCCCCCCTTCTTTCCATACATCTTACTTTGTCTCTTTATCTCACCCCTAAACATACACAGTCTCTCTCCATCTCTCCCTTATCACACTCTCTCTCTCTATTTCTTCTTAGTTATTTAAACTAATGAACATAAATATTCATAAATATAAAGCAGATTATGGAGTAAATATGAAATGAGGTTTTATTTACTTATCATACCCCTAGTTTATTTATATTTTTATTTGTTTACCATACCCCTTTTCTTTACTATGGTATTTGGCCCATAGCCTTGTTATATAATTAGATTTTTATTTATAATCCTATTTGATATATTTTTATTTATTTACGTTACCTCTTTATGCCTCTTTTATATTTATTTATTTACCCATGGTATTTGGCCCATGGTATCAATATTAATTTGTCCCATGGTATTCAGTCCCATAAGCTTCATCTAAATAAAACCTCTTTTTTAAAGTTTTTTTAAATATAAAAGGTTTATGGAATAAATATAAAAAATAATTTTTATTTATTTACCATACATCTAGTTTATATATTTTTTTATTTATTTACCATAGCTTCCGGAGTAAGTATAAATTCATTTTACAAATATTTAATTAAAAGAAATATTAAAAGATTTTGGATTTTGATTGTTTGTGTTGAATTAACTCTTTTCTTTTGATTTAGAAAATGGTATTGACTTTAGTAAAGAGTAAAGATGTTTAAAATTGTTGGAAATTCAATGTGGTAATTTTTTTTGTTAAATGTAAATTTATGATCCATTCAAATTCACCTATATAATTTACTGTCCATTCAAATTATATAAATAATACATAATTGTATTAGAAATTGATATATGTTCTAGCACAATGCTAATTTTATTTTTATTTTTTTTTAAATTTAAAACTTAAGCCGACAACTAGCCACGCCAAGTTCTCAACAAACACACAATAAGATAGATGATCCAAATTCCTAAGTCATATCACCTTTAATAAGCTTGATGGGCTCTCTAAAACCCCTTTTTTTTTTTCCCTTGAAAAAACAAAAAACAGATCCCATGAGAAAATACCATGGGTATTTTCTGTCCATTTTGACTATATCAAAAAAAGAAAATATTAAACCTACTAAACATTATTAATTTGAAACTCACAATATGAATTATAAGTTTTTATACAATTTTCCCAACAACATAATTTTTATTTTAAATCACACAAACTAAATTATTTTATAACTATTATTTATTTCATAGTATTAAAACCAAAATCAACCCTAACAAAACCAATTAACACATGAATATAATTGAAATTCTAAACCTAAATTAGCTGTAATAGATTCCCATATATATCATCTCAAACAACAATCCAGTTACTATTAAACAGAATTACTGTGAGAATTACTGCCATAATAATTGAAATTTACTAGAATTTAATGATAACAAAATATTAAAAATATTTGCGGTGGATTTAAAAAAAACTGTGTCGGCTTGTTAACGGACAGTACGTCCCTAGCCAATCTTCTAAACATATACTCAACTTCTATATATTATATATATGCACACGCAGAGCGAATGAAGTCATATATGGTCTATATAGAGAAATCGCACAAAGTCCAAAAGCTCTGTATTGGTGATTGGTGGGAAGGGCGCACAGAGTCGGAAAGCTCTTGATTGCTGATTGCTCGAAAGGGTGGACACAAAGAAAGTTGCACAGCAACCACCTCTGAAAACCCGGAAGCTTCCGCTTGGCAACCTTGCAATAATAATAACATTTTCGGGAAGAATCTCTGGTTCTTATTTCTAACGGTATCATGTCTTTTATCCACACTTTTTTAAGCTAGTTGCAGACTTGTATAACCCATTTGTTCAATTGGGCTATTCTTATTATTGATGTATGTGTGCCAGACAGGAGGTTATCCTAGAAAGAGGCGGCTAATATCTCAGGCGTTCAAAATGCTTGCGGGAGGGAATAAATCACGCGAAGGTTGCATGGGTTCGCTAAATGGAAAATCCCCTGCGGCTGCAAAAGATAGGAAAAGCGCCATTTCTCGTTCATCTCGCGCAGGATTACAGGTTTTCATTTTACTTACATATGTACTTGTTTATTTTCTGCAATATTTTGTGCCATGATTTTGATTCAACTGAAGTAATTCTCGGCAACTGTTTTCCTGTGTTTTCTCTTATTGCAGTTTCCAGTGGGAAGGATCCACCGTCAGTTGAAGACTGGATTATCTGCAAAGACAAGGGTGGGAGCAACTGCAGCAGTATATTCTGCTGCTGTTCTGGAGTATCTCACGGCAGAGATTCTAGAACTGGCAGGAAATGTCGCTAGAGATGAGAAGGTTAAACGTATCACTCCAAGACATTTGCAGCTTGCTATAAGAGTAGATGAAGAACTTGATACTTTGATCAAAGCTACCATAGCAGGTGGAGGTGTCCTGCCTCAGATTCACACGCAACTTCTTAAGCAACACACAAAGAAAGATTAGGCTCATTGTTTGGAAATTATGTCATCGTTTTAGTGTAGGTGCAGGTGTGGGACCTATTTGTAAACCGCCTTCTTATCAAACGTATTTCATAATGATAAATTAATGAATTGTTCGAGGAATGCCATAGACTAATCCTGATTTATCTATGTGGGAAAAATCATATTCATGTTGAGAAAGGCAATTCAATCCTAACATGAAAGATTTGTAGACACAAAGTATTCATCATCGTTTTGTTTTGTAGGTTTACGCACAAGGTATTCAAATTCTAGAATTTCCCGTTGCTGAAAATCTGTGCCAAACCACTTCACAACTAGGTTGAAAATTATGTTTTCAGGCATCGTTTGTAAATGTTGTGTAAATGTTTTCAGGCTTCAATTATGTTTTGTGAATGTTATGTTGCCCAGTATCGACTGTCGGCAAAAGGAAAAGTACAAAGGGCTTAGGTTCAGAACTGCTGACATTCTCATGGTGTCCACTTCATTGAAGCAGTATTTTATTTAGAGTATATTTTTCTATAAAATTATATTGCTGGTTGAATATTTTTGTATGTATTAAACTTATCTATACATCTTAAAAAACATAAACGAAGTTCCAAGTTTTTCCATTCAATCAGCTTTATCTCCTAAGGATTTATATTTTTAGGGTATAGTATTATTCATAGGTTTATAATATTAATTTTCTAGGTTTAATATAAATCATCCGCATCCCAGTTGTTTATATATCTTGGATTTTTTAAAAGTTGAAGTTTTAGTATTAACCATTTAGTTTATAATATCAATCTCTTGTTTTTTTATTAATGCAACGGTTCATATTCCTAGCACAACAATACAAACCTTCTTTTAGCACCATAAATTAGTACCACTTATGTTATGTGGTGCTAGTGTAAATGTTTATGTATCATATTAAAAACGAAGTATATAACCATATTTGATGAACAAGTTAGCATCATTCTTACCATGTGGTGTTAAAGGAGTAATTTTTTATTGATCTTATTGGAAGTGGAGTATATCACCATATATTTAAAGAAGTGGTGATATACTCCACTTCCAAATACTCCATTCCTTATTTACCAAAGAAGTGGTAAATTATTTGAACATTCCTTATTTCCGAGAATAAATGTTGTAAAATAAGATCTTTGTTTTGAAATGCTATATTCCAGATGGTCTATCTTTTCGAAGGGTCTCGGAATCTTAAAATATCCTCTGTACAGTTGGGCATGTCATATTTCCTCGTCCATATTTGCTTCCTCTATGTGCCCATCTCCACCATAATTTCGCCCACAATACCTGGTTTAGAATCAATGGATCTCTTGGGCCATTTTTTCAACTGTTGGGACCCTCCCCAAAGTAATTTCTTAAATATTTCCTCCATTTTGCAGCAGATTGTTTTGGGCACGACCATTCTAGACAATTGGTAAATGGGGATGCATTGTAGGATGAATTTAAAAAGGATGGTGTGGGCATCCATATTTAGGGGTCTAAATGTCAAATTGCTGAGCTTGATTTCCATTTTTTGGATAAGATGACTCAAACAAAAAAATTTCAGAGAGCTTTCAACAAGGTACATGCCCGGGTATTTAGTGGGAAGAGAGCTGATACCAAACATCAACACTCTTGCTAGAAATGTTTGGATATTTCTAGTCATGTTAAAGAAGAATATGTGGGATTTTTCATTATTAATAAGGGTGTGAGAGGCTTCCATAAACACATGGAGTATATCTTTAATGTTTCTGGCTTCCTTCAGCGATACATGAAAAGAGAGAATAATGTCGTCAACAAATTTCTAGTGGGTAAGATGGAGGTCATTGCCCCAGAGCCTAATACCATAGATCCTCATATTACGAGCTTCCTTCTTTAGGAGTCTGCCAAAGCCTTCAACTGCTAGAAATAAATGAGAATGGGGATAGGGGATCTCCTTGTCTTAGCCACCGAGTAGGGTTAAAATATTTTGGTGGGTGAACCATTTAGGAAAAGGGAATAGATAGGGGAGGAAACCATAGCCTTGATCCATCGGATCCATCTCCGAGAAAATCCATAAGCTTGAAGGACAATGGTAAGGAAGGTACAAATTATGCGATAATAGGCTTTAGATAAATCCGAGCTTTTATCATCATCCTCGAGATTTTGAGATGCTTCAACGAGTGGATTGCTTCCTCGGAGGTAATAATACCATCTAGGATTTGACGGCCTCTAAAAGGCTAGTTTTTTAGATGACATGAGGGAAGGCAGCAAAGGTTTAAGGTAATTAACCATATTAGTTGCAATGATTTTTTAGATGACATTGCATAAATCAATCAGGCAGAATCCTTGGGGATCCTCCGATTTAGCATATTTAGGAATCAACGTTATAAAAGTAGCATTGAGACTCTCACATTCCTTTTGGTGCCGTCTTGACTCCTCCACCACTTCAATAATGCTTTTCCCTATGAGTTTCCATGCATCTTGGAAGAATTCCACGGTGAAACCATCAAGCCCTAATTTTTTTTTCCATACCTTTTACCACCTCCTCCACTTCCTCCATTGTCACCACTTGCATAAGGCTAAGGTATTGATCTCTGGTAATGAGGTGCAGAATTTTTTCGGTGATTCTATGGATTGCCTCAGAGTGATCATGCTCTAGTTCAGAGAGGAAGGTTTGAAAGTGATGCACAACCACTTCTTCCATGTCCTCATGATGGACTATTTTGTCTCTGACCTCATTTTTTAGTGAGAAGATCCTGTTATGGTGTCCATGTTAGACCATTTATTTATGGAAGAAGCACATGTTCTTCTCTCCTTCCCTCAACGAGTTGAATCTATATTTTTTCTTCTAGATTATCTCCTCATATTTTATGCATTCTTCTAGTTGTGTTATGATCCACCTCTCTTCTTCTACTAGAATTTTTGATCTTCCCTCTATGATAATCGGCAGCTGGACAATCTCCATCTTATTCTTTCACTCCTCCTAGTCTTTGAAGATGTTACCAAATTCCTCCTTATTCCAGTTCTTGATCCTTTGTTTGATCTCCTTTAGCTTGAGTTGCAATGTGTTATCACTCACAATTTTTTGAAACATCATTTGAGAAAGTCTTAGAGGTTCATGTGTCAAAGGTAGGGTCATAGAATTCATTTTTTTCATTACTTGGTCAAGGAAAGTTTTTAATTTTTTCTTATTTAGCCTATCATAAGGTCTAAAATCACCCTCATTCAAATCCTTCCATGTCACATCAGTCATTATTTTCTGACATTTTTCATTTTCCAAGTTTATAACACCGAAAAATTCATTTTAGCCAAGAATCCACACTTTCTTAGTGAAATACACAGAGAAAATGCAATTTTCACTATGAAATGGCTAATACTTTCGTAGCGAAAATGCCCAAAATTACACTAAGAAAGCTAGGAAAGTAAGGATTCATGTTTGTCTTGTCAAAAAAACTGCTAGGTTTCAGTTCATGATTACAAGAGATGGGGTGGAGGTTATTCAAGTATTTTATGGTTAATTCAAAGGTACATAAACTCGTATGAGGTCATCATTACCCTTTTGACATGTGTATGTCATAATTTAAGCATGAGTTGTCATTTAAAACACAAAAAAATCATGCTAAGCTACTATTTGTCACTCAACATTCATTCTTGCATGTGAAACATCTCAATGTGAGAGGCTGCTTCATCACATCAAGCAACTTGTTTTCCAATTTGGCTTTACAAGTGTCACCTTTTTAAGAGGATAGCTTGGTTAAAAAAGGATATGGTCATGTACAAGAAAGCACACAAAGGAGGCTATGTGGATAAGATAGAAGCTTATGGACCTTAAGCTATTCATGGAGGACCCTAGATTTTCTAAAGCATACATCAGTTCAAGATGTTTGAATTTCTGTTGGAGCTAACAAGGAAATTGTTGTGTTTTTTTATTGTTTGAGCGAGAAGTTTAAAGAGAATATTATGGATGAAAAGATATTAATTTCAAAATACTAAGAGAGGTTATTGTCAAGCACAGGGACAAGGAAAAAATAAACTCTCTCACTTTTCTCACATGTGCTATTAGTTGGGAGATACAAGGATTTCTTTTTAGCCCTATTTTCGTAAAAATAGAGTTTTCCCATTTTACACATGCTTTGCAATGCGAGGTTCTAGACACCTCGAGATGGTTTTCAAAAAAAAGAGAGTTTTTCTTCACAAAATTTTTATTAACAAAAATATCCTTCTGTTTTGCAAAATACATCATGGATTCGGGGATATAAATGTTGTTCTAAGACCTATTTTTTAGAAAAAACAGGAAAAAACTGCAAAGTGGTTTTAAATATGAAAGGTGAGATGGATTGTGTTCCTCATTAGTTTGATGAGGTCCATAACATGCAAAGGGGTTTATGACATGTTGAAGATCAGGTTAAATAACTCCAATAACAACTAGAACTTATCCATGAGGAGCTGGAGAAGAATGGCCTAAAAATGACAGTAGTTGAGGAACCAATAGCTCAACTCATCATCAATGACGAAGAAACATCTCAGGACTCATACTTTGATATGGTTTATGTTTTGAAAGGTAAATGGCATGTTGGAAATAATTTTTTTATAGTTGGAAGGCATATTTTTAAAGTTAGACAAAAATATGGAATTTACATAGTTTTAAGCGCTTCGTAGCATTTCTTAGGCTTGAAACCAGGAAAATGCTACGAACCCACCTGTAGCTTTTCTTTACGCTTGAAAAACCATTTTTTGGTAAATTTTAAGGGTATTAAATGATATGGAGGATGTTTCAAGGCATAATGAAGACAATGTGGAAGCAAAGAATCAGAAAAAGTTGATGGAAAAAGCCATTTTATATATGCTACAAAAGTACGCTATGAAACTGTCATACTTTCGTAACATGCTATTTTGAAGGTTTATGAGTAGGTTTTTGGGCATGTTTTGATAGGTGGATACTTTCAAAGGGTCAAAGAAATTTTCTAGCAGTCATCCAAGACTTGAATACCATGAGATGAAGACAATTCATCAGCCAAACCATTTGTTAAATATAAGGACCTGTTTTCCTTAAAAATAGGGTTTGTTTTCAGATTTGGAGGAGGATAATCAAGATGTCAAGTAGTGATGAGCTCCATAATAGCTCATTCGAACATGTGAATCATTAGTTGTCAGATGTATTATTGTTTCAAGAGATAAGGTAATTGATTCAATAACTAGTTATTTGAGTCCTATTAGGAAAAGGACTGTTTAATAGAATAGCTATGATTTTATCATTAAAGTAGATGTTTTCTTGTTATGAAAGGTTTCATTAGGAAAAAGTTCGATGAATCTAGCCAAAAAGGGAGATCATCTATGATGTAACAAGTCTATTAAAGGCCAGATAATTGAATTTGTAAGGGGTGGCAGACTTTTTGCAACAAACTGCTGCCTTATGTATTTTGACTCATATCAGTAAAACAGAGTGGTTTTATTCTTGACAGACTGGAAATTCTCATGGGGTTTTTAATGTTTTATTGATATACATCCTATGTTTCACCAGTTGTAGTAGATTTAATTGAAATTACTCAGAATTCATAACTCTATGCTCTGACTTCATTTAGTAATGAAATGATTGTGTTCTCTTGTGTTTTATGAATGAATTACCTTTGAACCACTAGCAATAGATTTCATTGCTATTACTCATAATTCATAACTCTATGCTCTAAATTCCTTTAGCAATGAAATGACTATGTTTTCCTATTTTTTATGAGTTGGTTTCATTTGTTAAAGACCCCTACCTACTTGAGTTTCCATGCCAAGAAACCTTACCACTGAAACTACTGATTGTTGACTCGATAAGCCCAATGGTTGCAAGCCTGCATTATTTTCAACCTACATACACTAAAAAATCAAGTTACTTTCCAAATAAAGTTATCCATCCAAAGTCCTATTATTATCTAATATCATAAACCCCTTTGAGAGAGCTTGCTCGGACTCGAAGAGGCTAAGCTTCATTCAAAAGTAGCTGATCGAGTGCAATTTTTCGATAAAAAAATGTATGCATAATATTTCTTCCCACCACTTCCTTGGTCTTCCACCATTCTTTGCGTTTCCCGCAGGCTTATGGTCTCAAAGCGAAAAAATTTTCAAAATCAAGGGCTTATTTCTCGGTCCTATTTTGAGGTCAATTTCCAACATTGCAGAGCTAGTGTTCCGAGCCTATTCCAGGGAGAGTGGAGGTTTCCATGTATATTAACGGCAGCCATTGGATTTATCGCATCAGAGAATTCTAATCGCATCGGCACAGCGAAAATGCAAGTGAACAAGTTTTTGAATGTTGCGATTGTGATGGTGCGATCCAATCACAACCGTTGGATCCTAGAAGATAGCAACCGTTGGATCGTAAAGGAAGTCAGAGTGGGGTCTATAGTGACCCATAACATCAGTGGAGATTCAAACAGAAAAATATAAGATTTTCCTTTGTTAAAGCGCCTTGACGGGTAAAAGAGAATTGTAACGTAGAACATAGAAATGTTGAAATATTGTCTGGTGGGACCTTTGCTAATTGCATCGGCGGAAATCAGATGACCAAGGCACAAGAGGATCTCAGAATGTTGCGATTGCGATTGGAAAATTAAAAGAGGCGGAGTATATTTGTAGTGTGGGCCCCCATGTAAAAAGAAAAGTTTAATGCATATTTACTCCGAGAATTTTAACCAAAGCTGAAGAATAAATAAAAACTAAAGTGGAAAGTATATATGAAACAACATATATACATATATCCGTGTAGTGTGGGGCCATCGCATCAGAGTAAAGGAAAAGTAGTGGAATATGTTATTGAAGTTTGCAATTGTGATTACTCGCATCAGAACAATCGAAAAGGGTGTAATCGAAATCGGAATTCATCGGAGGAGGCTCATCGCATCGTGAAATAGAAGAAGTTTGGCAAGTGGGCCAGAATGTTATTTTCTATGGAAAAAAGGTCTTTGCTATATGCCGAGAGTTATTTGAGTTTTTTTATAGAAGAACTTTGTAAATATGTTGAAGTACGTTTGAACCATATGAAGAACCTCTACAACGTAAAATACTGTTAAGTTTGATAAAGCTGGCAGAGTTGGAACAGAGTTTGGGAAATTCATTCTACATGCATGGAAAACAGGAGAGTAGTCAGAAACTGGAAAAGATAGAGACAACAACAAAAAGATACATGCATAGCGAACCAAGAACTAAATGAGTTGATTTGAAATCCTTGTTGTAACTAAAATGTAAATGTTTTAATTTATTTTATATTGTTTGTGATGCAAATCAAGACTCCGGTAAGAAAACAAAACTCCACTGTAAAACAAAAAATTGTACAAATTGCTATATTTTCCTGAAGGAGTTGGACAAATAAATGAGAATGCAGAAGGCAAAGAGTTAGGGCTATTCACTTCGAATTCCCTGTGGAATACAAACAGTCATGAGGCAAACTCTATAAATGATATCATATTGGTATGCATAAAGAGGTTAGAGAATACAGAAATGAGGCAGAGAGGGTAAGAAGAAACAGGAGAAAATAGAGATGTTGTGAAGACTCAGATATGATATAAGGCAGATATGAAGGCAGGTGCACAGCAGTGAAGATGGAATTGAACATAGCTTATATCCAGGTAATTCAGCAAGTGTTTTCTTTTGAAAGAGTGAGGAAGTTGGAGCTTCCCTATTGAGTTGTAACTTGATAGATGTCAGTTTTAGCTGACCAAGGTAGGAGCCTCCTGTAGGTTGGTGCCTGCAGAAAATTGGTGGGAGCTAGAGCTTCCTTGCAAGTTGTAGCTTGCATGAATTGAGGTTGGAGCCTCCCGTAGGTAGGTGCCTACGGAAAATCGTGGTGAGAGGGAATTGGAGCTTGCCTTTGCATCGTAACAATAATAAGCTGCGGTTTTCTCCCTTTTTCAGTTTCCACGTATACCTGCTGTCTATATGCATGATAATTGTGTGCTGATACTTTGGTTTAATTCTGCTTAATACTTGCTGCTCATTTATTATGATTTTTGTTCCATTGTATATTAAGATGATCACAAAATGATGAAGTAAAGATTATAAAAAGTGTAAATAAATTTAAAAGAAAAGTTTTGAAGAACCATGAATGTGTTAAACTGATTCACCCCCCCTCTCCGTTTAACTAAGGGTTCAACACATGTGCCTCCTTGGCTTTAGAGCTTACTCCATCATGTTGTCCATAACCAAGACCCAAATACTTAGGCCTTTCCTCAACAACTATTGGCTTAACTATGCCTTGTGCATGTTTGCCCAATCCTTTGTCTTCATAGCCCATCTTCATCAATAATTTGGACCCTATTCCTCTAGTTTTTCTTTCAAAAGAACCTACACATTAATTTTGAGAGGAAATTGATGATAAAATTGAATTGCATACCTCTTTCTGAAGCACATACTTGGCTAAGGCTTCCTTAGCATCATGGAGTTGAGTTTCCATCTCATGCATCCTTTCAAGAAGCTCTTGCTTCTCCTCCTTCATGAAAATCAACTCTCTTGAAAGTATTTTTTCTCTCCATTTTATCTTCATACTTCTCTTGTATTCGTTCAATCATGATGTATATTTTCTGCAACATCTCTTTATCAAAGTTTTTTTCTAAGGAATATTGACTTCAATCATCACTTAATGAAGCTAATATCACACCTATAATGAATACAAATACTCTTTGTTGCGATTTGAGATATTAATTCTCAATATTGACTTCTTTTCCTTCACACATAAACTTGCAAATTCACGATTAAATTCTACTTGTCACAGTTTCAAAAACCAATATCTATAGAAGAATTAGCTAACCTTGGCTAAAATGAGCTAAAATTTTTCTTTGATGCCAACTTGATCTGAATATGGGAAAACTAGTTATTTCTATACTAGCTCCCTCATTAGTATTAAAAATGTGTTTAAGGATCGACTCATCGTAACCACTTGTGAAGGGGTTTATGTGTGTAGTTCGATGTGTCTTTGATGATCAAATTATGAGTTAATTATAAACTCATAAACAAGAAATGAAATGTAATAAAATAGCTCATAGAAATCACATAACACAATGGATGATAATGGATTTCACCCCTCCTGGGCTACATCTCCATAAACCTGCTTTAACTAGCTAGGCCCCTCTTGGGATTATGAGCCAAATTTATGATTACAAGCATCCGTGATGCTCCAATTTAATTTTTTTGACTATTCCATTGGCTTCCCGAATACATGAAAACCAAAAAAATGACTATTCAATCTCTAAATTTGGTTACTGCACTTCTAGGCTTAACCTCCAATCCCGGTGGCCATGGGCTTGTTTAATTTCCAAAGTGAAAAAAATTAACTTCATATTTTCTCTAATTCTCTCGCAAACTATACCATTGTGTTCAGTAACATCAAATAAATCTAAAAATGACTGTTCATTCACTCCATTTCGCCTTCAGTTGATTTGGGCATGGCCTTCCCTCTTGGTGTCCCTAAGCTTCAAAATTATTCAAGTGACCACAAACACTTGTTGATTTGCTCCATTACCTATAAAATCTATTCCAATGGATTCATAGCATGCCAATCTGCTAGGAATGACTATTCCTGAGCCCAAATTGGTCGAAAATTTCTCAAGATAGGCCTCATTAAAGTTTCCCCTAGATTCTGCCTCTAATTATGGAAACACGCTGATTAAGGGTGCCAAAGATGGAGGTCACTCCTAAAATGGAGGAACTGCCCTGAAATTCCATTGAATTAGACTTTGAGATTAATTAATATTAATGACAGCATTAATGAGGTTAACCGTGCACTTATCTGCTGACTATCACGGGTGCTAGTGTGTGGTCACATGAAAAAGGCCATGTGGAGGAGGGTTGGCCCCCTCAACTCCACCATCTGAAACTGCATAATCTTCAAATATAGATTCATCCGCATCCTTTTCAAGTCTCAATAAAGTGGCTCATTAGTATGGGCATGTAATGTTTGGGGGCAGGTCACGGGGTCGAACTCTAACCTCCACCCCTCCATATAACATTTTTACCACTATATAAAACCAATGTATATTTGCGCTCCTAAATTAATGTTTGAACCAACCTTTGGATAATAATTAATATATGTCATTAAATTTGCATTTCCATGGACTTTTGTTACGCTCCAATGATTAATCCCATCATATCATATAACATGAACTTGGGACCTTACATTATAATACAATGTAATTCCACTGAATAATATGGTTGAACTTAGGACTTAGGTTAAAATATGCGAAAATGTTGATGTTAAAGTTTGGATTATATATATATATATATATATATATATATATATATATATATATATATATATTAAGCCAAGATTAATACATAAAAAACATAATTTCCAAGACATAAAAAATTCATGAACCCACATTCAACCTTGGAGGACATTGGGAAAATTTCACCTTACAAAAAAAACTAGCGAATCCATTTGTAACACTTGTCACAGTCCCATTGGACAAAAATTGAAGAAGATTCTCCGCATGCTGACTGGACTGCCATGTCATCAACTATACTTGTTATGCAATATTTAATTTTTTTTTTCCCGTTCTGAATGATAATGAGCAGACTGTAAATTCTTCATCCTAACTTGGTTTTGTTATGAAATTATTTGCGTTGGATTCCTGGTGATGGGCCGTTCATTGTCGTTCGGTTTGGTGCAATTTCGAGCACTTTCATTTTTGAGCTAATTTTTGCCCCTGATCCAGATTTCAATCACTCGCTAACATAAGGTACAACTATATTGGGTTGCCAAAGCTGGAAAAATCATGCATTGAGGCAAGTGGCTCACCAGGGACCAAGTTCAGTAGAACTTTCCGCATCTCATGGACTCACTCAACGCAATAGGAACCATTGCTTTCTAATGGGGGAGGACTAGTCTAGGTGGATATAAGTGGCCACGCGCCAATTCCACTTGAATCCCCATCATTGTTTCTTTCAGTTTCCTTAATTTTAGAATAGTTGCAGTTTCCTAAATTATAGGATAGTTTACTATTTTTGGCATTTTTTTGGGTCCCAAACTTTGAGAACCATTTTTAGGCCATAAACGATGTCTTTTTGGAAAACATGTAAACATAAATTTTCGCATAACATTTGTTGTCAAAATTTGTATTGCTTGGATATATATTTATAACAAGGTATCATACGTGTTAAATGGAGATCATATGCCAAAGTTACGGCCCTAGGAAGTTGTTGTACCAATTTACCCCAACGAGGCCCACAATTTTGGCGCTTCATCTCCT
Organism: Pinus albicaulis; assembly: GCA_034641835.2. Classification (NCBI taxonomy): domain Eukaryota; kingdom Viridiplantae; phylum Streptophyta; class Pinopsida; order Pinales; family Pinaceae; genus Pinus; species Pinus albicaulis. The sequence continues at coordinate 1,140,445,403 of CM076574.1, read as the reverse complement.
ACAATTAGTTTTCTAGATTTTTAGGGTTTTCCATTGTTTCTCAATAATAAATAGGTTGTCGAGCCTCATTGTAACATAGATCATAGGCATGTAGCCACCACATCCCTTCTTAGATATAAGCTACCATCACATGAGCTAGTTTATTTCGATTATGTATGTAGGCATTTTCAATTTTTTGATATTGATGAAATGAAGATTTATTTCTGTTGGATCTCTATGTTTATATTTATATATGTATCATGTTGCGTTTTTGCATAATTCTAGATTAAGGAAAGTTTATCAAATTCACTCAATTTGGATTTTGTCAAAATTAGAAGAAACACTACTAAACTTGTAAAATTCAAGAATGGAGGAAAACAATAGTTAAACTCATATTTTGTTATAGAGACAACAAATCAAATATTGAAGTATGATTGAGCACATTAAGAGGAAATTTTAGAAATATAAAACCAAGAATTCAAAGAGATCAAAACCTATGACAAGTGGAAATAAAATTTAAGTTCAAGGATTAAAAATATCAAACCTACCTTCTATTTAAGCATAATTGAATTTTCAAGAGCATGTTGTTGGTTGAGTTGGTGCATTGGTTATGGATTGATGGTTCTGATTTGTGTTATGGATTTATTAGTGATCAAATGTTTTTGAAGGCGATATTATGTTTTCTTTGGTAAGTGTTTGAAGTGAGGAATTTATTTCTTTATGTAAGGAAGTGGCTTTCATGATTATAGTTTGAAAATTGTATCAAATATGAATCATTGAGGTTAAGCAAGTGCTAACTTTCAGTTCAATTGTTTTAACTCCTTCCAATAGTGGCTCACAAATAGTTATGGGTTGGATCTCCTTTCAGTGATAACTAATAAATTAGGGGTTGTAGCTCCTTCCAGCTTGTAGATGATAAATTAGGGAGTAGCATCTTCCTTCAAGTTATAGCTATAGAGCTTTGTAATCACAAGTAGATTCTTTCCTTTGTCAAGTAAATTGAAGAAAATTTTGAAGAATATATGTGTGATAATTTTGATTCGATGATTGATATTTGTGGTGCCGACATGTATTTTTGTTGAAGTATTTATTGGTGTCCTATTATCTTTAATAAGTGAAAGAATTTTTTTTAAATTCATACAATAATGATTCATCCCCACTCTTTGTATTGTCTTAGTTTCTAACACCCTTTCCTTCATCCTATTAATCACGGCATCAAGAGTTCTACTAGTTGTACCTAAAGATCAACTTGAGTTAAGATAATTTTCTCATGTGTCATGTTCCTCAAAATTGGATATTCTCATTAACGATAGTCTAGGGGGGGCTTTTTGATTTCATTTTTTTTCATATTAATAATTTCACTTCATATAAGAAGAAACCAAGGGACCATTCTTGATTTAAACCCTATAATGGAGGGTAATTATTTTGTAATAATTTTATCCAACTACCACCCTCATATTCCATCATGATTCTTTTGAATACCCTTACTAAAATTATCAATAAATGTAGAATAAGGGAGAGGTAGATGTTAGTGAATCTAGTATCTTTAGAATAAGAACAATAAGCTTACCTACACCATTATGCATTGATTTCATAGATTTTTCATCTAATCATTAAAGAGGTAGGATGGGAAATCTCACCCATGTAGAGAGTGAAGATATAGAATATATGCATATTAACGAGTGGTTTCAATTTTTTCAATGAAATCCATTAACTTGAAGTGTAAATTAGAAATATTGATAGAAAGATAAATGATTCATAAAGATAAATTTTAGGACTAAAATTTCTTTCATTCAAGGATATATCACCATATTTTTTCCTATAGGAAAGAACCCTATTGGTTATAAATCCAAGAAAAGTGATATTATGGATTTAATCATATTCCATTAGATTCATAACTCAATCCATGTTCCAAGAACTAGAAATATTTTTTCACCTAGATTAAGGATAGCTTGAACTTAATAATTCTCCCACATAAAACTTTTTCAATGAAGGAATATCTGGAGTGGGGCTTCTTGGGCTTCTTCCAAGATAAAGGAGGAAAAAATTACCTAGGTATGTACTTTCAATAGGAGGACTTGATGTGAAAGATATTTAAGCTATTGACATTAGAAATTCCTTATCACAAAACATTCAAATGTGATGGAAACCACACACAAAGTTCATTTTTAGTTTTCTCAAAAGAAGCATCGAAGATATAATAATGTGTACAAAAACTCATACTTGAGAAGTTTCATAAGTAGGAAGATGTTAGGGACATCCCTAAGAACCGAGGCAAAACCCCCACCAAATTCAAAGAGGTTTTATGTAATCCCACCCTAAAAATTCATCTATCCTTCATCATCATGATTAAATGATAGATAAGTACCGTTGTGACATGATCGTGCAATTGGTAAAATGTGATGTTGTCCCATCCACCTGGTTTCAAATATGACAAGGTATTATCTTTGGTCCGTTATGATAAGGATCAAGGAGAAGGCCCCCCCACCCTCATGGAGTCTTGACTCTTACTAAGTAATAAATTTCTAGTATATGTGCCTTACAATCTATTGGATATAATAGTAGTGTTACTTGGAAGCTGCTAGATTTAACATTGGGCCTCGCTTCCTAGATTTAATAATTCATCATGTTTAAAAAAAATATTAAACAATAGATAAAGTGTATAAAATAAATAAATAATTATGATTTCATTTTTACTTTATATATATATCCTTTACGAACCAAAAAAGGAATTGTTTCTTCTTTTATCTATGTCCCTTATTTTTTTGGTTTTCTTTGGCTTGAGTAACAGGGTCGAGTGGAATGTAAGTTATGAAAATAAAATCAACAAGGGACAACACTTGGCCTCCTAGACCACAACTACTCAACTAGTTGAATTTTTTCCCACTTGAATTTCAAACCCCTAAACCTATCTACTCGAGGGCGTGTGGGGCATTTACCTATATAACTTTAAATCCCCGTTGTTATGGAAAATCAATTCCTAATTGAACATTTATCATGTTGTATTAAATATGGATAAATATTTTGCGTGAGATTATGTTTTATTAAAAGAATCATCTCCACACATAAGTTTACTTAATTTTTTCTATTATTATTTTTAATGAACTTTAAGTTTTGTTTGAATTTTTCAAAATAGTGACCTCATATATATATATATATATATATATATATATATATAAAGAAAACCATAGTTCATGCTAAGAGTGATTTTTAGTTGAATTCTTAATATAATATTATTAAATGCTAATGTGGAAACATCTCCCTTATGCATGTATACTTAGTAGTATAGCACTTCTCAATCGAATTATTATTTATTAGGGAAGCTTTTTGAGATGAAAAATAATTATTAATTACTATAATCAAATCACTAATTATCATTACCATTGACTTAGAACTTTTTTCACATGAATTCATTTTAATCAAATCATATAATTTCAAAAAAAAAGAGTTTTTTTTGTTTAAACTACATTTTTGAAACCTGGTGCACTTGAATTTGGCACATTAAACAATTTAAAATCAAGTTTTTTAAAAATCTTTATGAGATTTTGATTAAAATTAACAACAAATGTCATGAAATTTCATCTATAGGTTTACTAAGCCATTATCATTGTATTATATATATTCACATAAATTCTCTAAATATTTTGAATTGCTTTAAACTATTTAAAATTTTTTGTTTATATAACTTTAAAACCTATGGTTAAGGAAAATCAATTTCTAATTGGTGATTTATCATGTTATACTAAATGTGGAGAAGTGTTCTTCACATGATTAAGTTTTATTAAATAAATCATGTCCACACATAAACCTACTTAATTTTGTTTTTATTATTTTTAATGTAGTTTGATTTTTATTTGAATTTTTCAAAATAGATAGTTGATGGGGAACAAACAACCTCCCTAGATAAATGCAATGACTTGAAAGCCACATCTATTAGGGCATTAGCTACTCGGGCTACAATTTTTCCATGGAAGTCATTTTTCTGCATAATCCAACCAATGTTGTGTGTGTGTGGACTAATAGATGTATATGCAAGAGATTTTGTGGTTTAAAGTTATTTAAAAATTAATAATCTTTAAAAATCAATGATGTCATAAATAAAATACTTGAATTTTTACCTTTATTTTACATACTTCATATAGCGAGATAAAGTAATCACAATTATAAATAAATAAACAAAATTACTTTTTATTATGAGAGATATATAAAAATAAAAAATGGCTCATGGTATTGACTCCGTGGTTGTAAGAATCCATGTTATTGACGCATGGTATTGATGTAGAGTATAAGTAAACTCAATAGTTATGTGAACATTTGATCCATTTTATCCGGGTACAGAGTAGAGATGTTGCAATATTTAACATTTTGACTTGGTAAAATAAAATAAAAAAAGATAAAATGAATAACTATATTTATATTTATATTTATAATTAATAATTAAACCATCTTAGATCCATTCTACCCATAGAGATGTTGCAATATTTAACATTTTGACTTGGTAAAATAAAATAAAAAACATAAAATGAATAGTTATATTTATAGTTATAATTATAATTAATAATTAAACCAGCCTAGATCCATTTTAGATCCGGGTAGGTAGAGATGTTGCAATATTTAAGATTTTGACTTGGTAAAATAAAATAAAAAAACATAAAATGAATAACTATATTTATATTTATATTTATAATTAATAATTAAACCAGCCGAGATCCATTTTAACTCTCGATCTACGAGGTGTTTAGAGCGATCAAATTTCTTTTGAGATGAAGACTTCTATTAAAGTTAAAAAATATTTGATTCCTCTCAATGCTTGGTAGATGTTGTTAAAATAAATGTAGGCTGGTATTATTTAATGCGAATGTGGCAACATCTCCCCTATACTTTTATTATGAGTGATATAACACCTCTCAAGCCAATTATTAATTATTAGGAACAACTTTTAAGCTAAAAAATAATTATTAATTATTAGAGGTAAATGGTAAATTATCATTTAATACATTGCAATCTACATATTCACTCAAGGGTGAGCGGAGATGGGTCAAAACCCTAGCGATGGAGACCAGGACATGCATCAATGGCCCTGAATCAGGGTTGTAGAGCCCTTTCCGCAAAAAGGAGCTCGATGTGACGGACGTCCCAAGTTGTCGGATCCATGCAGACACTTGTGAAAGATAGGGTAGCCAAGCAGCGGTTTGGGTTTGATGGTATCGCTGCGTATAAGCATGGTTAGGATGGATGTCTCTGTTTTTCGAAACCCTAACCCACATGCTAGTTAGAGTCGCATGCACGAGAGGATCACGCTGGTGAGGTTTCTGTGTTGTCGGAGAGATTGTGTTAACGCTAAAGCTCAGGGTAAAAATGGGTTTTGAATGGGATTCCGTGGACATTGAACCGGCACCAGAAGACTTCTTACAGTCTGGGGACACGGGGTGTTGGCGAGAAACTTGGACCGTTATTTTCCGGTCATTGGAGATACATGCCAAAAGACCAAAGCTCTTGAAGGTGTCTGGGGTCTCTCAAATAGGGCTTCTATACTAGAAGAAAGTCTTCAGAGCACATTAAACTACACATGGAGAGAAGGGTTTGATCAAGGCTCACTCCAGCCCTCGTCCATCCCTGACAAGCTTGGTAGCAAACAATTCCAGACAAACCCGCAAACCCCATCTCTGCCAGGTTTTTCATCAATCCATTTTCTTTAAGGGGGGTTGGAAGATATAGTCGCTAGTTGTGGCCTTCGTGGGCTCGTGGGGGCTCAATATTTCTTGGGAGAAAACTACGAGTGTCGGAGTGGGGTGGGGCGGCTTCTCGACAAATCCCATATGCCCAAAGAAACCCTCATCAGTGGCAAGGTATCAATTTTCTCGAAAATTTACTCCTCTCGCAGGGCAGCGAAGTAGCATGCTCGGGGCCAGATTTTGCAAAGGGTTTGGTTTGAAACCCTAGTGGGTTGAGGCAGTCGGTACTAGGTCGGATAGGATCTTCTCGCTCTGTGACCCCAACAGAAGAAGAAGGAAGGGTTTCATGGTCTGTTAGAGGCGATAGTTGGAAGGACGTCCTAGAGACCTTCAGTCACCAAGAAGGACCTCTAGGCGCAAGAGGAATTGCTTGGGAGAGTCAGAATCACTCTGAGGAAGAGTGACCCGGGTCGCCTCTTTGTGTAGATCCAAATGCAATCGAAAGGCCACTGGAAGGCGAGAAAGGTGGAAGAAGCAGGGTTTCAGGAACAAAAAGAAAAAATACCAAGTTGATCGAAGAAAAGAAGAATACCCATGCTGTGTATTTGGCCTAGACACTCACATTGACGAAGTCATTGAAGCGACAAAAACTATCCTAGTTGGAAGAGTCAGAGGCCAAAAATTCTCTGCCAACTATATCTCTGAGTGGACAGTTTCAGAATGTAAGGATGCTCCAGGAAGCCCCATTCAGATACAAACCCTAGCCTGAGGGTGGTTCATGATCAAATTCGAAAATAAGGAGCACTTATAATGGGTTTTAGAAAGGAATTGGAACTTTGGAAAGCCGCCTGTCTTGTTCAGGAAATGGACGCCACCCTTCGACGCCCAGAGGGAAAAAATCGAAGAATCTCCAGTCTGGGTAAAGCTCCAAGGACTTCCCTTACCTTTCTGGACGGATTCTGCTTTCCGTTCAATTGGAAACACTTTGGGCCAATTCCTTGAAGCACAGCTGTCATTTTAGCATACCAAGGACCTCAACGTGGCAATAATCATGGTCAATCTAAACCCTAAAGAAGGATTAGCAAAGTTAATTCTTCTCAAGTATGAGGACTATGAATATTCACAAACCCTGGACTATGAACATATGCCTTTTCGATGCCATTGTTGTTATAAGTATGGCCACCTAGAAAAGGACTACCTGCTGGGGCACCGAAGAAGAAGGAAGCATGAGAGATTAAATCGAGGGCCCTTGAGATCCTTAGCTCTAGAAGAGAACATGCCATTAGAAGATGAGATGATGGAAGGGGTTGACGGTCCTGGTAGCAACGCGACTCTCATCACTCCTCAGGATCAATAGGAAGAACAACTTAGTCCCTTAGCTATGGATCATGAATAGGAAATTTAACAAGCATTTTTCCCTCTTCCTGAAGTTGAAGCCACTACAACTTCTCATGAGGGTATGACTCTAGTCTCTTCTCCCTCCCTTTTCACCTCTTTATTTGCTTCTCTTTTTTCTTATACTCAGCCTAGTCCTTCCACGCCTCCTCAAATGGAATATTTTCAAATGCATGATGTCATAGAGTCCTTTGAAAGTATTATAACTTCTACTATGTCCCCTCATTTGGATCCCCTCCCTGAGTTTGATATAGGTTCGCCCCCACCTCCGCCTTGTATCCCTAAAAATCCTCCCTATAGCTTAAGATCCATGACGAAAAAACCTTTGAAAGGGGAGGTCATAGGTGGATTGGAGTCCAACCCTATTTTGGTCGGTCCTAGAAAGATTCAGGGTACAAAATCAAACCTTTCTATGGCACAAGTCAAGGAAAAATTTGATATTGTAGATGGGAAACAACTTTCCCTCTTTGGGGTGCTTAGAGTAGTCAAGCCCCTTACGTGAGTTATAAATGATCATTCTCTCCTACAATTACATGGGTTTAGCTAGTCAACCCAAAAAAACTAGTTGTGACAGAGTTGATGAAGTCCTACGATCCCAATGTCCTTATGCTTGAAGAAAATTTGGGTTTGGGGGACGAAGTGATTGGCTCTCTGTCAAGGATGTTCCCAGGATGGGGATTCTAGGCTCTAGATGCCCATTGTAGATCCGAGGGTTTGGTGTTGGGCATAAAATCAGGGAGGTTGAAGGAAATTTCTTCTTAGGGCTTTGAAATTGCCCTAGCTATGGAACTCTACTCCAACGAGCTCTGCTACCCCATCCTTTTTTTGAATGTATATGGGCCATGATTGGATAAGATGTAGTATTGGAGAAACCTATTTTCCAACCCATGCATGAATAACTCCAATCTCATTCTGGGTGGAGACCTTAAATTCTCCCTAGGGATGTCGGAATATTGGGGCCCCTCAGCTCGTGCAGATCTCTTGATGGATTTCTTCATCAATAAGCTGGCCTCCACTCATTTGGTGGATGCAAACTTGATCAAGCCTAGACCCACTTGGAGGAAGAAAAGAACGAGGGAGGCTAGGGTGGAAAAAACATTGGATAGGTTTCTTCTTAATGAAGATCTAGTTGCCAGATCTTGTCTGTAGGCACTGGGTGGTGGAAGGAGTTTTATCTAATCACTTGCCCATTCTCCTTGAGATCAAAGGCCTCCATAATAAACTGGGGGCCCCCTTCAAGTTTAATCCTCTTGGCTGAAAGATGAATCATGCACCTCCTTGTTCCATTCCACTTGCGGGAGAGATAAGCGAAGGGAGCCTGGAAATATGAGTTTTTTATGGATAACCTAATGAAAATGAAAAAAAGCCACTTTGGAATGAGCAAACGAAAAAAAAATTAAAGGAGGAGGAAGACCTTCAGATGTTAAATGAAGAAATTGATTTTCTGGAAAGCCTGGAGGGGGCTGGTTACGTCTCCATTGAATAAGGGGAAAAATTAAGGAGTCTTGAAGCATCAAGCAAGAAAAAATTATTGGAAAGAGAGGAAAGTTGGCATCTAAAGAACAGGGTTGTCTAGTTGTTAGCTAGAGACGAGAATATCAAATTTTTCTATAATTATGCCAAAGGAAGAAAAAATATCAATACAATTTGGGGCATGTAAACGTAGGAAGGAGTAATGACGGGCTCTTTTGACACCTCTCCTCCCTTGGAGTGAAACATTTCAAAACCTTATTCAGAGCCCCAGTGGAGGCTTCCATTGCAGAAGTTATCAGGGTAGCCCAGTTCTTCCCCAGTTATATTGATGAAGAAGGAAATGATAGTATAACGGAACCTGTTACAAAGGAGGAAGTGGAAGACATCCTTAAGTAAATGTAGAAAGATAAGAGTCTAGGGCTGGATGGTTGGATGGTGGAATTCTTCCAACACTCTTTTGAGTTCCTGGGTAATGACCTATTGGAGGTTGTGGAAGAGTCAAGAAGAACAGGATCTATATACCAACCTTTCAACTCCACTTTCTTGGATCTCATTCCCAAAAAGGAGCATCTAGAGTCCTTTGATGATTTCTGGCCAATTTATTTTCGTTCTTGCATCTATAAAATCATTTCCAAAGTGATAGCTAATCACCTCAAGCCTTTTCTCTCGAGAATTATATCTTTGGAACAGTTCGGCTTTCTAGATGGAAGGAAAATCCATGAGGCTATGGCGGTGGCCCGAGAAACACTCCATAGTTTGAAAAGAAGCAAAAAAAAAGGAGCTATCATTAAAATAGACCTTTCAAAGGCATATGACAGAATCATTTGGATGTATATCAGGCTTCTCCTAACCCACCTTAGCTTTAGGAATGATTTTATCAATTGGGTAATGGGGTGTATCTCTTCCACAAGTATTGCTATTCTGATCAATGGGGTGGCCTCCAACTTCCACAACATACAAAGAGGTCTTTGTCAGGGATTCCCTCTCTCTCCCCTTCTTTTTATTTTAGCTGCGGAAGGACTCAGTCTAATGATTCATGAGGCAAAAATAAGGGGGGATCTAAAATGGATCGAGGTGGTTGTCAACCTCTTCGTTACTCACTTACTTTTCTTGGATGATATCCTCCTGTTTAGAAATGGTATCTTGGAGGACTATCATCGTTTAAATGAGGTTTTGGATATTTTCCTTAAGGCTACAGGTTTAAGTATAAATAGATAGAAATCTATCGTTACAATAGCTGGCCTCTTTAGAGTAGAAGTAGGTAGAATCTCTGAAGTTTTACAGTTTGAACTAAAGACCCTGCAAGACTCTTTCAAATATTTGGGGTTCTATCTAAAGCTAGACTCTTATCATATTCAAGATTGGCACTAGCTAATTGCAAAGATTGAGGGAAGAATGAAACACTGGAGTTTCAAATGGCTATCTAGAGCAGGGAGATTAGTGCTGATTAAATCGGTAGCTTTGGAAATTCCAGTTTAGTGGGCGACCCTTTTTTGGGTACCTAAAAGTATTCTCTCCTCAATTAATAAAATCTATAGTCGGTTCCTATGAGCTGGCTCAAAGGAGGATCATGTGACACCATGGGTGGCTTGGGAGAAGATAGTGCGCCCAAAAGCCTAGAGAGGTTGGGGCATAAAGCAACTTCCCTCCTTTACGTCTTCTTTGGCTGCAAAATTGGGCTGGCACCTCATCAACTTGGATAATCTCTGGATGACTGTCATTAAAAGGAAATACAATGATCCTATGCCAATTATAGAATGGTTGTGAAAGCGAAACAAGAAAATAAAAAATGCTTCAATTGTATGGAAAGCCTTTGTAGCGTCAGTCAAAATAATTGAATAGGGCCTAGCTTGGCACATTGGGGATGGTAAACAGATAGGAATGGGTCATGACCCATGGGTGGGCTGCTCGGGGAGGTTTGCCCTCTCTAGAGACATTATTGAATTTATGGAACATCGAGGTTTCAGAACCTTGAGTCATATAGCCCTGCAAGGGTAGTCCACCATCTAGAGGCAAGCTTGGTTGAGAGGGGAAGCTCTTCATCTTGATGATAGGTGGCTTGTAGAGTGGCAGGGGTTCATCAATGACCTCCAAAACTCCAACATCAGAATTCATGAGGGACCGGACGAGCTCAGATGGGTCCATGCTCCATTGGGTCTGTACTCCCCAAAGTTTAGTTACAAATGGAAAATGGCTCAGAAAGGCTAAGGGGAGTTGAAGTGGTGGTTTAAACCTTTATGGGAGTTAAAGGGATCGACAAAAAACAAATTATTCTTCTGGTGCATACTTCAGAAAAAAGTCCCCTCCTGGGATTTTCTACAAAGTAGGGGCAAGATTGGCCTTGGCTGGTGCTCCCTTTGCAAGGCTAGTCTAGAGTCAGTTCACCACCTCTTCCTTACCTGCCCCTTTAATACTAGCCTCTGGACTAAAACTCTAAGGCTTCTCAAAATTACACAAAAATGGGAAGGAACTGATATGCAGGAGTCATCGCAAAGATGGTGGCCGGCCTCTCCAAATTACAGGGTTCAGAACGTCCTGCTTCTTGTTGCTTGGGGAACTTGGATAGCAAGAAATCGTATCATCTTCCAAGGCAAGCCCTTTCCTGTTAACCTTCTAGTGGCTGAAGGGGCATCCATCTACGAATATATTCCAATCCCGGCACACCCCCAACAAGCGAGAGTCATCCAACAGGAGATCATCACGAGGAATATTTCGTGGGCATGTTTTGATGGGGCATCTGACCCTCAAAATAGATGTGGAGCTGTTTTTTCCATTCATGAATCATCAGGGAAAATCCTCAAAGAGTCGGTTGGCCTTGGTGAGGGGACAAATAATTTCGTTGAACTAAAAGCTCTACACTTACTACTTTGTTGGCTCTCGTCCGTCGAGATAAGAGAAGTGAAAATCTTTGGGGACTCTGTGAACATCATTAAGTGGTTTAATGGAACATAAAGATGTCTAAATTATATTTTATCTCCTTTACTTGCTGAGGTAATTCATATAAAATCTTTTTTTAACTAGATTATTGCTTGTCACATTTACAGGGAATAGAACTATGAAGCAAACCTCCTATCTAAGGAGGGCATTCATCAAGATATGAGGCACTGGGAAACTGTAGCGGTTGAGGGAGGTCTGGTCGGAGGGATCGAACAGCCTCGTTTCGCCCGATAGTTTCGAGCTACTCTCTCTTTTCTTTTTTATCTGTTAGCTCAGATCAATTTGAACTCTTTCACTATTTTTCAATATTTTTTTAGTTTTGAATTTACTCTAAACTATCATGTCCCTATTTCGGATTTTTTTCCTCTATGAGGAGATCTGGGAGACAGGTTTTGCTCTCTTTTTAGACATTACTCTACTATATTTTGAAAACTAAAACAATTTTTACTACCCATTTTTTGTTTTTGATGAGAACTCATAGTCATAGCCTATTTTCATCCTTGTTTCTAACGTATTTTATCCCTAACAAAAGGGAAGCCCGGGGGCTGAATGGAGACGTCATACATAATGATTCTGACGGGGCTGGGAGGATTGATGCACATATTTCCTCATCAGCTGCAACTCTATCTTCCTTCTTCTACAAAAAAGGAAAGATACAGTTCTTTGAATGCTACAAGCATATACTATGTAACCTTATACATACTTAATGGATGGTTCGATTTTTTCTTTGCAAAAAAAAAACTACATATTCACTTTAATTCTCCAAATATTTTGATTTGTTTTATAATATTGAAAATTTATCTATATAACCTTAAATCGTACTACTTAACACATATTAATTTCTAATTTGGGATTTATCATATTATATTAAATATGGAGAATTAAAAGAATCATGTCTACACTTAATTCTACTTAATTTTTTTATTATCATTTTTAATACAGTTTGATTTTTGTTTGAATTTTTCAAAATAAATGGTAGGTGGGGAATTAGCAACCTTGAGAGATATACAAAAACATGGAAACCAAATCTATTAGAAACTCATACTTCATAACCTTGAGAGACATATGCAAAAACCTGTAAACCAAATCTATTAGAAACTCATAGTTATTCTCGCTTATATTTCACTTATTTTAAAATATTTTACACTAAATTTAAATTTATGGTCTCTCATCTACCATATAATTTTCTATACTTGTCTAATTTCGGCAAAATTTTTTACTTCTTTTATAGAATATATTTCCTCTAATTTAAATTTATTTTACAATATTTAAAAATTAAATAAGTTATTAATTAATTTTAAAAAAATTATTTACCCTCGCTTAAATTTTAAAAAATTTATCTTCCCGCGCTTAAATTTCGCAGAATGTTTTCTTATAGGACAATATTTAACTTTCCCTTTTCCTACAATTTCACACCACCATTTTACGTCTTTTATAATATTTAATTTTTTAAGAATACTATTTAATTTTAATACAAGGTAACTCCAATCTTGGAGTTAACCTTACAAAAAGGTACTTTTACCGCCCTCGAATCCCTACCCAGTAAATATATATAAAAGCAGAGAGGGACCATATAAAGGATCTATATATAAAGAGATTAGAAGGCCCCACGACCATTGCTGATTGCTCGGAAGCGCGAACCGGAAGAAAGGTGCTATTCTCAACAGTGCGAACCTTCTCTGAAAACTCAAAAGCAATCTCCATCATCAGGTACGTATTATCAAGTTTTCCATCAACTGTTTTTCTGCACTTTTGCACTGCTCTATTTAGCTGTGTTTTCTCTGCATGTTGACAGATTTCTATAAAGTGGGTTCTTCTTGTATAGGTAGGTGCGTGACAGGAAGATCTACGCAGGCAGTCACAATGGTTGTGGGTGAGAATCAATCTGGCAAAGGTGCCAAGGGCCTACGGAACGTGAAAGGCAACCAATCCAGCAAAGGTGTGAAGGTCCCACGGAAGGGAAAATCTACAGCTGCCGGTGATGATAAAACTGAGAGGAAAGATCCCGTCTCTCGCTCCTTTCGCGCGGGCCTACAGGTTCTAGTGTTTTCCAATATTGATAGTTCCATTAAAGGTTTATAGCATTCGGGTTTCTTGTTAATGCACGTGTATATAAAATGCAATTTCCTTTTGATTTTTCCGACGTTTATGTTGATCATTGTTTTGAAATGTAATATATATAATGTCTGTGACCTTTGCTTTTCAATGACAGATCCCTGTAAACGCACAGATGTCTGTGACCTTTACTGTCGTTTATTTTATGAATTTGTGAAAACCATTTCCTATTCCAGAAACCTTTCATAACATCTGTAGGATGGTGTAGATCTTACGGTTAATGGTTGTTAAACTATCAATTTGAGACATACATGAAGAACCATTAAAAGCTTATGGAAATTAATGGCTTCTTGATGTATGCAGAATTAAGAAAAGATTCCTAGAAATATTTAGATTAACAACTATTAAGTGTATGCAAAAACCCTAGCAAGTGTAGACCACACTTACCCTTTCGTTTGTGGTGGTTTTGATGTCTCCCTTGGGTCCTACCACATATCTGTTAAAAATTAAATAATGCTTCTCAACTCACATCACACAGAGTTGCTTAGAGGTCTAAGACAAGGCCTTAAACAAGACAACATAGTTAAGGAAATTAAATTTGAAGAGACTGTCTTTTTAATAGGATGTGGCTGAGGTTAAAATGGCAATTACAATAGAGTAAAAATAGAGTAAAACATAGTGGTTGCCATAAAAATCATAAGTGAAATTTCGAGAACTATATTTCATATGTAAATTTCTATTCTTCACCAGTTAGTTCTTATTAAGATTTACAATTTCCAAAACCATATCACAACTAACAATTTATATGGAGATTGTCACTCCTTCACCATTAAAACAAGTTTTTACTGAGATTTACATTCACTAGGGTTTCGTGAGTTGCATGGTAAAAACCTCATTAGTCTACCAAAATTCTCTCCATAATTTTCTTCCCTTGTCTTTTGAGACTTACATTTGCACATAATATTTAAGGCACACTGATGGGTGAACATCATATTATTTGCACGCAGTAAATAAGTTTTAGAGACTTCATTTATGTGATCTCCTTCCTTGCAAACTAAATCTGCAACCTGCAAAACATTTACTAAGGTCTGGTTGTTGTCATAAGAATTTAAACCTGTGGTTGAGATTAATTTTCCAACACTTCCCCTTAATCGGAATTGTTTCCATTCACCATTCCCAAACAAAATCTCTGAGATAAACACAATTTTCACGTGCCAATGGATTTGTGAAGTTGTCTTCAGATTTGTAGTGGTGCAACACAATCTCACCATTGTTAACTAATTCTCTTATGAAATGGTATTTAGCATCGATGTGTTTTGTCCTCTTTTGAAAAAAAAATTATTTGATTGGGCAGTTGCTGAACTGTTGTCACAAAAAAATTTTGTTGTTCCATCTTGTTCACGGCATAAATCCCTCAACATCCTTCTCATGCAAATTGTTTGACACACTGCTACTGTTACAACGACATATTCAACTTCTGCAGTTGATAATGACACTATTGGTTTCTTTCTGGAAGCCCATGAAACGGCTGCTGAAACCAAATGAAAAACATATGCTGACATGTTCTTTTTGTCATCAACACATCCTGCGTAGTCACTATCACTATAACCAACCAGCCTAAAATCATCTGTTGCGGTGTACAAAATTTCATAATCCTTTGTCCCAATGACATACTTTAAAATTCTTTTCGCTTCTTGCCAATGTGTCTCTTTGGGTGTCTCCATGGACCATGACACCAAACTCACTGCATACATTATATTAGGCCTTGTTACGGTCAAATAAATTAGGCTACCCACCATACTTTTGTATAATTTCATATTGACATTGTTGTTGCAATCTTCCTTGCTTAACTTCAACCCCATGACAGTTGGAGTTGGTGATGGCTTGCTCTTCTGCGTAACCTCTCTAATATTTTTGCAACATACTTTATTTAAGAGATAAAAATTCCAATTTATGTTTGCTTCATTTCTATGCCCAAAATATACCTTAACAACGACAAGTGAGTCATTTCAAGCTCAATTTTCATGACTGCTTTGAAATCAACGATGAGGAAATCATCACTCCCTGTAAAAATCAAATCATCTACATACAAAACAAAAATAAGAAGCTTCCCGTCACATTATTTGATGTAGAGAGTAGGATCGCCATCACATTTGTCGAATCGATTGTCGAACAAGTAAGCTTCTATCCTGCTATACCATGCACGTGGTGCTTGCTTCAGCCCATAAAGAAATTTCTGCAACGTATACACCTTGTCATATTGACCTTCTATCTCATAACCAGGAGGTTGCACAACATACACCTCCTCTCTCATCACTCCATTCAAGAATGTTGATTTTACGTCAATTTGATACACTTTCCATTTGTGTTTCGCGGCAATCGACAACATTGAATGCACTATCTCCATCCTCGTGACTGGCGCAAATGTTTCTTAATAGTGTCTTCCATGCTACTGGTTGTATACTTTGACAACTAGCCTTGCTTTATGCCTTTCAATCTTGCCTTCCATGTTTCTCTTTGTCTTATAGACCCACTTCACTCCAATGACTTCTTTTCCTTATGGAAGATCAACTAACTCCTACGTGTCACTCTTTTCTATTGCTCATATCTCTTCACCCATTGTTGCAACCCATTTCTCTTCTTTGAATGCCTCCTCAAAGTGGATTGGGTCATCTACATGACAAAAAAGTGAAAATAAAGAATTCATACCAGCGTTGCTATCAACTTAATTTTTCTCGTAGATTTCACTAAAATTTCTGAATTTTTGTCCTTATTCTTGTGGAAGATGGGCTTGACATGTCACTTGGTGTTGTTCTTCAAGCAGATGGAGTTGCAGATCTGTGTGTTGTTCTTGGTCAAGCACTTCCTTAACTGTGCGTCATTGTCATATTATTTTTTTACGGTCTCACTTGGTGATTGCTTTGTTGAGATTGTGTGGGTGTAGGAGGAGTCATCGTTGAGGAATTACTTATTGTGGTCAGTTCCTCTTTGTATTCATGTGGCATACATGTTTTCACATTGACCGTATTCTCTAAACATCCATCCCATGCTTCCTCTTCTATGAAATTAACATCTCTACTAATTATGACTTTCTTGGTTGACGGATTGTAGAGCTTCTATGCCTTGGATTCATCACTGTATCCAACAAATATAAATTTCCCCCACTTTTTTCCAACATCTTCCTCAACTCATCTTGGACATGTGCATGTGCCACACTTCTAAACACTCTCATGTGAGTGACATTATGCTTTCTTCCACTCCATGCCACTTCAGGAACTATGTTCTTGACGCTTTTGGTTGGACACCTATTAATGATATATGATGCACAAGCGACAGATTCAACCCAATAATCATTTGGAGAACTCTTTGCCTTCAACATACTCCTTGACATTTCCATAACAGTCCCATTCTTCCTTTCTGCGACACCATTTTAATTAGGTGTATACCTTGTTGTGAATTTCTTGTGAATTCCATGCTCCCTACAAAAACGTAGGAAGTTGTGATGTAGTTTCCACCTATGTCAGTCCTCAACAATTTTATGTAGTGTCAATTTTCTTCTCAACAAGAATTTTGTAGTGGTGGAAGCACTCAAACACTTCACTTTTCTATTTTATGAAGTAGACCCATGTCCTCCTTGTGCAGTCATCTATGAAGGTCAAAATATAATAGTTGCTCCCAATTGATGGTGTTTGCATTTGTCCACATATATATCACTGTACAATATCAAAAGGTGTCTTTTCCCTTATAGACTTTCCTGCTGGAAATGATTCTCTATGTTGTTTTCCCAAGATGCATCTTTCACTTTGGAGGTCTGGTTTTTCTATGAGTGTAAATCCCTTGACCATGCCTTTCCTATCAACAAATTCAAACCTCTAAAGTTGAGATGACCAAATCTCATATGCCATAACCATTTTTCATCTTTGACCTCTACTTGAAAGTTTAATTGTGTGGCAAGTGTAACTCTTCTTTCATCCTTTTGTGATTTTATTGACAATTGTGCTTGAGTACCTTCTTCCTTCAAATATGATTTTAGCTTCAGAGGGAACATTCTATTTTTTGTCATCTGAACTTTTTCAATGAGTTGTCTTCTTGGAAACCTGTCCAAAATTTTTCACACATCATTATTGAAAAATACATTGTAGCCCTTTTTCATGATTTGTCCAATTCTTATGAGGTTATGCTTCAAACTAGCGATAACGTAAACATCTGAAATATATTTTTTCTCTCCTTTCTTTGTTAGAATCTTGACTCTACCTCTTCCCATGACAAAGACATTGCTATCGGTCCATAATGTCACTTCAAATTTCACACTTTCATCTAAATTGGAAAACATTTCTATCTTCCTAGTCATGTTTTTGTTACACCCTGAATCTAGAAACCATACATCCCCTTTTTTTTCTTGTGCTACATTACAATCTAAAAACATGCTACCATGGTTCTGATTATTCGTTTATGAAATTTTCACTGGGTTTGTTACTTATGTCATATTGCTTCTTTCTACATCCATTTCCATAATCACCATAATTCTTACAATACTTACATTTAACTTGAGATTCATCATACCTCTGACCTTGTGCTTGATTTTGGTTTGGGCTTTGGCTTGGATTTTGATTGCTTCCCCTTCCACCTGAACTTGAAGGGATGCTTCTTCCACCTCTGTGTGAGCTTCTTCTTCTTCCTTTATAATTTAATCTTCCTCGACATGTAACTTGACCACACGAAACTTGTGTCTTGAAAGGATGCTCTAATGAGGAGGTTTTTGATCTGTTCAGCCTATGCTCATGAGAAATTAGTGTTGAATGAAGCTCATCCACAAAAAAGTATGAGAGATCCTTTGTATCTTCTATGGCCACAATTAATGCATCAAATCTTGTTGGGAGACTTCTCAAAACTTTCTCAACTATTCTCCTTTCCTCAAGTGTCTCACCATGAGACCTGATTTGGGTAACTAGTCCAATTACATGTGTAAAGAATGAGTCTACATTCTCATACTCTTTCATACAGATTGTCTCAAAATATCTTCTTAGCATTTTTATTTTTGTTGTATTCACCTTTTCCATGACTTGGTAGGTTGTCTGAGTCCTTCCTACCTTCTCTCCACAAATCTCTTTATGCTTTTGTCAAAGCGTTGTATTCTACTACATCTGCTAGTTCTTGGAAACCATTCTCCACCAATTTCCAAATATCTTGAGAAGAAAACAAAGCCTTCATTGTAAAATCCCAATAATCATAATTTATGCCATTAAACTGAGGTATTTGTGGATTAGTCAAGCTTGTCCTTGTTGCTTCCATTTTCACTGTGTAAAAAATAATTTTCTCACTGTGTAAACACTTTCTCCCTACTTTTGAATATGCTACCAACATAATGCCTTCAAAAACATCTTTCAACTTGAATCAATAACACTTGATGTAATGAATTTTTAAACCCATTTTGATACCATGTTAAAAATTTAAATACAAACGTTGGATGCTTCCTCAACACACATAGTTCACACAGAGTTACAGAGAGGTCTTAAATAAGACAACATAATTGCGAAAATGAAATCTTAAGAGAATGTCTTTTAATAGAGAGCGGAAGAGATTAAA
Organism: Pinus albicaulis; assembly: GCA_034641835.2. Taxonomy (NCBI): domain Eukaryota; kingdom Viridiplantae; phylum Streptophyta; class Pinopsida; order Pinales; family Pinaceae; genus Pinus; species Pinus albicaulis. The sequence goes on along the minus strand of CM076574.1, from coordinate 1,140,426,303 downwards.
ATCGCAACTATAGAACAACAAATAAAATTCAAACAAATTCACACATGGTGAAATAGAATAAAACACAGTAGTTGCTGTAAAAATGACACGCGAAAATTCTAGAACCATATCGCAACTAACAATACATTATATTTTGATTCAAAAACACAACAGATAATTCATATGGATATTGTGACTCCTTCACTAGTAAAAAAATTGTTCTTACTAATATTTACATTCACCAAGGGTTCCAGAGTAACACACAGTAAAAACTTGTAACTGTTGTTTTTACATGCCCTCCAAAATTCGCTCCATAATTTTCTCCCCTTGTCTTTTGTTAATTTGAGAACATGTTCTATGCCATTTCAGATTATGGCACACAATATTGAAGTAGAGAGAACATACTAATAGATCAATGGAATACAAACCAAAACAGAGATAATGAATGGTGGTGTTACGGCGATCAGCGGGATGCTTCTACCAATAAAGTGTCCAATAGGTCATTCAACCAAGCGTGTCACACATAACCCCACTACAACCCAACCAAAAATACACAACATCAAGAACACGACTCTATCGCCATCAAGAGAGACGAAAATCCTCCACACAATGTGTGTATAATGAACTCCAAGTCTCTCCATTATATATGCATCTTTGGGGGTGTGTGATATGCTCTTAAAGACATTTAAGTCTATATTATATTCCAGGCCAACCTAGCACATACGTGGAATAAATTCAAATTCCATGTTATGCTCATCCGATCGAGATGATATTTAGATTAATCTTACACCTCTCCAATAGAGAAATCGAATAAAAATGCTGGGATCGTCATCTGAGCAGCATAACCCAGAGTTTGGACCTCGTTGTCCAATTTTAACACTCCCTCTCAACTAGGGAGAACTCCATCCACTAGTGCAATCCAAAAATCGTGTTTCATCCCATCGTAACTTGCTTTGATGGCCTCTTTATTTCAGAATAGAGGTGGGTCAGTCACAAAGACATCATTCCTGACTGACAAATTCAGCCCAAAGGTCCGAAATCTCTATAGGTCTCACAAAGAGTCTCATGCCAACCCGAAGTTGGTTATCTGACCTGAAGTTAGTAGGAGGTCTGAAACCTCACTTGGACTCGAGAGAGTCATATATACTAACCTGAAGTTAGTCTCACTGACCCGAAGTCAGTTGGAGGTCTGAAACCTCACTTGACTTGATTCCAGATCAAGTGGTTGGACATGTGTCATGTAGATATAAAGAGTATGACAATCTATGATGCATCCATCAGTCTTGCATATGGTCTCTATTCACATTTCCCACCTCATTGGCCAAATGAGAGGTACTTCCCATGAGTCCAAAACTCCATGGGAAGGATGCATACGGGGCATAGATCAGAGAGAGGTAAACCATCTCAATATCATCACGGTGGGGTAGAAGCACACCAAATAGGTTCGGCAAGCCTAGCCCTGTGGTTGCTTATAGCACCAAAACTATCCCCAAAACCCCCTTGGAGCTCCTAGATCTCATCGTCCAACATGACCCTCAGAATAGGGTCGTTCCATGATTCCAAGATTTTCACGGAAGGTTAGGGACATGACCTTCCCCAAGGGCATTGTGAGAATATCTGCGACCTGCTCATTAGTTCCTATATGATTGAGCCTTACGGCACCTCACTGTACCATATCTCGGATAAAGTGGTACCAGCCATCAACATCCTTGGATCAATCGTGTAACACGAGATTCTATGACAAATGAATCCCCCTTTGGTTATCACAAAGGATAACACTTGCATCTATCACATGCTCGAACAGCTCACTGAAGAGCTTTCGCAACCAAGTGACTTCACAACAGGTCATACATGCTTCCATGTATTCGACCTCAGCGGTGCTCAAGGCTACCGACTTTCGTTTCCATACCGAAGCAGATTTCCTTGTGAAGTAGCATCTAGATGTGCTCTTAAGGTCCACCACACTGCCAGCCCAATCTGCATCAGTATATCAAGGAGTGTCATGCTCCCAGTAGTGTAACTCAGCCCATGGTCTATCATGCCATAGAGATATCTCTAGAGTTTCTTAGCACCAACCTAGTGAATGATATGATCAGCCATGTGTTGACTCAAAGTGTTCATTGCACAACATATGTCCCGACGGGTGTTCACTAAGAACAACAAAGCCCCTATGAGTTGACGATACTCAGTACAATTTGTTAAGACGGGCCCAACAGCGCTGTCGCTCAACTTCTTAAAGTTGAGTTCCATCGGTGTCGACACGAACTTATATTCCACCATACTAGAAGCTTCATAATTTATTTTCTTCGGGGAAGGAAAATTTCGCCAAGTCTCTGTCAAAAATCTGGGCCTAGGCATCAGTCCTAGGTCTTTCATCTCAAACTTAGCAGTGAGCTCCCTCTTACACTGAGGAATGATAGGGTCAATACCTGTCAGGAAGAGGTTGTCTATATGCAGCACCAAAATGAGAGGCTTTTCTCTATCAAACTTGAAGTAAAGGTTCAGATCAACATTACTACGAGTGAGGCCTAGCTTCATTGGGTAGCTATCTATCCTCTCGTACCAAGCTCTCGGTGCTTGCTTCAGCCCAAGAGGGCTTTCTTCATCCTGTAGACATGGGTGTCCCGATTCTGGATTTCAAACCCCAAAGGTTGCTCTACATACACCTATTCCTTTATCTCACCATGCCACAAAAGACAGTCTTTACATCCATTTTTAGCAGCAAGGGAAATAATAGATTATAGGTGCAATAATAATTAGTGCCTTCAGGCCACACATTTTCCCATAAGATCTATGCTTGATCTTATATCGAGGTGACAACAGCTTTGATCTGTGGTCTAGGAACCATATCCTAGACATCACCCTCACCTCCATGTAGAATTATATGCTTTCCAGTTTCTTCAAATGATCCAGGCTCATATTTTACTCATGGTAGCTAGATACCCCTGGTATTTATATGGCTTCTCGGTTTTCTTCTGGAATTTCCCCCTCTTAAGCTATATGTCTTTAAGCCATGAGGATTTTCTTTAGTTCAACAATGATATTAGCTTAGGATTATATACATATTTATTCTCCCTCTTAATGCCATCTTCTCTCTCGAGATAAGACATTTATGTTAGATGAAGGAATCCCAAACACCAACTTGGAAAAGGGGTCTTATTCTCCCATGGTCAAGACCATCCAAAAACCTTTGCAGATCATGGTTCAAGACTCCTAACAATGTGACTGAGGGCTGTAAAAAATTCTCAGTTCACACTTCAAGTTTATAATTACGTCGTAGCTACTACTATGAATCTCGTAAACATGGGTGTCTATCTATGTCACTGTCATAATGACAGTGACATAGAATCACAGATTTAGCTCCTCAAAATGGCGGATACAGAGATACCTTCTAAACTTCCATTACTGTCCTCTTCATCATTAAAAAAATTGAAGATTTCAAGCTTACAGCAATTACCTAATGTTCTGTGGAGATCTGTTGTAGCTTCCTTAACCAGCCTTTTAAGATTTTCTTTACTGCAACCCATAGAACTAGGGATCCAATCATGATTCCTTCTCTCATGATTCTACACTTCAGGGCTTCCTCTACTACATCTGGTATTTCATCCTGTACTGCTTCTTATTTTCATATCTACCCAACTACAGTTAATAGTTGACTGATCGAAGGCTACAAATCTTTAGATCTCAAATCTGCAATTTGTCTCACAGATCTAGGAACCAATCATACATTTTTTCCAATCAGAGAGTTGTCCTTTATTTATGTCAATCCATCCAGATTCAACACAGTCATAAGGGTACTCTTGGTCATCAATGTTACTACCCCAATCATCCAACAGGATAAATCTGGACAAGACACTTTCTAAGGTCACTGCCAATAGATTAAGTCCAGGTATATGCTAGTTCACAAACACTGTCACTAGTCAACTGTGAAATTATTATAATACTATTATATGAGGCACTGCACTACCCTTCAAGTCATCAATACACGTTACATGAGTTTCTTTGTTTATGCACAGATCTGGGCCACTTAGGGATAGAGCTTTTCTAGCTTCCTTTACACATAGGAGACCCTCAGTTGGGGCATCATTTAGTTCTGAGTACACAGAAATCCCAAGCCATTAGGCCTTCTATGTCATTCTGATATGTTGCCTTGTTTACTAGAAAATACTTTCCAGATAGTTCCTTCATAGCTGAAGCTTGCATGACAAGTTCTTTTTTCTAGTTTGAGTGTTGCTAAACATACAATTCGTGCAATCTATAGATTTGATCTTGTCAAAACATGGACTATCCTTTGCTCCAACTACTCCCTAATATAGGATCATATGTTGCCATTCTATCAGCGTACCAATTTTAGATATCTCCAGTCCAACTGCCCTCATCAAAATACTTACTAATGATCTAATCATGAATTTCCAAGTGTGCCCACCTTCTGTTGTACAAGGTCCTTTATGACAACAAGTCTAAGGCACCTTGTCACCTTAGTCCATCATAAAGATGACAAGCACATGATCCAAACACTACCCCACAAATCATGGACCCAATACACCTCTACAAGACACTATTTTAATACAGTTTTCACTGTTAGTTCACTTCACTCCTGGTTAGGGCACATACTACAGCCCCAGTTTCATCACACAGTCAGAAAAAAAACTCTTCTAGGGTTGCAGTTTACCTTGGAAGTATTCCTTTGATGCCATACTAGCTCCTTAGGTTGTTTTCCACTCTTTGACAACCCTCTAATTTTACCCAACTCTGTGCTATGCCCTGCGGCCTAGTGCCACAGCTTCAAATCATGCCCAAGTCTGCTAAGAGAAGGCAAATTCCTTCTTCTATCCTTCAGGACCTTCAAACGATATTTAAACCCTTAAATATTCCCATACATTGCTTCAAATCCATCCACTGTCCTCTTGTGACAGAACAGTCTTCAACCTAACTCAAAGAACCCTAGATCTAGCCATGGATATCCACGCTACAGTGCTTCCATTTCTATGGCAAATCCATAACTTAAACCATGAGAAAACAGATCCAATATTACCTTAGGGACATGCATCAAACTATTGTTGTATGGGCGCAATTATCCTCCACAAAACAACATTTCTTGACTGCAGTATCCTTCAAAAATGAGGTAGGGACAGCGGCATCATTTGGGCTGAATTTCTGGGCACTTTTTAGCCCCAAAACACTCTTATGTTGCCCCTGGTTTAGGTTGATAAGGCTTGTGGCCTATCTTAGCATCTTGTTGTCACTTATCCTTACCTTTATGTAGTCTAAACAAACTGTGTAGACTCCTGAAGATGCTCGGCCTCCTTGCTGAATAAAACAACCCTTGAGACAGATCCTAAAAGGTTCCATGCATCCTTTTCTTCCTAGATGTAGTAGCGTATCTCCTGCGGTTTCCTTCGAAAGGAAATTCGACCTCTCTTCCTGTACGAGGTCACCCAAAACAAACATTAAACCCCTATAATTTTCTGTAGGTTCCTTTCTTTGAAAGATGGCTCCTATGCATTGAAGTTCTGGGGTTTATTTCCAGCTTTCAAATAGATTTAGGGCTGTAACCTCCTTCAGATTATCTACAGCTCCCTAACATCCCTTTAAAAAGCCTCTTGAAACTTCTGTTTTACCTTCAAACAAGGCCACAAACATTTCATCCTTCCATCTCTTTCCTTAGCTTTCCTTAGTTTTGTCTTCTCCTCAGCTCTTATACCATGTTAATTTGAGAACATGTTCTATGTCATTTCAGATTAGGGAACACAATACTGAAGTAGAGAGAACATACTAGTAGATCGATGGAAGACAAGCCAAAACAAAGATAATGAATGGTGGCGTTACGGTGATCAACAAGATGCTTCTACCAAAAAAGTCTCCATTAGGTCATTCAGCCAAGCGTGTTACACATAACCCCAGTACAACCCAAAGACAAATACGCAGCATCAAGAATGCAGCTCCATCACCATCAAGAGAGAAGAAAATCCTGCACACAATGTGTGTATAATGAACTCCAAGTCTCTCCATTATATAGGCATCTTTGGGGGTGTGTGACACGCTCTTTAAGACATTCAAGTCTATGTTATATTCCAGGCCGACCTAGCACATAAGTGGAATAAATTCAAATTCCATGTTCGGCTCATCCGATCGAGATGATATTTAGATCAATCATACACCTCTCTGAAAGAGGAATCCAATAAAAATATTGGGATCATCTTCTGAGCAGCACAACCCAGAGTTTGGACCTAGTTGTCCAATTTTAACATCTTTCCACACATAAATATGCCACTATTCATTCCACTTCTACATGCTTGTTAATTCAAAACATATATATCTAAGACATTAATACCTGAAATAAAATATTTAAGACATAGGATGGGTGAACATCATTTAAGACACAGTGGGGCGCAAGGGCACTTCCACATATACCAAGAAGGAATGATGGAAATATTGGAAAGAAATATCAGATAAGAAGAAGAAATAGGATACTTCCAGCAATAATAAGGACACTTTCAAGAGAGGCGTAGTTCACAAAACATGGATTGTTGCAATTGTGAACCCCAAGAGTTGGGATAGTGTTGCGAGTAGTTATGTTGATGATGAGTTACTTCGTAGCCTTGAAAGTACCTCCCTTGCTAAGAGGGAGTGTTGATTTTTTAGTACCATGGGAGGCACTCCAAGCCCTATGCTTTGGCGATTGGAGGGAAAAGCATCACAATATTCACTTGTGGGCACGGAACCCAAGCTTGGGGTTTTTCACCAATCATGTTCTCGGGAATTTCCATGGTGAATTTTTGACATGTGATTGAATGCGATGAGAGAGGGAGGAAAGGAGAATCCAACACTTCAAGAATCATCAAATTCTAAGTTGTTCTTAGTGAGATGTGAATTTTTGAATGTTATGTGTGGGTTTGCACAAGAATAGTATAGTTCGGTTTTATGTTACTTAACCATATGAAAGTTGTTCAATCCTTATTGTAACGTTGAATAAGCCCTCATGTTTGTGCATAAATATGAGGTGTGTGAGGTGTTAGGGTCCCGTGATTTGGTATATTGGCTAAACCAAACGACAGGGTAACATCAAACCAGTCTTTGGAGTCCTAGGACCTAACCTTCCTGGACTTAGAGAGGGCTCTCTATATTATGCGAAGGATGTGAACTTGTTCACTTCAGATGATTGATTTTAGGCTAGTTTTTAAGTGTAATTGGTTTGTTTGTTTTAGGTTGGGGTAAGATGACTAAGTAGGATAGGTGGAATGAGAGGCTGTCAAATCAATAGGGCTATGGGGTTAGATGAAGTCGAGGGTGTCTAAATGATGAAGAAGAATGTATTGCAGGGCCGATTTAGCAAGGTTAATAGATCCTTAGGTGATGTATGAGGTGTAATGAACATTAAGTTTGGGAAAAAACTAAGAGGTATTAAAAATATATAGTTTAAAAGAAATAACTCATGAGGTAGGGAAAACCATTAATCTCTATGAACAATACTCAAATTGATAAACATATAAGATGAACATTCTGGTGATACATAGAAGCATTAGAACTCCTAACTTTAGAAATTCACCTTCAGCTTTTTGAGAAAAACACATAAGATAAACAAACAATTCAATATATGGAGAGGTAACTCCCAAACAACATATATCAAACTATCGGGAAATCTGAAACAAGTTGGTAAGCATAGGCAAAGGGCGAGATCGAAACAAGGCCTCTTTGTCTTAACCTAATCAGTCAATATTCCATAGAAAAACTTCAAAATAGGGTTTTGAAAACTTTAAATAAGTAGGGCATACCATGAATCATATTTATAAGCTAACATACTAACCATTCATGAAATAAGAACAAGTTTTATTGGGCCTAAGGAGCATTCAAGAATTCCTTAAGGTGACTAAAAGAAGAAAACATCAAAACTATAGCAAACAGGAGGTTTGAGGTGCTTCCATGAGCATATGTCAACCTATACTTTTCTGATCTATGGCAACCAAGTAGACTAAAACGAAATGAGGACAAGAAAACATTAAAATTTAGGAAAACATCACCATTCACCAAGCTATGGAATCCTGTAGGCAAGCTTCTCCAACATCAAGCCACACAAGCCATTCATTCACTTCATAAAACCAATATCTTGTCCAAGCTCATAAAACCATGTATTTCTCTTAAACACATCAATTCCAAAATTTGTACAATGAATCCTCATGTCTTATATAACAAATGAGGAGAGGAGAGCCTATTAGAGCATCTAGAAGCCTATTGGCCAAAGAGAAATATCCTAACTTGTCCTTGAGGCTTTGAAAATCCCAAGGCACAATAATATCTAAATAAATATCTTTTCCGATTATAAATGGAAAAAAATTTGAATTTTAGGCCTGACATGCCTAAGAAAACTTTCCAAACACACATTTTTCCCACTCAGTCATAGGAGCGTAACACATGTGTCAAATAGTGAAAAATTTCCAGGTGTGTAACGTAGAAATAGGCCCTGTTGTAGTAGTCTTTTGGAGGTCTTCCTGACACCGGATTTGGCTCTGTGATGCCTCATTGGAAATCCTGATGAGTATAATTTCAAAAAATGTTTGATTTGTGCTAAATGGATTCCATTTACCAGCTCAAAAATAAAATCTCCCAACACTACTCTGTGTGAAACACCTGGTCTGAGAAGGAGATAGAAAGGTCAAATTTTTGATGTTTTTTGACCTTTTGAGGGGGTAAAACTGCTCCAAATGATCTGAAAATTGGTGAGTAGACTATTTGTGATGTGAAAAATCCAAAAATGTAAACTTTGAGAGTTGAAGATGCACCAAATTTATTCGTAGTGCCTAGGGTGTTGCGCTCCTAGGGGTCAAAATTTGGAAAAAAACAAAAAGTTGTCCAATTTGCCTCAAAATTGGTAGGTAGGTGCCTCATGGGTCCTTGGACACCTGTAGGGAAAACTAGGCCAAAATTCCAAGCCTAGCTTGGTCTTTCTCATCATTTGGTGTTGGGCCCTAATTTTTGGCAGTTTTGTTCTTCTTCCTTGCAAAGTGATTTCTTTGTTTATAGTGCTCAGTCATTCTCCTTTGCAAGCTCAAGTTTTTGTTGGCCTTCTCTAGTTTGGTAGATTCATGTTGGCCCTTTCAAGCCATGATTCCCTATCATGCTCAATTTCCATGGCAAGGAGTTCAGTGAGAGGAAATTGTTGTGCTTGTGCTGATTCTTCCTCTCTTTGCTGTGCCAATGCTTTCCTAAGACCCATAGTCCTAGGTCTCTTTCTAGTTTGGCCTTCACCACTATCCTCCTTATAAACGCCCATGTATTCCTCCAAATTCACTTGTGACCTTTGAGTCTCTCTCCGATATTTGAGTGCCCCTGCTTCATAGATGGCCAGCTGGGCACTCATTTTTTTGTTTTTCATCTGCAAAAAGTGAATGAGATCCTTTGACCTTTCTAACTCAAATTCCAAGTATTTTATTTGTGCATTCCAATCCTGTAGAAGAGATTTTACTATTTTTGTCTCATTTTCCTCATCACTATCTATGTGAATGAGCTCAAATTCTTTTTCTTCCTGATGTTTGTCATTTTCTTCTTTCACTTGTTGTTTACCTTTGTCTTTCATTGGAGTTGAGGAGGAGTGCATGGCCCCTTGCCCTTTGGAGGTAGAAAACACATGCCTCTCTCCTCTTTGATAGGTAATGGTGAAAGGTATAACAAGCTTTATTTGCAAAATATGATCATTAGTGACCTTTGGACTGTTTCCCTCCTCATATATTATTTTTGTGTCTGCATCTTCCTTATCTTGTTCTTGGTTGCCCTTTTGATCAGCATCCTTACAATATTTTATGAAATTACCACTGTCAAGATCCTTAGGACTGTCCTCCTCTATTTTTGTACTGTTAGAGGCACTTTGATTTGTTTTTGGCACACCTTCATTTCCATGATTGTCTTCTGCATCATCTTTTGACCTAGTGTATTCATTGTCAAATTGATCCTTTGTATCACTGTTTGCATCCTTTGTAGGGTCACTGTCTTGGGTACCTTCATTAGTTTTCCAATCACTGTGAGGGTCATTTCCTTCTTCATTAGGTGAGTTGTTTTGGATGATCTCTTCTTCACTACCTTTCTCTTTATCCTCATGACTTGTCCTATTGTTATCATTTTCTTCATTATTGTTGTCTTCTTCTTTGTTGTCCTCATCTGTTTTTTTAGTGTCATCTATCTCAGTTTCTACCTCACTGTTTCCTTCTTGAGAGGCTGCCTCTTTCTATTCATCATCACTTTGTTGTTCCTCTCCTTCACACTCTGTTTCCATCCCATAATCTTCATTATTTTCACCACTTTCATCATCTTGATCAAGCTCTGCATTGGCCTCAATGTTTTCAACCTTTGCTTCACTTGCATCTTTCTCTTGATTTCTACTATTATCAATTTCTTGTCTGTTATGGATATTATCACTTTCCTACTCACTAATGTCCTCTTCCTTGTCTTCTTCATCTTCCTCAGCTTCTACCTCACTATCCTATTCTTTATTATTTTCTTCTTCCTCAGCTTCTACCTCATTGTCCTCTTCCTAATTATCTTCTTCTTCCTCATCTTCTACCTCACTATCCTCTTCTTCATTATCTTCTTTTTCCTCAGCTTCTACCTCACTGTCCTCTTCATTACCTTCTTCTTTCTGTTCTTCATTAGAGCCACTGTCAGCTTCTTCACTTGGCACATTAGGAGAAGAGATAGGAGGTGAATTTGTTTGTGGAGAATTCATAGGCAGAGATGATGGAGTGAATGTAGGTGGTTGTGAAGTCGAAGGTAGATTCTGTTGAATGAAGGCTTGGGGGTTTGTAAACACATCATGTGAGATGAAGACTTACCAAGGGATTCCTTGATGCTACAGCTAATGTAAGAAAATCATTTTGATCAAGGAGTGGTGGAAAAGGCTCGACATTTGGCGTTCATAGCTTCTTTTCTTGATAAGTGAGGCCATCTTGTCAATGCTCCAGAAAAGGTAGTATGGTAGGTTCATTATTTTGACTTTGGTGAAGTGCATTAGTAACCTTATATGATATGAGTAAATCCTGGAGTATCTCCCCTCACAGGTGAAATATCTGATAATTTTCTTCATTAGCAAGGCATACCTCTCTAGCAAGTGGGAAAAAGGAAAAACAACATTGCAACCTTTTTGACAGCTTGGTTTTAGGTAGGGCTCATAATAGCACAACTTGAACTTCTTTTGTTTAAACCATATCTCACCAATGGCTGGTATACCTCTTGCTTTAGAAATGGATTCAGATGAGAGCTCAAACTCCACTCCTGCTAGGCTAACTCGGTGATTTTGTAAGCCAAGGACGAACAATATAGTCAGGTCTGAGTGGCATTTGACTTGCTTGACCTTTTCACAAAAATGATAACACCCAAAATCCTGAAAGCATTAAAGGATCATGGGAGAGGAGGTAATCTGAACTGTGTCTAAGGGTTCAAACCTATTTGCCCTTCCTCCCTTTTATTTTTTCTTTGAAGGTCTTTGGCTTTCATCACTACTGGTATGAACATCTCCTTCAGACATGGTGGATGGTTTTAGCACGGTAAGACTTCTATATCTTGTTTCTTAGGTCAAAAGGCTACAATGAGTGAGGTGATGGGTGAATTTTGCAAATGGGGGCCGAAATGAAATTCTCTAGGAGTGCATTCAGTGTTTTGAGGTTTTTTTTATGTCACCCAGCCTCCTTCAAAGGTATTTAAAACTTATTTCTATGCAACCTAGGGTTTGGTTTAATTAAGCCTTTAAATACGACTTTTCTTAGGAAAATGAAAACTTGGGAGGCAAGAAAACAAATCACCAACCTTGTGTCTTGAATTTTTTAGAGGCTTTGAAGGTTAAAAACCGAAATTTTGACTCCCTTCAGCAATTTTAGACAAACTCTGTCTATGCATAACAACGGTGTGTAGCACCGGTGCGTAGCGCTAGTGAGTAAAAAGGTGGAGACGGGCCAGTCGAGCTTTAGGAGTGTAGCATCGGTGCGTAACAAGCAGGATACGATCCAGTCATGCTTCAGGAGCATAGCGCAAGTGCGTAATAGGCAGTTTGTACACCCTGTTGTGCCTGTGCAGAACACCGGCCCAGGTGTGTAGCGCCAGGTCCTCGGTGTGTAGCGTATTGTTAAATAACACTGCGGCCACCCCTCCTATATGTAGCACCAAGATCCAGGTGCGTAGCGCCAGCCTCGGTGTGTAACGCCTGGAGATTTCTTCAGATTTTTCTCAAAAACGCTTCCAATGGCTCTCTCTTGTCTGCAAGGGTAAATGAAGTGCGAAAGAAGCTGAGGAGACTTTATATTTCTCCTCAAAAATGATTAGATGCCCCAAAACCCACTTTTATAAGGTTCCTTTTTCTTTGGTTTTTCTTACTGTGTTTTTTACTGCTTTCGGTCCTGTAGGTGGACAATTTGAAGAAAACATGGTTCTTTTTTCACTCTTGGAGGCCTCTTAAGGTTTTCCTTATTTTGAAAATATTCTTGAAGACACTAATCCCATGCCTCTCAGCCTATACTTTGGAAAAAGAACTGTTTTGAACTTTTAACCCCTACACACAACAAACTCATTATTATTGCCATTTCTCCTTTTGACTGATATTCTGTGTTGAAAAAATTCTTTCCTTTGACCTTGAAACCATCTGTTGTGATGAAGGAGGTTTATTTATTTCTATATTGAACATTTTTTCCTATCTTCCCAATATTTGAGTTTTTAGGGATACTTCAGAAAAACAAACAGTGTTGTCTTCTGCGTTGTCAAAAAGATACTTATCAAACTCACCATTTTATGCCTAAAGCCTTCAATGATATTTTGAACGGTTTTAGGTGTTCTTTTCCTTTGTATCCTTAGCATTGATTTATTAATTGGTCGAAATAGTCATGAATCCTAATTCCAAAAAAAAAAATACCTTGCTGCTTTCTTCTAGGTTGTGAATGGTCTTCTCATGATGACCCTCCCTTTTTACCTTATCTCATGGCTAATCTGACAACTTCTTGGTCGTTTTTGCAGGAATATAGGAAAAGGGTAGTTGTCTCTCTACCAGTTTCATGCTTATGTGCCACTGTCTTTCAAGACCTGCATGGACCTTTTGATGGGCAGCACCTCATAACATCTCTAATGAGATCATGATCTTCCTTGTAAACTTAAACCCGCTATATTCTTACTGTCAGCTGTGAATGCCTTTATAAGTTTTTTAGGCCTCCTTCTTTGGCTCTGTTCTGTTGTTTGACCATTCACAAAACATTTCTGCAAAAATTGTTGGACATGGTAAACTTCTCCTTTGCAGGCTTACTGCTTGATCAAGAGGATATCTTTGGAGGTATTTTTATGTTCTTTGGATAATGACAAGCTTCATTCTTGTGTTCTATTGACTTCACCTTTGAATACTTGTGGAAATAGTGCAGTTAGAACCATGATAGTGCATAACCTAGGTAACCCTATTTGACTTATGGTAATGCTCTTGGAATAGGTTTTTTGACTGAAAACTTCAAACATGGTTTGGATGAGGAGGCAGGGTTTTTAACACTCTATTATGAATTACCATCCTAGACAACTAGAAAACCTTGTTTTGATTCAAAGAGCTTTCAAACAGGGAGTCTTGAGATCACCATTGCTTGAGGCATTTGGTGAGTAGGAGAAAAGTTTGGTTTACTTGGAGAAAAAAGGTATGAAAATAGAGGGCTTAGGAAAACAAAGACATAGTGTTATAGGTAGAGGTGGTAAAAATATTGAGAGTGAGGGACATTGGTCTTGTCTGGGTGATAGATTGGCCATGCTTTGACAAGGAGGTGGGATAGTGAAAAAAATTTCTCTTCGAGGGGATTTCTAGAACTCACTTGATTCTTGAATTCTATTTCTTGAAATCTTGGACAAAGCATTTAGTCATCTTAAACAGATAAAAATTATTGATGACTAACATGAGGACATTTTCCCTCATCCTTTTTTCGTGCAACACATAGCCAAAAAAGAGCTCATAGGAGGAGAACCTTATTCTATCTGAGCCGCAACAAGGAGGGACTGAACAACATGGGCAAACGAAGTTTGTTTCAAGGTCATTTTAGAGGTCAAAGTTTCTAGAAGGAAGGTTGAGGTACCTTCCAAGAGGGTCTAAGTAGAGGAAGTTTTTTTCAAGCCTGTTTTGAGGTGTTAGTTGATGTAGAATCTTAGCTGATGTAGAATCTTTGGGGGAGGCAGTGAAAGCCTTAAAGAGGCTATTGTGGGTAGGCTGCAGGCCCTACTGACTGTTGAAAGGGAAATGTTGGGTTATTTGAGGGTTGTCTATGTCCAGAAAAATAGCTAAATAGGTAAGCACCTCTCCAAGGGTAGGACACAGTTATTTGAGGGTTGTTTGGTTACTTGTTTGAGGGTTGTTATATAGCATGTGGGTGCCTTAACCAATCACAGTTAGGAATGAAGACAAAGAAAGCTTGGAAAACCGGTTGGACATGTGTTGGGTCCGTGATTTTGGATGAGTGTTTGATCAATTTTTAGAGTAGCACGTGGGATCCAATTTGGAGGCATGATTCGACGATCGAGAGACTTCATAGGTGCAAATATTGTAGTGTAGTATTGGGAATTAGTGGTATGGTTAAGGGCAGCATGTTGATAGCCGAAAGTATCCCTAAATAATATATCTTGACGTGACAAAGAGGAGATGAAGGTTGGGTGAAGATTGGTGCGAAAAGTGCAACAGTTTGATGGAAAAAAGTCACTGATATTATGGAATATTGGAGCTCGAAAATTGGCCAACCTAGAGAGCAGATTTGATCAACCCATGTACACCAATAAGAAGTGACTTGCAGTAGTGTTAGGTGGTAGACCTCCTGGGGTCTCGATGTGTTGTCCTTTGAGGGAAGAAGGGTCAGCTAGTGAGCAGTATGGAAGCAAAGGAACCAGAGGAAAAGATACAACATAGATTTTAAACATTATGTTTGTCATTGTATAATGTATTCCATAGACTATTCTATTATTGAGATTGGTTTAATATAATGAATATTTGGATGTAAATTATTGTACAATTTTGCTAAAATTTTTGTATACTTGAGCATATGTAATTTACATTTTTATATTTTCCATTATGCAAAGTAGTTCTGGTTGAGATTCTATGTTTAGTAGCATCAGTGATTTTAAGACTCTAACTTGGACTGAAGATCGTGGAAATTCAACATATGAACTACTCAATTTTCTTGCCTATGTCATCAATGATTCAAAATCTCTCTTAATGGCTTGAAGCTTCATGATATTCACCTTTTCATTACTTTGATATGATATATATATAATATTTTAGGTTTGATTTGGATTGGATGCTTCCATTATCAAGGTAAAACTTGATTCATTTACAAAACTTCAGATTCACAACATGCTCTCGTTTTTTTTTGTTCTTATTTTTACAAGTTGAATTGTTTGATCATGCTCTGAGAGCCCATCTCCATAAATTCACAACCTTCTTCTTCTTACAGGAAGGTGTTTATTCTCATACATTACAATTCATATATAGTTCTTGGGACAATAACTCATCCTTATTTGTTTATGTTTGTATTAGAAGGATTTGCTTATATATATATATATATATTACAGAAATGGTTATAATTTTATATTAAAACCTTGGCTTGAATGCCTTAGATCAGATTACAAAATTTGGAAGAAAGTCCAATTTTCCTTTTCTATCAGAAATTCTATTACCTTGATAATTATATGCTGGTGTTTCTTAAATTTGGTAATCAATTCAATCTTCGAGGTTTTCCATAATTCATGAATACAAAAAAACTGTTGCAATAAAATGCTATAAAACATATGGACCAGATATTAAGGGATCGGATCCCACTCTTCGTCCCTGTCTCTTAAAAGAGTGCCGACAGAAAGAAGAGAGGCTTTATTGGCTTCCAAATCTGCATCCTTATTATTGTCCTGAAAAACATGGAAGAAGTTCACACTTTGAAGAGATTTAACCAATTTTTTAATTCTCGTTACCAATCTGGCTAGCCTAAGATCCTTAGGAACAGAGTTGTCCACAATAATTTTTATTATGGATTGGGAGCCGCCAATTACATTCACCTCTTTGATGCCAACTTCCTTGACTTGCTTTAGGCCTTGTAGTAGTGCAAGAGCTTATTCTTGGGTGTTGTTGTTGTGACCCAAGCCCCAATAATAACTCTGCACAATGTTTCCCTCAAGATTCTTAATGACACCTCCCGCCCCTGCTTTCCTTGGATTTCCTTTGGAAGCCCCATTGAAGAATAAAATATATTTGGACTGCTGATTGATACAAGTGGAGAGGTCTTTCTCATAAAGTTTGATTTTCCATTCTTTGTTTATCCTACTTTTCCTTACTGCAACAATGAATTGAAGGCCCATCATGCCACCCCATTCCAAATCCTAATTCCTTAAGTTTATTCCCTCAAGCTTTTCGCCCAAGCTTTCTTTCAATAGGGTCTTGATCTTGGCCATGAGTACCTTAGCATTCTACTCTTTTCCTTGAAAGATTCTCTTATTTCTTTCAAGCCAAATTTTCAAACAAATAATCTTTGGCAAGGAGATTCAGGCGGCCTTAAAACTGTCATTGTTTGGGAATACTTCTGGATAGATGTGCAACCAGTTAGCAATCAGATGAGCGATGGAGGAGGGGGGGTCGTGACATTGTTTCCCCAAGGTCCCAGTGCCTCTCCCTAGATTTATTTAGCAAATTTACAGTCCAAAATTATATCATGGGTATTCTCCTCATTTTCGCAACACATCGAACATCTAGACAGCCCATGGAATCCTGTTTTCTTTAGCTTGTCCTCTATCAAAATTCTGTTGTGGCACATGAGCCAGATGAGGAAATCTATTTTTTGGATGGTATTCTGTCTCCACAATCCTTTCCAAATCACTGGACTAGGCGAGACATGAGGAAATTCCTTCAGTTTATCATATCCCTGCGCCACTATATAGCTCCCAAAGTGAGAGTCCCATTCTCTCTTATATTGCCTCCTTGCGTGGATCGGTGCCTTGCCTTTCAGATGTGAGATCAATGCACTCCAATCATTCTTCAAATCTAGTGGAACCTCCAGCTACTTCCAACTTGCCCATTCGCACCCTTTCCAGCACGACATGTCCCATAGTGTGACCAGAATTTCACTATACATCCAACTTCGCATCACATTCAAATCATGGGTATCAGCAAGAGGAGGCTCATTTATAATATGGTCTTCCTAAATTATAATTTCCTTCCCATTTCCTGATATCCAGTAGTCATGATGTTGAATCAACGAGATAGCCTGCACTCATAGCTTATGCAAGTGCGATCCAATTTTTGTGAGGGGAACTCTGTCCAGACTTCATTTCCTTTGCCCACTGAGGCATTTCTTCCACAAAGATTTTTGAGCCTATCCTGTCTTTGTAGTGATTTTCCTCCATAAGGTTTTCTCCCCCATAGCGATGTTTTGAAAGCGCAGATATTTGAAATTCAATGGCTTGGTGTCTTTGTCCCAGCTAACTAGAGGCATTCTCTTTTCATTTTGTTTACCTCCTTTCCGAAAGGACCTTCTGATGAGCTCTTCCATTTTTTTGAGGATGCAGATAGGAGCTAACAACATAGAGAATTGAAATATTGGCAAACTGTTAAGCACAACCTTGATCAGTACTTTCTTACCTGTTAGATTGAGCCATGTGAATCCAGGCCTGAATCTTGATTTTACACTTGTCTAATAGAGGAAACCAATCTTTTCTAGTGGACTTTTTTGGAAGATTGGAAGGCTCAAATACTTGAATGAGGTCCAAACGGTGGAGACAGAAAAGCCCAAGCACCTAGAGATAGCACTGAGAGTGCTGCTAGAAATATTCCAACTATAAATATGGCATTTACTTTGATTTATCTTGCTGGACATCACATCACAGTAGTCATCCAGAACTTCTTTAAATATTGAAGCAGAATGCACTAAGGTTGCGCCCAATAGCAAAGAATCTTCGGCAAAGAAAGCATGGTTAATGTTCTTAACTCCTCAGGAAATGTTAAGGCCTAGTATCTCTTGGCTCAGTTTCTTATTTTCCAAATAGAAACTTAGAATAGAGGCTTGTAGAAAAAAAAGGAGAGGGGAGAGAGGAAACCCCTTACAAAGCCCTCTTGTATCTTTAAAGAAGACTGCAACTCGCTAATTCACCAAAGAGGCGATCCAAGGCATGGAGATGCAAGCTCGAATCCAATTGATGAACTCAAGCCCAAACCCAAACTTGTGCAACATATTAAAAAGAAAGTTGTGTCGAACACGATCGAAAGCATTAGCTAGGTCTAGCTTAACCACCATTCCCTTTTCTATTCGTTGCAAGCTTGAATGAATCGCCTCTTGCACGAGGATAATATTTTCCACAATCTACCTCCCATGAACAAAACCTCCTTGATTCTTTGGGAAAATATTAGGATGAATACCTTTCAATCTATTGGCTATCACCTTGGTTATCATCTTGTAGCATATATTGCATAAAGAGATAGGTCGAAATCTGTTAAAAGCACTCAATCCTTTTCCTTCAGAATAAGGGCAAGAAAGGTTGAGTTCGTGCTGCCCCCAATTTTTTGACAGGCTTGGGACTTCAAGACCATATTGTGCAAATCCTTTTTCACTATTTTCCAACAAATTTGGAGAAATATAATTGTGAAGCCTTCTGGGCCGAGGGATTTGTCTAGCTCCATAGCAAAGAGAGCAACCTTTATTTCCTTTCTAGTAACCTTTGCTTCTAGCTGCTGATTCATCCTGGAGGTTATCATGGAAGGAACCTAGTCTGAAACATCTTCATCACTGTAGAGGTTTTTAAAATGAGTGAAAGCTTCCCTTTTAATGCTCTTGAAATCATTGTGAGTTATGGAGTCTTTGTTAATTTCAGACATGGAGTTGAAGCTTTTTCTCACTTGGGATTGTTTATGGAATAAGGAATTTTTTTTGTCTCTCGCTTTTAGCCAAAGACTGCGATAATTTTGTCTCCAAAATTCTTCCTCCTTCAGACAAGACTTATGAAACTTTTGTTACAAATATACCTCCCTGTCTATAGCTTCTTTTGTGATTTCTGCAACTTCCATTTGCAAGTGGTGGAGCTCAAGACTGTCTTGGGCTTGCTTTCTTTCTAACGCTAGATTAGGTAGAGTTTTCTCCCAAATTTTAAAGGTAGTTTTCACTCTTCTAAGCTTTTCCTCCCATACGAAGAAAGGAGACCCCTTGATAGGCATCCTCCAACTTTCCTTTACCTTGTCCATGAAGTTTGATTTCTTGACCCACATAAGGCTAAATCTGAAAGGAATTGGTCCTAAATCTCTTCGGGCGGACAGTTCTAGTTTAATAGGCTTGTGATCCGAAACACTGCAGGGAAGGATATTTATTCTAGCCTCTAATCCTAAAAGGAGAAAAGAGCTTTGAACAAGAAATCTATCTAATCTTGCTGCAATATGCCCATGACCAACTCTTTCATTATACCAAGTATAATTATCGTTTGAGGGCTTGATTTCGAGCATGTCCCAATCTTGCATGAGGTCCTTCGCCCATTCCCTTGCTGGATCCCTGATGATTCTTCCTCCATTCTTATCAGACATAAGCAAGGTAAGATTGAGGTCACTAAAAATAATGGTGTTTTGCAAATTCTCTATATCGGACAAGTTTCTGATTGAGTCTTGTAAGATTTTGTAGATGTTCTATTCTTGATGCAACTTTACTTTTATCAATAGCAATCACATGAATTTACAAGTAAAATGCAGATAGAACATACCAGTGATCCTTTAGAAGACAAGTCAAAAAAATATAATGGTGATGGTGCGTTATGACGGTCAACAGGATGCTTCAACCAACAAATACTTCATGGTTAGCCAACCCAGTATGTGTCACAACAGTCCTCAAAAAAGTCACACAGTCAACTCAAAAATCAACCCCAGAAAAGTCAACACTGCCTAGAAAATTCAACGCAGGGCAGCAGCACTAAAAGTCAATGCAACTCAACTTCTGGTCAACCTTTGACCTCGATTTCTATGCCAAATATTTCGGCCTCCTTAGATCAAATTCTCCTCCAAAATTCAGCCCAATCGGACCATGCATTGACCAAATTCAACGCTGGTCAAACTTCCCCAGAAATCCTAACCGCAGATTTCTAGCTGTAGTGAATTTCGTCATTCTTGTTGCAGTAAACTTCGACCTTCTTGCTGCGGTAAACTTCGACCTTCTTTCCCACGTGTGAGATGAAGTTGCTTCTCATATGCTCGTATAAGAGGAGGAGATGTGTGATGAGATGAGTGGAAAAATGCTCCAATGTTGACCCTATAAATACCAATCATGAGAGGTGTGTAACACGTCTGCTGGGGGTAAAAACCTTAAGGTCAACCTGCACTTAAATTTATTATAAATAATAAATTCAAAATAAATGTTTTGCTCATCAGATTAAAATCAATTTTAGATCGATTTTACACCTCCAAAAGAGGAATCCAATACAAATATTGGAATCTTCATCTGAGCATCACAAGATGGAGTTTGGACCTAGTTGTCCAAATTTAACACTCCCTCTCAACTAGGGAGAACTCCATCCGCCAGTGCAATCAAAAATCGTGTGTCATCCCATCATAGCTTGCTTTGTTTACCTCTTTATTTCATAACAGAAGTGGGTCAGTCACAAAGACATCATTCCCAGATGATAGATTTAGCCTGGAGGTCAAAACCTCTATCGGACTCACAAAGGGTCTCCAACCAACTCGAAGTTGGTTCATCTGACTCGAATTCAGGCGAAGGTCCGAGACCTCACTAGAGTTGATCCTAGATCAAGTGGTTGGACCGTGCCATCCTAGATTGAGAGTATGGCAATCTCTAATGTGTCCATCAGTCTTTGCTACTAGTCTCTAGATTTTCCCACCTCATTGGCCAAATGAGAGGTACTTCCCATGAGCCCTAAACTCAATGGGTAGGATGCATACGGGGCACAAATAATGAGAGTTGAACCAACTCAATAATCACAATGGTGGGGTCCAAGCACACCAACAAGGTTTGGCAAGCCTAGCCTTGTGGTTTCTCATAGCTCCGAGAAGCTGTCCCCAAAGCCCCCCAGAGCTCCTTGAGCTCATCGTCCAACATGACCCACATCATAGGGTCGTTCCACGATACCAAGTCTCTCACGGAAGGTTAGGAACTTGACCTTCCCCATGGGCTTAGTGAGAATATCTGTGACCTGCTCATCAGTTCCTATATGATCGAGCCTTACGGCGCCTCGCTGTACCATATCCTCGATGAAATGGTACTTGATATCAATATGCTTGGATCGGTCGTGGAACACAGGATTCTCGGTCAAGAGAATCCCACTCTGATTATCACAGAGTATCATCGTGGTATCTAGCACATGCTCAAAAAACTCACTGAAGAGCTTTCACAACCAAACTGCTTCACAACAGGCCATACTTGCTGCAGTGTATTCATCCTTTGCGGTGCTTAAAGCCACCGACTTCTGCTTCCTGCTCATCCATGAGATCGAAGCAGAACCAAGGTTGAAGTAGCATCCCGATATACTCTTACGATCCACCACACTGCCAGCCCAATCAGCATTAGTATAACCAAGGAGTGTCATGCTCCCGGTAGTGTATCTCAGCCCATGGTTTATTGTGACCCGAAGATATCTCAGAAGATTCTTGGCACCAACCCAATGAAAGTGATGAAGCTCAAGCATCTGTTGACTCAAGGTGTTCATTGCAAAACATATATTTGGATGAGTGTTCACTAAGAACATCAGGGCCCCTACGAGTTGAAAATACTCAGTAGGATTTGCCAATACGGGCCCAACAACGCTACCACTCAACTTCTTAAATTTGAGTTCCACCAGTGTCGACACGGACTTATAGTCCACCATTATAGATCTTTCCAGAAGCTTCACAATATATTTTCCCTGAGAAAGGAAAATCTCTCCAGGTCTCTGCCAGACCTCCAGGCCTAGGAAATAGTGCATCAGTCCTAGGTCCTTCATCTCGAACTCAACAGCGAGCTCCCTATTGCATTGATGAATGACAGGGTCAGCACCTGTCAGGAAGATGTTGTCCACATATAGCACCAGAATGAGAGGCTTCCCCTAGACAACCTTGAAGTAAAGGTTCGGATCATCATTACTTTGAGTGAAGCCCAGCTTCATCAAGTAGCTATCTATCCTCTCGTACCAAGCTCTGGGTGCTTGCTTCAACCCATAGAGGGCTTTCTTCATCCTGCAGACATGGGTGTCCCAATCCTAGACTTCAAACCCCAGAGGTTGTTCTCCATACACCTCTTCCTTTATTGCACCATGCAGAAAAGTGGTCTTGACTTCCATATGATGAAGACTCCATCCTTGCGTAGCAGCAAGGGCTATGATTTATCGAATGGTGGTATATCATGCCACATGTGCAAATATGTCATCATAGTCTATTCCTTCCTTTTGAGAGAAGCCACGGGCAACAAATCTTTCCTTAAACTTTTCAGCATTTCCATCAGATCCATGCTTGATCTTGTATAGCCATTTTGCGGTGATAATGAATTTTTCTTTCGGTCTTGGAACCACATCCCAGACCTCATTCTTCATTATGGACTCATATTCTTCGTGCATAGCATCCTTCCAGACTTGATGCTTTACAGCTTCCTCAAAAGATCCAGGTTCAGATGTCTTTGTGACACTTGAGGGGAAAGGTCCCCTTGTATGCTTTCCTTCGGCACAACCCTTACATACACCTTCATGATTATTTCAAAATTCAAGCATCCCTATCACCACCTTCCTTGCTTCGGGAAGGGCCTTGTAATGAAAGTGTCCAAACCTTCGGTGCCATAGTTCAGTTTCTCAGATAGTATCACATGTCATAGCTCCCAGTGGACTTCCTCCAACCTGGTAGAGTGTTACAACTCTAAAACCAATCATGGTAGATTCCTTGAGATTCCTCTTCCACATGCGCACCTTTCCATTAGTGAATGCCACATTGAAACCTTTGTCTTCCATGGTTGATATAGACACAAGGTTCTTCTTCAATTTTGGTACATAGAGTACATCCTGCAAATGTAGGATTTGTCCTTGAGATAAGTGGAGGGTCACAGTCCCTGTCCCTTTCACGGGATATGTGGCATTATCTCCAAGGATAATTTCCAGATTAGTATCCTTCTCAACCATGTTAGAAAGTGCTTCCTTGAACCCAGTGATGCATCTTGAGGCACCACTATCTATCATCCAGACATTGATAGTGTCGAGCGGGGATGCAACAAAGAGGGCAGATACAAGAATGTATTCATTTCTTTTATCAACAACATTTGAATCCTCATACCTGGAGTTTCTAGACCTTTTGAAAGGTTGATTGTTTCTGCCAGAGGGGGCCTTCCTCCTTCCTTTGGACCTGTTATTTCTTTGATTTCGATTTCTCTAGTTGTTGTTGTTGTCATCACTATCGGGAGAATCCTTCTTGAAAGGACATTCTCTAGCATGATGACCTGGCCTATGACAAGTGAAACACTTGCCCTTCTTTCCTTGGGCCCCTGCTCTTCCTTTATTCTTTGAACCACCAGAGTTCTTATTTCTAGAATGAGCAGCGTAGGCAGCATTTCTATCATTTTCATATTCCTTCATTTTTGTCTTTTCTTGCATGCATCTTGACAGTAGCTCGTCAAAGTTAGGAATTGTATTATTATTGAGAATGGTAGCGTTGAATACTTTCCATTCATATGGGAGCCCTCCAAGTGCCGTGAGTACCATCTCATGATCATCTATTGTCTCCCCAATAGCTAGCAGATTGTTCCTGATCTCGGTCAGTTTCAGAAAGTATGTTTGGACAGATTCATCCCTGCCTTTCTTCAGATTCTTCAATTGATTCTTGAAGAATAGCACCTAGTTTGCATTGTTTACTTTGAACATTTGTATCAGCTTATCATACATCTCTTTGGATGTGCCTAGCTCAGATATGTAGGCAACCATACTTTTATGTATGGATTCCCTGATCATCAGCTTTGCTTTGATCTCCCCCTTCTTATACTTGGTTTTGGCAACAACAGTAGGAGTGGATGGAGGTTCTTGTATCTTGCCCAGTACATAGTCCATGAGATCATGGTCTTCTAATTTGAGATCTAATATCATCTTCCAAGCATGGAAGTCATCCCTTCCAGTCAGCTTGTCATCCTCCTTGAAGCCATAACTTGGGGAACCCATTTTTCTCTTTTGGTGATTGCTATAAGTTAGGACTTGTCTTCACCTCAGGTCTGATACCATGTAAGATTTTGTAGATGTTTTATGCTTGATGCAACTTTACTTTTATAAACAACAATCACATGAATTTACAAGTAAAGTGAAGATAGAACATACCAATGATCCTTTAGAAGACAAGTCAAAAATAGATAAAGGTGTTGGTGTGTTATGACAGTCAACAGGATGCTTCAACCAACAAAGACTTCACGGTCAGCCAACCCAGCATGTGTCACAATAGTCCTCAAAACAGTCACATGGTCAACTCAGAAGTCAACCTTAGAAAAGTCAATGTTTCCCAGAAAAGTCAATGCATGGCAGCAGCACTAAAAGTCAACGCAACTCAACTTCTGGTCAACCTTTGACCTCGATTTTTGTGCCAAAGAGTACGGCCTCCTTAGATCGAAGTCTCCTCCAAAATTCAGCCTAATCAGACCATGCATTGACCAAAGTCAACGCTGGTCAAACTTTCCCATAAACCCTAACTACAGATTTATGGCTACAGTGAATTTCGTCCTTCTTGCTGCGGTAAACTTCGACCTTCTTGCTACGGTAAACTTCGACCTTCTTTCCCACATGTGAGATGAAGCTGCTTCTCAGATGGTCGTATAAGAGGAGGAGATGTGTGATGAGATGAGTGCAAAATTTCTCCAACGTTAACCCTATAAATACCAATCATGAGAGGTGTGTGACACATCTGTGTGGGGTAAAAAACTTAAGGCCAACCTGCACTTAAATTTATTATAAATAAAAAACTCAAAATAAATGTTATGCTCATAAGATTAAAATCAATTTTAGAACGATTTTACACCTCTCTGAAAGAGGAGTCCAATACAAATATTGGAATCTTCATCTGAGCATCACAAGATGGAGTTTGGACCTAGTTGTCCAAATTTAACAAGTCCCAACAGGCCTTCTTCTCCCCTGAGTTTACTGGAGTGTACACATTAAAGAGGCTGAAGACCTCCTTAGTATCTTGTTGTTGGAGCTTCAAGAACAGCCAATGAATGTTTTGGATCTCAGCGACCAGTGTATACTTGTTTGTATTCCAAAGAGTGCCCAGAATGCCCAAAGCTCCTTGAGCTGAGACAGCTTGACCTCCCCCTTTGTTCCAAAATTTCTTGCTAGTTCGGAGGAAGTGTTTATCCTCCATTTTTGTCTCCTGGATTAGAAGGATATCTGGAGCTTCTATCCTTAGCAGGCTTGTTATGGCTTCTTCTTTCATTTTTCTCCCCATTCCTCTGCAATTCTAGGAGACGACCTTCATCACTTACTTTTTTGGGTGTGTTGAGTTCCCTTGGAACTCTGTCCCTAATTTCTTGTCACCTTCAGATTTATTTCCAATAGCTTCTCAAGGGTTGGTTGAATGCCCTTGAGTGTGTCTTTGTAAGTTTCTTTCTCTTTCTTTTCCCGAGCAGACATTCATCCTCTTGTCGATCTTCTAGCCATTATTTGTGATTCCCCTATGTCTCCTTCCTCCTCTGAGTCTTCTGACTCTCTTTCTTCCTCTTCAGCTTCTGCATGCCTCTCCTTATGGATTTCTAGGGCACTTTCTCCTTGCCTCGAGCTTGAGGGTGTCCCTTTCTTTGGGGTCACTTTCTTTTGATTTTCAACCTCCTATTCTTCCATTGAAGCTAAGCTGAAGGGCCCAAACCTGTTCTATTGGCCCTTCGAGGGAGGATTTTGCTGATCATGAGCAAGGTTGGGACCTTTACCCTTTAGAGCTACAGAAAGTTTTTGGGCCTTATAGGTAGTATTTGTTCTCTTAATCTACTTCTAACCTTCCTCCTTTCCTTTCTCCACCTCTCCATTGCTTGGTCAACCCCTAGCAAAGTGTCTGTATTCGTCGATTTTTTGGCACTTGAAGGGGAGATGCTCATAATCTAATTTTGTACATGAGACCAGCTTCCAACATTGTTAATTTTGGACAACTAGGTGCAAACTCCATGTTTTGATGCTTAGATGAAGATAGCGATATTTTTATTGGGTTCCTCTTTCGGAGAGGTCCAAGATTGATCTAAAGATCATCTTGATCCGATGAGCTAAACATTTATTTTGAATTTATTTTTAATCTATTCAAAATATGTGCACGTTGGCCTTAAGGTTTTACACCCCTAGAAAATGTGTCACACACTCTCACTGATGGATATAAATAAGGTCAACATTGGAGGACACTTCACTCATCTCATCACACAAATTTCTGTCTCTTATTTTGATTGGTTCGAGCTACTTGGAGGAAATATTATGTTCACACGTGGGAGAAGGACGTTGGATTTTCTGCTGCAGCTAGGGCTTCAACCGCAGCTTTGACCAATGTTGAATTTGGTCAAGGCATAGTCAAACGGAGTTGAATTTTTGCACACACTTCGATTTTTGCAATCCATACAATTTTCCCGAAGAACCAAGGTCAAAGGTTCACCATAGACTGTGTTGCATTGATTTTGACTTACTGTTGTTCTATGTTCACTTTCTGGACAAAATTGACTTCCTAGACAGCGTTGACTTTTTGGGTTGTGTTGACTTTGGTTGACTTGGATTGTTTGATGAGGGTGATGTGACACATACTGGGCTGGCTGACTGATAAGACTTTATTGGTTGAATCATCCCGTTGATCGTCGTAACACACCAACAAAAATATATATTTCTTTCTATCGATCTACTGGTATGTTCTATCAACATTTTGCTTTATGGTTTATGTGATTGCTATCTGATATTTAAGAAAAGTAAATTTTCATCAAGCATAGAACATCTACAAAAATTTACATGGTATCAAAGCTGAGTTGAAGACAAGCCCTAATTTATAGCAATCACTGAAGAAGAGAATGGGTTCCTCAAACTACAATGGCTTCAAGGTTGATGAAAAATTGACTGGGAAGGATGACTTCCATGCTTGGAAGATGACGTTGGATCTTATGTTGGAAGACCAAGATTTCATGGACTATGTGCAGGGTAAAATCCGAGAGCCTCCATCCACTGCAACTGTTGTTACCAAAACAAAGTATAAGAAGTGGGAGATCAAAGCAAAGCTGATGATCAGGGACTCAATTCACAAGAGTCTGGTTGCCTATATCTCTGAGCTGGGAACATCCAAGGAGATGTATGATAAGCTGGTCCATATGTTCAAGGCCAACAATGAAAATCAAGTACTATTCTTCAAGAATCAATTGAAGAATCTGAAGAAAGGCAAGGATGAGTCTACTCAATCATATTTTCTGAAGCTGACCAAGATCAGGAACAATCTGCTGGCTATTGGGGAAACAATAGTTGATTGAGAGATGGTACTCACCGCACTTGGAGGGCTCCCATCCGAATGGCATGTGTTCAACACTACCATTCTCAATAATAATGTGATACTTGACTTTGACGAAGTACTATCGAGATGCATTCAATAAGAGACAAGAATGAATGAGTATGAAAATGAAGGAAATGTTGCCTATGTTACTCATTCTAGAAAGAAGAACTTTGGTGGTCCAAAGAACAAAGGAAGAGTAGGCGCCCAAGGAAAGAAGGGCAAGTGTTACACTTGTCATAGGTCAGGTCACTATGCTAGAGAATTCCCTTTCAAGAAGGATTCTCCCAATGGTGATGACAACAATAACAACCGAAGGAATGGAAATAAAAGGAACAACAGGTTCAAGGGAAAGAGGAAGGCTTCATCCTACGGAAATGTTCAACCTTTAAAAAGGTCAAGAAACTCCAGGTATGAGGAATCAAATGTTATTGATAAAAAAAATGAATTCATTCTTGTATCTTCCCTCTCTGCTGCATCTCCACCTGACACTATGGATGTCTGGTTGATAGATAGTGGTGCCTCAAGGCACATCACTAGGTTCAAGGAAGCACTCTCTGATATGGTTGGGAAGGATACTAATCTAGAAATTATCCTTGGAGATAATGCCACATATCTCGTGAAAGGGATAGGGACTGTGACCATCCACTTGTCTCAAGATCAAGTCCTCCGCTTGCAAGATGTACTCTATGTACCTAATTTGACGAAGAACCTTGCGTCTATATCAACCATGGAAGACAAATGTTTCAATGTGGAATTCATTGATGGAATGGTGCACATGTGGAAAAAGAGCTTCAAGGAAGCTATCATGATTAGGTTTAGAGTTGATACACTCTACGAGGTTGGAGGAAGTCCACTGGGAGCGATGACATGTGATACTATCCAATAGACTGAACTATGGCACCAGAGGTTTGGACACCTTCACTACAAGGCCCTTCCCGAAGCAAGGAAGGTGGTGATGGGGATGCCCGAGTTCACAAATAATCATGAAGGTGTATGTCAGGGTTGTGCCAAAGGAAAGCATACAAGGGACCTTTTCCCTCAAGCGTCACAAAGACATCTGATGTCTTACAATTGATACATTCTGATCTGTCTGGTATGCTGCCTATGACATCCTTGGGAGGATGTTCTTATTATATGACATTCATAGATGAATTCTCTCGCAAAACTTGAATATACTTCTTGAAGAAGGATGAGGCTTTCATGTGGTTCAGTACCTTCAAAGCCTTGGTGGAAAATATGACAGGGAAGAAGATCAATATTTTGAGGACCGATAATGGCATTGAATATGAGATGAATGATTTCAAGAAATTTTGTAGAGAAGATGGCATAAAGAGGGAGACCACAACTATCTATAATCCTGAGCAAAATGGCGTTTCTGAACAAAATAACAGAACCATTCTGGAAGCTTCCCGTGCCATGCTATGTGACCAGAGTCTACTAAAGTTTCTGTGGGGAGAAGATGCGAACACTATTGTGTACATACAAAACCGATACCTGCATTCCACCTTGAACTCCAAAACTTCTAAAGAGGTTTTCACTGGTAATAAACCTAACTTCTGAAATTTTAGAGTTTTTGGATGTCTTGTTTCTTTCCATGTGCTGAAAGAGAAGAGGAGCAAGCTGGATTCTTCTGGGAAGAAAGGAATGTTTGTGGGCTACAACGAAACTTTGGAGGCCTATAGATTCTATGTTCCTTGTTAAAGGGAAGTGGAAATATTCCATGATGCCACTTTTAACGAAGATGCTTCCCTGAAGAAAGTATTTAATCTTCCAAGATTTGAGGAAGAACATGAAGCAAGGTCCTGAAATCAAGAAGAACCGAAGGATGAGAGGATGCTTGATACTGAAGGATTGATGGACCTGATGGATCCACCTCCTTCACTGGGGAAGAGACCATCATGGCTTAGGGACACTCTCGAGGATGTCGGGGGACATATGGCCCCAAGCTGGGCATTCTATGAAAGCAAGAAGCCGAGTAGATACCAAGGTTATCTAGCAGCCATGAGTACTATTGTACAATCTGAACCTGGATATTTTGAGGAAGCCATAAAGCATCAATTAGGGAAGGATGTTATGCAGGTAGAGTATGAGTCGATATTGAAGAATGATGTCTGGGATGTGGTTCCAAGACCGGAGGACAAATAATTTGTCACCTCAAAATGACTGTATAAGATCAATCATGGATCTGATGGAAGTGCAGAAAAGTTCAAGTCAAGATTCATTTCCCGTGGCTTCTCTTAAAAGGAAGGCATAGACTATGATGACATATTTGCACCTATGGCCCAATATACCACCATTCGATCCATCATAGCCCTTGCTGCTATGTAAGGATAGACTCTTCATCAGATGGATGTGAAGACCGCATTTCTGCATGGTGCTATAAAGGAAGAGGTGTATGTAGAGAAACCTTTGGGGTTCGAAGTCTAGGATTGGGACACCCATGTCTGCAGGTTGAAGAAAGCCCTCTTGGCTAAAGCAAGCACCCAAATCTTGGTATGAGAGGATAGATAACTACATAATGAAGTTGGGCTTCACTCGTAGTAATGTTGATCCAAACCTTTACTTCAAGGTTGATAGAGAGAAGCCTCTCATTCTGGTGTTGTATGTGGACAAAATCTTCCTCACAGGTGTTGAACCTCTCATTAATCAATGCAAGAGGGAGCTCAATACTGAGTTCGAGATGAAGGACCTAGGACTGATGCACTACTTCCTAGGCCTGGAGGTCTGGCAGAGACCTGACGAGATTTTCCTTTCTCAAGGAAAATACATTGTGAATCTTCTAGAAAGATTCAATATGGTGGACTGCAAATCTGTGTCGACACTGATGGAGCTCAACTTTAAAAAGTTGAGCGGAAGAGCTACTGGGCCTGTGTTAGCAAATCCTACAAAGTATCGTCAACTCGTAGGGGCCCTAATGTTCTTAGTGAACACAAGTCCACATATATGTTTTGCAATGAACACATTGAGTCAACATATGGTTGAGCCTCATCACACTCACAAGGTTGGTGCCAAGAATCTTCTGAGATATCTTCAGGGCATGATAAACCATGGGATGAGATACACTTCCGGGAGCATGACACTCCTTTGATATACTAATGCCTATTGGGCTGGTAGTGTGGTGGATCATAAAAGTACATCAGTATGTTTCTTCACACTTGGATATGCTTCGATATCTTGGATTAGTAGGAAGGAGAAGTCGATGGCTTTGAGCATCGATAGCATCACGATGAGATACATATAAGGTATGGCCTCTTGTAGAGTAGATTTGGTTGCAAAATCTCTTGGGTGGCGGATGTTACGAATGTCTTGAGGTCTTGTGATATACGCGATAACCGGAGTAGGATTAAGCTACATCTGAGAATCTGTGTTCCCTGATCGATCAGTATATTTATATAGGGTACACTTTGTCCCAGGGATAGTGCAGCTTGAGGTCACATCAAGGCTATATCTTATAGAAATGATGAGCAAGTAGGATATTCTCCAGAAACCCCACCAGGAAGTTCAATTTGATTTCGAACAGCCAGATTACGTATCATCAGACAAGCTTGTATGATCTTGTGAATGATGAGCTGCAGGAGCAGTGGGTGCTTTAGGATAACTTCTTAGAGCTGTAAACAACATATGAGCTGAGCTTATAGAACCTTGTTGGTGTGCTTGGACCCCACCGTTGTGATGTTTGAGTTGGTTCACCTCTCATTATCTATGCCCCGTTTGCATCCTACCCATTGAGTTCAGGGCTCATGGGAAGTACCTCTCATTTGGCCAGTGAGGTGGGAAAAGCTAGAGACTAGTAGCAAAGACTGATGGATGCATTAGAGATTGTTGTACTATCTATTTAGGATGGCACGGTCCAACCACTTGATCTGGGAACAATTCTAGTGAGGTTTCAGACCTCCTACTGACTTCAGGTCATATAAACGAACTTCTGGTTGGTATGAGACTCTTTGTGAGTCTTATAGAGGTTTCAAACCTCTGGGCTAAATCTATCAGCTGGGAATGATGTCTTTGTGACTGACCCAATTCTGTTCTAAAATAAAGAGCTAGCAAAGCAAGTTACGGTGGGATGATGCACAATGTTGGATTTCATGGGTGGATGGAGTTCTCCCTAGTTGAAAGGGAGTGTTAATTTTGGAAAACTAGGTCCAAAATCCATGTTATGATGCTCAGATGAAGATACCAATATTTTTATTGGGTACATCTTTCGGAGAGGTTCAAGATCAATCTAAAGATCATCTTGATCCGATGAGCAGAACATTTATTTTGAATTTATTTTTAATCTATTGAAAATATGTGCAGGTCGGCCTTAAGGTTTTACACACCCAGCAAATGTGTCACACACCCTCACTGATGGATATAAAAAAGGTCAATGTTGGAGGAAATTTCACTCATCTCATCACACACATTTCTCTCTCCTCTTCTGATTGGTTCGAGCTACTTGGACGCAGTCTTTTGTTCACACGTGGAAGAAGGACGTTCACTTTGCTATTGCAGCTAGGGCTTCCACCGCAGCTTCGACCAGTGTTGACATTAGTCAACGCATAGTCAAATGGAGCTAAATTTTGGCTCACACTTCAATTTCTACAGTCTGTACTATTTGGCACAGGAACCAAGGTCAAAGTTTGATTGTTAATCATGTTGCGTTGACTTTGACTTGCTGTTGTTCTGTGTTGACTTTCTGGACAACGTTGACTTTTTGGGTTGTGTTGGATTTGGTTGAATTGGATTGCCTGATGAGGGTGATGTGGCACATACTAGGTTGGCTGACTGATAAGAATTTT
Source organism: Pinus albicaulis (assembly GCA_034641835.2). Classification (NCBI taxonomy): domain Eukaryota; kingdom Viridiplantae; phylum Streptophyta; class Pinopsida; order Pinales; family Pinaceae; genus Pinus; species Pinus albicaulis. Next base: position 1,140,394,098 of record CM076574.1, on the reverse strand, counting down.
TTGGTTGAAGCATCCTATTGACCGCTGTAACACACCAACACAAATATATATTTCTAGCTTGTCTTGTATTGATCTTCTGTTATGTTCTATCAACATTTTACTTTATGGTTGATGTGATTGTTAACTAATATTGAAGAAATGTAAAGTTGCATCAAGCATAGAACATCTACAAAAATTTACAAACATTGATTTTTATTGCCTCTAGAAGTCCCACCTCTAGGTCGACCTCGACACAGATTAGAGCGCAGTCATATTGATCTTTGTTGTTTGCCCGGTCTATGAATTTTCCCAGTGTGTTGCCTATATGCTTCAAAGATTCCCAATTACAGTAATACACAGGGAGGTTCAACAACCTTACCCACACCAGAATGGTCATCGAAACATCCACTGTAGGATCAAAATATGACGTCCACTTGTTGAGATACAGGCCCTGAAAGCCCATAAAGTAAGGCCCATTCCTAAAAATCAAATCTTTGTCCTCTTTTGAAATGAATTCGAATAGGAAGAATCCTCTCCCTAAGAAGTACGAGTTAACACTGTGCTTGATCAACGACCTCTAGTTTTTGACAACCCAGGCCTCCATTATTTTGGGAGAGGGCCAAAGCCTTGTAAATTGTCGCACTTGCGCTCGATCTGCTAGAGACAAGGAAACCTGAATCAATCCCTCTGGTGGAAGGGATATTTCTGAAATGTCATCCAGCTTCTTAATAAACTTGGTGGCTTTTGATTTCTTCTTTTTGGGCAGTGTATCCAACAGTGTTTTGAATGCTTCATCTGTAGACGAAGGAGGAGGGGGAGGGGCCTAGGGCAAACCCAAATCCTCCATGGCTGCAAAGGAGGTAACCCTAGCACCAGCAACAGCATGCACGAGCTCACCTAATCAGGTAGCGAAAAATAAAAAGGGCGTGGGCTTGGCCCGAATTAGTTAATCTCTTGCGGCGAGCCATGCCCTTTACTAAGGATCGAGCACATGAACTGTCCCTATTTACGAGAGCAACCTTACCACTACGCCGCCTCCACAGATCTTATAAGGATTTGTTCATATTACTGGTAAAGAACAATTTTAATTTTTTTGCAATATAAAATTTATCTTTCTAATCTTTTCGAAAACTGAGTTAATTAATTTAAAACATAACCAAAAAAAAAATCTTTGTATCAGGGTAGTTTCCTAAATCACTAGCTTCAATCCTTACTTTCACCAAAACTAATAATGCCAAGGGAGAATTATGTGTTTCCCCTCCAACACAATATTCTGAGCTCTGCAATAGGTGATATGGGTACCGACACATCAACAATCGCCTAAGATCTACGATAGTTGAATTTGGTTGAAAATAAATTCAAAGAAAATGTGGAGCGAAGATTGTTCTTCTCAATATTCTAAAACAATTAAATCATATTATATTGGAAGCATTAATAATCGATGATTGGAGTTGAACTCAACTGAATTGAACTAAATTTCAATTGACTATGACACCTAGCATATAATGGAATTAATTATGATGTCAACTAGCAAACAATGAGATTAATATATCAACACCCCATCCTAATCTCAACTATTATAGGTAGTGGCACTTATAATGCCTAATATCTCTCTATGAGATTCAAATACATTTTTCCCTAATGCCTTTGTGAAAATATTTGCAATCTGATCTTTGGAACCATAATAAGCAAGCAATATGTCTCCATCATTGACAAGCTCACAGATTAAATGAAATTGTTTTTTGATGTGCTTGATATTTATGTGAAATACATGGTTTTTAATAAAGAAATTGTGGAACTGTTATCATAGTAAAAAAGAGTTAGCTCCTTCTAAACATTTGAAATATCTGCAATAGTCGTCTAAGCCACACTACTTGCCAAGTTTCTGAAGTTGCAGCTACATATTCATCCTATGTTGAAGATATTGAAATGATTTCCTATTTCTTGGATTCCCATGAAATCATATTGGTTCCAAGATGATAAACATACGATGAGGTTATTTTGTGATAATGTAAACTTCCTACCTAATCGTTGTCTGTATAACCTAAAAGCGAGTTATCTTCAGAATGTGTGTAGATCCACCCATAGTCTAGGGTCCCTGTAATATATGTTAAGATCATTTTTGCAACCTTCCATTGAGAAATATTGGGTGACTGCATAAACCTAAAGACAAAACCAACTCCAAACAAGATATAATATCTAGTTGCAGTGACATATAATAGACTATGAATTAGAGTTTTATACAATGTGGAATCAACTAGTGGTGCTACATATTGTATGATCAGCTTGGTGCCTTGAGAAATTAGTTTGGCATTTGGTTTAAAATTGGTCATTTTGAACTTTTTTATGATGTCAATGGCATATTTTTGTTGATCAACAAAAAATACATTAGCATATTGGTGAATTTAAATGTGTAAGAAGTATTTCATGATCCCTAGATCAGTCATATCAAAATTTTTTTGTGTTGTGGCTTTGAAGTCTTCTAACATCATATTTCCTATATAAAGGGGATCATCAATGTAAACGAATGCAATGATAATTTTACCTTCATGATTTTTGGTATGCAATGTTGGCTCATGGTTTCTTATGCAAAAACCACTTTTGATGATATATGTGTCGATACAACTATACCAAGCTCTTGGAGCTTGTTTCAAGCCATAAACAACTTTCTTCAACATGTATACCATATGCTCCTGTTTTGAAACTTTAAAACCAAGAGGCTTCTCAACATAAAATTCTTGCAATATACCATTTAAGAAAGCATATTTTACATCATTTTTATATACTGCCCATTTGTGTTGAGCTATTTTGGATAAAATAGTTCTGGCGGTGTCTAACCTTACTACTAGAGCTAATGTTTCACCATAATCAACACCAAAGGGTTGTGAGAATCCTTTGGCAACCAACTTTGTCTTATGTTTCTCAATCTCTCCTTTTTCATTTAGCTTAATCTTATATAACCATTTTACAACAAGTTTGGTTTTATTTCCTGGGATATCAACTAGTTCCCAAGTTTGTTTTTTTGCTATGGCATTAATTTCATCATTCATTATATCAAATCAATATTTTTCTTTGACTGCTTCTTCAAAATGGGTTCATTGAGATGAAAGAAAGGAAAACATATTATGTTAACGAAACTCATGGTCCTGCTTATATATTTCTCTAATGCCGTTTTATCTTTCTTGAGCGTTGAATCTTTAATTTGATTAACATAGAAGAATTACCATTTTCAAGTCAGTGTGGATCTTCTTCATCTTGCAATCTTAGTAAAATGTTGTTGTGGATAAACCCGAGCTAATTATGATTTCTATTGATATATGAATAATTTGAAATTTTTCAACGTCATATCTGTAAAAAAATTCTTGGTATTTAGATTTTAAAAAGTCTATGGGCGTTCCTCCTCGTAGGACCTCTCTGAAAGTACCTCTTTCTAAAAATCATCGCAGCTTCTTTCTTAGCTCCTCGAACGATGTGAAGTGTCTTGATGTCATCTTACTTCTGCCTCTATATCCTCTGTTTCTGCCTCTTTCGAAAGAGATACATGTTTCGAAAGCTTGTTCCATGAAATATGTTGCCAAGTTAAGTCTTGTGTCATGTGCCAGAAGTGATCCAGTCAACTATTCTACTGAGAAACTTGTAAAATCTTTGGATTCTATAATGACTTTTACAATCATGCAATATTTCTTGGAAAGACTTTGAAGAACTTTTCAACAATCTTCTGATCTGTAATGGTTTCACCAATGCATTTGATCTCATTGACTATGCTCATGACTCTAGTCATGAATTGGTCTTTATCATTTGTGTGTTTCGAACTGAGCTCTCAATGTTTGTAATTTAGGAGTTTTTCACTGCATCATTAACTTGATACAAAACTTTCAAAATATCCCATGTTTCTTTTGTTGTTGATGCACTGATTATTTTATCAAAGAGTCATTGACTAATATTTATATCCAACATTTGGCTGTATAATCTTTCTTTTTGAGTTCTACAACGACTTTCGTGTGATTATTGTGCATGGTTATGAATGCTTCTTGGGTCGACTCTGTATAACAATTCTACAAGATAGCCCAACAATCTCGGGTTTGCAAAAAAATCTTTATTCTTAAGGCAAAAACTCACAATTCAGGTCAAGCAGAATGAGGGTATGGGGAAAAATGCTAAAAAAAACCATGTCTCAAATTTATTTAGATAGACGCCCTTTTTTTTACAAACTCCTTTTTGAAAAAAATAATCCGGTTTTTGTTTTATAACAAAAAAAAACTCTTTTTTTCTTTGAAAAACACAATTTTATTTAAATAAACCTTTAAAAAAAATTAATTTAAATAAAAAATATCACCAATTCAATACAATACTCCTTTTACAAAATCCTTTTTCCCTTTTGTAAAGGTTAAAAAAAAAACGTTTAACATGAACAATAATCATTTTAAAAGACTGTTAAAAAGAGTTTCCCTCTTTTTAAAAGTCACACGAAGTAAAGTTCTTTCAATAGCACGGGATGGACTTTCAAAAAAATGGTTTTTGTAACGTGACTCGGTGATACTTTTGATGTGACTTCCTCCTCCAAATAAAAACTGACCACTACCTTGAATTACCACCGCAAATTTGAGCTTCACCTCGATATCCGTTAAGCAGTGGATCTTCGTGGTGTGACTTGGAGGAATTTCTGTCGAGCCCACTTGATCTTTGTGGTGGTGCTATGGGCTGCTTCATTTATTTATTTATTTTTAAATCCGACGATTGTCTTTTAAAGTAATTTGTAGCAATGCGTGCTAATAAGCTGGCATGATTGTGCTATTAACGGTGCACAATATGACCTTCTCTTGGTGAGGGAAGCAGTGTCATCTTGGCCTTGTATGTGGATTCACGGATCTTTGCTACTCTCGAAAGAGTTTTGTAGAATCGAGACTCATGAAATAAAATTTCTCTTATGTGCAATATACAACTGCTTCTTCCCAATACTCGTTAGAAAAGTTTCTTGCTTTCAACATGCTCCTTGTCATGTTCACGATTGTTCTATTTTTTCTCTCTAATACACCATTCCGTTGCGATGTGTATTTGTTTGTAAAATGTGTTTTGATTCCATATTGTTTGCAGTACTCATGGAATGCTTTCGAATCATATTCTCCACCATGATCTAATCTCAATACCTTGATATGTCGATCACTTTGGTTATCTACTAAGGCTTTTAGTTCTTTGAACTTTGGAAAGGTTTCAAACTTCTGCTTCAAGAAGTAAACCCAAGTGTTTTTTCTATAGTCATCAATAAAATCGAGGAAGTAACTACTTCCACCAATCGACTGTGTCCTCATAAGTCCACACAAGTCTGTATGCATCAACTCAAGTGGTTTCTTTGCTCTGTATGAAACTCCCTTCTGAAAAATTTCACAGTGTTTCTTTCCCAAGATGAAACACTCACAAGTATTAGCAGGTTCTTTGATGGGAGATAATCCTCTAACCATCTTTTTCTACTGCAACAATCTTAAACAGGAAAAATGAAAGTGTCCAAACCAAAAGTGCCATAACAAGTAATCATTAGAACATGCAATTGTAACAGAACTAACCTAACTATTGTAGTTCATAATTAGAGGAAAGACTCTGTTCTTCGTCATCTGTGCCTTTGCTATCAATTTCTTACTTTGGATTTTGTCATAAATAACACACTCTTGCCCTTGAAAGATAACTTTGTCTTCTTTCTATGTCAATTGATCAAAACTTATCAGATTATGTTTCAATCCATGGACATAATATACTTTTGATATTGTCTTTAGTTTCCCCTACTTGGTTAGAATGTTGACCACTCCTTCTTTTCCATCTACATCCACAGTTTTATCAGTCCTCAAATTTACCTCTGTCTTTGCAGATTGATCCAAATTTGCAGCCAAATTCTTATTGCATGTCATGTGGTTACTGCAACCACTATCTAATAGCCACACCTTATCAGACGATTCATGCGTAGAGATGCATGCTAGGAACATTGAGTTAGTATTCTTTGTACTAACATTAGCTCTCTAATGTCCTTGATCAGTTATCTTCTTCTTTCAATCACGAGCATAGTGACAAAATCTATTGCAATAATAACATTTCACCTTTTATTTGCCAAACCTTTGATTATTTTGAAAGCTTCTATTATTGCTGCTTCCAATTTGATGTTCATTCTTTTCTCGACCATCTCTCTGACCACCATAGCTTCTACCTCATCCTCTCCCTCTCGATCGATCTCTGCCTCGACATCTTGAAATAGAAACTTGACTTTTGAAAACAGTTTCTAAAGTGGAATCCTTATTTCTGGCTATCTTGGTCTCACGCGATAGAAGTGATCCCATAGGCTCATCAACTGTCATTTTTTTCCAAATCTGTGACTTCTTCTATGGTCGCTACCACAACATCAAACCTGGTAGACAAAGATCTACGGACCTTCTCAATCACTATTCGATCTTTAATATCTTCACCATAAATTTTTAATTGATTTACATCAGACATGAACCGATTCATGAAAGAATCAATGTCCTATGTCTTCTTGATATGCAAACTTTCAAAATGTCTCCTAATATTCTGCAATTTAACAATATTGACTTTTTCCATATCTTGATATCTTGTCGCCAAATTTTCCCATGCTTCCTTCGCTAAAGATGTGATCATAATCTTGTGAAATACTACTCGATCCACTCCCTGTTGGATAAGAAGCAATGCTTGTGTATTCTTCCTTTTGCCTTTCTTCCATTATTCTCTATTTACATTACTGAGGGCTCGTTCTTCTACATCACCCTGAGGTTCTGCAAACCAAAACTTGACATGATTCCAAAAATTATGCACTTTTATCATGGTATCCATTTTAATGGCCCACACATCATAATATTTTCCAGTGAAAGAAGGAAATTGTGGTTGAAAACATGATGTGGCCATCTTGCGTAAAAAAAATTCTCTGGTAAAACCCTAAATTTTTTCTTATATAAACTTTGCAAAGCTCCTTTTAAAAAAAACCCTTCTACTTGTTTTTCATATAATAAATCCTTTTACAATGTATATATATATATATAAACTTTTATAATAACCCTTTCTAAAAAATTATTTAAAAAAAAATAGAACTTATAAAGCTCTTTTTCAAAAAACTTATAAGACTCACGTGCTTTATTAAAAATCCTTTTAAATAGTCTAAACCTTGTGAAAATGTAAATACTCCTTTAAGAAAATATGTACTCCTTTTAAAACCTTGAACCAATGTGCATAAAGAAATACCTACTCCTTTTACAAAATTAGCGAAGCTTAAACCATGCGTGACCTTCTCCCACTTGGCAGGCTATGTATTTTGTAAACTTGATTGCGCACCCCTGAAATTAAAAAACCACAGAATAAGCCCGATTTCTTAAAAATCATAAGTTTTATTTAAGTTGCACAGTTTTTGTATTAAAAAGTTGTGGACTTGTGCGCATTTTGAATTAAAAAGTGAGGACCTACGTGCTCTTTAATGGTTCATCGATTTTGCAAAATAAAATAAAAAAGTTGTCGGACTTTTCCTCTTGGCCTTCTTCTTTGGCTCTGCTCACCCACAGATCTTGTGATCATTCTTCATGTATGATAGCAATTTTTTGGAAAGGAAGAGGATATTAAACACAAAGTAACACAAGTATTTCACACACGAAACACACAAGTTGTGACTCTTCTATTAATCAAATGAACTTCAATCTCACTCAATGAATACAATGAACCTGGTGAAGGGTATTTATCCTAACTTGACATGCACACACTTACATAACTCGACTTGACCATCACTCTCTTAAATGACTCTCTAACTCACTTACCAAATTCATCTATCGCACAACTCAACTAACTCAATGCTTACTTACTTAACGAGAGTTAATTAACTATTTTAACAGTAACACATTGTTAATAATGTAATGCATTTTGCTAATATAAAAATATGGTTAGCTTTCTACAGATTGGACTGTCAAAATCTTGATTCAAATGAAGTAATTCCAGAGATTTTATTTTATTGAACAACCATCTTCAATGAAAATAAGTGATAATTCAAATACTTAATTCTTTAATATGTTGAATTCTCAGGACTTGGTTTTCGGTAATTTTTACTTGCGTCTGTATCCATTTATTTTCTATAAAATTTTGTGTCAAAATTTCGATCCTTGATTCTAATGAAGTAGTGCTATCATCCATTTTCCTTGAGAGAATATCTTCATCTCGATCCTCGATTCTAATGAAGTAGTGATATCATCCATTTTCCTTGAGAAAATATCTTCCTTCACAATTTGTAACAATTTAAATACTCTGACAAAGGGCTCCTATAATATGTGGTTTGAATTTTTTTTTAATTTTAGTTTCTAGTGGGATGGATCCACTGTTTATTGAAGTCTCGAGTATCTGCGAATGGTAGGGTGGGAGCAACTGCAGCTGTATATGCTGCAACAGTTCTGGAGTATCTCACTGTAGAGATTTTAGAACTGGTAGGAAATGCTAGTAAAGATCTTAAGGTTAAACATATCAGCCCAAGGCATTTGCAGCTTGCCATTAGAGCAGATGAAGAACTTGATACTTTGATCAAAGGTACCATATCAGGGGGAGGTGTCATCCCTTACATTCACAGGTCACTTCTTGGCAAATCTACAAAAAAAGATTATTTTTTGTGTTTTGAAATGGACGTGGGCTGAAACGGGCTGAAATGTTTTGCTCGAATGACTTCTGGATTCGTACATCCAAAGTGAATTTAGGAATACACTATATTTTTCCCTTGTTTTTTCTGTCCTATATGTTTGGTTCGAACCTTCTTCAGTTGTTTTGGTGTATATTTCTTTTCTTTGAACTCGTGATATTTTATATAATTTTATAAATGTCTTTTTGAGCTTTATATATTTTAAAAATAGTATGGAAGTTGAAAGGCTTTTTGAGCTTTATATAAACGTATTTTTCGAGATGGACGCCCACTAAAATGCTTGGCTCGAAGCACTAGTGGATCCGTACATACAAAGTGAATTTAGGAATGCATTTTATTATTTCCTTGTTTTGTCGTATGTGTTTCATTCGAACCTTTTCGTTGTTTTGATGTATATTTCTTTTCTTGGAACCAGTGATATTTTATACAATTTTATAAATGTCTTTCTGAGCTTTATATATTTTAAAAACAATATGGAAGTTGAACAAATAGTGTAAAGTACTATACCTAATATTCCATCATTGTAATGTAGTGTTATTTTATCATTGTAATTGTTGGAAAGGTAGAGGATATTAAACATAAAATAATACAATTATTTCACATACGAGTTGTGGCTTTTCTATTGACATGCACACACTTACATAAATCGACTTGACCATCACTCGCTTAAGTGACTCTCTAACTCACTTACCAAATTCATTTATCACACAACTCAACTAACTCAATGCTTACTTAACAAATTGTCTAACAATTCCCCTTAATTATGACCGCTTAACTAAAACATTAACTCGTGACAACTAAAACATGTTTGTTGGTCTATGTCTCAACTAGACCTACAACACCCAAGTTTCTTTTTTGAAACTCAGACACATCTATTGCTAATGGATTTGTAAATATATCAACCAATTGATCACTAAATTTACAAGGCTTTAAGTGAAATCCTCCATTTCTCAAAAATGCTATAATAAATTGATATCTAGTATCAATATGATTTCTCTTTTGATGAAACACACTATTCTTGGATAGTGCAATAGCTGATGTGTTCTCACAGTATATCGTTGTTGATCCTTGTTGTTTCTGGTTGAGTCAATCCAATACTCTTCTTAACCCTATTGCTTGACATGTTGTTGAAGTTGCTGCTACATATTTTACTTCTGCTGATGATAGTGTCACAATGGGCTACTTCTTAGATGCCCATGCTATCACACCTTAACCAAGATGAAACACATAAACTTTCGATTTTCTCTTCCTATCATCCAAACTACCCACAAAATCACTATTTCTTGTATCTAGTCAGTCATTTATTTTTTGTACTTTAATATTTATGCCATAGTCCGTAGTTCATGCCATCTCATAACTTTTTCCAAACACTCCAATGTGTGTCTTTGGAGTCTCCAAATTTGGAAATCAAGCCTCTACTCCCTGCATATCAATTTTGCTTGTATTTGTGAGGTACATGAGGCTGCCAACCAATCTGTTAAATAGAGTTGGAATGACATCTGATCCTTCATCATCCTTACTTACCTTATACCTGTTGCAACTGGTGTAGTTATAGGCTTGAAATTATCCATCCTAAATATTTTCAGTAAATCTCTTGCATATTTATTTTGACAAATAAAAATTAATTTTTCAGATTGCTCAACTTCTATGCCAAGAAAATATTTCATGAGACCAAGATCTGTCATCTCAGATTATTTCATCATGGCTGCTTTAAATTCATCTAACTCGAGATCACCAGTAAAAATCATATCATCAACATATAAGCAAAAAATCAAAATCTGTCCATGCTCATTTACCTTTGTGTATAAGGTAGGCTCAATGCAACTTCTGCAAAATCCATTCTTGATCCTATAACTATTGATTCTGCTCTACCATGCTCTAGGTGCTTACTTCAGTCCATAGAGTCATTTCTTTAACCTGTAAAATTTATCTTCTTTGCCTTCAACTTCATAACCTGGAGGTTGTTGCACATAAATTTCTTCTTCTATAATTCCATTCGAGAAGGTTGATTTGAAATCCATTTGATATACTTTCCACTTCTTCCGAGATGTTGTCACTAGAACTGCTCTTACAGTATCCAATCTGGCTACAGGATAAAACATTTCTCCAAAGTCTATTCTCGGTTGCTGCGTGAATTCTTTTACTACAAGTCTTGCTTTAAATATGTCAATTTCACCTTTCTCATTCAACTTTGTCTTGTACACCCACTTCACACCAATTAGGATTTTATCATTTGGTAAATTAACCAAATCCCATGTATCATTATTTTCAATATAATCTATCTCTTCATCCATGGCATTCACCCAATTTTCATCTATGATTTCTTCTTCAAACGAAGAAGGTTGGAATGCCAACAATGCAAAATTTGAACTAACATTCAAATCATCATAAATATCTTTTAAAATTCTCATATTTTTCTTACCATTTCTTGATTCATTACCTGATTGGCTGCTTGGAGAATTCTGGTCGGTTGATCTGCTTGAAGCATGTTTCTTTGAAAACCTTAGTCCTTACTGGTGTGACTCTCTTTCGTGTATTCTCTATTGATTCTTGCTGCTCCTTTTATGCTACATCATTCTCTTCCATTAATGATGTTTGTGCATCAATGAATTTTCCTACAGTCCAATTCCACGACTCTTGTTTTTTGAACACAACATCTATATTAATTATTGTCTTCTTGGTGACAGGGTTATACAATTTGTAAGCTTTTGACTGTTCACTATAACTAGTAAATATGCATTTTCACTTTGATCATCTAATTTTCTTCTTATCTTCTTAGGAACATGTGCATAGGCTACACATCCAAAAAAATTTGAAATGAGATACACTGCATGACATACCTGACCATGCTTGTGTTGGTACTCTATTCATCCCACTCTTTGTAGGAGATCTATTTATCACATGAACACCACATGCAACTGCTTCTTTCTAATACTTGTTAGACAAGTTTCTTGCTTTCAACATGCTCCTTGTCATGTTCACGATTGTTCTGGTTTTTCTCTTTGCTACACCATTTTGCTGTGATGTGTATCTCGTTGTAAAATGTCTTCTGATTCCATGTTTGCAGTACTTATGGAATGCTTTCGAATCATATTCTCCACCATGATCTGATCTCAATACATTGATCTATCGATCACTTTGGTTCTCTACTAAGGCTCTTAGCTCTTTGAACTTTGGAAAGGTTTCAAACTTATTCTTCAAGAAGTAAACACAAGTATTTTTTCTATAGTCATCAATAAAAGTGAGGAAATAACAACTTCCACCAATTGACTGTGTCTTCATAGGTCCACACAAGTCTGTATGCACCAACTTAAGTGGTTTCTTTGCTCTATATGAAAATCCCTTCTGAAAACTTTCACAGTGTTGCTTTCCCAAGATGAAACACTCACAAGTATTAGCAGGTTCTTTGCTAGGAGGTAATCCTCTAACCATCTGTTTCTACTGCAACAATCTTAAATCGGAAAAATTCAAGTGTCCAAACTGAAAGTGCCATAACAAGTAATCATTAGAACATGCAACTGTAAAATAACTAACCTGATCGTTGTAGTTCATAATTAGAGGAAAGAGTCTATTCCTCGCCATCTACATGTCTTTTATCAATTGCTTGCTTGGGGTTTTTCATAAATAACACACACTTTCCCCTGAAATATAACTTTGTATCCTTTCTATGTCACTTGATCAGTAGTTATCAGATTATGTTTCAATCCAGGGACATAATATACTTCTGATATTGCCTTTGGTTCCCCCTGCTTGGTCAAAATGTTGACCACTCATTTTCCATCTACATCTACAGTTTTTTCAATCCCCAACTTTACCTCTGTCTTCATAGATTGATCCAACTTTGCAACCAAATTCTTGTTTCCTATCATGTGGTTACTGCAACCACTATCTAATAGCCACACCTTATCAGATGGTTCATGCATGGTGTTGCATGCTAGGAATATTGAGTTAGTATTCTCTATACTAAGATTAGCTCTTTGATGTCCTTGATTAGTTATCTTCTTCCTGCAATCACGAGCATAGTGACAAAATTTATTGAAATAATAACATTTCACCTTTGATTTTACAAACATTTTATTATTGTGAGAAATTCTGTTGTTGTTGCTTCCAGTTTGATGTTCATGGTCTTCTCAGCCATCTCTCTGACCACCATAGCTTCTGCCTAATCCTCTACCTCTCGGTTGACCTCTGCCGTGACCTCTTGAAATAAAAACTTGACTTTTGAATGCAGTCTCTAAAGTGGAATCCTTATTTCTGGATATCATTTCCTCATGCGATAGAAGTGATCCCATCAACTCATTAAGTCATTTTTTCCAAATCCTTGGCTTCTTCTATAGCTGTTACCACAACATCAAACCCGGTAGAAAAAGATCTAAGGACCTTCTCAATCACTATTCGATATTTAATATATTCACCATAAATTTTTAATTGATTTACAACAAACATGACCTGATTCATGAAAGAATCAATGTACTTTGTCTCCTTCATCTACAGACTTTCAAAATGTTTCCTAGTATTCTGCAATTTAACAATATTGACATTTGCCATAACTTGATAGCTTGTCGCCAAATTTTTCCATGCTTCCTTTGCTAAAGACGTGATCATAATCTTCTGGAACACTGCTCGGTCCACTCCATGTTGGATAGTAAGCAATGCTTGTGTATTATTCCTTTTGTTTTTCTTCCATTATTCGCTCTCTATATTACTGAGGGCTCGTTCTTTTGCATCATCGTGAGGTTCTGCAAACAAAAAATTGACATGATCCCAAACATGATGCACTTTTAACATGGTCTCCATTTTAATGGCCCACACATCATAATCTTTCCCAATGAAAGAAGAAATTTGTGGTTGAAAACTTGATGTGGCCATCTTGCGTAAAACAATTTCTCTAATAAAACCCTAAATTTTTTCTTATAGAAACTTTGCAAAGCTCCTTTGAAAAAAAACCCTTGTATTTTTTTTATATAATAAATCCTTTTATAAAATAAATAAATAAATATATATATATAAACTTGATCCGAAAGGAAAATGGCATCAACCCATGGTATTCATCTACCCATGTTTTCCATCCACCCATGGAATTTACCCATGGTATTGTAAATGGCATCAACCCATGGTATCCATCCACCCATGATATTTATTCGCCCATGATATTGTAAGTGACCCATGGTATGTATCCAACCATGGTATTCATCCACACATGGGATTTACCCATGGTATTGTAAGTGGTATCTACCCATGGTATTGGGCTATGGTATCTACACATGGTATTGTAACTCAAAAAAGGCTATAAATAACAAGCCTCAGTTTGTAAAAGGACAAATTTTCTGCCATAATGTAGCTTCTACTATTATTCTCTGTTTTAATAAAACAAGTTTCTTTATGGTTTTATTTTCTTTATGTTCTCTCTTTTTTTTGGCATTCTAATTTTGCAGATCTAATCAAATCCATTTCAAATTTTTAGATTTTGGGGGCCTCCCCCCAAGATTTGGATCAGTGGTATCAGATTCAGGTTATGCCTCCATGGGAATGAGGGTTTGAAACATATTTCAGTTTCAATGTTTTGCAGCAATCTTCAGCAAAATCCATGAAATTTTTTGGGCGGTCAGTTTTCAGATCAGATATGAAACTTTTGGTGAAAATTTTATGAGGAAAAAGACTATATCGGGATTCCTTGCAAAAAAATTCTCATATTAAAAAAAAAATTGGCCAAATTGGAGTTCGGATGAGGGAGATATCGCTGATTCAAAATCAGCAATGTTGAAGCAATTTTTCTGACAACAATTCATGGACGGAGGCTCTCCTGTCATTTTTCGCAATTTTCAGTGCAAAATTTTAGAAGAATGGATATATATCTAAGCTCCTCTTTAAAATTCACCCAACTTCAAAAAAAAAAATCGGTCGAATCGGAGTTCGGATGTGGGAGTTATCATTGATTTAAAATCGACTATTTTTTCAGAATTTTTGTGACAGCGAGACAGTTCCAGCACGAATCTGAGAGTCTAGAGTCTCCGGATAGTGGTTTCAAGCACATGAGAAGATGAAGAATGATCATTCCATTTCCAAAAATAGGTTATAATAAATATTTTGAGTTATATTGACCGAGTTATGCTCATTTTAATTCTCGAGCAAATATCTTGAGTGGGTTCCCTTGGAGACGTGCCCTCCCACCCCACTTTTAGTAGGCAACTACCACATTCACCGCTCATCATAACAACATTTGCTTGGATTACTAACATTTGGAGATGTGCCTCCCCACCCCAAGCTGCAGGCATCCTCATACTTCATCAACAATCAACATCACGGTTATGGGTCAACCGCACAAAATCTTTTTCATCGAAGTCCATTTGCTAGGCCGCACACTGTTAGTCACACAGTTGGCCACAAGAATTACAGGGTATCTCTATCCTCGAATCTCCTTTTTTCATGGTTTTGGTTCATCCACAAACCCACACTTCATCAAAGTCAATTTGCTAGGCCGCACACTGTCAATATCACAATTGGTCACAAGCATTACAGGGTATCTCTATCCTCGAATCTTCGTTCATCATGGTTATGGGTTAACTACAAAAAACCCTTCTCTTTAGTGGCTCTTCATATTCAACCAAGGCTTCTCAGGAGGGAACTTCACGCAATGGGGACCATTGCTTCTTAAGGAGGGAGGAATGATCCGAATGGAAAATGGCATCAACCCATGGTATTCATCTACCCATGTTATCCATCCACCCATGGAATTTACCCATGGTATTTTAAATGGCATCGACCTATGGTATTCATCCACCCATGATATTTATTCGCCCATAGTATTGTAAGTGACCCATGGTATATATCCACCCATGATATTCATCCACACATGGGATTTACCCATTGTATTGTAAGTGGTATCTACCCATGGTATTTGCTTATGGTATATACACATGGTATTGTAACTCAAAAAAGGCTATAGATAACAAGCCTCACTTTGTAAAAGGACAGATTGTCTGCCACAATGTAGCTTCTACTGTTATTCTCTGTTTTAATAAAACAAGTTTCTTTGTGGTTTTATTTTCTTTATGTTCTCTCTTTTCTTTTGGCATTTTAATTTTGCAGATCTAATCAGATCCATTTCAACTTTTAGGCCCCCAAGATCTAGATCAAAACTTTTGTAATAACCCTTTCTAAAAAAAAATATAAAAAAAAATAGAACTTATAAATCTCTTTTTCAAAAACCTTATAAGACTCACGTGTTTTATTAAAAATCCTTTTAAATAGTCTAAACCTTGTGAAAATGTAAATACTCTAAAAAAATATGTACTTCTTTTAAAAGCTTGAACCAACGTGCGTAAAAAAATACGTACTCTTTTTAAAAAACTAACTCAAGATTGAACTATGCATTGACCTTCTCACGGTTGGAGGGCTATGTATTTCGTAAACGTGATTGGGCATCCCTGAAACCAAAAAACCGCAGAATAAACCCGATTTCTTAAGAATCATAAGCTTTATTTAAGTTGTGTAGTTTTTGTATTAAAAAATTGTGGACCTGGCGCGTTTTGAATTAAAAAAGTGCAGACATGCGTGCTCTTTAATGGTTCCTTCCTCAGGTCTAATAGCAATTTGTTGGAAAGGAAAAGGATATTAAAGAAAAACTAACACAAGTATTTCACACATGAAACACACGAGTTGCGGCTCTTCTATTAATCAAATGAACTTCAATCTCACTCAATGAATACAATGAACTCGATGAAGGGAATTTATCCTAACTTGACATGCACACACTTACATAACTCGACTTGACCATCACTCTCTTAACTGACTCTCTAACTCACTTACCAAATTCATCTATCACACAACTCAACTAACTCAAAGCTTATTTAAATGATTGTCTAACTCTACATGCGGGAGTTAATTAACTATTTTAACAGTAACACACTATTAATAATGGAATGCATTTTTCTAATATAAAAATATGGATAGCATAATATCATAAAGGAAATTTTATATGATACTATCATCTCAGCAATGAATGAAAAGTAATACAAAAATTGATTTGGAATGGCCATTTTTGAAATATTTTGGAATTGAAACTATAAAAATGAGTTCCATTTTTTTAACTTAGTCTTGTCCATCCAATTTTGTAATATTTTCAAAATAAAAAAAAATTTGTGATATATTTTCTGAATACATAATCTAAATAAAGTCAAGAAGCAAAAACAAGCCCAAAAGAAAAAAATTTCTGCAAATTTTTCATCCTCAGTTCGATTCAACCCCGCTAATTATACATATTATGAAATATCGTACGAAATATCCCGTAATCCCTGACTAGGGAAATCATGTTCATGTCGTTGAATCTTATAGGGAAGCAAGTGCAATTTTAAGATGAAATATTTGTAGGATCAAGCCCATGGTATTCATGCTTTGCCATCAGTATTTTATTCCATATATAATTAGTGAACACATGTAAAGGAAAAGTTATAATTACCAAAAATAAACTTGTATTCTATATGTTATACAAGTATGAAAAATATTTATTTTATGTTACATTGAGTAAATAATATTAAAAGTATGAGTCGCATTTTTTTATTATTAAAGTAATTCTTATTATTTTTATTTGGTTAGTGATGTTTTTAAATTGGTCGTGTGACTTGCAATGTTGTAAAACAATTTGATTAGCTCTCTAATGAAATAATACTTTGTATCATACTTTGTGTGAATGTACATTTTTTTTTTGAAAAAATGATTTATTTAATAGCACAATCATTTAATTATTGTTACAATAAATTTTTGTTATTTCTTCTTGTTAGTGCTATAAATATTTCAACATTCCTCTCAACCAAATTGTTTGAGTTTTTGTGAAATATTCAACTTTACTATAAATAATGAAATTATTTTTTGTTTCTTGAAAGCCCATGAAATACCTCGAGAACCCATATGAAATAAATTGCTTGATGTTCTTTTTCAATCATTGACACTCTCAGTGTGTCCAACCGTATCCAACCAGGGTAAAATCATTTGCTACATTGTACAAAATTCTATATCCTTTGCTTCCATTTATATGCCTTAAAATTATTTTAATGTCTTGCCAATGTGTATACTTTGAAGTCTCCACGAATATGCATACATTAAATCTGATTATTGGTAATCAAATGCAACAAAGTACCAACCATATTTTTGTATAATGTAAGATTTACATTGTTGCTACAATATTCCTTACTTAATTTCAAACCCATGGCTATTAGGGTGATGCAGATAGGCTGCAAAATTATCAGGATATACGCATAACTTGTGGTTTTATGTGCCCACAACATGGTGACCAATTGGAAGGGAATCACAACTTCAGAAGTTTATCAATTTACCTCCCCATAACTTCCAACTTTAACAATTTAACAATAATTGTGATCTCGTGATTTCACACATTTTACACTTCGAACATTTTATAACTTACCATAATGGTTTCACCCTATCTTGTGCCATAAGTGATGTTCTTCGCATTGCAAAATAAATAACTTATCATTGTGGCATATTAACACTAAATATAAAAATCTGCAATGTGCGAATTGTCACTGATTACGATTTAACCTCCGTCATTGATCTATGAAAGATCTAACGGTTCCACCGTGTCTCTGCTATTCGCACTGCCAATCGCCCTTCTCTAGATGTACCATGCTATCAAGTCCAAAATAGTTATGAATATTAGTATTGCAGCTTCACGAATTTGATTCTAATTTCACATAAAATTATTGAATGAAAACCTTGTTGTGCGTGAAGTGAATCGAGATGCAACATAAAAATAAAGAATGATAGTTAAACACAGAAAACTGAATTTAAAAACAAATATAATTGGAATTAAATAATAATGCAAATACACAAAGTCGAGTCATTTTTATAGCTGGATTTTACATTGACTTCTCCTCTCTGTCCACTCCTCTGTCACACTTCTCTCCCTATTTCTGTCTATTCACGCTTATATATATATATATATATATATACACACACACACTTGAAAGAAGTTCTTATCTTTTATTAGCTTTCTGTTTGAACCACTCTAACAAAAAATTCTATCTTATCCTCATGATCTACTCTATTTCACTTAATCTCCTTGCAGGGAGAACCAATTTACTATTTTGTTCATATTTAAGTTATGAAATCAAAAGAAACTAACTCCTCTCAATTAAAACTTAACAAAATATTAATAATCATTTTTTTTCACCTCTTGTTAGCCACAACATGTGAACACCAATCACATTGCTGGCTAAATTTCGAATGCTCCTGCATCAGACTCCTGTGGAAAAAAATTTGTTCCACCAATGTTTCAGGATTTGCATTAAACTTTTATAACTCTATTGTTGTCATCCAATTGGCATATTCCATTGGGTTTCCTTTCCATTTGACTAGATACTAATAATAGGCTTGTCCTTTGGTCTTCTTTGTTTCTTTTTTCTCCAGAATGGCTTCCACTTCTTTCTTTTTTGTCTTTGGCATCTATTCCTTCCAATTCAAAGTATGGTCCTCTTTTGTAGATTCTTCTTGTATTTCTTCCTCTATTTTTTTATATGGGTACAAATTTGAAACATTAAAGATGGGTCATATCCCGATTCCTGCTTGTAACTCAATCTCATATGAATTTGAGGAAAACTTCCTCAAAATTGTACATGGCCCTGTCTTTTTCATTTTCAGTTTGTTATAGGTCCCAACTAGAAACCTTTCCTTCCTTAGATAAACCATGACTAAATCATCTACTTGAAACTCACTTTCAATCCTCTTCATATCAGCTCTTTGTTTATATTTTTGGGTGTTTTTCTGTAAGCTTTGCTTGACATCTTCCTGTAACTTTTGTATCTGTTCTACAAATTATTGAGCCTTTGCACTCCTTATCTATTGTTTTCTAAAATCTCTAAGTTCATACACACCTCTTCAATGCATTCCAAAAGAAATCTGAAATGGACTCATCCCAGTACTCCGGTTAGGAGTATCACTATAGGAAAATTTAGCTTGAGCAAGTGCTAAGTCCCATTTCTTTGGATTTTTGTAAACCAAACTCCTTAATATGTTTCCCAAGCTCTTGTTCGCCACTTTAGTTTTTCCATCCGTCTGAGGATGATAGGCGAAACAGAAACTAAGTTTTGTACCTAGATTACTCCATAAAGTCCTCTAGAAGTGTCCTACGAACTTTGTATCTCTGTCTGAAACAAGACTCATAGGCAGTCCATGTAATCTTATAACTTCAGAGAAAAATAAATTAGCAATGTGAGTTGCATCACTAGTTTCTTACAAGCAATAAAATGAGCCATTTTTGAAAACCTATCTACGAAAACATAGATAGAATCATGCCCTCTTTGATTCTTCGGAAAACCTAAGACAAAATCTATGCTGATAGCATCGCAAGATTTATTGGGTATTGGCAATGGATGATATAATCCATTGTTTTGGCTTCTTCCTTTGGCATGTTGACAAATCCGACACTTCTCAACAAAAATTTTGATATCATTTTTCATTTTTGGCCAATAATAAAAATCACTTACTGGAGCAAATATTTTATCCTATCCAAATTGTCCAGACAATCCTCCACTGTGTTTTTCCTTAATCAGATTTTTCCTCATGGAGTACTTAGGTATACACTATTTATTATTCTTGAACAATAATCCTCCTTGAATCAGGTAGTCTAACCTCTGGATTCTATTATGAATCACATGATTTTTAACAACTGCATATATTTCTTTAAAATATGTGTCTTCCTTATACATATCAATCATCTCTTCAAAACCCAAAATGCCAATCTTCAATTCCTTCATAATCAAATTTATTCTGCTCAAAGCATCAATAACTTTATTTGACTTATCACTTGTATGTTTCAATACAAAGGTAAAACTCTGCAAAAACTCCACCCACCTAGCATGCTTTTGGTTCAAATTCTGCTGATTATTTCTGAACTGCAGTGCATGGTTATCTGAATACAACACATATTCTTCGGGCAACATATAATGCCTCCATTTCTTCAAAACCTGCACAATAGCATAGAAATACTTATCATAGGATGAATACTTCCTCTTGGCCTAATTTAAATTTTCAGTGAAATACCCTATCGGTCTCTACTCTTGACTCAAGACAACTCCAATTTCTATCCCACTAGCATTAGTCTCAACTTGGAATATTTTATCAACATTTGGCAGGGCTAAAATAGGTTTTTAAATGATATTTTTTTTCAACAACTTGAAATTATGATCTACTACTTCTGTCCATTTAAATGGTTGGTTTCTCTCGTTTATTGTTTGAATTATTGGTGAAAATATCTGACTAAAGCCTCTTATAAAATTTCTATAAAATCTTGCAGGACCATGAAAACTGCTTCCCTCAAATACACTTCTCGGAGTTGGCCAATCCAATATTACCTGGATCTTTTCTGGGTCCATCTTTAAGCCTTCTTCTGAGACTATAAATCCCAAGTAAATGATCTCCTTCTTCATAAAACTACACGTATTCAAATTTATAAGAAGTTTCTCCTTTTGAAAAGTATTTAACACCAGCTTGACATGCCCCAAATTCTCCTCCTTACTCCGAGTGAAAATCAGAATGTCATCAAGATAGACTATCACAAATTTTCCTGCATACTCTTTCAAGGCCTCCTTCTTTAGTCTCATAAATGTGCTTGGTGCATTAGTGAGCCCAAAAGGCATCACTAAGCACTCATAGAACCCACTGTTATTCTTAAATGTAGTCTTCCATTCATCTCCTTCTCTAATCCTTACTTGATGGTATCCACTCTTCAGATCTATTTTAGTAAAAATACTTTGACCCACTTAAACAATCCATAAAATCATCTATGCATGGTAATGGAAATCTATACTCGATAATCTTGTTTATGACTCTATAATAAGTACACATGCACCATTCACCTCCTTTCTTTGGACTAAGCATGGATGGTACTGCATATGGGCTAAGGATTTCTTTGATCAATCCTTTATCTAACAACTTCTGTACCTGTCTTCCAAGTTCTTCATTCTCCTGAGGGGTCATTCTATATGCTTCTTTGTTCGGTAAAATTGCACCAGGTATTAAATCTATGTGATGACTAATACTTCTGATTGGTGGCAATTTAGTTGGTAATTCATCAAGAACTATATCAGCATAATCATCTAACATATTTTTAATTTCCATAGGAAGATTGTCTAAATGTGTAGAAGTCGCAATTACCTTGGGTTTACACACAATAGAAAAATGCATTTCTTTCTCCTTCTTGACTTCTTGTAGCAATCCCTTTCCACTAATCAACATAACATTATTCCCAATTGCTCCTTTATCTGCTTCATCCTTCAAAGGTAGAAATATGTGCTTCTTCCATACTTCTCTATGGTATATGTATTCATTTTTCCATAATGAATGGATTTTCTATCAAATTTCCAAGGCCTTCCTAGCAATACATGGCACACATCCATTGGCATTGCATTACACAATAAGACATCCTTATATGTATCAATATTATCTCTACTTTGCACTGTTCTACCACCAAAATCAAATGTCCCTTCTGTAGCCATGATACTCTGTAGGGAGTAGGGTGTACCATCTTAATCAATCCCAATTTCTCAACCATCTCCATGGAAACAATATTTTCAGTGCTTCCACTGTCAATCACAACTTTCCAACACTTTTCTTTAGACTTGCATACAGTCCTAAATAAGATCTTCCTTTGCGCTGGCTCATTTGCTTTCTTCTTTGCCTTAAGGAATACTCTTTTGAGAAATAAAGACTCTCCTACCTCAGGCGGTTCTTCTTTTCACGTGACCTGAGGATTTTCTTCCTTTTCTTCAACTACATTCACATTCCGCTCATTTGCTGGTTTGTTATGAGGAAAGTCCCATCATCTGTGTCCCCATTCCCCACATGTGTAACACTGAATTTCTCTTCCTCAACCTCTACCTCTGGTTGAAAATATCCCTCTACCAAATTCCCATCTCTGCGACAGTCTGCTACTCGAACTTCCTGCTTCATTCTAAGAGTGTTGAAATCTTGATCTTAAATTTCCTCCTCTTGCTCGACTTTTACCTCAATTCTTCTTACTTTATTTCCTCAACATTTTATCCTCTACCTTCAAAGCTTCTTGGTAGGCATCCTCAATTGTCTCCAGAATTAACAAAATGATTTCATCCTGTTTTTCATACCTTAAACCATTGATGTATCTGGCTACTTTCTCCATATTATCTTCAGCATGTCCTGATCTAATGCTCAACTTGTAAAAATACTCTGTATATTCCTTGATAATAATTCCTTTCTACCTTAAATTCTGCAACTGTTTGAAAATATTCTGTTCTCACCCAAAAATTCTCAAAACATCATTGTGTCAACTCTGCTTTTGGTCGTGATTTCAAGGAGGTCTTAGATAGGTTTTAAGTCATTTCATGATTGAAAGGCCTTAAGTGATAGGCTTAGAGTCTCAAAAATGTCATCTTTCATTTCCAAATAAATTTTAGAAGTCTTATTCCATGGTTTAAAGATCCCATCATCCATTTAGAAGTTTGAAAAGGTCAGTTTTCATTTTCAAATAAAGTCCTTTAGGTTCAATTCATGGTCAAATAGGTCATATTTTTCATTTAGGGGTCATGCCATGAAGTTTTGGGTTAAATTTTTGCAATCATACAGAAATCCACGTTTTCGTAGTGTAGCTAGTTCAAAAAAGGTGATTTGCGCTATGAAAACAAGCTGTTTTCGTAGTGCACTATGAAGTAAAAACTCTGTTTTTCTCGTTTTATAGTCAACTTTCAAAGGGGTTCCTAAGCAACTGAAAACTCATTTTTGAAAACTGAAAGAGATGTTTCTTCCTAACATACCTAACTACAAAAAAATATTTCAGTTTATTCAAATTCATTATGAGTTGGGAGAAATTGATGACTCAACTTGCACTATGAAACTATTGAAAGTCATTGAGAGAAACACTCTGCTTTTTTTTTTTTTAGTAGCTCACTTCAAGATCAGTTTCTGGCCACAAGACAAGGTCTTTTGGAATTCCAAAGGAGTTTTATCTTCATGAAATATCCAATTACAATAACCTATCTCACTTTGCTCACAAGTGTTACCAGTTGCGAGATACAAGGCTTTCTTTGAAGCTATATTTTCAGAAATCAGAATTTTCCAGTTTTACACATGTTGTTAAAAGATAGTTTCTGGGCAATATGAAAGGTATTTCAAAAAACAAAGAGAGGTTTTTGTTCAATACAAAATGGCCTAAAAAATCTTCCTTCAATTTCTCAAAATACATTATGGATGAGGTGATGCAAGCTCTATCTCAACACCTATTTTTCAGATAAAAACAGTGCAGAAAAATGGTCAAATCTATAAGTCATTTTTTCATTAAGCTGAAGGAAAATGTCGATGAAGATCATGTTTTTGAGGATAAGTTATATGTTTTGAAATAATATCAGTCCTTGTGAAGTGAAAATATCCTCAACTTAAAAAATTTCTAAAGACTGTTTTGAAATAAGCTTACACAACAGTTTCGTAGCGCGCTGCAAAACTGGTGAAGATGTATTTTTTCACTTTTTAATATGAATTTTGGAGAGTTTGAGATGGTTTTGGATAGATGGAGCTTAGGGAGGATTTTTTAAGGTGTTACTTCAGCTTCTAACAGCAAAAGAACCTCGAAATTATGCATTTATGATGGCCAGAATGTCTCCAGAGTTCAAAGGACCCTATGCCTAGAAAATAGGAGATTGTTTGCTATTTTGATCGGGGACAAAAATATGGTTATGAAGAGTTAAAGCCTATAGTCAAAATTTGACCATGTGTTGAATACACTTGGAAAATTATGTAATTTAATCTAGATAAGTTTTTTTTTAATATATTTTAAAGAGTTTTAGTCTTATTTGTAATAGGACTCTATTTTAGGTTTGCAGCTGTCTTATGTAATAAATACTATGTTATATGGTTAGGATAGGTGTCATAGGTAGGAATTCGAGGTGTCTAGTGGAGGATAAGCTTATCCTATATTGTAAATCATCTATAAATGATCAAGAGGTCGAATTCTACAGGGGTTGGAGACTTTTTGGCAAAAATGGTGCATATTGTAAGTAGACTGTGTGTTGTTTCAACTTAATACAGAGATTGGTTTTACTACTCAAGATTCACAAGGGGTTTATGTGTTTTATATTTCTATGGCATTTTTCAATTACCTATTTGCAGTGGTATCAGCATGTATTACTTAGATTTCATTGGATAATTCTCTAACTTCATTCACATGCTTGTAGACTGTGTTTATTCAGCGTGTTATTGTTTCACTTATAAACCTAAACTCCAAGTGCTTGACTTCCATGTTTAGCTGATTATGATGTTTTTTTGAAGACTACTTTGACTCCATAATGCCCAATGTATACATGCTGATGTTAGCTTCAACCTACAGGTTGGAAAATGTTATCTAAGCATACCACTTTGTAAAGCTTTGGATTGAGTGACCTATGAAGTAACAATACCACTTTCCTTTCACCTGAGATTCTTAGTGTATTTCAATGAGTTTATGTCCTATCATTTGAAATGTTTTTCTTCCATAGTTTAAGTGCTTATTACTCAGAATTCATGACTGATCATGCTCTGACTTCCTTTAAGTATTTAGCTATGGTGAAATCCCTTACAGTATTTTTGCTTTCAATACTTTGATGTATCATTACTCAGGATTCATGTACCACATGCTCTGACTTCCTTTGAACCTCAAGTTATTAGGATTTTCCTGAATGTGTTATTCTTTCATTGAAGTATATACAAGCCTCAATTTCTCCATGAAGAGTTATTGTTATCTTTATCCCTGTCACTGACTCCATGGTCCAATTGTAGCAAGTATTCATCTTTCAACCTGTAAACATACAAAATCACAAAAAAAAGAGTTAGCCATCTATTTATATCTTTAATCAATATCATTAACCCTTGAGAGAGCCCTCTCAGGTTGAGGAGGCTAAGCCTCAACCAAAAGATTGGTTTGAAATAGTTATTCAGAGTCTACTTGATGAGCAGGCTATCAGGGTCAGATTTTGTGATAACAGAGTCAATTGATAGTCCTTTGGAACAAAATAAATCTTCAATTTACTTACCATTTTATCCCATTTCTTGATCTTAGGCTTTCCCTTTCTAATCGTGGATGTCTGTAGTTCATCCCACCAGATAGATGCATGGCCCTTCAGCTTGGTAGATGCAAACTTTACCTTCTTCTTATCTTCGACCTCTTCTAAGTCAAAATACTTATCCACTAAACTGATCTAATCTATCATCTCATCCACATTAAGGTTCCCCTCATATGAAGGAATCTCCATTCTTGGTTTCCCACTAACCTTTGCCAATATCTTGAAAATTTTAGTTACCTCGTCTTCTTCCACTTCTTCTTCCTCAGAAGATTCTTTTACTGCGTTGGCATCACCTTCATCGGGTGCTCTCCTCTAAGCAGTATCCATTGTCTCCATACTTGTAAGAAGGTGTCGAATCTCTTCTAGCAAAAGCGCATTGGCTTCAAGTCTTCCCCGACCTATTCCGGCTCCTCTCCTGGGTGGCATATTTTCTACAATCCCCGAGAATAGAACTCAGTGTTTTCTCTTATACCAAATGATGAAGACAGGCTGCAAAATTACCAGAATATGCGCAAAACTTGTCATTTTATGGGCCCACAACACAGTGACAAATTGGAAGAGAATCACAACTTCGCAAATTTATGAATTTACCTCCCTATAACTTCCAACTTTAACAATTTAACAATAATTGTGATCCCACGATTTCGCACATTTTACACTTCACACATTTTGTAAATTACAATAATGGTTTCACCATATCTTGTGAGATATGCGATGTTCTTCACATCAAAAAATAAGTAAATTTTTGTTGTGATGTCTTAACACTAAATACAAAAATCTACGATGTTTGAATTCTCACTGATTGCAATTTAACCTCTATCGTTGATCTATGCCAGATCTAACGCTTCCATTGTATCTCTGCTATTCGCACCACCAATCGTGCTTCTCTGGTTGTACTGTGATATCAAGGCCAAAATAATTATAAATATTGGTATTGCAACTTCACGAATTTGATTCTGACTTCACATAAACTTATTGAACGAAAACGTCGTTCTGCACGATGCGAATGCAGACTCAACAAAGAAATAAAAGAATGACATTTTAACACAGACAATCGAATTTAAATAGAAATATACTTGGAATTAAAAGATAATGAAAATACACAAACTCAAGCCCTTTTTATGTCTGGATTTTACATTGACTTCTCCTCTCTATCCACTCCTCTATCACACCTTTCTCACAGTTCTCTCCCTATTTCTCTCTATTCATGCTTATATATATATCTACCTGAAATAGGCTCTTCTTGTCTTTTATTAGCTTTCTGTTTGAACAACTCTAGTAAAAAATTCTATCCTATCCTCATGATCTACTATATTTGGCTTAATCTCCTTGCAGTAAGAACAAATTTACTATTTTGTTCCTATTTATGTTATGAAATCAAAACAAACTAACTCCTTTCAATTAAAACTTAACAAAATATTAATAATCAATTTTTTTCACCTCTTGTTAGCCACAACATGTGAACACACAATCACATTCTTGGCTAAATTCTGGATGCTCCTGCATCATAGAGTTGGTGCAAGCATATTGTTTTGCATTTTCATCTTTTTCAATATGTCTTAAGCATACTTTTGTTTGAGAATTAAAGATGTCGTCTTCCATTTTTTTGAGTTATATACATTGAAAATATCTTAGCAAATCCCAAATATGACATTCCAAAGTCACTTTTCATTACTTCTTTTAAATCATCTATCTCAAGATCATCACTCCCTCTAAAAATTAGATCACGTACATACAAAACAACAACTAAGATCTTATCATCACTTTCTTTGATGTGGAGTGTAGGCTCACCATCACATTTGCTAAATCCATTATACAACAAATATGAGTATATACTATTGCTCCATGCATGCATTGCTTGCTTGAAACCACAAAAGACTTTATATAGTTTATACGCATTTCTCATTGGTGTTAAATGTAATAACCATGTAGTTTTGGCACATCCATTTGATATACCTTCCCTTTATGAAACATTGTTATTTCCAAAAAAATTATCACTAATCTTGCTGCTATGTGAATGTTTTTGCATAATCTCTTTCCCGTTGTTTTTTATATTCCTCGATGACTAGTCTTGTTTTATGGCTTTCACTCATTCCTTCAACAATGATTTTGGTCTATAGATCCACACCATGCCTAACTTCTTTTCCTTCTAGAAGATTCACTATCTTCCATGTGTCATTCTTTTCTATTTCCTCTAATTCTTCATCCATGTTGTTACCATTTTCCCCCTTTAACAACATATTCAAAATTGACTGGATCATCTACATTAGAAAGCAAAGAAAAAAGTGAATTCATACCTAAATTACTCTCTTCATCAAGTTGCACATAAATTTAACTCAAATTTTTAATTCTTTTTTCTTCTCATACTAACCAAAGACTTATTTCATGTGTCACTTGATGTTGAAATTGGAGACTCTGGAGTTGTTAATCTTTGCTACAAACATAGTTACTGATGAAACAAGAACTTTAACGATTACCTTTTTTTTTGAGGTAGAAAAAAAATTATAAAGTCTATCAAGTGTGAACATTTTTTTAAATATTAGTGATTTTCATGATCATTTTGAAAAGTGTTGATACAACATCAACCCTTTTTTTAGATGACATATTTTTGACACTTTAAATTTTATAATGTATTAAGTGTGGATATTTGTTTTTGAATGTTGGTTATTTTCATTCGGATTTTGAAAGACATCAACATTCTTTTTAAAGCATATTTTTGACACATCAAATTTTCTTATCTCCTATGTATGCACAAATGTTTTTGAAATGTTGACAATTTAACCTTTTCCAAGTTGTCTTACTTCTTTTCGTGTTTTTCGTCATAAGACGTTTGTTTTTTGAAGGTTTCCCAAACATGTGCTTTTTTTCTCTTCACAATGTTCTTTGAAAATGAGATTTTTTTACTTTTTTTGCAAAGTTTCAAAAAAATAACATTATTACCTTTTAGATTAATATTTTTTATATATTTATTTATCATTAATTAGTACTTCAATACACATAATAATTTTCACTAAAAAATAATATTTTTAAATATTCGACAAAAAATCTACATTTTGTAGGTAGATGTGATTAAAATAATACATATTTTAGGACCTTTTCACTAAAAACAACATGTTAAATAAAACGTTTTTGCAAAAAAATTAATTTAATTTTTTTAGAAAAACAGAAAATTTTATGAATTTTATATCCAAAGATGATGACATTTGAAGTTTTTTTTTAATTATTTATACACAATTTCAAATAAAAATAAAAATAAAACAAAAGTGTTAAAAAACCATACAACTAAAAAAAACGTAGTAAAATTAAAAATAAAAAAATCCTAAATTTTTTTTATTAAAAACATAATCCTCGATGGGGGTGATGAATCAGGCGGACGACGCACCCTAGGGGAAGCTCAGGCATGAGGAACTCAATCAAATATAAATGGAACACATCCTTGGGTCTTGTTACTGAGAGGTCCAGGGTTTGAGGAAACCTTGCTAGAGAGCACGAGGCACGAAAAAGGGAAGTGCACAACCCGACTAGGACGAGCAACTAAAAAAAAAAACTGGCAGGAACGAGGTTAGCATCCAATTGGAACCTTAGCAAACAACCAATAGTAATGAGGTTAACATCAAATAGGAAGTAGGTTAGCATCAAATAGTAACAAGGTTATATCCAACCCCTAATGTTTTTCCACTCTTCCTTCTTGTTAACCACCTAATGTGAGCCATTGATTGAATGCTCCAATAAGGGAAGAGAAATGGAAGGAATTATACTTTAGGAATGATTCATATGAAGATAAAAATGACATCCTTTTGTAGGCATTTTCATCTTGGATCAGTACCCTTTGTGTATTTGTATCAAATTGGTAGCACCGTTGAAGACTAAAGGGTTGGAACTCGGTGCAATTTTTTCGGCCTCTTGCTTGCCAAAACTAGATAGTATGCACATGGGCTCATCACACAACCATTTATTCGCTATTGGATTCTTCTAGATCGAATTTCAGTCCCACTCACCTCCCCTGTGGAATGGATCCATTCTCCACCAAATACACCTTAATGAATTAGGAATACCTCACACCACCGTTCGAGTCCTGACGAACGACCTCGAATGCTTGATTCCTATACCAAAACTAGAAGGCCCAAGGTACCATTGTTTTGATGGGAATTTTCTTTCTTTGGGCTTGTCCATTAGATCCTCATATCCACAAAGAGACTTCCCTTTTTGGGCTATGAATTGATGCTCATTGAAGGAATAATAATTCCTTCATCTCTAGTGGAGAAAATTAAGGGGAGGTTCCTAGTTAGGTTCAATTACAATTTTGGTAGAAACAGAGAAACACTAGTGGTGGAAAAAATATTCTGTTATCTAAGTTGTGTCTTTTAATATGTCTCTTTATATTACCAGCTGGCCCACGATAGGCATCAATTATAGGCCCCTCTTTCTTATCAATCAAATGAGAGCTATTGCCTTGGAATTTTTGTCTGCATGCCTCCATGTGGATCAAAAGGAGATTATCTAAAATTATGAGAAGGCCTTTTACTAGCTACCATGAGGCCAAAAGAGAAGATGAAGTTGAGAAAGATTCATGTCAAAGATGCACCTTTAACCTCCTAAAGTTCCATCCCATGTCAATGTAAGAGGCATGCCCTTACTCCGAATGTCTGCAATGCAGGGATGTAGCTTGTGGGTGGAGCGTCGTTCATCAAGAAAGGAACCATCTCGAATTATTCCATAGGATGCAACATAGAAGTAGATCAGATTCATAAATGTGTTCTATCAGCTATTATAATTAATCGTTCCTGAGCATAAATGCCTTACGATGTGAAGCTCACAAGGTGTAATGTGTCAAGCATCCTGGCTAGTGATCATACAGTAAAATATCCAAAAGTGTTTTAGGATATCTACAAAACGATCATAACTACAATGATCAACATTATACAATTGAGATTTGGTGTGTTCCCACGAAGCCACCTTTAAACTCGTGAATTTTTTGTACCTCACATGTTACACTTCAAGGGGGAATGATGCACTTCATTAGGGATCTATGGGGACTTTTACTAAAAAAATACCATACTGGTTGAATTGAGTGAGCTGCAGAAAGTCGAATTGATCTCATATTGATTTAATTGATTCTGCAAATATTAATTGAAGTCATTTCGGAGCTAGTGATTAATTGGCTAGAGATGACTAATATTTGGGAGTGCATTTTGTGCTCAATTCTGTTGGTTTGTCTGATGGGACGAGAATCAAGGATTTTTGGCACATGCTACTTCTTATGATTGGCGACCATTATATGGGTTTCTACAATGGACTTTGTGTAGGAAATGGGTATTAGGATGGGTTTGATGTCCTCAGTGTGGCTTCTAGGGGTCCTCCCTAGACAGATTGGGCTTATTTGGGTTACCATATGGGGAAAAGGTTAGGATTTAGTTTTGGGTTCCTACTGATTGGGGATCTCGCACGCCTGCCGTTGTCCCTTAGCATTCACTGTAAGCAATTTATTTCATTATGAGTTCAAAGTTATGTAACAGGAGCAACAAAAATTGACAAAATATTACACCCAAAGGAAAACACCCTAGGGAACACACCCAAAAAGGGAATTGTACTACAATCCAAACACACATAACATGAGGAACATATAGATAGTAGCATAGTTATTTGTCAAATTCCAAAGTCTTCATTCCGTGTGAATGTCCTCACTGTTGTATTCATTTCTAAATGGGTGTCCTACATGGCTATGGTTTGGCTACGTGGGTAAAATAGATTAGGCTTAATCCTTAAGAATCAAAGTCTTTTCCATCCAGTAAGAGGAGTTATCTCTTGTTCTAGGTGTCTCTCTAATTCATGGGTTTCCCCAGTCATATGATTTGTAACTAATAGCCCGCCATCCTCAAGGTATGGAAGAGTCAAGTACGTGTTTAGCTTCTCTCATGTGGTTTTTGGCTCACTTCTAGGAGCAGATATAAATACAAAGAGCCCAGTGAAGTGGTAAGCTCCGTCCGATGGATGGCAATAGTCATCCTAATAAGATTTTTTGTTTTTCCTGTTGTAATGTCCTAGTTTACAACCTATAATGAATGTAAACAATCATTTTATTCTATGGGTCCCACCCATATGGCTCTATCTAACTAAAGAATCTTCGTTGGGTTGTGTTTCATGTGTAGTAATAATCGTGTAGAATAATAATATAATAGCGGGGTATAGTAAGGCCTAAAATGTTTCCCTGAAATTGTGGCAAGTTTATAGCTTGACCGTTCTATGCACTCGCCTCTTTCAATGTGAAAGTATTCTAGTCAGTCAGGAAAATCATAAGGTGAAAGTAGGGCTCCCATGGCAATGGAATGGGAGGAAGGATATCATTACCATGCGGGAATTAGTAATATTTCAACTAGTAAGAAAGACCAATTCCACTCACTCAGAGAATAAATAAGGGATGTATTTCCAGAATTCCCTTAGATGTAGATGGATGGGAAGTTCTTGAAGTGAAATTTATAAATCGGTATGTAATGAAGGAAGACAAGACAGCAGTGTTTTGGGGTGAACCCTTCATATTAGGGAATACAATAGAGCCTATGAGAAGAAGGTAAGGTGCTTCCTAGACCTAGTTGACGTCTTTTAGTATTTCACTAAATAGGAGGAGGTCAGTCGTACGAAACGAGGAACTATTCTGGCAGTGTATGTGTAGCCATAGGTCCATGAGGAATTGTTCTATTTCAATGACATCCAAAGGTTTGAAGAGGTAGCACCAATGCTTACTCACTCGATTGGAACAATATGTTAATGATCATAACAATCATGAGCCTTCCTTCCTTATAGTTAGCAGAGCTGAATTAGGTCAAGATAAGTTGTTTGTTCTGAGATGGATCAGTCTCACCTTAGTTAAGCATCGCCCACTAAAGAGCTTTCAACTATTTGGTATCATAGTATTTTTTGAGTTTCATTTGTGTGGTTTGAGTGTAGTATATGCTTACCTAGTTCATAAAGTCAAATTCTGAGGGGAATTTCATCCTGTGGATCTTGAGATCAAAGAAAAATGATTTAAAATGCAGTTGAAAGCCACATATATAATGAATGAAACACAAACAAGGACCCATTGATGAAGGGGAGTTAAGGTTTGCAAGGTTAGAATTGCAAGTAGCCAAAATTCAAAAGAGTATAGCGAGAATTATGGCCTCTCTTGATCAAATGTTGCCCGATTTTTGAAGCAGCCCAACCCTCAAGAGAAACAAGAACCTATTAAGATCCAAGAAAAGAGAAGAAATAACCAAAAATTTTAAAAGTGAACTCTGATAACTAATATTCTCAGCAACCGTTGAAATTGCAAGTGAAGGTCGAGTTTAATCCCTATGAAGGTAAGGTAGACACAGTTAATTTGAATATTTGGTTGCAATAGTTATGTATATTTCATTGTGTATAATGTTTGAGATGGGAAAACATAACTTTTTCCATACTCAAGCTAGAAGGTCATTTATAGCATTGGTGGGAAAGCTACAAAGAGGCCTTTAGAATATTGGGGGGATACCTACAATGAATTAAGTGGGAGGTAGTAAAATACCTCCTCAAGGCCCAATTACCCTATTATGTATTAAGAGGACCAGAGGATTCAGTGGCACTAGTATCAACAGAGGCAAGCGCAAAGTGTAAAAGAGTACACTAAATATTTACTGAAGTAATCCATTCAGTTGGAGGTGAACCCCGAGAAATTATACATGGTTGTCAAGGACCTGGGTAGCCTTCATACTCACACAATAAGGAAATATATGTTATGAAATCCCAACACCATATATGAGGCATGTATGTCGACCTCGTACATTGAATCTAATAAGAAAAAGGGGGGCAGCCCAATGTTTTGAAACAATTATACCAACATGGAGCTTCCAATAAGGGTGAAAATAATAAGGGAAAGGTGAAAGATAATAATAATTGCTACCATTGCATATGTGTGAAAGAATCCTAACAACCAATCTAACAATTGCAACATTGATGGTATATAAAGAATTTTTTTGGAAGATTCATTTTGAGCTAAATCCAAAGAACCTACAAGAATCTTATATTTTCTTCATCAGTCCTAAATAATAACTACCATCCCATTTTGGTGTTTGGAAGATTCTTTATAAGTGATGTTAGAAGGGGAGTAGGGATAGGGGAGAGAAATCCCATGATACACCATCTATCCAAGATGGATTATAAGTACCGACATTGTTAACAAAGAGATATCCATTAATGAGCAATACCGATCCAAAGAAACTATAATGAGCATAATTTCCATAGAAACCACAATTAGGAGTATGTCGAGCTATGAAATAGGAAGTGAAATGTCTTATTTGGTATATAGTCGCAATTTTTTTGTTAATTGTTTTTGTAGTCATGGGAGATGATTAGGATCGAACTGAGAAGACTTATCGAGGCTAACCTTAGAAAAAACTCTCATCTCTTAAAGTGGTTTGACTGGGTTACCATTCTACGTCCACTATTAATAGAGGATGGCTAGGTTGGTTGGCACCCATAGACATTTAGCACCTCGTCAAGGAGAAGAGGGTAGGTACCTAGACCATTTTGGAGGCAAATGCGTTAGCGTCACCGGAGATGAGGCCCAATATGTGCATTAGTGTGGTTTAATAAGTTAAGTTCCTTTAGACCGGAGCCTATTCCAATAGAATTAACAACATCAAATTAGTGAAATGACAAAGAATCACACCTTATGAGTGAAATCAAATGCCTCCATGTACCTGTTGAAATTATCGGATCCATACGGAAATCATCAAACCCATTGAACACATAAATACAAATAATATATGCCCCTTCAGGTCTAAGGTGGAATTAGAAGAAAATTAAAGTAGTATTTGAGCCCTAACTATAAGGAAAAAGGTTCAAGAGATATGGGAAATTACCTAACCTAGACGGATGGAGGCCCTCAAAACACTGGTAGTACAAATAGAATGAAGGACCTTGATGGAAGGATTCTCCATCTCTAGAGAGGTCTCTTTAGAAGGAAAGTAATGTGTAGTGATGCTGGCACAAGTATTCATAGGGGTAATCATAGGAGGAAAGGGTAGAAGTTAGATGGTCATCCAAGAGTCATAATGAATCCTTTTCCTAACAGAGTCTAGTTTCGAGCATTAACATGGCCCGAGGGTTGTTTAAAGAGTGAAGGAAATGTGCCGAGGGAGTAAGGGATTTGAAGTGTGTGTAAGTGGTGTTGGGAAGAATGATATTTGGTGTTGACTCGTTGATTTATGGAAACTACGTTTGGCTTGTTCACTTGGATTTGGTGGCATTGAGTGGAAGCTGAGGAGAGGTGGCTTGGGTGACTTCCTTGTCCCTTTGGTTGTCTAAACAGATATCTGATTCAGATTAGAAGTATTTTCTACATGATGTTTCTAAAATTTAATTCTAACAATTCTCGGTCAATTGGTACTTCCAACAGGTGAGTTTCCCTCACCCATGCATACTTCCGATATGGGTATCATGTCATGTAGTCATCTCGCCCATCTATAGTGGGATGGTGGGCTTACTGGCTCCCCCAAACAGGAAGCATGGGCTAGATCTGTAGCTCTTATTGGAGAGACATTAGTCAATCAAGCCTAATTTTGAGAGACACTTAGTTGGGGCCAGTGATCTTGCCTTATGCCCCTCGTGTATTAAGTTCAATTTCAAAGAGAATGAGTCTTTGAGGACATTATTTCAATCTGCTATTATATATCTAATTATGCATGAATGAATTATATATGTAATTACACCTCATTGTGATATCTGATATGACTTGACATGATGCCATTGAGAGAGATCGTTTTATTTTGACAAATTTTTCACTACAATTATATATGTAATTATTCTTTAGCATCAGACGTACTCCCTCTGTCAAGCCCTAGCCCTCACAAGTCTACCTTTTCTTCAAGACATCATCAATGGAAAAAAATATTCTATTTAGTGAGCCATATAACTCATTAAAATATCATAACCACCAAGTATCATCGTACTTTACACAACTCCTCCCTAGCCTTGGTGGTGCTGCTTCGTTATATACATAATTTATGTCTTCGTTTGAACTAGATATAGAATATGATATTTCTTTTTATATTATGTTATGGTACGATCAATTATGAGAACCTAACTTGAAAATCTTCCCATGCCTACCTTCGCAACTACCTAAGCACTATGATTTACCTACCTTCTAGCTATCTTAGGTAAATG
The DNA here is from genome assembly GCA_034641835.2 of Pinus albicaulis. Taxonomy (NCBI): domain Eukaryota; kingdom Viridiplantae; phylum Streptophyta; class Pinopsida; order Pinales; family Pinaceae; genus Pinus; species Pinus albicaulis. Next base: position 1,140,358,203 of record CM076574.1, on the reverse strand, counting down.
ATAACCTTCCCTTCGAAAACACGATATCATATCTCTAATTATGTTCTCAAATAATTTTAAAAAGAATTTATTTGATGCTTAGCAATACATATATTCCCAACCCAAAATATATTCTATTTTTGAGATAAATATATGACCCTTTTAGATACAGATATGATCTCAGTTTCTATCCCTCGTTGTTTGAATAATGGGATTTTTTGTTTAGGTTTTTTCTTCTTTAAATGGAATATTCTATATGTAAATATGCTTGCGTTATAACTATTAATTGAAACTAATTCTTTCACTAAACACTACCTTAGTTCACACGACAAGGAGACAATAAAGCCTTATAACACCTTTCACCCGACCAGACCCTGCACTTGATCCAAAATGTTGGAAGTGAAATGGATGAATGATAAGGGGAAACACTGAAATAAAATTGAGCATTTTATGGTAGCTCTTCCTGCTACGCTCTCCTCTCGTTGGTGAAACACTACTCCTCTTATATACTTCCTTAATTACCAAAATTGAATTAAGATAGTAAGCATAAAGTGTTGAAAAGTGTAACTAGGTCAGTCTTCATGTTGACTATCTAATTATGTATCTATAGAAGAATACAAACATAGTAAAATGTATCTTGTTGTTGCTTCACGAGTTTCATGGGAAATATTTTATTGTAGGATAATAGACTTATTCTTGATGTATATCTAGGGTTTTGTCTTCTAATTATAAATGTAATTAAGTGTCACATATATATATGAAGGATTTTGTCATCAGTATATGCTCCAGATATTTTCATGAACCCTATCACATGTCCAAGAAACTATGGAAGAATTCTTACAATCAGACCTCTCTCAAACGTTGGAAAATAAGCTACGATAATATGTTAAAAAATACATTCATACGGTTGATAAGTTGGCCTTAAAGCCTACTGACAGGTCAACTTAAAAGACTGAATAATAGTTCATATAAATACCTGTTCTATGGTCCATTTGAATACAAGTTTTTTGGTCATCCAAAAGAAAATTTTGTGGATTATTAAAAGTTGTGTCAATGTGGATTTCTAGGAAGGTTTTTCAGTGTGAAGGTTGAAGAACTTCAATGTTCATTACTTGAAATATAACGTTGATGTTGTGCAGATCAATCTGAGCAACAAGTGTGGATACCTTAAGTACAATAAGTGCAAGCTTCTCCAAGTATAATTTCGGATTTCATGAAGTAGTTATAGGGTGAAATTTGTCGATGCGACACAACCTATATTTCGGATACTAGAGCAAGAAGAAGTTGTAAATATAATACTTTCATTTTCATGTTTCTTGAGTTAAGAAAAGATCCTGAAATATATCAAGTTTAAGGACAATTTAATTGAAGGCTACGGTTCAGTACAGTGAAGATGATGATTATAAAGAAAAAGAATTGTTAGAGGAGAATAAGAGTGAGGAAGGTAAATCCATGATTTACCTTCCTAGCTACAATATAGTAAGTGAATCTTGGAGCCTGAGTTCTCTAGTGCAGAACAATGAAGGTCGTTGAAGAAGAGAAGAGTCAAGTTTGAAAAGGCAGTGACACAATCTTGGAGACATTCCTAAGTCTAGGGTCTGAGTTTGGGTCCTGGTACTTGTCATTTGAATATCTATAAGAAGAATTCTTCGACGGTTTTCCTCTCCAAGAGGGAGAGGTTTTTCCCTTTCTCTAGGAGCCTAATTTCATGTCTCGCGCATTTTGATAATTGACTTGATGAAATACTAACTAAGCTAAATAAATAAAGACATAAGTAACTAACGGAATCTCACAAGTAATTATCAAGAAGAGAATTTTTATTAAGCACTAGACCTCTAAATTCTCAACATGGTATCAGAGCCAAGATGTTGATCTCAAGGGTTGCTTGACAAAGGAGACACTCCAGGAAGCGAAGATCAAAATTTTGCGTTGGAAAATGAAATCAATTTGAAAAGGAAGAATCTCTAGCTATTTCAATAAAGTTTTCTTATCTCATTTTAAGGATCAACCCTATCAAGAAATTAATCTCTGCCATAAAATATTCACATTCAAGAGTTTGTTAAAAGGAGGACCTCAACTTCTGAAGATATCCTTCATCAAGGATTCAAGATCTCCTACATTAAATATTCATATCTTAAAGGAAACCCTTGAATTCATCTTAAGACATCATCAAGGAAGTTGCAAGCCACTCTACTCAAGTAAGTATCTATGACCCTACTTAAATTTATCAAAATGACTTATTGTAAAGAGAGCAACAAGCTAGTTGGGTCATCAAACTTTAGTGCATGGAAGAAGAGGACGAATTTTAGTTTGATTTAAGGTGAAGTTATAGAATATATCGAAGGTTCTACAATCCAACCTCCAAAAGAAGATTCTCTAGATCATGTAAAGTACATGAAGGGAGAAATTAGAGACTAGAGGATTCTCATAGAATCCATTATGGACTCACTCATTCCTTATGTCTCAAAACAAAATTCTGCAAAAGAAATATATAAGAAACTAGTGGAGCTATTTTCTATGAGTACTGCAGGAGAAGAAATATATCTGAGACAAGAACTATATAAAATTAAATTATCAAGGGAATAAGGAATCACTCCATACTTTATGAGGATTTCTGGAATAAGAGATCAACTACAGGAACTGGGAGAAGTAATGTCTAACTCTGAGATGACTATAGTGGTGATGACTATAGTGGGAAACTTCACTTCAAGTTTATATGGGAAGAAAGAAGCCACTCCATTCCATGACCTTTGGTCTCTATGTAAAATAGAGGAAACAATACTAAAATCCAAAGCTGATACATGACCAAGTGAAGAGAATCCAGCCTTTGTAGCCACATATGGGAAGAAAGGAAGATTTGGAAAAAAATTTCCTGAGAATAAAAGAAGAAATATGGACAATGTACGATGCTTTCAATATAATGAAATTGGTCACTATAAAATATATTTTCCTAAATATAACAAGGACAAGAGGAAAAGGGAAGAATGAAATATCTCTGATGTGAGGAAAGAACTAGATGCAAAGAAATCTAACCAAGAAGAAGCAAATGATCTCTACTATGATTGAGATCATCCTCTCCTACAAGAGATTTATGTTGGATGTAAAATAGTACAGTAGGAAGCAATGTATATTATAACATCATGATTAAAATAATGTTAAGATCTTTGGGTGAATCAGCTCCAAGAAAACCTATTTCTCGATGGGTTGACTCATGAAATCAACATAATATATCCTCATGGAATCTGAGGTGGTTGTACATGAACAAGAAACTGGAAATTTTTTCAATTCTTGGGAATGAAGATTGTGCAAATAAGAAGATATCATGAAATGCAACCATGTCAAGAGGCAATTATCACTTGCAAGCCAAGAATATGTGACTAGAATATCTCCTGGGAGGATAAGTAGACTCTGACATAAGTCTGGTAAATAAGAAGACCCTTGAAAAAACATATCGTTAGGGGATGCATCGATATGAATAGAGGATGTCGGTGCTTACAGGAAGATGTCATGGTTAAAGATCATCACTGAGGTAACTTTTGTTTTAGAAGGTTCATATGTATATGTTTATCTGGATGAATTTGAGCATGACTACTAATCATGAGAAAGGATACATGATCCTTGGAGATGATTTGAAGGAAAGCATCATGGCATAATGATGGGCTAGATGAGAAAGACTAATGAATCATTTTCTGATACTGGATGTGACTTGTGATTGAAAGTGATGGATTATCTATGCCTTATGAAGCCAAAAGTTGAAGATTCCTTAATATCGAAATCCATGACATCAAGAGGAGGAAGTCTTCATGAGTAGTTGTATTGCTACTGTAGGACCCTGATTGAGAGGGAGCTTAGTGGTAAGTATATTACTTGGAAGAAACATGAATTATGTCCTTCCTGTGTTGAGACAGAGTGACATATGTGATTCTCTAATACATGTGTCATGCACTAGACCAGGACTAACAACTGTAAGTCTTAGTGAAGGCCATGTAGAGATAATGGATAGACAAAAAATTTTGGTCTTCACCTAGAAGACATAATGGAGGATTGGGTAATCATCTAGCATTAAATACTCTTTGAGAATGAGTTATGGCATTCAAGATACGAGTATTCGAGGACCGATATTCTTTGAGGGTTGGCTACCCAAGGGAAGAATAGTCCAAGAAGTCATACTTTGGGAACACCTGGGTGGAGTGTGTACCTTGGAGAGACAATGACTATGGTGTCTATTATTCATGTGTCTCAATAGCATTGTAGCCCATTGTCTTGCTGAGAGATGGGTTGTTAGTCAAGGCCTTCCACTAGGAAAATGCTGGTTGATGTGATGCTATACAGATGTGATTACCAATCTGATTCATCTTATGAGATTCTCAAGTTTGAAAGTGACCATGTACCTGTATGGATACCTCCCTAGTCAAGAGGGAGTGCTTAAAAGTGTAACTAGGTCAGTCTTCATGTTGACTATGTAATTAGTTATTTATAGAATAATACAAAGATAACAAAATGGATTTTGTACTTGCTTCATGGGTTTCATGAGCAATATTTTATTGTAGGATAATAGGCTTCTTATTGATGTCTACATAGGGTTTTTTCTTCTAAGTATAAATGTAATTAAGTGTCATATATATATATATATATGAAGGATCTAGTCATCAATATATGCTCCAGATATTTTCATGAACCCTATCATATGTCCAAGAAACTATGGGATAATGTCTACAATCAGACCTCTCTCAAACACTAGAAAAGAAGCTATGATAATATGTTAAAATCGGTTATCCTTCAGTTGATAAGTCGACCTTCAAGCCTAATGACAAGTATTCTTAAAAGATAGAATAATAGTTCATATAAATACCTGTTTTGAAATCCATTTGAAGACAAGATTTTTGGTCATACAAAATGAAATTTTGTGTATTCTTAAAAGGTGTTTCAGTGCATATTTCTGGTGTAATATCCCAAAAGGGAGAATGCAATAATACTGAAACACAATATGAGAAATGCAGAAAAGAAAACAATAAATATATAAACACATCAGAATGCACAGAAATAGCTGAGGCATTTTATTATTTTAGAGGTGAAAAAGCAAGTACAACAGTGCTCAAAATATGAGACACTCAAGCCACAAGGGTGGCCTAGAATGACTTTGCAATGATATCCCAAGAGGGACTGCATAACTTCTACTCTAATGGAAGGTAAATTGTGTCGTCCTTGCTGCAACTGTATGGACTACAACTGCCTGAAAGGTAGAAAGTTAGATCTAGCCAGAATGGGAGCTCTAATGATGCTGAAATTATAGATCTGGGCTCTATGATGGATTCCCAAGATAACCCGAAAGGGATTTATCAAATCTGAAAGTCTAAGAAAACCACCCTCTTCAAGCTTCACATATATGCTACTAGTAATGTAGATCTCAAGCTATATGTGATGATATGATGGCTGCAATTATGTACAATCAGATCTATGAAAGAAGTGTTGATCCCTTCACTAGATCCTTGGGCTAAAAGCTCAAGATCTAGCTCCTCCAATATCCTCCACTAAAAATAGATGCTAGATGAACAACAGTTTTAGAAAACTATGTTTTCAGAGAGGGAGGCTCATTAGCCTACTGCTAGATGTGTCAAATTAGCTCCGGATTGATGGAGACCATAGAGCCAATGTGAGGATGTGATCCCTCACAGGATTTTCAAATGAAATACTGGAAGCTTCCTTCCTCCAATAGATCTACAGGACTAAAATGTACAATCCTTGAATTGATTTTTGTTGCATGGAGGTAAAAACCAATGGCCTGAATTCCGAATGTATATCTACTGCTCCTGAAATGTTGGATCTAAAGAACAAAGTGGTAGGATGAATCCTCCACGGGTTTCCTAGCTGAATGATAGAAAAAACCTCGTGAAGATGGCACCAATGCCTGATAAGGAATGAATAATAGTCCTCTTTCCATAGCTACTCAAAGAAAGAGGTGGGATTCCTGCTCGGGAACACCCTGTGCTAAACAGCACTGCAAACTCTGATAAATAGCCCAAGTCTGCATAGAAATGTCCTAAGAAAAATCTAGATCTAAACAGATCAAGAAATGAATAATCCAAATCATGCCTTCCAATGTGCCTTCATCTTCATTATATGCATGAACCTTCCATAGCCTATGCCCACTCCAAAACTGCATTGTACATGTGGACATAGTCTCCATGTTTGACTGTGTTGTAGCTTGATGTCCTCCATCATGTTCACATGGGGTGATCACCCTCTCCATTATGTGTGCATTAAATGCACTATGATCTCAGTTGGCCTTATCAAATATCCTCATGATTTTATATTTAATATCCATTATATTGCTTTGAATGTTTTATCCTCCATAATCTATCTCATCAATGAGACATGATCTCCATTAATGGAGCTACCCCACTACTCCATGTTTTATATCTAGATCTAGGATATCCACATTCACACATTAAAAGTTGATTTTATTCATATTTGAGGTTTTTGGGTCTCTCTAACCTTTTATTTGCTTAAGTCACTAAGAAAATGAGGAACCCTAATATTCAAAATATGATGTGAAAATTTGGGAATATTACAGTCCCCCTAGGCAAAATGGTTCTTTTCCTCAAGCAACTCCAAAAGTAGATGCAAAGCCATATATTCCCCTCCAAATGGCATCCACATAAGGAAGGTTTCCTCCATTTTCTGCAATGTGTTATGCATGTTTGGTTCCAAAGTTGTCTTTCAAAATTACATAGAATGACCTCGAACTGTATGGTTAGACGTCCTCCTTCCACCATGAAGTACCAAGTGACAACCATATGATGTCCAACACCATTATTAATACATGAGATACATAAAATAAAGTGGCCTTTTCCAGAAAGGAAAAAATCCCTCACAATACATCTCTCCATCCCATGCTTTATAAATTTGATTAAGCATTAACATGCTTCCTTAGCCATGTTGGCTTTGTAAGATCCAATCATCATTCCCACATTATGCAAAAGAAGAAAAGGGGATACATGGGTAGAAAAATATTTCAAACCATATTCTCCCAATAGTAGCGATCGGAGTAAGGCCCTTTTCTGCCATCCTCCATCCCCTCCATGTAAGATGGAAAAACCAAACTCCGCCAAAAGAAACCAAAGCAACAAGAGACCTTGCTGCTTTCTCTCCTCCTTATGTTCATCATGGAGTAAAAACATACTGATAGACATGTGGAATGTCACATCAACCCAATACAAGAAAACACCATTAATAGACATCATGAAAGCATCATGCCAAGTTCTTCCCAATACAAAACACATAGACATAGGAGATGTCATGTGGTGGAAAAACTCTCTTAAGGAAACCAAAATGAACATGCCTTCTTTTGCTGCATTCTATCATTGATACACAAGGCATGAATCAGAAAAATATGAGCTATTGGGGGGTAACCATACTCACCCAAGATTAGCCAGAGCAGCCATGCCTCATTCTTCATTTCATTTATATAATTTTAATAGTACTTTATTACAATTAAAAAATGATAAATAAATAAATAAATTATAATTTTATTTTAAATTATTTTATTACTATTAATGATAAAAAATACATGAAGATTTAATTAAATAAAATTTGTTACAATATTTTGTAATATCAATATTATATAAAAAACTAAAAATATTTTATATAAAACTAGTTGATATATTAATATAAATAAAATAAAATTCTAAAACATAAATCAAAATAAAAACAACTATATATATATAATATTTTTTTGAAATTAATGAATAAATTTAAATTTAAAAAACAATTGACTAAATGCAATGAGGTGATAAAGGAGACAATGCATAGCACCTTAATATCGTTATAAATTCTTGGAAATCTTGAGAACTTTATGAAGTGAGATGAGCTTCTTGGAATGGGTCACTTTATCTTCCACTTCAGTTTCACACGATTAACTTGAAATGAAGTCTATTTTCCTAGGTATGGATGTAAGGGGATAAACAATATTATTTGAACATTAAGTGAGATGCCCTTCTTGGAATGGGTCCTCTTATCATCCACTTTAGTTTCACAAGATTAAATTGAAATGAAGTTTATTTTCCTAGGTATGGATGTAAGGGGATAAGGAATATTATCCGGAAAGGAAAGGAATGTTAAGTGGGACATTCCAAGCAGAAGTGTATGGGATTGGAGAATTATGTTGTTGCAAAAAACTAACCCTTGACCCCTTAAACCCTAATTCCTGACCCCTAAACCCTTAACCCCCTAAACCCTAAACCTCTAAACCCTTAACCCCTAACCCATTTACCCCCACTAAACCTCTAAACCCCTAACCCATTTAGCCCCTAAACCCTAAACCTCTAAACCCTTAACCCCTACCCCTAACACATTAACCCCTAACCCATTTAAGCCCCTAAACCCCAAAACCCCTAACTCCTAACCCCTAAAATCCTTGACTTCTAAATCACCTAACCCCCTAAACCTCTAAACCAATCCTAACCCATTTAACCCCCTTAACCCTAAACCCCTAACCCCTTAAACCCTAATTCCCAACCCATAACCCTTGAACCCTTAAACCCTATTTCCTAACCCCTAACCCCTTAAACCCTAATTCCCAACCCCTAACCAATTCAACACCCTAAACCCCTAAAAACCTAACCCATTTAAGTGTGGATTCCATTTAACCCCCAAAACCCTAACCCCCAACCCCTAAAATCTTTCACTGCTAAATCCCCTAACTCCCTAAACCTCTAAACATGTAAGCCATATAAACCCATAAACCCTAAACCTCTAAACCCTTAACCCCTGACCCCTTAAACCCTAATTCCCAACCCATAACCCTTGACCCCTTAAAACCTAATTCCTAACCCCTAAACCCTTAACCCCCTAAACCCTAAACCTATAAAACCTTAATCCCTAACCCATTTAACCCCACTAAACCTCTAAACCCCTAACCCATTTAACCCCTAAACCCTAAACCTCTGAACACTTAACCCCTACCCCTAACCCTAACCCGTTAACCCCTAACCCATTTAAGCCCCTAAACCCAAAAACCTCTAACCCGTTAACCCCTAACCCATTTAAGCCCCTAAACCCAAAAACCTCTAACCCATTTAAGCCCCTAATTCCTAAAACCCCTAATCAATTCAACACCCTAAACCCCTAAAAACCTAACCCATTTAAGTGTGGATTCCATTTAACCCCCAAAACCCTAACCCCTAACCCCTAAAATCATTCACTGCTAAATACCCTAACCCCCTAAACATCTAAATCTGTAACCCATTTAAGCCCATAAACCCCAAAACCCCTAACCAATTCAACACCCTAAACCCGTAAAAACCTAACCCATTTAAGTGTGGATTCCATTTAACCCCCAAAACCCTAACCCCTAACCCCTAAAATCCTTCGCTACTAAATCCCCTAACCCCCTAAACCTCTAAACCTATAACCCATTTAACCCCCTAAACCCTAAACCTCTAAACCCTTAACCCCTAACCCCTTAAACGATAATTCCCAACCCATAACCCTTGACCCCTTAAACCCTAATTCCTAACCCCTAAACCCTAAACCTATAAACCCTTAACTCCTAACCCATTTACCCCCACTAAACCTCTAAACCCCTAACCCATTTAACCCCTAAACCCTAAACCTATAAACCCTTAACCCCTACCCCTAACCTGTTAATACCTAACCCATTTAAGGCCCTAAACACCAAAACCCCTAACCCCTTAAACCTTAATTCCCAACCCATAACCCTTGACCCCTTAAACCCTCATGCTTAACCCCTAAACCCTTAACCCCTAACCTCTTAAACCCTAATTCCAAACCCCTAACCAACTCAACACCCTAAACCCCTAAAAACCTAACCCATTTAAGTGTGGATTCCATTTAACCCCCAAAACCCTAACCCCTACTCCCTAAAATCCTTCACTGCTAAATCCCCTAATCCCCTAAACCTCTAAACCTGTAACCCATTTACCACCTAAACCCTAAACCTATAAACCCTGAACCCCTAATTCCCAACACCTAACCAATTCAACACCCTAAACACCTAAGAACCTAACCCATTTAAGAGCAGATTCCATTTAACCCCCAAAACCCTAACCCCTAACCCCTAAAATCCTTCACTGCTAAATCCCCTAACCCCCTAAACCTCTAAACCTGTAACCCATCTAACCCCCTAAACCTTAAACCTCTAAACCCTTAATCCCTAACCCCTTAAACCCTAATTCCCAACCCCTAACCAATTCAACACCCTAAACCCCTAAATACCTAACCCATTTAACCCCATTAACCGCTAACTTCTAACCCCTAAAATCCTTAACTGCTAAATCCCCTAACTCCCTAAACCTCTAAATCAACCCTAACCAATTTAACCCCCTAAACCCTAAACCTATAACCCCTTAAACCCTAATTCCCAACCCATAACCCATTGAACCCCTTAAACACCTAAACATCTAACCCTTAAACCCTAATTCCTAACCCGTAACCCATTTAACCCCCTAAACCCTAACCCCTAACCCATTTACCCCCACTAAACCTCTAAATCCCTAACCCATTTAACCCCTAAAACTTAAACCTCTAAACCCTTAACCCCTACCCCTAACCCGTTAACCCCTAACCCATTTAAGCCCCTAAACCCCAAAAGCCCTAACCAATTCAATACCCTAAACCCCTAAAAACCTAACCCATTTAAGTGTGGATTCCATTTAACCCCCAAAACTCTAAACCCCAACCCCTAAAATCCTTTTCAACTGCTAAATCCCCCTAACTCCCTAAACCTCTAAACCTATAACCCATATAACCCCCTAAACCCTAAACCTCTAAACCCTTAACCCCTAACCCCTTAAACACCTAAACCTCTAACCCCTTAACCCTTGACCCCTTAAACCCTAATTCCTAACCCCTAACCCATTTAACCTCCTAAACCCTAAACCTTTAAACCCTTAACCCCTAACCCATTTACCCCCACTAAACCTCTAAACCCCTAACCCATTTAACCCCTAAACCCTAAACCTCTGAACCCTTAACCCCTACCCCTAACCCGTTAACCCCTAACCCATTTAAGCCCCTAAACCCCAAAACCCCTAACCAATTCAATACCCTAAACCCCTAAAAACCTAACCCATTTAAGTGTGGATTCCATTTAACCCCCAAAACTCTAAACCCCAACCCCTAAAATCCTTCACTGCTAAATCCCCTAACCCCCTAAACCTCTAAACCTATAACCCATATAACCCCCTAAACCCTAAACCTCTAAACCCTTAACCCCTAACCCCTTAAACCCTAATTCCCAACCCATAATCCTGGACCCCTTAAACCCTAATTCCTAACCCCTAAATCCTTAACCCCCTAAACCCTAAACCTTTAAACCCTTAACCCCTCACCCATTTACCCCAACTAAACCTCTAAACCCCTAACCCATTTAACCCCTAAACCCTAAACCTCTAAACCCTTAACCCCTACCCCTAACCCGTTAACCCCTAACCCATTTAACCCCTTAAACACTAATTCCCAACCCATAACCCATTTAACCCCTTAAACACCTAAACCTTTAACCCCTTAACCCTTGACCCCTTAAACCCTAATTCCTAACCCCTAACCCATTTAACCCCCTAAACCTTAAACCTTTAAACCCTTAGCACCTACCCTTAACCTATTAACCCCTAACCCATTTAAGCCCCTAAACCCCAAAACCCCTAACCCATTTGACCCCTTAAACCCTAAACATATAAACCCTTAAACCATAAACATATAAACCCCTAACATATAAACCCAACCCTAAACATATAAAACCCTAAACATATAAACCCTTAACATATAAACCCCTAAACCCTAAACATATAAACCCCTAAAACTTTTGATTAAAACATTTAATAAAACTCTCGACCGAGAGTTTTCTAAACTCTTGACCGAGAGTTTTCTAAACTCTCGGCCTAGATTTTTCTAAACTCTCGTCCTAGAGTTTTGTAAACTCTTGGCCTAGAGTTTTCTAAACTCTCGTCCTAGAGTTTTCTAAACTCTCGACCGAGAGTTTCATCGGGTAAACTCTCGGGTGCAAACTCTCGTCCGAGAGTTTTTTAGACTTTTGACCAAGATTTTGGCCGTGCGGTTAAATGTAACTTTAGGTGGGTTAAACTCTTGATCAAGAGTTTTATAAATTTCTCGTCTGAGACATTATCTCGGCCGAGAGTTTCTGGTCAACAAAAAACCCAAAAAATTCTGCAGTTTTCAGGAACCTGCAACTTTAGAGGGACGGAACACCTACAAAAGCAAAATGTTATATGTCAAACCAAGTACCATTAGATTCATCTTTGAATCTAGTTTCTGATGATATGAGATTTGTGGAGTTTCATTAAAAAGTTCAATTTTTTATTAATTTTTTACTAAACTGTGTCACTGTGGAATTTCATTGTTCGAAAAATTGCACTGAATGAAAATTCAATAACTTTGAAATAATGAAACCAAAAAATTCAGAAAAATCATATTGCATTTCCTCTCCCTGTCTACTTCAAAAGGGTACTCTCATTTTTCTTATTGACGATCACATTGAAAAGAAAATCTAGGGATCATAAAATGTACTAAAACATCATTGTTTTTTTGTCCTCGTCCATTTCAAAAGATAATTAAAAATAGTGATTTAATCTAAAAATTACCGAAAAATAGTATGCGCACTAATGAAATATATGCAGATTATGATGCTATGGTTTTTTTCGAAAAAATGAATAACCTTCCCTAAAAAAAGTTATGGATCATAAAGTGACTATTTATGTTTGCCTGAAAATTTCAAGTATATGCAGCTAGTAAACAAGAAATTTACCCCTCTATATGTCAATATTTTTAAAAAAAAAATATGGGTACGGAGGTAGGACAATTCTCTACAATTCTTGTTTTTATGTCAAAGCATAATTTGCAATAAAAATATGAGTTTAGTGGAGTTGAAGTTGGAAAACATAGAAAATTACAATTTTCAATATCAAAAAAGGGAAAAACTATTTCCCAACTTCACATTTTCATATAAGTGTTTTTTCAAGGCATGGATCAAAGAAATAGGAGCCTTTGGGTAGTGATAGAGATATCTCAAGAGAAACCAATGTAACCAAGCTTACTGGCCTATGTCATATATCTGAAAGTGGTCATACAACCCCTTGCTCATCATCCTCACCCACTCATCCCAATGTGGATGATGAATGATGTCCTGCATAATCATGGTATCCTCGTGTAGAATACCATCCTCCCCAAATTTTTGAAGAAATTTTCACTTCATAAAATGTTGAAGTGCACCTTCAATGATTTCTCAATGAGATTCTCTTTTCACCAAAGGCCCTTCAAAACCAAAGATGTTTTGGATATGCTGTAGGTAGAAGTTTCTCTTTGAGCTGTGAGATGCTCATTGAGAAAGGGTCATCTAGAAAGGAGAAAATATTCCTCATCTCAATATGTCTACCATTTGTCATCTTTACCTCCATTTCTTCATGAGTGAAGTTACCTTCATAATGCTCCAAGAATGATGGGGCCTCTTCATTTTCACATCCACTAAGTGACAGTGTTGTAGATCTGCATGGTAAGACATGTGTTGTCTCAAAACAAGGTACAATACTGATCTTAAAACCAGTTATTGTAAATAGGATCATATCCATGCCATTTTCTGAAAATCTACACTTCAACTGAAGGGGTTGAATGTAGCTCAACAATGATGAACTAGGATAGTTCTTAATCTCCTCCTTGATCAGATCAAGGGTCCTCTGCATTGTAATATGTTGTTGCTCCAAATCAACATTTTGTTCTAACCCTTGGTGATAGATTCACCTTGATGGCATGTCCTCATAAGTTCCAATAATATCTACTAAAACAATATGTGATAAAAGTTCATGCATGCCTTGGGTAAACTGATGTGTCTAAACCTCTTGCTAGAACACAAGAGTTCCTCCAACTAGGACAATAGTACCTCCAACTGCTGGTAAGAGTGATGGATTCCCTTCTCCAAGTGCACCAGCACTGGAATCTTCCTCCTCTTCCTCATGTATCTTCTGAATCAAGCATGGGACTCTATGTGTCAAGAGCTCAAGAATATCTTGCAAAAATGCAAGTGTCTCTTCTCCAAATGCAAGTAATTCTGCAACTAGTGGTGAATGTAGTGACTTCTTGTACAGAGTAACAAGATTGACATCCTCCTCCTTAGGAAATGTCACTTTGTGACACATCTCTAGTTTGTTCACATCAAATTCCTTCCTCAACTTGTGAAATAAATCTAAATATTTAGTCACCTTTGCATGCTCCATGTGACCAAACCACCAATCATTCGCTTCACCTAAAAGATGAAGTGCTGCAATTTGAATAGCCTCTTCTTCAAATACAGGATGTAGCCTAAAAAATGCATCTAACTCTCTCCTCCAAGCCTTAACAGTGCTTAAGGAAGATCCATCAAATGTAGGCAAATAGAATCTATTATGCCTCTTTCTTCTATTGCTGCTATAGGATCCTCTTTCTTCTATGATTTTGAAGAATTGTTGGAGAGTTAGCTTCTCCTTGAATGCTCTAGATTGTGCTTTGTACTCTTCATGATATAGACTAAGAGTCTCATGAGTCTTAGGTTCATTCCTTTCTTCATTTCTACACCTTTCACCTTCTCCAAAGAAAGTGGGCATAGTGGATCTATGAGGAGATCTAGGATTCTCCGGTTTCCTTCTTTGATGACAGGAAGTGCTTGGACCTTCCTCATCACATCTTCTTATTGGATATTCTTTCTATCGTTCCTTCTTTATTGGATTGGCCTCCGTGGAGATATCCTGCATGGATCTAAAGAAACGAGTGGCAGAATTATCATCCTCGATAATAGATCTCATCTATCTGCTTCTTCTTTTGATGCAAAGATGAAGTGTCCACAAGCTGAGCCAAAGATGATGCTCTGATACCACTATAATATCCCAAAAGGGAGAATGAAATAATACTGAAACACAATATGAGAACTACAACAAAGTAAACAATAAATCTATAAACACATCAGAATGCACAGAAGTAGCTGAGGCATTTTATTATTTTGGAGGTGAAAAAGCAAGTACAATAGTGCTCAAAATATGAGACACTCAAGCCACAAGGGTGCCGTAGAATGACCCTGTAATGATATCCCAAGAGGGACTTTGTAACTGCTACTCTGTTGGAAGGTAAACTATGTTTTCCTTATTGCAACTGTAGGGACTACAACTGCCTGAAAGATAGAAAGTTAGATCTAGGTAAAATGGGAGCTTCGATGATGGATTCCCAAGATAACCCAGAATGGATTTCTTAGATATGCAAGTCTAAGAAAACCACCCTCTTAGGGCTTCACATATATGCTATTGGGAATGCAGATCTAAAGCTAGATCTAATGATATGATGGCCGCAATGATGTACAATCAAATCTATGCAAGAAGGGTTGATCCCTCACTAGATCCTTGGGCTAAAAGCTCAAGATCGAGCTCCTCTAATATCCTCCACTGAAAATAGCTACTAGATTAATGACAGCTTTAGAAAACTGTGCTAATAGATAGGGAGGCTCATTAGCCTACTATTATATGTGTCAAATCAACTCCAGAGTGATGGAAACCATAGATCCAATGTGAGGAGGTGATCCCTCATAGGATTTCCAACTAAAATACTGGAAAATTTCTTCCTCCAATAGATCTATAGGATTGAACCGCACAATCCTTGAGGGGATGGTTGCTACATGAAGGTAAAACCTAATGGCCTGAATGCTAGATGTAGATATACTGCTCCTGAAAGGCTGGATCTAAAGAACAAAGTGGTAGGATGAATCCTCCACTGGTTTCCTAGCTGAATGCTAGAAACAACCTCCTAAAGATGGCACCAATGCCTGATAAGGAATGAAGAAAAATCTTCTTTCTAGAGCTAATAAAAGAAAGAGGTGGGATTCTAGCTCGGGAACACCCTGTGCTAAACAACACTGCAAACTTTACTAGATAGCCCAAGTCTACATAGAAATGTCCTAAGACAAATCTAGATCTAAATAGATCAAGAAATGAATAATCCAAATCCTTCCTTCCAATGTTCCTTCACCTTCATTATATGCATGACCTTTCCATAGCCTAGGCCCACTCCAAAACTATGTTGTACATGTTGACATAGTCTCCACGTTTTACTGTGCTGTAGCTTCATGTCCTCCATCATGTTCACATGGGGTGATCACCGTCTCCATCATGTGTGTATTAAATGTACCACTTCCTCCACTATCTTAACATAAGTGCTTCATGATCTTCTTTGAATGGACTATGATCTTAGTTGAACTTATCAAATATTCTCATGATTTTATATTTAATATCCATGATATTTATTTGATTGTTTCATCCTCCATAATCTATCTCATAAATGAGACATGATCTGATTAATGGAGCTGCCCCACTACTCCATGTTTTAGATCTAGATCTAGGATATCCACATTCACACATTAAAAGTGGATTTTATTCATCTTTGAAGTTTGTGGGTCCCACCACCATTTTATTTGCTTGATTCATTAAGAAAATGAGAAACTCTAATATTCCAAATATGATGTGAAAATTTGGGAATATTACGTCTGGGAAGGTTTTTTAGTGCGAAGTTTGAAGAACTTTAGTGTTGATTACTTGGCATATAACATTGATGTTGTGTGGATCAATCTGAGAAACAAGTGAGGATACATGAAGTATAATAAGTGTTGGCTTCTCCAAGTATAATTGTGGATTTTAGGAAGACATTATAGGGTGACATTTGTGCATGTGCAACAACTAATATTTTGGATACTAGAGAAAGAATAATGTGATAATATAACACTGTCATTTTCATGTTTCCTGAGTCAAGCAAGTATCCTGAAATATATGAAGTTTAAGGACAGTTTGATTGAAGGCTACAGTACAGTACGATGAAGACAGTGACTATAAGGAGAAATAATTCTTAAAGGAGAATAAGAGTGAGGACGGTAAATATGTGATTTATCTTCCTAACTTCAATACAATAAGTGGATCTTGGAGACTGAGTTTTCTAGTGCAGAACAATGTAGATCATTGAAGAAGAGAAGAATCAAGTTTGAAAGGGTAGTGACAAGATCTTGGAGACATTCCTAAGTCTAGGGTCTGAGTCTAGGTCATGGTACTTATCATTTGAAGATCTATAAGATGAATTCTTCGCAGGTTTAACTCTCCAAGAGGGAGAGGTTTTGCCCTAGATCTAGGAGCATAATTTCGTTTCTTGTGCATTTTGATAATTGACATAATGAAAGACTAACTAAACTAAATTAAAGAATGCTATAAATAACTGAAGCAAGCTCACAAATAATTATGAAGAAGAGAATTTGTATTAAACACCAGGCCTATAAATTCTTAACATAAAGAATATATTTGTAAAAGACACAACACATCATACTCTATGCTAAGGGATTCTCTCACAATTATTGTTTTGAACTAGGCCTCTATCTCTATATTGACCCCTCTTGATCCTATGGTGAAAGGTATACACATCTAATGGGAGCTACACGACCCCCTCCCTCTATAGAAAGAAGAAGGTGGGAGGAGTTGGGGAAGAAGGAATAAGGAGGAGAAGTAGGCCCAACAACACCACAACCATCAGTCCCAACAACATAATCAAAATTTTATTTCTCATTCCACTCCCAAAAGGCGAGCATCATAAATATTAATGGATTAGTAACAACATTCTAGTACAACTCTGAGGAAAAAGAGATTTAGTTTCGTCTGACTCTTTCTATAGGAAAAAAGTTCCGCTAGTGTAAGGCTTAAGCTCTATAGAAATGATGATATACTAGTGGTATTAGGGAAGGGAAGATTGGTCTAGAAACCATTTCACTTCAAATTCTTAAAGAGGTCTGTTGAAAGCTAATTGCTAACGGTTTTAGGCTTCTAGAGGAGATCATGTGAAGGTGATAAAAGAAAGCATGTCCTTATCCTAGTTTTCCCTCTGAGTCTCATCTTTAATTCTCACCTAACCGGATCGTACCTAATAATACCCTAACCATATAAGTACCTACCCTGATACAACCATGTAGCATATATAAAGCTAACTATAATTCACCTACTTGTTTCTCACTCACGCACTCGTCGTAGTCAAATCATTTTCCACATTCTTTTTCTTTCAATTTTTCGTGGTCCAATTCCTTAAATGAGTTCGTGGTGTTAAAATGTGCTCACCATAGGTTTTTTCTTGACTCATGATCCAACAGTTTCTAAATGGCTTCATATATCCCTGGTTTTTATTTCTCTTGACCCCCTGGAGGGCCTTATGGGAAGGGGATAAGCAATTAATAAATCTTAGTCCATAGGTTTAACCCGTACTAACTTAGTGTCATCCAGACTCACCTAACCGGATCGTACATACCTGATTATACCTAACTAGGAATGCTATATCCCCTAGGTCCTAATGGCTCAAAGTTAAAGGGTGTGTTTTTTTTGTGGATGTACTCAAATGATATCTTGTTTAAAGCAGCTGAAATACTATTTCGCATCAAATATTTTTCACAAGAAAAAGGGGGTTTAGGGGCACTAGGAAAAGCTTAATATCTAATGTATAGTGACAAAAGCTGAGTGGTGGAATGAAAGTGTATCAGGTATAGGGGTTTTGATCAATCCAATCAAGCTAATCCGGTGTCCAATCAAGCTCAATGTTCAAAAATTTGGTCTAGTTGAAGTGGGGTGATTGCAAGGGGAACACTTCTTAATGTGGTACTAGGTTGAAGGGGATAGCTTTAGTGATATGTCATGGCTATGATTTCTCCATTGGTCAGTCCTTCCTCAAGGGTAAACTGATAGTGATAAGGATTGTAAATCTCTCCATCCAAGTAGAAGGTCTCAAACCTTAAGTCTAGTGTAAGCTTATCTCCAGGGTAACAATTTAATACAGGTTCAGTAGGAAGAAGGTAAAAGGTGATGAAACCTTAGTTAAACTAAGGGGGGGGGGGGGGTGAATCAGTTTAATACAATCATGGACATTTAAAAAAATTTCATTCAAATAAATTACAACTTCATTTCATAAGCAACTTAATACATAATGGATCAACAAACATAATGTGTGGACAACAAGTAATTAAATAGATTAAAACATCCCATCAACACTTAATCATCAAGCACATATATAACATATATAAGTGGAAAATGATAAAGAGAGAAAACCACATCTTATTGGTGTTGTGATGCAAAGGTAAGCTCCAACTCCCTCTCACAACTGATTTTCTCTAGGCTCTAACCTACAGGAGGCTACTACCCCAAATTCTCCAAGCTACAACTTGTAAGGAAGCACCAAATCCCACCCATTTTCTATAGGCTACAATCCACAGGAAGCTTCTACCTCTACCAGCTACAACTGGACATATATCAAGCTAAAAATTGATATAGAAGCACCAAATCCCTCACACTACAATATAATAATATGTTGATTTAGTTAGATATCAACTCTGTTTTTCTCCTTCTTCAATGCTGCCCTTCCAGCCTTCAAGTCTACTTCATATCATCTCTAGATTTGCACATTATCTTTATCTACTCTCTCTCATTCTTCCACTCTCTAACCTCTATATGAATATTACAATAAAATAATTTATAGAGATCACTTCATGGCTGTTTGCATTCTATATGGGAATATGAAGTGAACAGGCATAACTCTTTCCTTCCACCCACTCATTTCCTCACTCAACATATTCAGGATGTTACAACAATATAAACACTCATTTCAGTATTAATTGGAGTTTTAATTTGCCTTGGATACTTTCCATTGCATCAAAAACAATATAAAATAATTAATACATTTATAGTTACAATCAAATATTTCACTCAGGCCTTTCAGCTTCTTATATTTCATGCGTGTTTCTCCTCTTCTTCTTGCTTTCCCTTTGTCTTTTATGTTTTTGTAGTTATATTTCCAATTGTGCTGCAACATCACTATATTAGCCCAACTTGATGCATGCCTTTATGTTTTACATTGCCTTTGCCTATTGCATATATTACCTACAAAATTATATGCTCTTCTCTGCTCCTTTGCTCTGTGTCGCGTTACTTACCTGAGTCTCCTTTTGCCCACGTTCAGTATTTGTTATCAAACTGATCCTGTTTCATAAAAATTCTACACGAGTGTCGGTTCATTTGCCCAGAGTCTTCTCTCTTGCATTCAAACTTTCCTTTTTAACTCATAGTCGCATCTGCATGACATTGTTCTGCACTTAGTGTCAGGTCTTACCCAAGTCTACTCTCGTTCAGTATTTTCTTTTAACTCACTTCTGCAACACTGTTCTGAACAAGCTGCGGGTCCTTTTTCATGCGTTCAAGCCTTTCCTTTGTAACCCGAGTCAATCTTCACATTCATGGTTTTCTTCATTAAACCAATGCAAACACATTAAACCTTGGACCTGAAATATATTAATATTCACCTCTGATCCACATCACGTCCACTTAACAAATTGCACTTTGCACTTTGTGTTCCTTATATTTTACATTGTACTCTCATTTTCCTTCTTTGATGTGATATAACAAAGTAAAGGCTCTGCATGCACACTTTACTTTAGTTGTAGGGTCCCACAACACAGTGACCAATCACAGGCGATTACACTTCACAACCTTTATGATTTAACTTAGTGGCTACACCTTATTCCTTGCGATTTTTGATATTGCATAGTGCTGACATGTGCCTTCTCCATTTCACATCGCAAAAAACTTAACTTACCATGTGATGCCTTAATGCTAAACTCTAAAATTTGTGAATTGCAAAATCTCTCCTGGTGCGATTCAGTATCCGTCATTGATCTGTGCCTGATCTAACGAGCTTGCTGCTTGAAAATATTATTAGCCTTTGATCCTTAACACATAAAAATGATAATTTGCAATGTGCGTTTTCATTCTACGCCTGATACATGTCCACATCTCTGTTGTTTAATATTAAACTTCAATTATGCGATTTGATCCTCACCGTCCGATTCCTCTGGAATTCTTCTAAGTCTTTTCTTCCTTAGTCAATTTCTCTGCTTTCTGTGACCACCGTTACTTTACTTCTCCGCTATCCTTCATGAGCTTTATTCAGTTTTTAAAAGAATCGATCTCTCCTGAGCTTTTTCTTTTGTTTGTTATTCACTCCAACTTGGTATTATCATGCTTTCTGCATGCCTTACTCATTATTTAAATCCATAATATAGACAATCATTATGTAATACTTCTCTGAATCTAGAATTCATGATTTGTTTCTTACTCCTTTGCCTTTTCTACTGGTCTAATGCTGCTCCTTTGCCTATCTTTTATGCTTTCTTACTGCATTATTGCTTAATCTGCTTCTTTGCCTTATTTTTGCTGCTTCTCTGCTCCTTTCCCTTAATGATAGTTCTGGTGCTACTCATTTGTTATCCTTTGCCATCAATGAAAATATTTCCAATAGTCTCCCCCTTTGGAATTGATGGCAACACTTTCTTCAACACTCCAATACTTCCTCCAAGACTTCCTCCCCTTTTCATTCTGAGAGGTGTCTTTCTTCCTCTGCTTGCTTTTCAGAAGATCCTTTCTTCTTCTGCTTGTTTTTCCTCCCCATTTGACGTCAATGGAAAAGGGTTGCAAATTTCCCAGTGTAGTTTCTATCCTTGCATTACCTCCTTTTGAGTTGTGTATAGGCCTTCTTCTTCTGAGTCTATACTTTTCTACTCTAGGCTGGTGTATAATATTTGTTGGGAGAACACTTCGAAAATTATTGAGATTGCATGAATGGAGGCTATGTCACCATAGAATGTTTTATACTCATGTCCCTTACTGCTTGATAGAGGTGATATGTGCTAGACTTTTGATGTACTTCTTTCATAACAGTCCAATCTTGGAGACCTGTACCATACCATTTCTCTACTAATAACACTTTGTATTCTGATGAAAGGCAGGATTCTTGCTCCAAATGCCAATTGATGAATGATGTAATGATATAATCATGATAACCATTTCTCTTATTCATCCTTATTAACAAAATTTTGATTCATTATTAACACTTTGCAGAAAGACATGCAGTGTAATGATCCTTTGTAGATCTTTACCAGCTCCATAGCTCTAACTCTTCTGTGACAATGTTTATGGGTTGTTCCCCCCCTGGAATGATGTTTTCTTGTCTGATGCTAACTGTTAAGTCTCAAATATGCATCTTTTCCATACACCTTTCTATACCTTTTTCATTCACCTGAACCTCCCAAGTTGTCAATATCATTGTATATTAATTGCAAAAGAGCATCTAAAATGGTTTTTAACTATATTTTTGTGTCTGCTGTTTGATTTAGATTTTGCTCATTTAGCTGCGGAATCTTGCCACTTTCCACAACTGCTGCAACTTTCCGCAACCATTTTGTGAAACTCTATGTTACAGGTGTCTTCAGGTAAAACGAGCCACATGGGCAAGTCAGGAATGATGTGGACATGGATCGTGTCCTATTGGCTTGGGCAAATTCATCCAGGGAGGCTGCGGTCAAAGGTGGCCAAGTGGAAGTCAACTGTAGAGTTCCACGGTGACAGGACTCCGTTTCTTGTCACGTGGAGATTTATATGGCCGTTTTTGAACTGTGGGAGACAAATCAACACCTGTACATGGCTCCATAAGCTGAATTCAAACATCCACTCTTCATAGATTTACTCCTCAACGCGGCCATGATCCTAGATCTTTGGACGTAATGGCTTACGTGTTCTCCATTAGCATAAACTTTAGGAAATTAGTTATATCACCTTCAGTTATAAATAACGCGTTTGCATACACATAAGAGTTAGTTTTTATTAGTCTCCATTAGCTGCTAGATAGCTCTGTAATGTAATTACGTTGCCACTGTGCCGTAATATCACCTTTCTGTTATGACTGCATTTTAATATATAAGAAGACTCTGTTTCCAACTGTAATTCGTACTTGAAGATTG
This sequence comes from Pinus albicaulis, assembly GCA_034641835.2. Classification (NCBI taxonomy): domain Eukaryota; kingdom Viridiplantae; phylum Streptophyta; class Pinopsida; order Pinales; family Pinaceae; genus Pinus; species Pinus albicaulis. The sequence goes on along the minus strand of CM076574.1, from coordinate 1,140,335,369 downwards.
TTGCCAAGGCTGGTGTAGAGGGCCCCTGCACACGCTAAGGTTTTGTGTATTATTGTATAGTTCTTGTTTTATTTCTTTAAGCTCATTGTGCCATAATTCATTCATGTGTTTATACATTGCATCTTTCATGGTATATATGCTTCATTTCTGTTTATAATCTTTCATGTTTTACATTTTACTTCTGTCTTTCATGTTTTATGTTATTGTTAACTGATCAGTGTTCTTGTTTCAGGTTATAAATAGGCAGCCCGGGCATTTGCATAACTTTTTGACTAATGACATAGAATTAATATTGTTCTGCTGCAAATTTACTTTTCTTAGTTTCTGTTTAATTTCAGTACTTCTTTGTTTATTTCAGTCTTGCACATTTGTTTCAGTAGTTAGATTTAGATATATCAAATTGTTCATGTCATTTTCAGTTACCTCCGAAAGCCACAGCTGGACTGATGGTGAGGGATTGAATTATGAATGTGTAGTTTGATATTAGTTTACTTTATGCAAGTTAGATATATTAAATTGCTCATGACATCTTCAGTTAACTCCGAAAGCCACAGCTGGACTGATGGTGAGGGATTGAATTATGAATGTGTAGTTTGATATTAGTTTACTTTCTGCAAGTTAGATATCGGGTTACTCAAGTTGTTTATGGTTACCTCCGAAAATCATAGCTGGACTAATGATGAGGGATCAGAAGATAAGTTGATGTAATTTGATTTAGATTTACTTTGTTGCAACTTTTGGATTTCTTTCAGCATAGTTTCTTTTGTGTAGACAACAGCAAGGATATTTTGGTTTTCATGCTCAATAGTTCACTGTTTTATTTATTAGACTAGCAGCACATTTTCATTTCAGCAGCACATTTTCATTTCCTTTCAAGTTTTGTCATTGTATGTTTCAAATTCCTTTTTAAGTTTCAAGTTGGTAAATCATTATAGAGGATATAATTTCCTTGAACAATCATAACCATAATTGTTTTTATTTTAGAATTTCCATCTCACATTAGAAAACCAAAAATGACAAAAAGTTAAGAAATAGGTTATCTTGCACATATAGTGCGCCGCACTTCATCAGCTTACGAATCCCGGATTGATAAATTAATGTAGCAATTTAGGACACACTAAATTGACCAAAAATTTTGGCGCCGTTGCCAGGGAAGTGTAACTAGGTAGCCAATTTCTAAAAAAAAAAAAAAAAAAAACAAAATAATAAAAGAAGGGAAAACTTGATAACTTCTTGAAGTATGCTCTCCTCTTGCACCTAGTGTGATCTGGAGGATCAGAAAAGAGAGTTATCGGTTTAGTAATTTCTTAAGTATGCTCTCTTCTTGCACCTAGTGTGACCTGGAAGATCAGAAAGAGAATTATTAGCCCAACTTTTAAAAATAAAAAATAAAAAATGACATGCATAGAGCAAGAGATTCTAGGGGAAGGTTTATAGCTAAAGCCAAGAGTTCGATTTTTACAACTCCATCTTCTTCAAGGCATAAACAATATTCACCACCATCTACCCCTAGCCTTAAGATTTTTGGAATTCAAGGAACAGTTGAATTAGAGGATTCTCCTATACCACCTACTAAATCCCATTTAGAAAACAAAGAGACACTCTCTCATCCTCCCTTGATAGAAGAACCAGAGGACTTTAAGGACTCTAAAGAAACTATCATGGTAGAGGAAATAATAGATGGATTTGGAGGTAGAGGTAGAGGTAGAGGAGGAGGAAACAATGGAGACAACAATGGTGAAGATAATAATGGAAGAAATAGGGAAGGAGATAACTTGTTTGGATTCCCTATAGTTGATGAGGAAACTCATACAAAAATGAAAAATATCTCACCATATGTCCTCCCTAACTTTTATGGATTGCGAAGTGAGGATCTTGAAACATTTCTGTTTGAGTTTGAAGTCGTGTGCCGAACCTATGACTATATGGAAGACTCTCAAAAACTCAAACTATTTCCTTCAACTTTGAAGGGAGCTGCTTTGAAATGGTTCATGAGATTAGCCACTCAATCTATTAGGACTTGGAATGATATGAAACAAACATTTTTGGATAGATACTTGGACTATTGTATGCCCACCAATCACAAGGATGAGGTATTCAAAATGATGAAAAAAGAAGACGAAAACTTGGAAGATTTACTTGAAAGATTTCAATACAACTTGAAAAGAGCAAAGATGAGCAACTTAGATGATGAAACCTTGAAAGCCCGCATATTAAAATCCATTAGAGATGAATGGATAGATATTTTAAACATGATGGGGAAAGGAGACATTTCTCAACTTCCACTTTGTGACATAACAGAACTATGTGTCCATCTCTCAAGAGGAAAATCTAAAACAGGAAAAGGGCCTAGGGATCCTTCTCTTATTAGGGCTCACAAATCTGCAACTGGATCAGTAAGTAGGGCAGAGATTGGTAACATGCTTGATGAATTCAAAACTGATATCTTAGGGAGCCTTAGTGAACAACTAGACACCCTTAAAATCCAAAACAAGCAGAAAGCAGAAACATATGCTTTAGCCATCTTTTGTCCGAAATGTAGGAAGAAACATGCTTTAAGGGAATGTCCCTTGGATGAAAAATTTGTAGAAACATGTATGATTTGCTCAGAGAATCATGAGATCAAGGATTTTCCTTCAATTCCTGGACTCAAAGCTGTTTTTCAAGAAGACCCAAATTCAGTAGAATCTCTCTATTTTGTTGCAAGAAGACCTTGGCAGGGACAACAAAATCAAGGGTTTAACAACCCTATGAATCTTCAAACCCCACCAAATTGAAATCCTTGGCAACAACCTTGGCCCCAACATCAGAATCCATATCAGCCATGGGTACAAGGGATGCAAAATCCTTATGGGAGATTTTCTCAATTTTATCAATATCCTCCATATTTTCAAAATCAACAAGCTCCACAACTTTCATTGCCATTTCCACAACAACGACCTTCTCAAAAAAATCCAAATCCTCAACTCATGCTCCCATACCAACAAAAGACAAATCAACTTCTAGCTCAGCCATTGCCAAATCCTAACAATAAAAATCCTCAGAATACTTACATGGTAGAAGGATAACAACTTCCTACCTATATGATTGTTCCTCTCAAAGATGTACAACTCAGATCTGGTAGAGTTCTAGAAAAACCTTCTTTAGATATTCAAGAATAAGATACCTCTGAGGAGGATTCTCTTAAAGTCAATGAGGGTTCTGAGGAAGCATCACTTCAAAATTTAAACATTCAAAAGGAAAAAGAAAAGTTAACACCCACAACTCCTATAGTTGAGCAACCTGCATCTTCATCTATACCTCCTTTTCCTGAAAGACTACAAATTGACAAGGGAGTGGAAAAAAAAATATTGTTCCCTAACTATGATTTTCTAGATGAATTGAAGAATGTTTGTATCAAGATTCCCTTGCTACAAGCCATTCGAGAGATTCCTATTCTAGCAAAAACAATAAAGGAGTTGAGTTTCAAAAGACCAGGAAGGAAACTAAAAGACACAAGAAGAATCCACCTGGTAGGAAAAATTGCAGATATTATGATGGGAAAAATCACCATGTAGAAGTATGTATATCCAGGAAATCCAATTGTCAAGACACATATAAATGGGATAGAAATTCCAAACACATTGATTGACTTAGGGGCTACTATCAACATTATGAGTAGACAGACTATGGACTAGCTAAAACTTCCTAACCTTCTTTTTACACCTACTTTACTGCAACTTGCAGATCGATCAATTATTAAAGCAGATGGTGTATTAGAAGATATTTCAGTCTCCTTAGATTCTTGGGAATATCCAGTATATTTTATGATTTTGACTCCCAAGAGTAATCTAGGAGGGCGCCCACTTATCTTAGGAAGACCTTGGCTAGCCACAACTGATGCTTTTATTAGTTGTAGATCTGGGGATATGTACATTTCTAATGGTAATTCGACAAAGAAATTCAATTTGTATCCTCCAGCAAAAGTAATCACAGAAGTAGGAGACAATGAATGGGTTGATGATGAGGACACTATACAACCTTTCTTTACCCTTTCCGAAATCAGTGAGGATAGTCAAATTCTGAACACATTAGAAAATTTGAGACATCTTCAGAATATGACCCCACACAATTTCAGTTGGAATCTGACATAGAATATTTATCATCAGGACAAATGTCTCTTTACTCTATGGAAGAGTTTGGTAGTTCTACTATTGAGATTTTTCCAGGAAAAACATTGAATATCAACAAGCATTTGGAAAAGTCACAACAAGAAGAACTAACCAAAATCTTGCAAAAAAATTCTACTGCATTTGCATGGGAGTATACTGACATGAAAGGTATTGATCTTAAGACTTGCATCCGTCATATCTATATTGAGGAAAATAGTAGACCAATCAGACAACCTCAAAGAAGGATGAATCCAAATCTTAGGGAGATAGTGAAAGAAGAGCTCCAAAAACTACTCAATGTAAACTTCATTTATCCAATTTCGGATAGCCGATGGGTTTCTCCTCTGGTTATAGTACCTAAAAATAATGGTAAATGGAGGGTATGCATTGATTACAGGGAATTGAACAAAGCAACTTTGAAGGATCACTTTCCTTTGCCTTTTATTGATCAGGTATTAGATACATTAGCAGGTAAAAAGTACTTTTCATTTTTCGATGGTTTTAGTGGCTATAATCAAATTCAGGTAGCACCTGAAGATCAAGATAAGACCACATTTACTTGTCCATGGGGAACTTTTGCCTACCGAGTGCTTCCTTTTGGGTTATGTAATGCACCAGCAACATTCCAAAGAGCAGTACTAAGAATTTTTTCTGATCTAATCCATGATTGTGTAGAGGTTTATATGGATGATTTTATAGTTTATGGTAATTCATTTGAAGAGGCATTAGAAAATTTGGAAAAAGTTCTTATAAGATGTAAAGAAACAAACCTTTCATTAAGCCATGAAAAATTCTTTATGATGTTTACTGAAGGGATTTTTTTGGGGCATCATATTTCAGGAGATGGGATTAAGGTTGATAGATCAAAGGTTGAAGTCATCTCCAAGTTACCTATTCCAAATTGTCATAGAGATGTTAGAAGTTTTCTGGGATTTACTGGTTACTATAGAAGATTTATAGAAAACTTCACTAAAATAGCATCTCTACTCTTCAAATTGCTTACAAAAGATTGTGAATTTAAATGGGATCCTGATTGTCAATCAGCCTTTTAAAAATTTAAATGGGATCCTGATTGTCAATCATCTTTTGAAACTTTGAAAACAAGAATATCTGAAGCACCTATCTTGAGAGGACCAAATTGGAAACTCCCTTTTCATATTTCTACGGATGCTTCAGATACAGCTCTAGGAGCTGTGTTGGGTCAAAAAGATTTAATTCCTTATGCCATTTATTATACCAGTAAAAATTTGACTCCTACAGAGTTAAACTATACTGTGACTGAAAAAGAGTTTTTAGCCGTTGTTCATGCAATTAATAAGTTTAGACATTACATAACATGCTATGAAACTTTTATTCATACTGACCATTCTGCAATTAGATATTTAATGAACAAACCTGTTACTAATGGCAGAGTGACAAGATGGCTCTTACTTTTGCAAGAATTCAATATTATTGTGTTGGATAGACCAGGAAAACAGAATACAGTAGCTGATTTCTTGTCTAGGATTCAAAATACTAAAGAAGATTCTCCTGTAGAGGATAAGTTTCCTGATGAATACTTGTTTGCAGTAACTATTAAGACCCCTTGGTATGCAGATATTGCTAACTATTTGGTTACAGGGAAACTACCTTCACATTTATCTCCAAGAGAAAAACAAAAAATTATTCAGGAGAGTTCAAAATATTCATGGATTTCTAACAAATTGTTTAAAACAGGGCCAGATCTTGTGATCAGAAGATGTGTCAAGGAAGATGAAATGCCTGATATTCTTAAGGCATGTCATGATGAACCATGCGGTGGACACTTTGCAGACAAAAGGACAACCTATAAAATCCTCTCTTTAGGATATTATTGGCCTTCCCTCTTCAAATATGCAAAACAATATGTCAAAAGGTGTGACAGCTGCCAAAGAGTAGGGAAACCTACCCTTTCAAGTGAAATGCCATTGCAAACATAGGTACTTATTGAACCCTTTGAAAAATGGGCTTTAGATTTCATTGGACCTATTAATCCACCATCTAAGCAAAAGAAGTATATATTGGTTTGTACTGATTATGTTACTAAATGGGTAGAAGCCAAAGCATTAGTATCTGCTACTGAAAATTCAATTGTTCATTTTCTTTATGAGGATATTTTTACTCGCTTTGGTGTTCCAAGAGAAATTGTGACAGATCAGGGGAGCCAATTCACATCAAATTTGGTGGAGAAGTTGATGGAAGAATACAAAATCAAGCACAGAAGATCTACTCCTTACCATCCACAAGCAAATGATCAAGTGGAGTCCACAAACAAAGTTCTTGAAAGTATCATCACCAAAACTGTTCATCTACATAGAAGAGATTGGGCAGAAAGGCTTCCAGAAGCCTTGTGGGCCTACAGAACTACATGGAGGAATACAACAGGACATTCTCCCCATGAACTTGTTTATGGGAAAGAAGTCTTGCTCCCCATTGAGTTCCAAGTCAAGACCTTCAAGATAGCAGTTCAGTTGGGGATGGACTTATCAGAAGCCCAAAAGCATAGAATGGAGCAGTTGAATGAGCTAGATGAGATCAGACAAGAAGAAATTTTAAGAACTGATCTAGTTCAATATCAAAGAGCTAAATGGCATGACAAGTACATAAAAGAGAAGAAGTTTCAAGAAGGAGATTGGGCATTGTTATTTGATTCCAAGTTTAAATATTTCCAAGGAAAATTTCAGACTCATTGGCTTGGACCATATGAGATTGACAAGATCTTTAGCAATGAAGCGGTAAGAATCAAGACCATTGATGAGTTTCAAACTCCTCTTATTGTGAATGGCCATAGATTGAAAGTTTATCATAAGCCACTCTCAAAAGAGGATTTTGTCAAAAAATTTCAAGAAAGTTCTGCAATCAGGCTGGTACAGAAGAATTCTTCTTCTCCACCAGCCTAACTTTTGTTCTTTTCAGTTAAAAAAAAATAAAAAAATAAAAAAAAATGGTATAAGCCTGAAAACCAATCACTGTTTGGCAGTCTTATACAGAAAATATAGGGTGAAAATCAAGAACACCTGACACTCTATATTTCCAAAAAAAAAATCTCTCTTTCATTTCAAAAATTTTGTGACCACTCACTCCATTTCATTCCACTTCATTCCATTTCATTTCACTTCATTTCACCCCATTCCACTTCATTTTACCCATTTCATTCCATTTCATCAATAAAATTCATTTTCATGACCATTTCCATCTGGTCATTTGTCATCTGTTCATTTCCATTCATCCAAGTAATAGCTGTGTCAGTTTCCGCAGCTGACATCTGTTTCCGCAGCTGACTCCAGTTTCCGCAGCTACAACTCTGTTTTCAAAAGAACGTACAGTCATAAGTTATTTCCATAATCATGAAATAAAATGCAGGTGAGAGGATCAAAAATGAAGACATGGAGCATTCAAGACGCCAATAAAGAGCAATTAGTTGAAGACCAAGGAAAAGGCAAAGATTCCAAAGGTATGAATAAAATTTATTTCAAATAGCATTAAAAAACACATTTTTATATAGTTCTGAACCATGAGCTCCATCCATTATGTGCAATAATTATATTGACAATTCTGTAACCTCTCACGATCTCCATATTACCCTTTCGCATTCATTCTCAAACGGTTCCATCATTTAACCCCCGATTTTCAATCATGTTCCAATATCCCACCGGTGACAATGAGACGTATTTGATTTGACCACGGACTCTTACAGCCGCATAAATCCATAATCGTTGTTGAAACGTTCTCATATTTATTTTATAGCCACCAAAATTCAAAACGCTGCCGAATGTGTTATACTTTGTTAATTTCTTTGTCGTGTCTCTGCCGTGCTTACGAAACCCCACTATGTTCTGTCTCACTCAATTTCGTTCATTGTGCTCATTCCCATTCTTTGATATTTACCCACAGTCATTGAGCTTATCTCTGTGCATCCAGCCATTCTATTTCCATTTGAACCCTCACGCAGGAAGATTTGTGAAGAGCAGAAAGAAAAAAAATGGGTAAATTGCTAAGAGCAGAGCCGGAAGGACCTAAGTTTATAGAGGGATATCCGCAAGTAAAGGAGATATTGAAGAAATAAAATTGGCTGCGGTTTATCCAGAAATTCAGAGGTTATCATAAAGAAGTCATGAAGGCATTCGCAAGGTCGTTTGATGGCTTGGAAGTAGAGATTGGAGACCTTAAGTTTGCGGTCAATGAAGCATCTATAGCAATAGCCACGAAACTTCTTCAAGAGGGTGAGTGTTGGTTTAAAAATAAAAGCATCAGTGATGAAGCATGGAGAACAATCTTACGAAATCAAGGTATGGACATAACTGTTTTTAAAAGAGGAATTCCTGTGCATGCATTAAAAGATGAATGGGCTACTTTGCTGCTAGTTGTTCAGAAATTCATTACATGTGAAGGCCATTTTGGGTCCATGTATATGTACCATACTAGGTTATTGATGAATTTTCTAGATAATCAAACTCTCAATCTCCCATATTTTCTATTCAATAGTTTGAAGAAAATGTCCGTGACTGTTCAGAAACACTTAGGAGATGTAGAACCCCATCTATATCACCATGGCCTTGTAAAAATTTTGATTGAAAAGGAGTTAAAGGAAAAGAAAGACACATGGGAACAATTTCTGGTTAGAAATTTCTTTGAGGAACCTCAGGAAATTCCTGAAGGTAGCACAACAAGAAGAAGTAGGAGAAAAATAACAATTGATGAAATCCAAAATACTCCTACTACTACAATTGAAAGAACTGATAGGGAAGAGAGACTATCAAAGAGGAAGAAGAAAGAAATCAAGGGTAAGAAGCCAATAACACCAAAAGAGAGAAAAACTATTGAGGTTGTACATAAAACTCCTTCTTCTGAAGAAGAAGATAATCAAGTGTTATCTGAAAGACTAGTTTATCTTCAAAAATAGTCCTCTATGGCCAAGAAGACAGAGAAAGGAAAACAAAAACAAAAGGATAGTGCACCACAGCGTGTGAGAAGAAGCAGCAGACTTAAGGGGAAATTGAGGAAAATGCAAATGAAGGGTCCTCATTTCATTGACTTGGGAGAGGAAACATCTGAACAGTCCCCAGCTGACCATAGTCCATCTAAGTCAGTTAGTGAACCTGGTTCATTTCATTCCCAGTCAGACATTGAACATACTCCATCCTATTCTCAGCAAGATATTGGTGTGAGCCCTTCTCAGCCAGATTTTGAAGATAACTCTCCTTCACGGCATTTTTGGGACAACCCAATAAAAATGACACCCGAAATAGACCCCAAGCAGCAGGAAGTATATGACTATATAGAATCTTTGGAAAAGGTAGAAACAGGTCCTAGTACTTCGTCCATTCAGCCTCATACAGTACAGGATGATTTAGTCCAATCACTAAAACAGGAAATTTTTGAGTTAGAGCTTTTAAATAGGCACATCAAAAATGAAAATGAGACATTGAAAGAACAAGGAAAACTAGACAAAATCATCCATGATAATACCATGCTACATCTGGGAATATGGCAGAAGAAGAACAAGAAATTGAAAAGGAAATGCCAGAAATTGAACAGAGCACTGGTTAATATCAAATTTAGGTGCTTAATGAAGAAACACAGAATGTTGGCAGCACCATGGAAGAGGAGGAGAGGATTGGATGTGCTGGTTGAAGTGTCAAGGCACATGAATTAAGGAAGGAATATCAAAATTTTGCTTGCATGAGGACATGCAACACCTTCACAGTGGGGGTATGTTGAGTCTCAATACTGCATCTTTTCCATACACTTTTCTATACCTTTTTCACTCACCTGAACCTCCCAAGTTGTCAAATATCATTGTATATCAATTGCAAAAGAGCATCTCACATGGTTTTTAATTATATTTTTGTGTTTGCTATTTGATTTAGATTTTGTTCATCTAGCTACGGAATCCTGCCACTTTCCGCAGCTATTTTGTGAAACTCTATGTTACAGGTGTCTACAGGAAAAACGAGCCACATGGGCAAGTTAGGAATGATTTGGAAATGTTTTGTGTCCTATTGGCTCGAGCAAACTCATCTAAAGAAGCCGCGGTCAAAGGCGTCCACATGGAAGTCAACCATAGAGTCTTACGGTGACAAGACTCTGTTCCGTGTCACATAAAGGTTCATATGGCTGTTTCTGAGCTTGCGGAGGACAAGTTGACATCTGTACATGGCTCCATAGCCGAATTCAAGCAGCCACTCCTCATATATTTACTTTCCAACATGGCCATGATCCTAGATCTGTGAACGTAATGGTCTACATGTTCTCCACCAGCATAAACTTTAGGAATTAGTTATGTTTATCTTGTTATATATAACGCGTTTGCATATGCATATAGAGTTACTCTCGATTAGTCTCTGTTATCTTTTATTAGTCTTCTCTGTAATGTAATTACATTGCCTTAGTGCCGTAATACTACCATACTGTTATGACTGCATTTTAATATAAGAAGACTTTGTTTTCCAACTTAATTCTTACTTGAAGATCGTTGCCAAGGCTGGTGTAGAGGGCCCCTGCTCAGCTAAGGTTTTGTGCATTAGTGTATAGTTCTTATTTCATTTCTTTAAAGCTCATTGTGCCATAATCCATTCACATGTTTATACACTGCATTTTTCATGATACATATGCTTCATTTATGTTTATAAACTTTCATTCTTTCCATTTCACTTCTGTCTTTCATGTTTTATGTTGTTAATCACTGATCAGTGCTCTTGTTTCAGGTTATAGATAGGAAGCCCGGGCATTTTCATAGCTTTTTGACTAATGACATGGAATTAAGATTGTTCTACTGCTAATGTGTTTTTCTTAGTTTCTGTTTAATTTCAGTACTGCTTTGTTTAATTCAGTTTTGTTCATTTTGTTCAGTAGTTAAATTTAGATATATTAAACTGCTCATAGCATCTTCAGTTGCCTCCGAAAGCCACAGCTGGACTGATGGTGAGGGATCGTATTATGAAATGTGTAGTTTAGTATTAGTTTCCTTTCTGCAAATTTAGATATATTAAACTGCTCATAACATCTTCAGTTGCCTCCGAAAGCCACAACTGGACTGATGGTGAGGGATTGTACTATGAAATGTGTAGTTTAGTATTAGTTTTCTTTTTGTAAATTTAGATATATTAAACTGCTCATAGCATCTTCAGTTGCCTCCGAAAGCCACAGCTGGACTGATGGTGAGAGATTGTATTATGAAATGTGTAGTTTAGTATTAGTTTCCTTTCTGCAAATTTAGATATATTAAACTGTGCATGACATCTTCAGTTACCTCCGAAAGCCACAGCTGGACTAATGGTGAGGGATTGAATTATGGATGTATGGTTTGATAATAGTTTATTTTCTACAAGTTAGATGTCAGTTACTCAAAGTTGTTTATGGTTACTTCCGAAAATCATAACTGGACTAATGATGAGGGATCAGAAGACAAGTTGATGTAATCTGATTTAGATTTACTTTGATGCAATTTTGGATTTCTTTCAGCATAATTTATTTTGTGTTTAGACAGCAGCAAGAATAGTTTGGTTTCATGCTCACTAGTTCACTGTTTTGATTTATTAGACTAGCAACACCTTTTCATTTCAGCAGCATATTTTCATTTTCTTTCAAGTTTTGTCATTGTACTTTTCAAATTCCTTTTTAAGTTTCAAGTTGGTAAATCATTATAGAGGATATCATTTCCTTGAACAAACATAACCACACTTGTTTTCATTTTAGACTTTCCATTTCATCTTAGAAAACCAAAATCGAAAAAAAGTTAAGAAATAGATTATCTTGCACATATAGTGCGCCGCACTTCATCAGCTTATGAATCCCAGATTGACAAATTAAATGCAGCAATTTAGGACACACTAAATTGACCAAACATAAATTCGATGTATATAGTTGTAGATAAGTTTATCTTATGATGTAAATGATCTATAAAATATCAAGGAGTCGAAATAGAAGGGGTTGGACATTTTTTAGAAAAAGGACTTTGTTTTATGTAAGTGACCGTTTTTAGCCTAATACAGAATTTCTACTTAGACAAGTGAAGATTCATAAGGAGTTCTTGTATGTTCTTGTTCTAATGGCATATTTTCAATATTATATTGTAGTGGTTTTTGCTTATGTTACTCAAAATTCATCAATGATGCTCTGACTTCCTTCATAGACAAACTGAGTGTGTGTTTCACTGTTCTAAATGTTTATTCCTTGACTTGAACTCTGATATGGCTTGACTTCCATGCTAGGTATATTATATTCATTTTGCTGAAGCTATCATGACCCCATAAGCCCAATGTACACTTGCTAATGTGATTTACAACCATTTTACATCATTTATCTATTTTTATCTCATATAGAGTTAGCCATCTGCATATTTATCAAAGATCATAAACCCTTGAGAGAGCCCTCTCAAGTTGAGGAGGCTAAGCCTCAACCAAAATAGGGGTTTGAAATAATTTCACAAGATTGGTTTGATGAGCATCCTATCAGGTCTGATTTTTTGATAACATTTTGGTGCGTCTGTCGGGAATCTGAAGATTATAATTTCCCAAGATTTTGAAGTTGAACTTCTGCAGGTAGTAGGAGCTCAAGAATATTTTGAAGGCTACATCTACCTTGGCGAATCCACACATAAAATAATCAATTAGAAGATGACTCCTCTTCTTGAAGATCAGTAGCTTGATGAAGTTTTAGAATGAGTTCCATTGCAAGAATAAATGCCAGGAATGGCCCTATGAATTCATCTCATATCCTTGGTTTTCCAAATCCTATGCCAAATGTTGAATGATTAACTGATATTCCTATATTCAAAGATTAAAAGAAAGATAATGTTGCTCTTTGTTTGCTTATATTGCATATGCATGTACACATTCTTTAAGTTCAATTCCCTGAATATTGTCTCATCAAGATGTTTATGGCCACTTTCGAAGGAAAAGCATGGCGTTCGTGGGAAAGCTTGCCAAATGGTTCATTATATTATCTTGCTGATTTCCATGTTGCATTTTATGATATGTATGAAGAGTGTCATCCCTCCTTATTACTGGTCAAAGACTGTTGTAAACACTGTGTGAGTTTTATTGAATATTTGGATAATTGTTATGAAGATGATGAGTTCATGGATGAGGAAATTTTAGAAGCCCTTTAAGACAATCCATTTCATCACCAAGAATAAATAATAGCCTCTTTCTTAGATGAAAATGGAACCCAAAAGGAGTCTATTTATGAAAATTATGATAGATCCTCTGAGTTTGATGAAAGGTTGTAGCAGAATTGTTAATCTTTTGATCATCAGGAGTATGAGAATCATTGTAAACAATAAGAGGAAATACTGGAAGATAGTTTCTATAACCCTAAAGTTAAGGAAAGTGTTGATTTCTCATGTCTTTCCTTTTATCAGCCTACATCAAATAAGGATCACACTAAGGAAAAAGTGGGTGAAATTTTTTCTTTATCCCTATCTTCTAATCTGAAATCATTCAAGTGCAAGTCAAAAGATAAGATTCAGTTTGTGGATGAAATTGCAGAGACGTTGAAAACGACATTCAAGTTTCAAAAGATAAACTTCAATGTCACCTTTCTCCTTTGAGTTTGAAGAAGAATACATTTTTTTTTAAAAGCAGTTTGCGAGCACGCGACTGAAGTTTTATGTGGTTGATGAAAACATGGACGAGTTGTCCAAAGTTGCAAAATGTCATGAGAAACATCAAATAGATCATGCCTTCTTTGATCCTATAGGTGATTGCATGGAAATTTTCTACAATCCAGATTTCCAGTAATATTTTTATCATGAAGATTAGATGCATCTTATGTTGCCTTGGTCATTCCAATATCATGTTTATTTTTGGTTCAAGTGAAGTCGAGAGTTTCAAATGACAGATAAGAAAAATGATTGCATTCATTGGAAGTTTCATGTTGTTTGAGTTAAAGTGAAGATTACAGTTGATAGGATAGGTAGGAGTATGTGAATAAGCTCAAAGTTGACTGAGCATCTTTTCAGTAGGTACATATTTTTCTCAGTAGGTACAAATTTCAGAAATTTCAAAGTTTCTCTGTTTTGGTCAAGAAAAGTTGATAGTAGCACTGGAACTACTAGTTCTTAATGTACCACAGGGGAACACTATCTCAAGTGGAGCCATTGTCATCACCTAAAAAATTTCAAAACATCATTGTGTCAACTTTGTTTTTGATCATGGCCTCAAAATAGGTTTGAAATTCATTTTAGGTTTTGGTTAAGGGCAGGTTAGAGTTTTTATGAGTTTTATGGTCATCATTGAATTCAAATAAAGTCTTTAGAATTCCATTGCATGATCAAATACTCACATTTTCCATTTAAGGGTCATTTAATTAAGTTTTGGGCTAAATTTCTACAATTAGCGAGGAGTCCACCATTTCGTAGCACCGCTAGTTCAGAAAAGAGGAAATGCACTATGAAAGTGCTGCTATTTTTCTAGCGCAAAATGCAAAAATTACACTGTGAGCACTACGAAAGCGTGATTTCTTAGTTGTCATGTCAAATAAGCCAAAATTTGTCAGATTTAGTTGGGAAATGATAGGATAGGGTTATGGTTAGTCAGTTTGTTACCAGATTCAATGTACTTACCTGCCCTATAGTCATCATAGTGATGATAGGATATCAATGAAGCATCATTTAGTCATGAGGTCACATCTCAAATTCAAATTTTTGCCTAATTTGAGTCATGTTTGATTAATTTACCTTCACACAACATTCTGAGCTCTGAAGCAGTTAGGATAAGTCTGTCGTTGTTCTATGCAAAGGCAACCTTCGTCATTCTCAAGCGAGGTTGTTCATTTAATCAAGCGAGGTTGTTTCATATCTTAATCAAGCAAGGTTTTTTTACAGATTCTAGGGAAGCTAACAAGTTTTTCTGAGAAGCATGAAAGAGGTTAGAAAGTGTCAAAGAGGAAAAACAAAAGCAAGTGGCCAACAAGTAGAAAATCCAAAGATTCACAAGAAGCCAAGCAGTAGCATCAAAAGGAAAAACAGTGGTTTCAGGTTCAGATGACAGCTCAGTGATGAAAGGCATCTTAGATGACATATTACATGAAATTGATATAGAAGATTCACCTATTGTGCAAGCTGATTTTATTGGAACACATGAAGACAAAAAAAAGTAATATCAGCAAAGAAATTGGAATTTGAGGGTGAGAATGCAGCCTTTGTCTTTCAAGCTAGGAAGCCTTTGACTAGGCATACTAAAAGGCTCAAAGAACATAGTAGTGAGGTCCAAGAAGCTACTGAAATAGTTATAGTACCTAAAGAGGTAGTTGACCTCTCATCACCAGTAGTAGAGCATGTAGCCAAAAATATAATGAAGGGAAAGGAACACATGTCAGAGTGTCAACTACTGGAAGAAACGTTGAAGCTAGAAAATAAAGAGATGGAAATGATGAGAAAGAGGGCCAGAAATCATAGCATTGAAAAGACAGAATTCAAGAGGATGAAGGTTGTTTGGAAGGTTGAATAGTTTCTAGGTCATAGATCCCAAGCAGTGCACAACAGTTCTTTACATGGATAGTTCTAGCCATTAAATAAATAAGAAATTGTTAGAGTGATCAACACCCATTTGAGAGCCAGTAATAGAAAAATAAGAGGCCATGTGGAGGATTTGGAGCTACAATTAAAATAATCTCAAGATGAACTAAATAGCAGAGGTACAAAATGATAAATTCAAAGAAAACTCAAAATGGAAAAATAGGATTATATTTTGTGAAGGTTATGTTTTTAGTTCATATAGCTAATGGTTTTGATGATGCCAGTGATTTTCTAAAGTTATAGCATCTTTTTAATTCAAATTTTGAGGAAAAATTGGTTAAAAATTCTTACACAACAGTTTCATGGTACTCGTAGTGTAGAAAAGGCAGAAAGTGCTACGAAATTGTTGAAATTCATGGAGCAAAAAAAATTTGTTTTCTGGTTTTGACCAGTCAGCTTCCAAAGAGGTTTTCTGAGCAACTGAAAATGAATTTCAGAAAACTGAAAGAAGTTTTTCTTCCTAACAGACATAAATAAAAAAATTTCTCTCATTTTCTTCAAATTCATTACAAGGTGGGAGAAATTTATAGATTACAATGCGCCACGAAAAGCTCTACGAAACTGTTGTAGCAACCTTTTCACCCTTTTCCTTATCAAATTTTGGAGGGAAAACCATGCATTTCGACTTGAAATTTCTAAGGAAGCTATGTCAAGTGATTATCAAAGAAACCCTGAAGGAAAGGAAGCTAAATTTTGAAGGAAAATGGGTAGAAATACTGTGCTACGAAAAGTGCTACGAAATTGTGTTGCATTCGTAGCGCAAGTCTGGTTTCACTTTTTTTAGAAGTTTGAAGTGGTTTTACATAACTGGCATGAAGGGATGACTTGGGACATATGTCAATCATGTTCCTGACATCAATTATCCTCGAATTTATGGATTAGAAGTGGTCAGAATATCTCAAGAAACAAGAAGGATCCTAAGACTACAAATAGGGGAGCAGTTTCCTAAATTGCAAGAGATCAACATAATCAGCATCATGGTCATAACAGGTGTTGTGTAGATTAATCTGTCTTGCGGACAAGACCGATCTCTCTAGTACTAAAAGTAACTAGCAACAAACAGCCAATTATACTAATCTCTCTCTAAGCATACAAGATTCATAAAAATACTATATAGGTGTAAGGCCTACCTTATGTCCAACGCTTGCTTGATCTCGTTGAAGTCCTTCTCGTGCACTTGAAAGAACGTTCCTCGTGAATCTACAGTCACAAACAAGCAAAAATATTACACAGCACCTGTATAGACATTATTATAAACCATACTCATCATAATGATCAAGGAATTTATGAAATAAACCATAAATAAACAGTTTAATGAGAGAAATGAGTATATTTGTATTAACTTCAAATAAAGAAAACCTTTACAACCTGTGCCTTGATGTCGTGCAGGTCCTCCCGGGGTCCGAAGCAGGAATCTCTTCTAATTTGACAAGCATTTCACTCTTTGAACCAAGACAGATAGAGATGAGTGATTTAACCTCACAGAAAGTCTTAGTTAACTGAGTCTGAATCTCAACAGCATTTAACCTCAAATATCTTAAAGCTTGAACTCCCTTTGAGGCTACCCAAGGCCTCTTTTTATAG
This sequence comes from Pinus albicaulis, assembly GCA_034641835.2. NCBI lineage: Eukaryota > Viridiplantae > Streptophyta > Pinopsida > Pinales > Pinaceae > Pinus > Pinus albicaulis. The sequence continues at coordinate 1,140,318,095 of CM076574.1, read as the reverse complement.
TGGAAAAGATGAGGTTTTCTGTTCCAAATATGAAGGGATAGAATCCTCCTTCAAAGGGATTAGCTCCTTACATCAAGGGGTTAGCTCCATCAAGTGAGGGATGCATGAACCTTATCAAAGCGTATTCATTCCCGAAAATTCCCATCTAGAATCTTTTAGAATTCATCTGAAATCAACTTTTTAACTTTACTTTCTCGCCCTTTTGAGTTTTTCAGAGGTCCACACCCATAACACAGAGAACGTGCGGTATGGTTCTGCAGGCAAGCTGAACTTTAGGTGCGGGACCGCAGGAAATGAATAGAGAAAGTACGATACTAAAGTTTAGGGGATTTTTAGGAACTTTTCTTTGATTTTGAAAGCTTGACATGAGGAACTAATATGTTAGACTTGCAAAGGGAGGAAGTATGAGTAATAATGAGCTCATACTCATAGAAAAATGTCAGGATGACAGTTTTTAGCGTAACAAATTGCCCCCTAAAGTACAAAGTCTGGAATAGATGAAGCTGAAGTCTGTCATATATGAAGAGTGCAGTACTTTATCATTTGAAAGATCATCCTGTGGATACCCCAGTCGGAACCTGTAAAAACATTCAATGCAAAATATATACATATATATGTCATCACTGAGGTAGGCATTCCCATACTCAGAATAAAACTAACTAGAAACTAACTCAAATCATTCTGATACAGGAATGATTTTGAATACATCATAGTACAGATATATGTAGACACAGTATGGATGCAGCCATCTGTTTATAAAGAGTTTACTGTATAGTTGATAAAAAAATTCCTCGCAGCCTAGATGGTAGAAACTAGATCCAAGGTCTTGATTTCCGCATCTCGAACTAGTACGATTCTATCCATGTGAATAAATGTGTTGAAGTTGAACATGGTAGAAACCACTTGATTACTAGTCAATGATGTGAACTATTAACAAGTGTGAGAGAAACCACCAGTAATGTCAATGGCTCTCAAAGTACTCAGTACAATCCATGAAATGTGAATGAATGAGCTGAAGTCGAACATTTCACGGAATCATTTGATTGAAGGTCAATGATGCAACCTGTCGTCGAAGGCGAGAAACCTGCCATTGAGGCATGAAGAATTCAAGGTACTAACAATTTCTGGATCAACTTCCTAGATAATGTGCTGATGTCGATAGAAAGTGATCTATCGTAGGCAAGCCCACAACACGAAATCATAGGTCAAGTTTTGAAAATATATTGGCAATGACTGACTCAGGGATGGTAAATAATGGATGACATATATTTTTTAGATGAATGGTTTATTTGAACTGTTCTCTTGAACACATAACGACACTGCAGATGGCTTGGTAACAATTGACCAAAAGCTAATACCCAGAAACTGGTTGAAGACTTTCAATGTGGTTTGATTAACTGTTAGGCAAAGGATTTCCCAACCCAGGTGAATGAAAGTGTCGTGTTCAAGAGTTGGTTGACTGAATTTTCAAAAAATTTAAAATATAACAAGCACGCCCATTTTTCTCTCTTTTTCCCCCACCATTTCTGGCAAGTACCTCTTTATTTTTGACAAGCTTGAGGAGGATAACATTTGCTTGATTATAAGCTCATCCTTCGGATGAGTCCAAGTTAGTTTGATATTCAAACCCTAAGAAGGAGTGGTTTTTTCCTGTTTTAAAATTGAACAGGTCCTTTACTGTTAAGTTTTAACGAGTCCAGTATAGGAGAAACTCGGTGTTTTTCAATTTTAGGGAGTCAGAAAAAAAACTTAAGAAAACTCCGTGGGTGTACTTTTTCGTAAATTTAGTCTCTCAAGCCCTAAAAAGGATAAAATAATGTGGGAGAGAACTCTATTGACCGTAATTAGTCAACGTATACCTTTTTCGTAAATAGTCCATTTCAGTCCGTAAAAGGGGTAAACTTATACTGAAAGGACGATCATTCATTTACTTTAACGAGTTCGAATAATCAAGTAGTCGGCAATATTTTCATATTTAGAGAGTCTGAAAAGGGCTTAAAAGAGGACTCCAAGGTTTCATTTTTTCGTAAAATTTTTGAAAGAGTCCGAAAAAGTGATAAAAGTATGCTCTTTGTTGAAAAACGATCAGTTCACCTGAAAAATCCAATTTCTGCACAAAAAATTGAAACATTACACATACCTATTTAAGATAAGTAAAAATGCTTTCAAAAATACTTTTAAAGTGAAAAATAATCAAATTAAAAATTTATCCATTCGAAAAAACTTATAAAAAGAACTTTTTTAACTTCATTTTTACTGTTCAGTTTCAGAGTGAAAAGTAAAAAGATTTAGGGTAAGAAATTTCTTGTCAAGATTCTAGAAAATCCGTCCGTTGGAATCGAGAACCATAAGTCTCGGGTAATCCACAACCTCTCAATCTTGTTTTTCATCCGTTTCAAATTTGTTTTTAGGCTTTAGTTTGCATTTTTGGGGCAAAAAATGGTTTAAAAGTTCGCCCACGGGGTCCACAGGTGGGACACACGCTACCTGCGGACCCCGACTTTTTCCTATAAGGAAACGTTCATGGGTTCTGCACCCGGCACATATTACGCGTGCAGATCTATGCACTGTGTATAAAGAATAGGTGCAGTACCCGCGCGGTTGATTTTAAAACATTCATTTCTCATTTGTTTGGCAAAAATTTTCAAATAAGACTATTCTAACTTGCCTTTTTATGTATTTTAGGATTGACAAGATGTTGATCTGGCGAGAACGTGAGCATGAGGAAGTGGATGAAGCCGTAATACTTCATTTTCCCACACAACAGGCATTAAAAGCATGTGGCTTGTACAAATTTTGGGCCATCTCAGACATGAGGGCACAAGTAGAACTGTTGACATGGTTGGTGAATAGATGGAATGTGCAGGACCAGTGCTTCTTCATTGGTGCCACCGGCTCGAAATTGAGCTGGAGGATATATATTTCTTGACTGGTTTGTCCAAGAGGGGCAAACAAGTTTCTTTGTTTGGGACTAGGCCAGGTGGCCAGTCTGTTGCTAGTCTCCAACTAGAATTCTGCAATGACCAGGCAAATCCTCGGGACAAACGGATTGACATAAAACACATCATCCGTCCTGAATTGAAAGTTATTGCTTTTACTATTACCAAACTTTGTGGGAGTGTTGCGCTTCATGTAGCTACTGGTTCCCAAATTCGTATTGCCGTGGACTGTTTTCGCAGCACCATCTTTAACTAGTGTGAAGTTGTGTTGGCTAATGTAAAAGGCCAACTAACCAGAGAAAAAAATGGGAAACTGAATAACTTTGGATACGGATCCATTGTTGTTTTTTTTGCTCTGGAGAGGATCCCCATGTTAGCTCCACAGAGTACTGCTGTTGATGTTGGTCGACTTCGAGAACCGAGAATGGTTCGTTGGTCCACGTTGATAGCTCGTCATGCTATTAAGGGTACTGAGATTGTGCGATTTCCCTCTTCATATTTTCGTTGGCTGGATTGCAAACTTTTTGTGATAGAGGATTTTCCATATGCTGGGATAGATTTCCGTGGCAACCGAGAGATGGCTCTCCCAGCAGGGGAACAGTGGGATGAGTCAGGTACAATCATTTTTCAACGTTTGCTAAATTTTAATTTTTTTTTAATTTTTTATCGTCTTTGAAAACTAATAACCAAAAGTTTTTTGAAAACAGATGTGGGTCCACAAAGACCAGCGCATCTCCAACCTTAAGAGAGAAGACAACCAGTTGCGGCCGCACCAGCTCCAGCAGGCCAATCAACAGAGATTTTGACTGATTTAGAGCATCATCTAGAGCGTTTGACTCTAGATATTCCAGAGACGAGCATAGATGACATTCCTCTCAGGTTGCAGCGATATGTGATTGGAGTTCCAGGACCTTTTAGGAGGTTCTTATGCAGGGTCACTCGGGCAGTGGTTTCTTATCGTGATCACCATCAGTGATGGGATGATCGTGTATACTCATATTTTGACTTTTGTATTATCATTTTTGCCGATCATAAGGTGTTTCCAACCTATGATCGAAGACGATGTATATTTTTTGAAAACACTCCTATACTATGATATATCACTATTTGTCGGCTATCTGTATACATATGTGAATGTTGTTTGTTTTACTGCTTTTTATTATTGCAAATGTCTATTTATCATACTAGAAGTAATTGAATCTGCTAATGTATTTAAATGTCTTGGAATATGCTGATATTCAATGTAATCAAATTCACGTTCCAAGAGACGAACTCTTAAAAATAATCGTAATAATACGGGATTTCTAATGGTATAAACCTTGTTAAGTTGTAATACAACAAGTTCAGAATCCAACCTAACAATCAAACTCCGAATTCCAAATGATATGGATTCAGACAATAACTCAATCACTGCACTATGCTCGGCAATGTTATTTGTTGTTTGACCAAGGCTTATCCCATGCATGGATACTAACTCGTCAGAGGGTGAATAGATAACCCAAGTTGTGGAAGAAATGTTCCGTGTACTACGACAAGCACCATCAGCAAAACCAATGTAGGTTTGAAGAGACGTCGACATCTGCAATATCAAGAGTAAAACTCAGATAAGTAGGAATAGTGACAAAAACACACTTCTAAACTAGGCACACTTTTCTAATCTAAAACACACCAGCAGTAAAGAAATCTAAACTAACAAAAATCTCCACACCTCATTTAAGCATAATATCGCTTTAGATAAAGCCCATTTCTGGGTTTATCCAAAGGGACACCATCAAAATCTATCAACTCATAGGCCCCTTTTGCTAACTTTCGTTTAACAATATAAGGACCATGCCACATAGGCACAAATTTCCCAGCTCCTAGCTTGTCATTAGCTTGATTATAAAGTAAACGTAGGTCTCCTTCTGAAAAAATTCGAGGGGTCACACTTCTATCATACTGAGCTTTTATCCTTTTAACATGAGCCTCGTTTGCTATTGCAGCATTTCGTCGATTCTCATCTAATTGAGTTAAGTACAAGAAACGTTTCTCCTCTTTAGACATAGCTGGAATTAATTCTACGGCTAATTTTAGTGACGGTATTTTGCATTCAATTGGCAACACAGCTTCCAAACCGTAAACCAGTTGAAAAGGAGTGAAACTTGTTGATGTTTTGACTGAGGTTCGATATGCCCAAAGTGCTGAAAATAACATGGAATGCCAATTCGTCTTGTGAATACCAATGATTCGTTTAATCATGGTGACTAAAACTTTGTTAATGGCTTCAAATAGACCATTGGCTTGCGGATAATATGGAGTGGAACTATCGTGGCGCAAGCCAAGCTGGTCTGTCAATTCAGTCATCATCACATTCCGAAAATGACTTCCATGATCCATAATAATAGCTTGAGGAACACTGAACCTAGCAATTATGTGATTAAATACGAAAGTTGCAGCAGTCTTGCCGTCAGCTGAAAATGTAGGCATCACCTCGGCCCATTTTGTAAAATAATCTACTACTAAGATAATATACGCATGCCTCCCGACCGAGTGAGGGTTACATGTAATAAAATCAATACCCCATTTCGCGAAAGGACCAACAACAATTATAGGGTGGGGAGGAGCGGGTGGCGCACGCATTTTCCGATCAAAAATTTGACAGTTGTGGCATTTCCGAACCACATAAATACAATCTTTGACCAAAGTTGGCCAGAAATAACCTGCACGCAATATATTTTGGGTTGTGGCATACCCAAACATATGACCACCACATGCTCCAGAATGGCAGTCATTTAACACCTTTTCAGCTTCTTCATGAGTTAGACAACGTCGGAAAATAGAATCCGCTCCACGTCGATAAAGTGTATCAGCAATGATATTATACTGTTGGGATTGGAAGCGTATTTTCCATCGCTGAGTTCGTGAGATGTCAGGCCGAAAAGATTGGGTTTGGAGATAAACAATAATATCTCCATACCAAGGATCAAGTGTACTGATGAGAAACAAATATTCGTCCGTAATGGACTCTTCTGCCACTGTTTCAGTATCAGTAGAGGGGAAATCGTACATCAGTTCCGCAAGTACCAAAGATTTCTTTGCCTTGGATTTTTCAAATTCCAAGTCAAATTCTTGCAGGATAACTATCCATTTGGAATATTTGCCCCCTAGCAATTGTTTGGTCAAAATATACATCATAGGGTTGCAATTAGAAATTACCGTGGTTTTACGTAACAAGATGTAATGTCTAAAATGTTGGACAGCTTGAACAACTGCCAAGGCCAATTTCTCCACATGTGTGTATTTGATTTCAGTCGGATGCAGATTCTGACTAAGATAATAAATCACATGTTCATTGTGAGATTCATCTTCCTGAACTAGTACCATCCCAATGGTGGAATGTGAAGCAGCGAGGTACAAAATGTAATCTTGGTTGTAGTTGGGAGGATGCAATAACGGTGCATGGGTCAACACGTGTTTAAGTGCATCAAAAGATCGATCAACGATCTCGTCCCAAAAGAATGGAATGTTCTGTTTCAACAACCGGGTAAAACCCTTTGTAAGCTCGGCATAGTTAGGAATAAACCTACGTAAAAAGTTTGCTTTCCCCTGCAAACTTTGGAGTTGGCGTAAATTCGAAGGAGGAGGCAATTTAACAATGGCTTCGACCTTCGATGGATCGACGCGAAGGCCTACTTTCGAGACAAAAAATCCCAGTAATCGACCCGATTCTACGCAAAAAACACATTTATGCGGATTCAGCCTTATCCGATAATGCCTGCATCTCATAAAAATTTCTCGTAAATGAGTGGGATGGTCAGACCTACATAATGAATGAGTAGGTAAATCATCAAGATATGGCTGGACAATATGCTTAATGTCATGAAATGCATAAGACATAGCCCGTTTAAAAGTTGCTCCAGCGTTCTTTAGTCCAAAAGGTAGTTTACAATAAGCAAGCGTTCCCCATGGACAAATAAAAGTTGTTTTGGGTTGATCTGTAGGGATTATGTTTATTTTATTGTAGACGGAAAATCCATCCATGAAGGAAAACAATTCACTACCAGCACAATCATCGATTAATTGATCGATATAGGGAGTTGGATAATTATCTTTTGGACACGCTCGATTAATATCCCTATAATCGATACATACTCTTATCGTTCCTTGTTTTTTAGTCACAGGAACAATATTCGATACCCAATCCGTTAAGGGAATTGGATAAATGAATCCTGCTCGAAGTAATTTTTCAACTTCTGCTTTTATAGCAGCAGCTTTTCTAGGATGAATTTGACGTAATCATTGACGAACAGGTTTAGCATCCGGGTAAGTCTTAATTTCATGAAAAATGATCGATGGATCAATTCCTGGCATTTCTTCATAAGACTAGCAAACACGTCACAAAATTCTTGAAATTGGGCTTTATAAGTTTGAATTTCTTCATCTGTACAACAAGAACCTATATGAATGTTTTCAATTATTCCTGGTTTTACTGAAATGTCAATTGGAACCATTTTAGATATATTTTCCAAATTTAACTCAGGATTTTGCAATGGATTTTGAGGTTCCTTGGCATATTCAACAGTAAAAATTGAAGCGAAATCATCTTCAAAATGATCTAATTCAGGTAAAAATGAAGACCGGTGATGTAGATCTTCCCATGGTAAATCATCAACAGACAAAAACTCACGAATTTGCTCATCTGTATGAACAAGTTCAGGAAATGTTGTTGTAACTGAACTAGATATAGAAACCGATTCCTCTTGGATCCCATTCATTGGATCAACTTCGGTTAAAAAGGGGTTGGAAAAAGACTGTACAACCTGGTACGCAATTTCAAATGGACTCAAAGGCATCATGCCATCAAATGAATCTATCTCAGATTTGGAAGGTACGATCCAAGGATCATCAAACATAATAGTGTCTGATTAAATCATATGAATATTTGCAGTAGAAGGCGATACGTTAGGAGGAGGAAAGGAAAAAGTTCCTAGTAAACCAGAATCTTTAATCAAACCCACCCCAACATCCTTATAAGGGATAGCCGTTTTACCAACATGCTGGATTGTTTCTGTAGAGGCTGGGTCGAACGAGAAATAAGTTAACTGATCTATTGTCATGATCTTTCCTTCATATGGAAATTTTATGACTCGAAAGACCGAAGAAACAACAACAGTCATAGCATAGGACCAACTACGACCCAGAAGAAGTTTGTAATCTAGAGGGGCATCAACCACTTCCACATCTAGATTAACGATTTTACCTTCGACCCCTATGGGTAAATCTTGCAAAATACCAAAAGGTTGAAAACCTCGACCATCAAAATCCTTTAGAATTGTCGGGGATTGGTTAAGTGTAGGAGATCCAAGCAATTTCCAACACTGAATCGGCATAATACACGTTGAAGCTCCCTCATCAATCACAGTCCGAAAAATAGGTCTATTTTTTACTAACATTGGAATCTGGAAAGCCATTTGGTGAGGAAGACGTGGTGTACTATTTTCTAATATGTGTATTTTGTTGTTTCCCTACATAAATCCGAACCATGGAAGGTGAAGAGAGGGAAGAAGAGAGAGAGGGAGCGAGGGACAGAGAGATTAATAGATATGGAGTGAGAGAGCATATGTGTTTTGGGGGGTGAGATAGACAGATAAAGATGAAGAGATGGATGGAGATATAGATATAGATGTACGAGGAGATAGGGAAGAATATATCTTGCACTAATTGCATTGATTTTAGGGTAGATGGTGATTTCTAATCCTATTTGATTGTTTGCACTAGATGAATTTATTTTAGTGTAGATATTAATTTCTAATTATATTGGTTTTCTTGCAGTAGATGCATAGATTTAAATGTAGATGATTCATAATCCTATTTGATTGCCTGCACTAAATGCATTGATTTCAGTGTAGATAGTGATCTCTGATCCTATTTGATTTCTTGCTCTAGATGGATTGATTTCAATATAGATGTTGATTTCTAATTGTAGTTGATTTATTGCACTAGATGCATTGATTTCAATGGAGATGATTTCTAATACTATTTTATTTCTTGCACTAAATGCATTGATTTCAGTGTAGATGGTGATTTCTAATTATATTTGATTTCTTACTCTAGATGCATTGATTTCAATGTATATGATTTCTAATCCTATTTTATTTCTTGCACTAAATGCATTTATTTCAGTAGAGAGAGAGAGAGAGAGAGAGAGAGAGAGAAGGAATATGGAAAGAGAGGGAGAGAGGAAAATAGGAGGAAAGATAGATACAAGCGGGGGATAAGGAGAGAAGGGGAAGATATAGATATAGATGGAATGTTAAGAGAGGGAAGAAAAGACAGTTGGAGAGGGAGACAAAGGGACAAAGAGATTTATACATATGGAGTGAGAGAGCATGTGTGTTTGGGGGGGGGGGGTGAGATAGAGAGACAAATAAGGAGAGATTGAGGGAGATATAAACATAGATGGATGTGCGAGACAGAATAATATTTATTGTACTAGACGCATTTATTTCATTGTAGATGGTGATTTATAATCCTATTTGATTGTTTTCACTAGATGGATTTATTTTAGTAGAAGGAGAGGAGAAGGAGAGAAGGGGAAGCTATAGATATATATGGAAGGTGAAGATATGGAAGAAGGGAGAGATGAAGAGAGGGAGGGAGGGGCAAAGAGATTGATATATATGAAGTGAGAGAGTGCGTGTGTTTGGGGAAGTGATATAGAGAGACAAATAAAGAGATATATATATATATATATATATATATATATATATATATATATATGGAGGAGGGAGATAGGTAAGAATATTTCTTGCACTAGATGCATTGATTTCAATGTAGATGATTTCTAATCCTATTTGATTGCTTGCACTAAATGCATTGATTTCAGTGTAGATGGTGATTTCTAATCATATTTGGTTGCTTGCACTAGATGAATTGATTTTAATGTAGATCATTTCTAATCCTATTTGATTGCTTGCATTAAATGAATTAATTTTTGTGTAGATGGTGATTTATAATCATATTTGATTGCTTGCATGAAATTCATTGACTTTATTGTAGATGTTGGTTTCTAATCCTATTTGCTTACTTGCACTAGATACATTGATTTTAGTGTAGATGTTCATTTCTAATCCTATCTTATTATTTTCATTAGATGCATTTATTTCAATGTATATGGTGATTTATAAGCATATTTGATTGCTTTCACTAGATGCATTGATTTGAATGTAGTGGATTCGTAATCCTATTTGATTACTTGCACAAAATGCATTGATTGTAGATGGTGATTTATAATCATACTTGATCATTTTTATTAAATGCATTGATTTCAGTGTAGATGTTGGTTTCTAATCATATTCTCTTACTTGCACTAGATGCATTGATTTCAGTGTAGATGTTAATTTCTAATCCTATTTGATTGCTTGCATTAAATGCATTGATTTCAATTTAGATGTTATTTAATATTATTAATTGCTTGCATTAGATGCATTGATTTAAGTGCAGATGTTGATTTATTATTTTATTTAATGGATGTATGATGGTACATTAATTTTAAAGTGATAATGTGCATTAATTTCATTGTAAACACAAAAAATTATTGAAAATCTTCATTGATTTTTGTTCCATAGTAATTCACCCTCCAAATATTGGAGAGCGAGAGAGAGCCCACATTATGATGCTTACTACCACAACTTGAGATAAATATTTAAATTATTTATGATTTCATTTGTCCTTTTCATATAATTGATATGAACTGATGACAAAACTAACAAGGGGCATAATAATAATATTAAACATAAATAGTTTGAGATTGATCATAATGAAGACTAGATGTAATCAACTACAACCTTATTATTCACATTTTTTATCATTCAACACTATTATTTTCACTTTGCATTCAAAATTGTATTTCATCATTTGTCATCATTAAAGTTATTAACAATATTTATAATCTCAACAAACTAAGGTAACTAAGAAACTTTAAGATTAAAATGACCAGCTTATTCTTACACATATTTAGCATATTTAAAATGATTAGATTAATATTAGATATATTTACATATTATAGATCAAATTAATCATATATTCAATATATTTTCCTTGGCCTCAAACAAGCAAAACCAACCTATATCCATGTTAACTCTGGATCTATCAAGATCCTAGAGGGATCAAATGTCTCAACGTGAAAACCTTTCCTCAAATTTTTCACTCAAAATAGAGGTTTGCACCTTCAGATATTTGATCCCTCTCAACACTTGATATATCTAGAGTTAAGATAGATATAGGCAGGTACTACTACAATAAAAAAAAATTAAAAAAAAAACAAAACAAAAATTAAAAAAAAATTAAAAAAAAAAAATTGTAAAAATGAAGTATTAGTACAGAAATTGTATAAAATATACTTAACAAATAATGTGAATGAAATATATGAATTGAAAGTTAGGAGATGCTACTAAAATAAATGTTTTCTTGTTATAGGAAATATACTCAACATACATAAAACATGCATAATCTAATATTGAATAGAACTGAAAATGGTAAAATAAAGGATGTCAAATAGATTTTATACGAGCCTTTCATTTTACATGTATGTTATGCTTTCTCTTATGAATAATTTGAAAATTAAAAAATTTATATTTCCCCAACCTTCACTTATGTTTTATATTTTGTTGTCTTTGCTCCTATGACAGATTTTGGAGTGAAATAGAGTACATGTTTCCTCTTATGTTATGTTTTATTTTATGATTGATTTGGAAATTATAAATTTTGTATTTCCTTGGTCTTAACTTTATAAAATATCTCTTAATGGATGTTTGTTTCCTCGTATGTTATATAAAATCCCTCGTAGGTTGTATAAAATCTCCCTTGATGGTTGTTTGTTTTGATATAAGTACCATTGTGTCCTAATATGTTATGTTTATCTTATGATAGATGTCTTGATATAATTTTTTGAATTATATCAAGAAAATGATATGATAAGTATCCTCAAACCACATATGGTATCATAGAGTATGAGTTATAAGTTTATCTAGATATATAGTGTGAGTTCAAAAATGACACAACACATGTGGTACTATGAAACATTGACGTATACCATAAGGTGTCAAGCCATGTTTAAAAATCCAATAAACATGTGATATGTTATGATATAATATGTTATACAGAAACGTTACGTTGTATAGGGGATCCAATTTTATATAAGTGTAGAGACTAGAATTCAGCAGATTAATGAGGTGGATTGTGTTTCAAACTAAGTGAGGCCTCCGACCATCAACCACATGAAGGAAATTATAAGGTCTCATTTCAGTTTCATAGCAACATTTCGGTAACGAGAATTAGTTATGGAGTTTGGAGCATCGTTAAAAATCTCACCTGGTAGGTGAAGGAGCTCTAGAAATACATCCAACTACATAATGATTCCCTAATAAGTTCTCTAGAATAAGGTGTGGGTTTCATCCTCTACGGTTGGAAGAAAATGATATTCATTTTAGTAAGTATTTTCTGCATCTTAATCTATTTTTTAGTTGTAAGCGGTTAGTCCCATCCTTGTTTCTTCTTCCATGCCATTCCCCCCATGTTTATTTTGACTCTATATGTATAAAGGATGAACTTGGTTACAACTAGTATGAGTGTTGACTTGTTCCTTCTTTCGTGTTTCATTTTCTCTCCATAATTTTAAAGGGTATTCACCTAAAATATATGTGCTATATGACCTTATTCAATTGGTGCCACCCTACTACATAAATGCACAAACCAAACATGATATGAGGAAACACATAATGGCTTGGGTAAACTTCTTTGTTTAAATATCCCTCCCAACATACAATAAGGAAACCCCCTTTGTTCATATTTCCCATTGTTGAAGGTATAATTTATTTTCTAGTTTGTGAAGTTTATTCTTCTTACAAATCTTAGTAATATTAGAAAACCATGATAATGTAAGGGTGTAACATCCCTGGTGAAAATTTCATTCCATAAAGTTAAAATTTATAGCCATGGTTGATTTGACACTTATTTCAAGCTGAATGCTGGGAAAAATATCCTAGTGGGTGTTCATTTGGTTTATTATGGCTACGAATATGCGCAAAGGGAAAAGAAAACAAAACAACTTTGGATAGGTAAAATGGCATATTTGGCACATTTATTTATGAAAATCTTGGAAACTAGGAGAAAAGGGAGATGAAAGGTCACAGGTTGCATGTGAGGAGGAAAATGAAGGAAAATAATGAAAAATGGATAAAACAAAGGCCTCTTCTATAAAAAGGATTCTAAGGACCAATTCGTACCTTTTGTCAGTTCAGTTTTGTAGCTCTCTCATTATTCCCTCTATCTCTCTCTCTCACTCTTGGACACTTAGAGTTTCTTGGAGCATTTTGGCACTAGATCAAGAAAGGAAAGAAAGAAGGAAGGAGGAGGAAGAAAGCAAGTAGCATTGGGAATCAAGAAGCTACAACAATATCCTTTGAATGTTTTGATTTGCATGTATGATTTCCTTTCTAGATATGGCATGCATGGCATTGCATGTGGTTCTTTTATGTCTTGGCATCACTTTTTTTCAGATGTGACAGTTTTTTCAACCTAGCCTTTCTATTTCTGGATAACCATGGCGTTGTTGAGTTTTCATGTTTTGGTTTAGCTAGAATGTTGTATGGATTCAAAGCTAAGTGAGTTGGATATTCAAATATTATGATACATAACCGGTTCATCTCTTGCCTCAGTTTAGAGTCTAGAAATTCGGGTTTGGATTGTACTAAATCATGAGAGGTGGTTTCGTTGCCATTTAGGCCTAACAACCTTGCATTCGCAATATATGGTAAACCCTCAAGTGTATGTCTCATTTTAGGGCCTAGCGACCCATAATTTAGACTATGGGTTGCGGTAAATCTTGATATAGTAGGGTTCAGGAAAATTCCTCATTTTTTTATGCATAGAGATTTTAGTGATATCCATGTTTGTGTATTCCTAGTGATCGGGTGTAGATCATGGTAAACCTCGTTTATGTTGATGGGGGTGAGGTGGTTAGATTTTGTATGCCATGGATTGGTTCTTTTGGTTTGAGTCCCACATTCATGCTTGGACTATGGCACTAGGGTGCTTGGCTAAAGAGAGATTTGGCTCAAAAATAAGTAATTGGGGCCATGGAAAATTGCATGTAGTGTTATGCTAGTGGATATAGACTCATGGATGTTGGATTGCAAGCTTGTGCCTGCGTCTATGGTTCAAGGAGGTAAAAAGGTCAGTGTGATCCAGGCGTAAGAGGTCTGAATGGTTGGGTTAGCTCCCGGGGGCTTCATTAATGATGTACAAGGTCTGTATGTTGTGTTTTTGTTGGTTACACTTCCTTAAGTTCACCTAGGTGGTTGAATCTCATTATAGTATCCTCTCGTCACATGTTTAGCTTGGTTTGCTAGTTACTTTGGTATATAGGGGAAGAGGGTCTTACAGAGTGGTATCAGAGCACGGTTCAACCCTTGGAATGGATGGGCGGTGTGTTGGTAATACTTTTTGTTGATTACTTATGTGTTTCTCGTACCTATGGTGAATGTTTTTGTGCATCCGTGTTGAGTTGGCCATGGTGGAAATGGTGTTTCCATGGGAGGACTGGTGATGTTGTCAACATGTTTTCATGAGTTTATTACTGATTATGTGTCATTCATGCTTATGTATTGTGCGTGCACACTTGATTACATATTGTTACATGTTGAATATGCATTGCTTATTTATGCTAGGTCATATATTGATCATGCTTCTATGTTTTCCATGGATTTTTTGTTGTGTGATGTCACATGTTGAACATGCATTGGGCATTCATTTTTGGTTACATGTTCCTTATGCACTTGTATGGATTGTGCTTGCTATTATGTGTGGTCAAGTTTGCATTGGTATGGTTATGCATTAGGTCATTTTGTATATTTGGTATGGCCGTGCATTAATGACTGGAATCCAACTAGAATGATGTTTATGCACTAGCATACCATCTCTTATGAGTTTGTATGTTGTTATGATTGCACTACACATGTATTACACTGATTGGTTGATCTTATAGGATGTATCCTCTGCAAATTACACTAAGGTGCATTGGTCTATTATGATTTGGTGTAGCTGACATATTATGCTTGGTGATGAGCCCCATCATTAGACATATTTAGAGAGGTTAATAGTCACCTTTTTGCCTTCTTAGATCTATTTTTCTTGATTTTTTATTATTATTTGGGTTTATGATGCTAGTATAGGTGGTGATTAAGGCTAACATACTCTGAGTGCCTAATATAAGTTTGAGTGAATAAAATCATGATTTATTAAGCATTTTTATAAAGATTTTGTCACAAAGTCCTGGAGGAGACAACAAGGAGAAATCATAGGAGGATTTTCCACCCTCAAAGGCAGCTGAAGGATCCCAAATATTCTCTCCAGCAATTCAAATTCCATAAGTAGCTGAAGGATCCCCAAGGATTCTCTCCAGCAATTCGAATTCCAAAGGCAGTCAAGAAACTCAAAGAGGAGAGAACTCAATCTTCGTTTACTTGGAGTCTAGTGGACTCAATCACCATTTTCTAGGGAGATGTTGGTAGCTTCCCTATAGAATAAATAGAGAAAATATAGAGCTAGGAAGAGTTAGTCTATCCTAGTCTCGCTTCCATTCAGAATTATTGTTGCTAACTATTGAAGCTTTTTGTTTTATATAGGGTTCAAAAATTTCAGAGATGTATGGAGTCATTCTTTTATGAAATGAGTGTACTGATTTAATTTGATTAATCTAAGTTTAGAGGGCTAGGCTCCTGGGTTAGGGCCCAACCCATGTGCTTCATCTTCTCTGCTATTATTATCTTTTCCTTTCTATCATTTAGCTAGTTTTTCCTCTGACATTTAAGTCAGATATGCTTCTGATAAGTTTCATTGCTATTTAGTTTTTGTGCTATTGTAGTTTTAAATTCTTATACATAGTGAAACAGAGGAAAAACTCCAAAAATATGGTCAAGTCTCCCCCCTCCCACCTTTATCAATAGAGTTCAAGTAGTGGAAGACGTTCCCATAGGAAAAAATTGCTTTCCGTTCGAATTTGGGGAAAGATTTTTATTACCAAGTCCAAGCATTTTCTACCCTATTTCATTCCAAATTTTTGCTTGTTTCCCGTACATGAATCCACATGTGTGATTCACTTCTGAGCACTACTCTTATGCTTCCATTTCCCTCCTTTACTTCTCATCTTAGCGCTGCACTTACCTTCTTTCAAAAACCCTTAAACTCTTCAGCCTTACTTCTCTTTTTTTCTCCGTTCACGGCTGCCTTAAACTTTTTACGAAAAATGCGTGAAAAACCATATAGAACCACCAAAAACCGAACCTCCTCCTTTTCTCCTTCAGACTCCCACCACCATATGTTTCACTTCGCAATCGCAACATTTAATGATTACCTTAACAATTATCACCCATTCTTTTTTATTACAATATTGTGAAATTGCAAATTGCACTTCGCACTAGTTACCTTCTACTATTAACACTCATCCCTCATTCTTTGTGATTGTGAAATCGTAAATCACAACTCTTAGCATTTTCCACTGCCATGTCATCCCGATCAGACATTGCATCTCGCGGAACTTACCACTTATCGCAAACTGCAACTCTTATATTCTTTCACTGCCATGTCATCCCCATTGCACATCACATCTCGCGAAACTTACCACATTGAAAATCACATCCCACAGAACTTACCACATCCCAAATCGTATCCTATAGAACCTACCACATCACAAATCGCATCCCGCAAAACTTATCACATCGCAAATCATTGCTTGCAACATTTACCATAGCATAAATCACACTTCACACATTTTAGTTTATTCCTGTTAATGCTTACCACTATCCTTGTAAACTTGTGATATTGTGATTCACGACCCGCCACGTAACTCTTTTCACTTTGCACTGCACACCATTTAGTTTATTATCGTTAATCCTTACCGTTGTCCTTGTAAACTTGCGATATTATGATTCTCGACCTTCCACGTAAATATTCACACTTCGCAGTGTGTACCATTTAGTTCATTCTATTAAGTCCTTACTTCCATCCATTTAAACTTGCGAAGTTGCGATTATGACATCTCACATCGCAACTTTTTTTGTCCATCACATCACACCATCCCATTTCTGAGTTCTTCTTGCTCTGAAGTCATTTATTGCGTTATATTATAAGGGTTTAACCCCCTCTTTATACTTCCAAACCTCACTTCATGTGCTAAACCCCCCATTAGCCCTCTTAGCCCTTTTTCTTCCCTCTAAGCTGCAAATTAATTCTTTGTAATTAAAATTAAGGCATGGATAGTTTAGTTGCATGGATAGGAGTATGGTAGATAGATCATAGGATAGGTAGAGTGAGTTTAGCTGTTTGGACAAGTTAAGTGTGGTTTAGAATTAATTTCCTTTCTGCTATTTGTTTTTTTCAAATTAATTAGTTTCATTCCTAACATTCCTTTCTAGCAATTTAGTTTAGTTTCCTTTCTATCATTTCCTTCCAGCAATTTACTTTCCAGTTGTTGTCATAAATTAAAAAATAGCACCCTTTCACGAAGCAGTAGATGATGACATGAACATAATGCATCTATTGTGTATATAACACTTTCACGTCAAAGTTTGTACGAACCTCGGGTTGATAAAGTAAAGAAGGGCAACCCTTGGGAGTTGTAGCATTCTTAGTGCAATACCAGGGCTCACCACTTGGTAAGGAAAGAGATCAAATATGAATAGCAAGATGGAAGACTACAAGGACTGTCCCTATGAGTCATATGAGCAACATGGTGGGAATTCTTCTGATTTGGTAGACACATTGAGAAGCCTACATGAAGAAATAAGAAGTTGCAAGGCGGATAATGAAAGACTCATACAAGAACAAGAGAAACACGCAGAGGTGAATACAATACTTCTTCAGAGCTTGTCAGATTTTCAAAAACAAGGGCCACTTCTTATCAGCTATGGAATGGAGGAAAAAACGGATGTGGCATATGACAATAGGTCTCCTAGTGGAAACATATCAGATAGAGCTGATATAGTGAGAGATGGTGGGTTTTGGGACACTTCGAGTAGGAGGGGTGATGTTTACATATACCATTCTATTTCTAGTTCAGATATACATCATGATCGCCATCAGTATCATCCTTACAAGAGTAATCATACGGGCTACATGCCAAATTAATTTAATAAAGAAAATGCATGTACTTTTGATTGGGAATTGAGGAAACCAAAAGAGCCAGAAGCTTGGACACTTGGGTTCAATAAGTTCTTTGTGCTGCATGAATACTCAGAAAACGTGAAGGCCATGATTTTTTTCTTCAGTTTGAGGGGTAGAGCATACATCTGGTGGGAAGATCTGAAAAAGGTTAGGCACATCATGACCTACAAATCGAGTTGGAACTGGTTCAAAATGGCTTTCAGGAATAAGTGCTGGTGAGACAGGTACTATGACAGAAACACCAAATAATTCTATGAGCTAAATATGATATCAATGATATATTAATAATACAAAACAAAATTTTCTAGCTACTGAGGTATGTACCGTATATTGAGGATTAGAACGCTAAATTTGAGTATTTTGTCAGTGGTTTTCCATTAGAAATCAGAGATTGAATTGAGTATAATGAGCCTCAGACACTTGAGGAAGTTGAAGAATTGATATGAAAAATGTAAGAATGAGTCTTAGCTAGGATGGAAAAGGAAGGACAAAGGTAAAGGTAAATGGAAACCAAAAATATGAAGGCATTATAATGCAGTAGAGAAAGAAAATGTGGAATCGCAAAATATTTTTAATACAGTTGGAAAAGGGCATAGACCACAACAACAACATAGACCACACGGGTAGCATTGACCACAACAGCAACATGGACGTAATGATACACAATGGTTGGAGTGTTGGACATGCGGTGATGAGAATATTAAGAGAGGTTGTCCACAGAATAAGGTTGGTAGGCTTTAGATATATAGTGCACAAGGGGCATATACTATTGGGTATGTTGGGTAGAACATTCCTCGTATTTATGAAGTATTGGAAAACATGCAAGAATATCACCATGATTCTATCTTTGAGATGGAAGGTAGGAATTTAATAAATTTATTTATATTTTGATTGACCCTAGATGTAAGTATAGCTATGTTAGTCTTGACTTGGTCAATAAGTGTGGTTTGTGTAAGGAAATCCATGCAGAACCTTCGTTAGTGCATTTGGCCACATGTACAAAGAAAATATTTCAATATTGGGTGATTTCTTGTGAATTTGAGTTAAATGGTATGCCTACAGTAGTTCACTTGAAAAAATTTCCATTGGGATCATACAATATGCTATTTGGTATGGATTGGTTATATCTTCACATGACCAAGGTAGATTTCTATGAAAAACCCATTGAGTTCTTAGATGAAAATGGGGAACCAATATTTTTATGGAGAAATAAGAAGGCCACTTCAGTTAAGATGGTGACAACCATGTAGGCCAAGTGCAGTCATAGCAAACAATGTGTATTTTTCGCAATTCATATTTCTAGTGCCAAGGGTAAGGAAGTTGAGGATGCATATGTGTTGAAAAAGTATGCAGTTTTACAGGAGCTTTAGGATGTGTTTCTAGCAGATATTCATATTTTCTGTCGCACATAGAAGTAAACTTCTCAATTGATTTGATTCCAGTGGTAGGCCCAACATCAAAGGAACCTTACAGGATGAGCACACTTGAGTAGGTAGAGTTAAATTTGCATCTGAAATATATGCCTGGAAAGGGATACATTAGGAAAATTGTATCACCATGGTGTGCACCAATGTTTTTAGTGAATAATAATGATGGTACTCTCATATTGTACATTGAATACATGTATTTGAATAAAGTAACCATCAAGAACAACTACCCATTACCAAGGATCAATGATTTATTTGATCATCTAAAGGGAGAAGAAGTGTTCTCTAAGATCGACCTAAGAGCGAGATACCATCAGGTACGCATCAAAGAAAAGGAAAAATACAAGACCACATTTAGGATGAAGAACAATCATTATTAGTTTGTTGTAGTTACATTCAGTTTGACTAATGCCCCAAACACATCTCTGTGTTTCATGAAAAGTGTGTTGCATCGTTCTTTCGAGAAGTTTTTTATAGTGTTCACCGATGAAATCTTGGTATATTCTAAAAAAGAGGAAGAGCATGGTGAGAATTTGGCAACAATATTGAGGTTTTTGAGAGAGCATCAGTTGTATGCTAGGCTGAGAAAATGGATCTTTTTCTAGACTGAGGTATGCTACTTGGGACATGTTGTCTCCAAGGAAGGAATTGCAATAGATCCAGAAAGGATAAGGTCCATCATGGAGTGTGAACTCCTAAGAACCTATATGAAGTGAGATAATTCATGGGATTGGAAGGTTATTACATGAGTTTTATCAAGAAATTTTCATATATTTCTTATCTTATTACATCATTGCAGAGGAAAGGTGAGAATTTTTACTAGAAAGAGGGGTGTCAATAGTTCTGAGTAGCTTCAATATTTGTTGACACATTCTCCAACAATAAATATTGTAGATACACATAAGGATTTTGTAGTGTGTATAGATGCTTGCAAGAGAGGATTTATTGGGGTCCTTATACAAGATGTACAACTACATGTGTAGAAGACTTAGACTATTGTCTCACAATAGAGGTTTGGGTTAGGTTTAGAGATAAGATATATGTGCAAGATGGCATTGAGCTCAAGAAGGTGATATCGAGGGAGTTTCATGTGAAACCATATTTGGGTCACCGAGACTACCAGAAGACATTGACTACGGTGAAGAGATTCTACTATTGGTTGAATCTAAAGAGAGACATGGAAAATTTTGTAGCCAGATGTTTGGATTGTCAGATGGTGAAGGCAGAATGTAATCATTCAATTGTAAAGCTACAATTATTGCAATTCCACAGTGGAAATGGAGGTCATTTCCATGGAATTGATCATAAGTTTTCCCAAGAGAGATATATAACATGATTCCATCATGGTTTTTGTGGACAAGTTGAAAAAGGTTGCGCATTTCATTTCGGTGAAGACTGCATACTCAGCTAGCGATGTGGCATAGGTATCCATCATAAAAATATTCAGATTTCATGGTGTTCGAAAGTAGATCATGTCAGACCTATATGAAAAGTTCACATCCATGTTTTGAAAGGCGTTGCTTGCAGATTTGGTCATCGAGTTAACATTCAATGCAACTTATCATCTATATATAGATGGAAATACAAAGAGGTTCAACATGATACTAGAGGATATGTTGAGGATGTATGTGATGCATCAGTAGTGGAAATGGGAAGAGTATATTCCACTGGTAGAGTTAGGCTACAAAAATGGGTATCAAGATTAATTGATGATATGTTTGTTTGAGGCTATGTATGGGCAGATTTACAACACTCCCATCAGTAGGAGTGATATGGTTAACATGGTACTAATTGGACTAGAGATTTTGGAAGAAATGGAACTGGAAATAGAAGTGATCATGAAGAACTTGAAGTCAACACAAGATAGGTAGAAGAGTTATGAATATTGGAACATGTTGCTGAAGGATTTTTATGATAAGGATCAGATGTACTTTTCTATTGAGCCCAATAAGAGCTTCTTGCAGATTGGATCATGTGGCAAGATGGCACCATGGTTTTCTGGATGCTTCCAGATCATTGACAGGATCGGACCAGTGACCTATCAACTGGAAATTCCTTCCATGGTGAAAGTCCATGATTCTTTTCATATTTCATTTCTTAATAAGTATTTTAAAGATGTTAATCATGTGATTGACTGGTCTTTTTTGTAGGTGGAAGCTGATGGAGAATTGCAGCTAGAGCCTCAGTGTATATTATAGAAAAGGGTTCTCATGATCTGGAAGCAAGAAATTAAGCAAGTTAAAGTGAAATGGAATCACTTTGGGCCCGATAAAGATACATCGGAGATGGAATATCATATGTGGGCCATGTATCCTTGTTTTCTAGTTGAGGAAAAGCAGTTTTGGTCCGATTTTGGTATATGTTTGGGATATGTTTTGGTAATGTTTGATATATGTGTTGATGTGATGTTCATTTATATGTACATATGTGTATGGATGTAAATAACACCATGATCTATGTTATAAATCTCTAATAAGTAGTATGGGTGTTATGTCATTATTTTTTTCATGTTGTTATGATGTCACATTGGTTTTCTTTTCACCAGGGTGATCATTGTAAATATGACATTGAGCTCTCTTATAAAGCTCTAGGGGTAGTATGTTTTTTTTTAGAAGTTTCGCTAAGGTATATGTGTGATTGAACACTAAGTATAGTGTCCTCCAAGTGGGAGGGTTTTATAACAACCCTAGTGAAAATTCCATGTAATAAAGTTAAAAATAATAGCTACAGTTGATGGGGCACTTATTCCAAGATGAATGTTGGTAAAAACATCCTAGTTGGTGCTCATTTGGTTTATTATGGCTATAAAAATTAGGAAAGGTGAAGGAAAAGTATTTGGAAAGGAAAAATAGCATAGTTGGCATATTTTTTCATGAAAATAAGAGAAATTAGGAGAAAATGGAGACGAAAGATCACAAGTTTTCTATAAGGAGGAAAATAAAGGAAAGTAACGGAAAATGGAGAAAATAGAGGCCTCTTATATAAAAAGGCTTATGAGGACTAGTTCGTGCCTTTTGTCGGTTCAATTTTTTAGCTCCCTCAATATTCTCTCTCTCTCTCACTCACTCTTGGACTCCTAAAGTTTCTTGGAGCACTTTGGCATTGGAGCAAGAAAGGAAGGAAAGTAGGAAAAATAAGGAAGGAAGCAAGGGGTAATAGGAATCTAGAAGCTATAATATGATTCTTTGTAGGTATTTATTTGCATGTGCGCTTTCCTTGCTAGGTATAAAATACATGGTATTGTATGTCGTTATTTAATGTCTTGGCATGATTTTTTTCTAGGTGTGATAGTGTTTTCAACCTACCCTTTCCATTTATTGATAGCCATGGTGTTGTGAAGTTGTCATGTTTTGGTTTATCTGGAGTGTCGAATGGATTCTAATTTGAGTGAGATGGATCTATGAATATTATGATACAAAACCAATTCTTTTGTTGCTTTGGTTTACAGCCTAGTAATTCAAGATTTGATTATGGGAAAGCTTGAGAGGCAGTTTACTCTCCATTTTCGCCTAGGAATCTTTGGTTTTGGAAATACAGTAAAGCCTAGAGATTTATTCTTAGTTTAGGACCTATCGACCCCTGATTCAGATGGTGGGTTTTGGTAATGCTTGAGAGACTAGTAGATATGAAAATTCCTCATCGTTTAGGCAAAGTGAATTTGGTGATATACATCTTTGTGTTGGCCTAATGATCTTGTGTAGATCATGATAAAGCCTAGTTTATGTTGATGAGGGTGAAGTGGTTACCATTGGTATGCCCTAGATTGGTTCTTCTAGATTGAGTCCCACATTCATGCTTGGAATATCGCAAGGGGGTGATTGGCTGAAGAGAGATTTTTCTTAGCCAATCAATGGTCGGGTGGAACGTGGAAGTCCCATATTCAGTTGGTTTTCACATTTAATAATGAATATATCATTCCTTTGGTATTCTGTGTGAAAATGTACTCGTTATTATGTGGATTCTAATTTTTTTTTTATCCCTGGTATTTCTCTTATTGTTATGTTGCGTATAAGCATATATTTTATCAATGATGACATATGGCTCTATCCATGTTTTTACTTGTAGATGAATGCACATTGTATCCATGGTCAAATATATTGTATTGTAGCTAATGATGTCAGGGAATAATGTTTCTTAGAGATTCATAGATAATTATGAGACCCTTATTCTCTATTATGTTGTTTATACCTATAGCTTTCATGTTTGTGACATGTTTGATGAAATGAGTGTCATGGCTAGGAGGGGTCTAGATGAGTTCTTATTGATGTGATTTCTTATCTATCATTGTAATTTTATTATTTATCGTCTAAAAAATTTCCATGAAGTTTTTGGTAGAGAACTTGGGACTGGGCTTGAAAAATTGGCTCAAATTCCGGGGACACTAGCATGAAACCGAGTAATTCGGGACCTGGACGTTGACAGGTAGCGTTATGCTTGCATCTATTGATAAGCTCCATCATTAGACATATTTGGAGCGATTAATGGTCACATTTGTTCCTGCTTAGATACATTTTTCTTCCATTTTTATTATTATTTGCTTTTATGATGCTAATATAGGTGGTGATTAAGGCTAACATACTCTAAGTGCCTAATATGAGGTTGAGTGCAGAAAATCATGATTTATTAAGAATTTTTATAAGGATTTTATCATAAAGACTTGGAGGAGAAAAAATGGAGATATTATTGGATTATTGTCCACCCTCCTTAACTCTCAAAGGCAGCCAAAGGGTCCCAAATATTCTCTCTAGCAATTCGAATTCCAAAGGTAGCCAAAGGATCTCCAAGGATTCTCTGCACCAATTTGAATTCCATAGGCATCCAATCACTCAATATTTGTTTACTTAGAGTCAAGTGGACTTAATAACCATTCTCTATGGAGCTATTGGTAGCTTCCATGTTGAATAAATAGAGCAGATCTAGAGCTAGGAAGACTTAGTCAAGTAGTCTATTCTAGTTGAAAGTTTATTGCAAGCTATTGAGATTTTTATTATTTTACTCAGTGATCAAACTTTCAGAGATGTATGACATTATACTTTTATGAAATGAGGAGACTAATTTCATTCACCTAATCTAAGTCTCAGAGAGCTAGGCTCGTGGGTGAGGGCCCAATCCATGTGCCTCAACCTCTCTCTTGTTACTATCTTTTCCTTTCTGCCATTAAGCTAGTTTTCTCTCTGTCATTCAGTTAGTTCTACTTTTAATAGTTTCATTGATGCTTAGTTTTTATTTCAATATGTTGATGTATTTTTCCATTTCCTTGTGAGTAATATAGCCAAGAGAAAAAAAAAAAACCAAAAAATTTATGGATCAAGACCCCCTTCTCATCTCTTTCAATAGAACTTGAGGAGGGCGAACCTTCCCACAAACCCAAAAACTAGTTTTTGTTCATTTTTTTCTCATATTATATGTAGAGTTGCATTACCATTTTCCAGTATTCCTTTGCACGTTATTTTCATGCATTCTTCTATTTCTTGTCCATCGATCAACATAGTTGTTTATAGGAATTATTCCTAAAGCCCAGATGATTAGGAGATCATGTCCAAGTTATGCAAATTGCTCAAAAATGAAAGTGTTCAAAATTGGTTGCATTCTAATCGACCGGAAAGGTCTCGTCGCTACTATTCTGGTGTCTTGAATGGTTCTCAAAACCAAGGTCATATGAAAAATTTATTAAGGTTTGAAAGTGTCCAGTAAACCCCAAAATTCAGTTGAGCAAGTTTGACTTTTTAAGTTTGGAAAAATTAAAAAAAGAATATTCCATTCGGGCATATCAATGGTCGACAAGTGGCATTGGAGGAATGGTAAATGGTTTGACTTATTTCGATTTTGGCCAATCAATGGGTGCCACGTGGCAAGCCCAGAGGCTACCAAGTGGCCCTAGGCCAGAGTTGTTTGGCTTATCAAAATTTTGTTACAATGCACAGGATTTGAACTCACAACTTCAAGCCCACCAATGCAATGACCAACCATTGCACCACCATAGTACATCTTAATATGTATTGCCGCCGAGTTTTAATTCAAGTTTAAATTTGATTTGAGTGGAAATCATAAGGGCTAGCCCAGACATCATGCAACCAACGCTTATGACTTGGTGCTATTCTAAACCCACAATAGTTTAACTGGTGGTTAAGGGTGGATGGCAGACATGTGACCATGTCACATATATATTTAATGCCACATCGCATTAGTTATGGAGGCGATTATGTCGATAGAGAATGTAGTGGTTACATGTGACCATCGAAATTGAGTAAAATTTTAGTCAATTTTGGGTCTCTTTGACCTTCTAAGTAGTTTGGAATAGGTTTCATGTCGAACAGAGGCAATCTTCAACACCTTTTTCTTTGAGGAAGATGAAGGAGCAATCGGGGCCATCATGGAGAAGGCAGTTTATTGGGCATCCTTTATCAGTTTTATCTAAATGAATAGCCATCTCTAGCTAATTCATCCCTTCTGAATCTAATGGAAGAGGTTTCAAAAAAAATTGAGAGCTTCTAGAGCTTGAAAAGATGAAGTGAAGTTCAAGGAGCCATTAGGGCCATCATGGAGAAGGCAATGTATTGGGTAATATTTCACTATTTAGTGTAAATGAAAATCCATTTATAGCTATTTCATATCTTTTAAACATTAATTTATAGTCATGTTTTCCTATTAAGGCTTATTTTCACTTGTACTTGCACTTTGAGAAAATTAATAGAAGAGGTACATGCCATTTGCGAGGCTTGGACCAGCAGACGTAGCCCAGGAGGGGTGAACTGCTCAACAAATAGCTGAGTAATGAGTTTGTGAGTTTTATTTACTCTTTATTGTTGTTTTACAACATTAAACGGTAAATTTACTTAGCTATTACTCACACTAAAAACTCAAATACATAACCAAAACTACTTTTTTTAACCTGCAATTCATGGATAATACTTTTCACACTAAATTATATCAGAATGGATACTTTTCATAGCATAAAAAATACAATCCATTTCAGATCAAGTTAGTATCAGAGCTAGTGTTTTGAGCATTAGGAGAGCTACTGTTTCTCTTTATATTGTTACTGTTCAAAAGGATTTGATTAAAAGTCTCCATTATAACCCTTACAAGCAGTGCAGAGCCATCTTGGCGCAAAATTTGCTATAGGTTTTTTAGGCTTACTAGGCTTATTTTGCTAGAGGGTGAAGAAATAGCTATGGATAGCTAAGTATTGGAAAGGAAAAAAAGGAATAAAGGGTTAAATGCTTCTTCCTTACCCCCAAATTACCTTAAGGTCACCCTTGTAAAACAAACCCTCTTGACGATTGTTAGTTAAGAAGTTATTGGAGTTTTTTGTTTGGCTCCTGGAATAAGATTTTGTCTTTATAGCCATTTGGTTAAAACTTGTCATTTTTCTTGAAAGCTTTGAGAAATTTTTCAAATTTAATTTTTTCATTGACATCATAATGACAACTTCTACAAGTTAAGTTTCTGCCTTCACTAGATTCTTCGATGATGATATGAAGTGTGAGTTTATTATATTGAAGGACATGGTGCAGATTTTGTTTGAGGATAAAAGAGAAAGTACTAAACTTCGTGAATTTTTTTTTTCCATGAAGGAAGAGAAGGAATAAATTCTTCAAAGATTTCATGATATGGAGGGGAAGCTCCATCAAGCTCAAGAGGCTTTGACCAAGAAAATGCATGAGGAAGAGGTACTCCATTCTAGTTTTTCTTTAGTTTCCTCTTTAGAAAGACGTGTTGGTTCTTTCAAAAAAAATATGAGAGGTATAGGGTCGAAATTAATGATTAAAATGGGCTACGAAGGCAAAGGATTAGGCAAGCATGTACAAGGCATGGTTGATCCCATTTTGGTTGAGGAACGACCGAAGAATCTTTGTCTTGGTTATGTGCAGTTTAATGGCAAAGATTCCAAAACCATGAAAGCATGTGAAGCTACTTTAAAAAGAAATTTTATTCAAAGTTCTAAGATGCAAACATGTCAAATTTGTTTTAAAGATGGTTTCCATTGCTTTAAGCCTTTGTTGCAGCAAGAAGACGGTAGACATGCAGCTTATGACGAGCATGCAAATTCATACAGTTTTCAAGACAAGAACAATGATGTTAGTCTACAAATGAAAGCTTTAGCCTCTACTAGTTCATCTTCTCATGAAGAAAAAAAGGATGAACATTCAAAGAAGCATAAGAGGTATAAATCTTTCCATGATCAATTTGATTGTGTTTCTGCAAAGCATGATAATTTTGCATACTTAAATGGAAGAAAGATTTGTTGTACATATTGTGGGCGATTTAACCTAATGTTTCGAGATGCTAGATGAGGAAGAAAGCATATAGGAAGTAGATGAGGCAAAGGAAACTTTCAAAGAAGGTGCATAAGATTTGCACATATTGCCAAAAGAGGGGACATGATGTCTCTCATTGTTGGAATTTGAATCCAACTAGTCATCCCAAGCACATGCAACAAGAGGATAGAAATATTGGTGAAGGTTGAATCAAGGATTCCATTATTGATGTGAAAATGGAAGATTCACACGAGGAAGAGTTGCAGCAAGAAAATTTTCCATGGAAGTGGCTTGGTAAGAAGTGGATGGACTTCTTAGTATAGTAATACGTACTCATTTTTTACATATGAAAATTTCGGTTGTATGCATGTATTTTATACTGCAATCTCTCATTTGTTTGAGCCACCTTCGATCAATGATCAATGCAACGATGTACAGTTTCCTTCTACAAATTTATTGCCAGAAATTTTCTAAGTGAGTGCAAGAAAGACAGCTCTTAATAGGAGAATAAGCACATCGAGGAAGCGGAGTGTGAATTGCTTTCTAGTTGTGGTTCAAAGTCACCATCCATGCAAGGAAAGTGTTTGGAGGTTGAAGAGAAGAGGGTGAAATACTCTTATTTTTTGTACAGATCAGTTTCAATAGTCCAGAGAGCTTTTGGGGACCAGAAGCTTCTCATTTGGGGGGTGTGATGAAGAGATCATGTCCAAGTTATGAAAATTGGTCAAAAATGAAAGTGTTCAAAATTGGTTGCATTCTGAACGACCGGAAAGGTCTCGTCGCTACGATTTTGACGCCATGAATGGTTCTCAAAATCGAGGTCATATGCAAAAGTTATTGAGGTTTGTAATTGTCCAGTAAACTCCAAAATTTAGTTGACCAAGTTTGACTTTTTAACTTTGTAATAATATAAAAAAGAGTATTCCAAAGAATATTCAAATATTCCTTCGAATATTCTATGGAATATTTCCATTCGGGCGTATCAATGGTCGACAAATGGCATTGGAGGATTGGTCAATGGTTTCACTTACTTGGATTTTGGCCAATCAACGGGTGCCATGTAGCAAAACTAGAGGCTGCCATGTGGCCCCAGGCCAGAGTTGTTTAGCTTATCAAAATTTTGTTACAACACACAGGATTTGAACTCGCGACTTTGTGCCTGCCAATGCAAGGACCAACCATTGCACCACTGTAGTACGTCTTAACATGTATTGCCACCGAGTTTTATTTCAAGTTTAAATTTGATTTGAGCGGAAAAAATAAGGGCTAGCCCCTTAGGGCTTTCCCAGACATCATGTGACCAGCGCTTATGACCTAGTGCTATTCTAAACCGGCAATATTTTAACCGGTGGTTAAGGGTGGAGACAGCGGACATGTGACCATGTCACATATATATTTAATGCCACATCGCATTGGTTATGGAGGTAGTTATATCGACGAAGAATTCAGTGGTTACATGTGACCACCCACTATGACATTAAAATTTAACCACAAATGGTTTCCATCTTATTTGGAGCACATTCCACTAATTTCGAAGAGTTCCCATTTTTGGCGCCTTTAACTGGCAGTCCTCCACATTTAGTGGGGTTTTTGGGGACATTGGGCAATTTTCTTTCGGAGGCCATAACTCCCTCATTATGGAACCAAATTGAGTAAAATTTTAGTCAATTTTGGGTCACTTCAAGCTTATAAGTAGTTTGAAATAGGTTTCAGGTTGAACAGAGGTGATCTTCAGCACCTTTTTCTTCAAGGAAAATGAAGGAGACATAAGCGCCATCATGGAGAAGGCAGTTTATTGGGCATCCTTTATCCGTTTTATGTAAATGAATAGGCATCTCTAGCTAATTCATACCTTATGAATCTAATAGAAGAGGTTTTAGAAAATTTTGAGAACTTATAGAGCTTGAAAAGCTGAAGGGAAGTTAAAGGATCCATTAGGGCCATCATGGAGAAGGCACTATATTGTGTAATATTTCACTGTTTAGTGTAAATGAAAAGCCATTTATAGCTATTTCATATCTTCTGAAGTTGAATTTACAGTTACCTTTTCCTATTAAGGCTCATTTTCACTTATAATTTCATTTTACTCAAATTAATACAAGAGGTACATGCCATTTGGGATGCTTGGACCAACAGACGTCGCCCAAGAGGGGAGAAATGCTCAACATATAGCTGAGTAATGTGTTTATGAGTTTTATTTACTCTTTAATGCTACTGTACAATGTTAAATAGTAAATTTACTTAACTATTCCTCACACTAAAAACTCAAATACATAACCAAAACTACTTTGTTTAACCTGCAATTCATGGAGAACACTTTGAACACTAAATTATATCAGAATGGAAACTTTGCATAGCGTAACAAATAAAATACATTTAAAATCACCAGAGAAGCTCCACGGTGCTTCCCCGCTTCATTTTCCATCTCTATATTCACTTCCAAACACCTCTTTTACACTTTGTTCCTTCTTTTCCCTCATCATAGCTACCGCACCTTTTTTTAAGTCACAAAACACTTGAAAAAACCATCCAAGGTTAAAATCCCCCTTTCCTCCTCGAAATACCTGCTACCATACTTCGCATTCGTGATGTTTTTCCTTTCCCTTAAGACTTACCAGAATCCATTTTCAGACATCGCACTCCATAGTGTTTATTTTTTTTTCCTTTAATATTTACCACTCGCTTTCGCTAATTGCAATATTGTGAAATCACAAATCGTAGAGGGAAGTTCTTACCATATTGTAAATCACAAATCGAACCTTTTACCCTTTTTCCTTTACACTTACTACTTGTTTTCATCGATTACGATATTGCGAAATCGCAAATCACACCATTTTCCTTTTTTTCTTGTAATACTTACCACTTCGATCCGCTGATTGTGATATTGTGATCTTGCTCCACCACCGGTCCCACTACCACATCACCCGTTTAAACCCCCCTCTTTCACTTCTAATTCTCATTTCATGTGTTAAGCCCTCCATTAGGATCTTTAGCCTTTTTCTTTCCTCCAAGCTACAAATCAACACTTTTTCAATTAGAATTAAGTTATGGATAACTTAGTTGCATGGATAGGAGCATGATAGATAAACCATAGGATAAGTCGAGTGCATTTATCTGTTTGGAAAAGTTTAGTGTGGTTTATAATTGGCTTCCTTTTTGCCATTTATTTTCAACAAGTTAAATTAGTTTCCTCTCTGTCATTTCTTTTCTGCAAATTAAATTAGTTTCATTCTTGTCATTTATTTTTTAGCAATTTAGTTTACTTTTATTTTTGTCATTTCCTTTCAACGATTTAATTTTTAGTTGTTATCATAGTTTAATAAATAGAACCTTTTCATAAAGAAGAAGAGGATGACATGAATAGAGTGCATCTGTTGTGTATATAGCACTATCTCCTCCTAGTTTGTATGAACCCTATGTTGATAAAGTAAATTAGGGTAGCCCTTGGGAGTTGCAGCACTCTTGGTGCAATACCAGGGCTCACCACTTTTTGGCGCCATTACCGGAGAGGTGTCTAGTAGATGTTTTGATTTTTTTTTTATCACTCTTTCTACTTTCTTTTTTTTTTCATGTCATTTTAGGAATATTGAAAAAATATTAAAATATTTGATTTTCATGCCTCATAGGACTAGGAATACTCAAAGGCAAACTTTACCTAAAACCCCCACGTCACCTCCTAGCCACCCTTCACTCTTCTTCAGTGGCAGTGAGATTGAACCCCCTATAGGAGAGCCTTTTGAATACTTTGAGGATCTTATTGGGGAAGAATAAGAACACCTTGTTTCAACTAAGGGACCTGGTTAACCTATCTTAACCATGGCTGGGACCCAGAGAAACTTTCCCTAAGAGAGGAATATGGGAAAACTAAGATGAAAAAAATTATCCCCACAACTATCCCACACTTTCATGGACTTACCTCTCAGGACCCTGACACATTCATGTTTTAATTTGTTGCTATTTGTATGACTTATTACTACACCTCTGATGATCATAATTTGAATCTATTCCCATCCACCCTGAAGGATGAAGCCTTGTGCTATTTCATGGGTCTACCTGGGGATAACATCACTACATGGGCACATATGGAAGAGACCTTCAACAAAAAATAGAGAGACTATTGTAGTTCCCATGAAACTAAGGATGAAATATTTAATATGACTCTAGGACCTGATGAATCCCTAGAGGACTATGAAGAGAGGTTTCAATTAAACTATAAGAGATCCAACTGCACTGTTGATCCTACATCACTTAAACTTATACTCATTCAAGGGATTAGTGAAGAGATGATAGAAACCTTGAATATGCTATAGAGAGGAGATATCTACCAACAACCCAATGATACAATAAAATATTTCTTTTGGAACCATTCTAGGGAATTTAGCAAGAAGGGCATAGCTAGCCAAAGTACATCCAATACCCCTTCCTCTTCCACCTTTACAAAACATGAGATTGGAAACATGCTAGAGGAATTCAAAAGTGACATGATGCACACCTTTTGTTTGAAAATGGACACAATTAAGGTCAAATGGAAGTAAGAGGAAACAGAGAGGGCCCTGGCCATATTTTTTCCTAGATGTACCAGGAAGCACCAAGAAATTAGTTTCCACTGAATGTCATATAGGTTTTCTTAGTCTGTGAGGAGAATCATGCCACAAAATAGTGTCCCTCCTTACCTAGACTTAAGTTTGTATATCAAGGTGGGGAAGAAATGCGAGTGCAACTCTGTTTCGTCAACGAGAGAATTCCTAAAGTCCCTCATCCATATCAACAAGGTGTGCAAGGTGCACCTTACTCTTACTATCACAACAATCAGAGTGCACCCATGCAACCTTCGTACACCCCTACTCCTCCTAGTCTGCACCAGTTATTTGGCCTTACAACCCTTCATATCATTGTCAGCAAGTAAATCAACCATTCCAGCAGTATGTTCCACCACAACATGAATGGAAAAATCCATCCCAAGGGTGGAGGCCTCAAAAAAATCAAACACCTGCTCTAATTCCTCCACCTCAACCTCAACCTCAGCTTACTCATGCTGCTCCACCTAGGCTATCTATACTTGCACAGCCCAATCTGAACCTGAACAACAAAAAGGCACAAAAGGCTTCCAGTGGAGAAACATCCTATCCAGATTATGCTATGGAGATACAAGAGGTTAATCTTAGGTCAGGCAGAGTAATCCCAGACAACCATCCTCCATCTCCACCTGTAGAGGTTGAGGAGGAAAAATAAGAAAGTAACACTCAGATCCAAGAACCTCCTTTTCCTGAGCACTTGATCCACCTTAGTTAACACACACCAAAGGAGACTTAACTCCTTGGAGTATTGGAAATTTCATGTGTAAAGATACCACTTATCCAGGCCATTAAGGATGTCCCTATCTATAATAGGCTCATCAAAGAAAATTTATTCAAGAAAACTAGGAGAAGGAAGAGAGATAACCCCATCATTAATGTGGTAGGACAATTGTCTGACCTAATGCTGGGAAGGGTGATATTTCCAAAGTACCTGAACCCTGGTAGTCCAGTTTTTCATGTACATGTAAATTGTCTCATAGTCCCTAAAAATCTGATTGATCTAGGGTCTGCCATCAATGGCATGACCAAGTAAACTATGTTGAAACTTAATCTCTTAGTTATGCAACTTGTAGATTGGTACACAATAACTCCAGAAGGAATTGTTGAGGATGTCATGGTTACGATTGGCTCTTGGGAGTATCCTACATATTTCCTTGTCTTGCAACCAAAAACCAAGTTTAATGGTTATCCTCTCATCTTAGGGAGACCTTGGTTAGCCTCCGTAGATTCTTATATTAGTTGTTGATCCAGAAACAGGACTATAAAAAATGGGCCTTTACCTAAACATCTAGTGTTATATTCTCCAGCCCAGCCTTCCATTGATCGTGATCTCCCTATATGGTTGGAGGATGAATAAGACTAATTATATTACACTGCTCCTATGTGTACCATAGATGTTATTCTCAGAGAGGGGTAGCTTGATGAAGATGAACTCATCGACCATGCCATTCAAAACCAATCCTCCACTAACATTCCTCTCAAAACACTACAAGAAAAAAGCACATTGGTGAGGGTCATGCTTGCGACAGACCTTTAAGGCCCATCACTAATGTCACATATGGTGATGGTCATTAAAAAACCGTCACTGTAAGTGTATATAGTCATGGTCCTTTATGGTCTGTCACCAAAGACATTTTCAATGACAC
Source organism: Pinus albicaulis (assembly GCA_034641835.2). NCBI lineage: Eukaryota > Viridiplantae > Streptophyta > Pinopsida > Pinales > Pinaceae > Pinus > Pinus albicaulis. Next base: position 1,140,284,044 of record CM076574.1, on the reverse strand, counting down.
TTTTGGTGAGGGTCATTAAAGGCCCATCACTAATTATCTCTTTGGTGACACTTCTAGTGACGAACTATTAATGACCCTCACCATTGCTCTTTTTGTTACTTTTGGTGACGGTCAAAAAAATTCTGTCATCATTGATCACTAAAAACCATCACTGTAAGTGTATACAGTGATGGTCCTTTATGGTCCATCACCAAAGACATTTCACTTTTGGTGAGGGTCTTTAAAGGCCCATCACTAATTCTCTCTTTGGTGACACTTCTAGTGACGAACTTTTAATGACCCTCACCAATGCTCTTTTTGTTAGTTTTGGTGACGATCAAAAAATGTTTGCCATAATTGATCATTCCAATGAGTTTTTGATGATGCTATTTGCCTGCTAATATATTTTTTGTCAAAAGATAACAATTTAATACCATTATTGTGGAGAATTTTTTATGATATGTCTAAGGCCATAGTGGTTAGGGTCAGTCAATTTTTTAAGAAGTAATAAGCGTGTATCATTTCCCTTAAGTAATGACTAGTCGAATAGAGATTTCCTATGAGTCAACACATGATTCATATCTATCAAGTTTATTATCTAGCAAATTCCATTTAGATAAAGTTCCACTATTGTGTGAAGGAAATATATTATTTAATACATAATCAAGCTTTGACAATTCTATTAATGAGAAAGACCTAACAATCCTCAACAATCTGGGCACACCTTAAATTAATGCTTTGGCACACACTAACATTTCTTAGCACCCCACATGTCTTGGATCATCTTTGTACCTAGAACATCTTGTGATGACAGTGATGCCCAAGCACATGGTGGCATGCACTAGCACAACATGGAAATCTCCTAGCATGTGTTGGCATGCTGCATATAGTCTCTAGCATTCCCTGGAACACCTTGGTTGAATGCATTGACATACATTAGCACTTGGCACACAATGCCACTTGGCATGTATTGGGACCTATTATTAGTGTGCCTAGCATGCCCCTTTTCAAAAAGATAAAGTCCTGACTTATTAACCCTCTTATTGGTTCTTCCTTTTGTTGACTTGACACATATTGACATACCCTGGCACCTTGCGCCACATCCTTAGCACCTAGCATGTATTGTAATATATTGACACTATTAATTGGCACATGATATAATTAGCACACCCTGGAACTCCCAAGCACACTTTGGGAATTCTTAACATGACTTGATATTCCCTAGCATGCCTTACCAATGCTTAGCATACCTTGTCACTCCCTCTTTGGCACGACAACTAACACTGACCATTAACACTACTCTCTCCCAGTACACGTTCCTCGTATTCATTAACTTCCAATGAATTTTTACCTAGTGCTCCCTTAATTTTTTTCCTAGTACTCCTTAACACTCATCGACATGCATTATCACTCTCTAGCACACCTTAGCACTCTTCAACATTCCCTTCCACTTCATAACATGCATAATAGTAGTCGCTGACACATATTGGTGCTTGGCATGTGTTGGCACTTGGAAAGTCTTAGCATGTACGGAATATGTTGAGATGCCTTGGTATGATTTAGCATGGTTTAATACTAAATTTATTTGTGATGATCAATTGTTGGAAAGTAGATGAGAAGCAACAAAGGAATACTTGGCACTTAGAATGCACTAAGACTTTGCACTTGGCACCTATTGCTGCCTAGTGTTAGTGTTCCTAGCATGCCCCTCTTGGAAAAGGTAAATTGATGAATTATTAACTCTCTTATGTGTTCATTTCCTTGTAGTTTAAATTTTTTCTCCATTTTGTTGTCTTGACAGTCCCTGAAACACATTGACACACCCTTGCACATCTTGGCATGCCTTATCGCTTGGCACATCTTAGCATGTTTGACATGTATTCCCACTATTTGGCACATCAAGGGGGTGAAGAGAGATGTAGTCCTAAAGTAGGTTGAGTACGAGGGCCGAGTAAGGGTTGCTAAAGGGATGTCATGATCATCCTACAAGAGAAATATCATCATGTGAGGGTTTAGAAGAATGTTGCATACCTTAATGGTTGGTTTGCGCTACGAAGTAGGATGGCATATTGTTGGTTCTCTTCTGGCAGATCAAGCTTAAGAGAGGTTTCTCATGAGAATCTGGGTATGTGATTTCAATGGTGTCTTTGTGTGAAGGCCACATCAAATTTTGAAATGTTGAAATTTGCAAAAAAACAGTGAGATTGGAAATCATAAAGGATAAAAAAAATGCACCCACACTAGTGAGGAATTTTGATGCACCAAAAGTGAGGAATGTGGGGCGTCTAATTTATTTTTCCCTTAAATAAATTGGACAATAAATTGTAATTTCATCTCATAACAACTTGTGTCAGTTAATTAAGTCATGATGACCGAGTTAGCTCAAAAAATTCGAGTTGAGGGTCTAATATGAGGCATCTAGAGGGATTCTAATATTTTTGGGGTCTAGTTGAAGTTGATGTATTAGTGGGGTGCAAGTGTAATTAACTCAATTAAATGATTTAAAATAATTTTAACTAGTTCTAACTGAGTGATGGGCTAGTGAGAGGTCCAGTGAATTAAATTAGATTTAATTCACAATGACTGTTCAATCATATAACTGAGAATTCGCTATTAATAGTTGCATGCATGTCAGTTTTGAGGAATACCCAGTTGAGACAGAGGTTAAAGGGAACATAACTATCAGTTGTATTCAGAGAAAATTTCCCATGTGCATTTATAATGTCATTAGGATGCCATGATGGATTACGCAATCAAGGAAGACTGATTTTCCTAATTAATAAGGAGTTAATTCCCTAGGAATTGCATGAGCAAGGTAGGCTGAAGTAAGGATGAGAATTGACTAATTACTAGACCGAGTTTGCCTAGATCAATGGCATACAATTGATAGAGTGTTGGAGAATCTCATGAGAGATTAAGCATTGTATTGTTTCATGATTCCTTGAATTAATACACAATAGAGATAGAGGGGTTTTGATTAGTTGCTTTCCCCAAATACATCATGTTGTTGTGCGATTGATAATTTATTTCTCTTAATTATATGTGATTATGCAATCGTGTTTTGTTTCTGTAAATTGTAGGAAGGATTCAGTATCTTGCTTTAGTAGATTACAAGATCAGATTGAATCTCGTTGGTTAGATTTTCTACATGGTATCAGAGCAGGAATTTTTTGGGCGGCGTGTTTGTAGAGAATATATGAAAATTTTGGTGTAAAATTTTTGAAAACAAATAGAATATTTGGATTCCTTGCGAAAATCTACCCCACCCAAAAAAAAAAAAAAATCGGTCAAATTGGAGCTCGGATGAGGGAGATATCATCGATTTAAAATCAACTCTTTTTTAGAAAATTTTTGTAACTTCGGGAAAATTACACTGTGTGTGAGTCAAGAACCTATATGCACTTGAGGTACCAGATGCATGCAGAGCTTTGAGGAGAATTGAAGAAGTTAGAGACTTGGTGGTTTAGAGGGAGCATAAATTACCTCTCAACGTGCATCCTCATGAGAAGCTGTCTCAGAAGGTTGTGGAGTAGCTACCACAATTGGAGAAGCAGAGAGGAGACCGAGTGGAAGCACCCACTCAAGAAGAGACCTCCATGAGGGGGAAATTTCGAGCCAAATTGGAAGAGGGAGAAACCATACCTTGAGGTGTAAGGTGGGTTTATGTGTAGACATACTCAAGATAAGAAATTTGGGCTAGGTCCATTGAAATGGTTTGTCTCATGGATCGAACTTGGCTATGAGGAGCCCACAATACAACAGTAGTAGGAAGGATCAGTTAGATTGATGTAGTTAGATGTCAGCAAGACAGAAATCAGAGTGATAGATGTCAAATATTGGAGCACAAATATAGTTAGCAACAGTTTAAAGGGCGCGGATGCAGATGTCAGCAGTAGTGCAGAGAATCTAGTACTAGACAGGTGCAGTAGCTAGCAGCAGTCAAAAGACTCTAATGATAGATGCACTATACTAATGCAGTTTTTCAAAGGCTATTCAATTTCAGGATTTGCAGGTGCAAACAACACTAGAGAAGTGTAGCATGCAAAACATTCCAAAGGTATCGAGTGGGGATATATTGAATTCCTTTCTTGTTGAGAGGGAGTGTTGAAATTTGCAACAATAAACAGTGAAATTGGCGACTAGAAAGGACAAAAAAAATGCACCCACACTGGTGAGGAATTTTGATGTACCAGGAGTGAGGAATGTGAGGCGTCTAGTTTATTTTTCCCTTAAATATTTTGGACAATAAATTGTAATTTTGTCTCATAACAACTTGTGTCAATTAAGTAAGTCATGATGAGTGAGTTAGCTCAAGAAATTCATTTTAAGGTGATCGAGGTGGATATTTGTGGTCACCCGCCTATTCCACTTCGGCCCTCACCATTGTCTCTTTCAATTTTTCAGTTTCCTTAATTATAGCACAATTTACTATTTTTGTCAGTTTTTTGGGTCCTAAACTTTCAAAGCCATTTTGAGGCCCCAAACGATTTTTTTTGGGCATTAAAGGTTTGGCGATTTGATAGAAATTTTATTGTTAGTTGTAGTCCTCAGAGGGATATTTCTAACAAGGTATCGTTTGCGTCAAACGAAGAGCATACGACAAAGTTACGACCCCGGGAAGTTGGTTGCCCAACTAACCCCAATAGGGCCCATAAACTCTTGGTGTTACATCTCCTCGGGATACAGTTTTTGTTGTTTAGGGTTTTATCTTATTTTAAATAATAAAAATACCCTTGATCCTTATTGTAACACAGTTCAGAGGAACATAACTATCAGTTGTATTTATAGAAAATTTCCCATGTGCAATTATAAAATCATTGGGATGCCATGATGGATTGCGAATCAAGGATGGTTGATTTTCCTAATTAATATGGAGATAATTCCATATGAATTGCGTGAGCAAGGCAGGCTGAAGGAAGGTTGAGAATTGGCTAAGTACTAGACCAATTTTTCCTAGATCAGCAAGAGACAATTGGCAAAGCGCTGGAGAATCTCAAGAGAGATTAAGCATTGTGTTGTTTCGTGAATCCTTGACTTAATACAAAATAGAGATAGAGGGTTTTGAGCAGTTGCTTCCCCAGATACATCTTGTGTTGTGCGATTGATAACTTGTTTCTCTTAGTTATATGTGATTGTGCGATTTTGTTTTGTTTCCACAAATTGTAGGAAGGATTCGGTATCTTGTTTTAGTACATGATTACAAGATCAGATTGAATCCCGTTGGTTAGATTTTCTACATGAAATAGAAGAGAGGGTTGATACCATATTTCCTTGTGGTGGTTAGTAGGCCGCAAGGTCTGTGATAAAGACCAACATAAATGGAGAGGGCTTGCACTATAATTTAGAGCCATAACAAAAGTTGACGCAGGTGTAATATTGACTGAGTTAACCCTAGTTTGAGGGTCGACATTGAGATTTGAAGTTCATGTCAAGATTCAGTCAAAGAAATGCCCAGAATATATGGATCCATGTGAGCTAGGTCGACTCTCTTATGGAGGCAAGAGTTATGTTTTTTATATGTCTGGATAGGGTTTGTTCTACAGCAATTAGAAGTACATAAGTATAATGCCCTAGTTAGGACAGTTTCCTAGCATGTTTAGTTCATAAGGTATGACCTTAAGACTGTGAAAAATTTGCATAGAAGAAAATGGGTTGTGACCCTTAGAGTGAGGTTTATTTCTGCAATAAAGACGACAGATCTGGAAGATGGTTTGAAGATTCAGTATGTGTGGAGACAACATATCCAAAGGAGGGTGGAACCTAAGCAGAAGATTGAGCATGCAGAAGAAATGTGCCATATGAAGAATGGATTGACATGCAGAGGAGTTGATTTTGGTGGACTTTCCATAGATTTTTAGACAAAGATTTGAAGAAACCTATAAAAATTAGTAAATGGATTGTTAGTGGCTGATTTTTGACCATAGTTCAGTCATCTATAGATTGTTAGAAGTATGATAAGAGGACTAGTAGTTCATATTTGTTCATAGATTGGACAAAAAAGATAAAATTTTCGATACACAAGAACAATGATCTTGAGAGGACTCAAACCATTTTTAGGTGGCAGATTTGAAGAGCCCTAGATGAAGACAATATTGTGGGCCCTAGATCAGTAAAAATAATTGACTGTGGTTGGGTAGATTGATGGTAGGCCAATTACAGTTGGAGGGTTATTAGGTTACTGTCAAAGAAGAGCCCTGACTCTTGTTCTAGTCAAGGACAACAAAATTGGTAGAAGGGTAGGTGTATAGGGCCTAAGGATGTGCAGACTTTGAAGGACTAAAGTAACAGTCAAGTGGGCCAACCAACTAGCCCTAGTTCACTATATTGTAGAGGATTGATTCAATGAGAAGAATGGAAGCCTCCATAGCCCTGGACTTCTCGTCTTGGAGTTGTAGTATGGCAAAAGTGGGAATACCAAAGAGTTGTTCACAAATGTAATTGTGAACAACTTGTTACCACTCAAACTAGTAGTGGATCTAAAAGGGGTTCCTAAGAGGGAAACTGCTAGGACAAGGGAAACGATGGAGGCTTAGCCCATTGTCACCACAGCTATGGCTCCTTGCTCTTCACGGAATTTCACCGATGGGTGGAGTCCCAGTATTTTAGGAAGTCACTTGTAGAGTATAGTTCAATGAATAGGTGGGAAGTGACCCTCGAAACCCTTTCCCTAAGATAAAATAAAGAGTGGGACTTGCTTTCCTTTTATGCAAGGGAATTATCTTCTAGGGAGAGAGGAGGGGGATTGAAGGGTTGAGGGAGAAGAATAAGACATATGAAGGAAGTTCTCAATCCCTAAAATTCTTTGGGAACTTGGATTTCCAAATGGTCCTTGATGAAAGGCCTTTGACACCAAATGGGACCACATGGGGCCAAGTGGACCCAAACCAAGTTCGGGGATGGAATTTAGCAACCAATGATGTTCCTATCCTGGACAAGGTGATGGGAAAGGACCAAAAAAGTGTTTTTACTTCGATAGGCCAAATTGATCTTACTAGGTTCTATCCTTGGGAACACCTAGGAAAAACTTGATCCTAGAGCTAGGGCTTGAGGTATCCGGATATTCCACCATTGGAATTGGCCCAAGCTCTGAGGAGAGTGAGGGCACCCAACAATGCAACTACCTCTAGAAGATAGAAGTTTTCCTCTAGCTAGATTTCTAGCAAATTGTTGCCCTAGGTGACCTAATGGGGCTAGACCTAGGGAATGTGAAAATTTCTTAATCTAAGAAACCCTATTGTAGTATCTTGACTTACTTCTCCTACTTCAATCAAGTTACAAGTTAATTTCTAAAATATTCAATAACCTAGCGAAGTAAATAGTAAATACAACTAGCAACCTACACATACAGATCAAATACTGAATAAAATGCTCATACACAAAGTGACACACAGATTTTCTGGACAACTATCCCCGAAAAGAACCAAATGTGGGAAAACTGGTGCAGCTAGCTCTGGAGGGTTTTCATTATTATGAAAAATCTAAGTACAACAATCCTGGGCACCAAAATTCGTTTACCCAACAGAGAAATAAAAACGACAGTAATACATAGCTCTAAATCCCTCTACATTAGCCTAAATGGCCTGCATCGGCCTCTGCGCTGCTCAGCAAGGGCTTAAATCACACCTGAAGGGCTTACACTACCCCTGTGTTGCCCTGACTGGGCCTGCATCAGCCCTGTGTGGCTCCTGCTGCCTCTGCGCTACCCCTGCTGGGATCTGGCTGGACTGTGTGGCTCCTGCTGCCCCTGTTGCTCTAGCTGGTTGGAATTCTTAAGAAGAAAAAGCATAGGTAAGAAAGAAGGCACTGGTCAAAGGCAACGCATAAAAGTCAAAAAAATTGAAGAAATGAAATGAAAATAGATCAATGTCCACAAATAACTGAAATAGCTCAATGGGACTAGAGAGTAAAAGCTTTGACAACAACAATAAGTGCTTATAGAATCAACTAAGAGAACAGAGGAGACTAAAAATATTGGGCTTAACACAATCAATCAGACGCCAATGGTTTCAGCTACAAATGTGGAATCGCACCTTTAAATCTCCTCTTACTGAAATCTCATCTTGGCACAATTTCCCATTCGATTCAGATAGGGGACCAACAATATGTGAATCTTCCTAACTGCATATTTTTGTTTGAATTATTTAAGTATCCAACTTTGCTATTTGCAAATGTGAAAACCTGAGGACCACTGCAAATTCTGACTAGAGATGCATGTACTTTTAAATGGTTTTCTCAAAGGTTCTCTAATTTTTGTTGCCTTATTTCGATTTGAACAAAGATATTTTCTTGTAGCTCCGTGTTAGAGTTCAATCATTTTTGAAGTTATGTTAGTGTTGAACCATTTTTGCTGAAGTATTGGCAAAGTACTATTTATTGCATCCAAATTACTGGTTTTTGATTCTGTTATGTGGTTTGAGCTTCTTTAATATTTTTGAGAAACTAGATTCATTTTTATAATAATATTTAAGATTCTGGATCTATCGATCTGAGATGGATATTGCAATATAAATTTGAAGGATTCATGAGATTACTTCATGTTTGATCAGATTCTTTTAATGATAAATGTTATCTTGTAGGAAAATTTCAAAATTTGAAGTCATATTAATTCAGTACATTGATGCAAATTCATACGTTGATACAATGGTGCAAATGCATGGATTTAGTTGTTGAATGATATATGATGGTTTAATAGGAGGATAGGAAACTCACAGCCACCATTATAATCTTAAGATCTAGGATTCTCATGAAAACCGGTCAAAGGAAGGAGAAACGGGCAGGTTAACCTTAAACATATGTAAAGCCGTCCTTATTTTCACTAGGTGCAGAGACGTTTTGTTACAAGGTGGACTAGCTGTCATATTCATCAATTTTGATTTTCTTGTAAGATGTCTCATTTCTGCAGTGGAATAGGTTTTTCTTGATGTTCTATGCATTCTTTCTAGTTTATGTCAATGCAGGTGATCGAATCACTAAGGGCGACTAGAGATGATCAGGGGCTTAGCATGTCAAATTTGGAGTAAATTCATAGAGGTAAAGTGCCAGCAACATTGACAGGGGCATTAAGTTGCAAAAATAATGGAGCAAGAGACAATCAGTTAGATCGCAATTGTGCTATGGACTGAGAAGGTTGATGCTGTGAAAGAGCAGCTAGCTAATATTCATCCTGGAGTAATTATGTTTATGTCTAAAATCAGAAAGTTGTCTGTTCTTGATAATAATGAAGACTCCGCACTGAGCAGGGTTAATGCAATCTGCGTTTCATGAGAAACAACATTTAGAGCTACCAAGAATGAACACAGTCAATCATTTATTCGTCACAATTTAAAAATAAAATAAAAATATAAATCACTTATGGAGATATCCACTTCAACTTGTAATGGAATTGAAACTCTAAAAAGGAGTTCTTGGGATGGATAAAATTTCATAAGGAGCAGGCACATATTTCTTCCTCCCCATCGCATATTAGAGTGAAAACCCTTGACTAGAAATAAGCTTGAAGAATTTTGATTGCTAAACCACTTTCACTGGAAAGATTTACTATTTGCCCACATTTTCATGGCTTGATATATCATATGAGGTACCCCATTCTATTAGCATCGGATTGAAAGGGCCATGATGAATGAAGAAACTGATTAAATAATCAATTAAAAATTTAAGATAGCATGGTAACATTTTTTACTACAAGTTCTAATCCCTTTTATATTCTTCTAGGCGGCTGAAATGTCATTTTTGATGGATTGAAATATTGTCATGGATATAGGCACATAAATAAATTTGTAGGAGACAAATTACTGGATGGTTAGTGAAGAAAATACATTGCACTGCTAGCATCAAAACGTCCCTTGTGGATCTTTAAGAATGTTAGGATGACAGATTTCATGGCTAGGTCTGCATTCAAAGATGGATTTGTTCAAGTTCTTTACTACTATCTTTGCCAAGAGTTCCATTTTATCAAATAAACAAAATTTAATTCCATGAATACTATTCACAAGTCAATCTCAAAATCAATACCCCAAGCGAACACATCACAACACGTGCCCAACAAACAATCCCAGGAAATAGATTATAGATCCCTCCAACCAGTGGCGTCTGCTCTAATGCTTTTCTACTATCAATTTCCAGCCAAATAGTAATTACAAGAAGGCATGAGCCACAACATAAAACAATATGAATACTAATACAAATAGTAAGTCTCTTTATGGCTCTAGGGTATCACTATCCAAAGTTGTTTCACATTCGCAATATAAAGATTTGGTTATCAACCAAATAGTATAATTTCAGGCATGCATTAAGTAAGGACTTCAACGATCATGATCAGGTTATCCTCAACTTAAGTATATCTTGTGATAATTACACTAGAGACTTTCAGGTAGTTTTGTAAACGATTATGACTTGAATGTTCAAAAATTCCATCTAATATTAACATATGAAGCGAAATTCCAAGCTTTGGAGGCTTACTCTCTCACACATAAACAAACCTTATTTTGGGAAAATAATGCCTATGCACATGGATATGATGGATATGATTCCTTAAAACTTGGTGGAGAGAAACCTGAGTAATACGTGCCAAAGTGAAATTCAAGAGGAAAAGGTTTTAACCTTTGATTCATGGCTATGATAACTTAGGATTTTATAACATATGAACAAGACCATAATAATCCAAACCCTAAATTAATGGAGAGAATAAGGGCACATGCACAATATGACCAATGGGCAAACACCCTTGAAAATGTAGGTTTATGACAAGATAACTTCCGACAACAACTACCTGCCCAAAACCTAAAGAAACGAGAGGGAATGAGGACTAATGCTATACGAGGTACCTTGTAAACCCTGATGCATATGAGTGATCCAGTTTCGAGATAAGATGAGAAGGTGAACATGATAATCACCCTCGAGAGTAAGGATTAATTCATGGCAGGGTTGGACCTTCAATCACCAATGCCTAAGGTTTCAAGGATGCCGAGAAAAATATATAATTATCTCAAACCCTATTGCACATGCTGAGGCATAGGACCAGTCAAGGGCCTAGGGTGACATACTATGCAATAAATATCACCATGGTGTGCGATGTTGATGAGACTATGCCCTTAGAGGCATAGGTTAAACACATAAAGGGAGTCACTTTCTTTCCAAATTATGGTTTCTCCCAAACCCTAGTATAGTCAACATAAGGAGATCCAAAATGAAATGCTACTTGTTCACATTCAGTGCTTCTGTTGGTTGCGATACATACTAGGGAAAGATAAGTTTTGAAGTGAAGGGAGTCTCTTGGCACATCAGCGAAGTGACACACCTTCGAAACCGTAATGTCGTCATAGTGTCAACATCTGAGGCAACACATGATGTGTGGGGGCAACATGTAAAGTGCAATGGGGAAAACATCAAAGTTCGACAAATGCCCAAAATTTTGGGTGGTGTTGTAGCAACTATAACAACTCGCATAATGTTAAATCTGGGCAATTGGCCTCATTATGATAGATCAAAGCTTAGTAAAAAAAAATTAATAACTATCAAACCTTAAAAGATGAAATTTTATCATACCTTTTTATGTCTATATTAAAGGAAGGAAAAACCAGATAAATTTAATTTTGAGTCTTTTAATTTAAAGATGACCACATAAATAATTATAACTACTAATTAATTATGTTTATAATTTTTGCATATTAAATAATTCATATACATTTTAATATATTATTTATTTATATTTAATTTTTAATTTAATATTATATATAATTATTATTTTTTTAAATATTATTATTGCAATTTAATTTTTTTTTAATTTTTAATTTTTAATTTTAAATTGATTTCAATTCCCCTACAAAAAAATTCCGCCCACGCTGTCGCATTGGTTGAAAACTCAATTTGAATACTTTTAAGGAAGAACGATTCTATTTTTTATTTTTGATAAATTTTTATTCCCGCCTGCAAGTGGAACATTCTGCAGGGCATTCTGCATGGATGCTCTACTCGTATCAAAATCGTTTGAGGCAGCTGGTTGATGCCATAGCTATTGAGATGCACACCGGATTGGCCTCTGAGGAGGAAGTAAATTCAAGATGCTACCCACCTTCATCGACAGCCTGCCCAACGTATTTATAAAATGAATCTCCTGAAATAACCAAGTTGAATCTTTTTCTATTTTCTGAAAACCCCATATTTTAATGCTTTGCAAGCGAATTTATTGAATTTTTTTTATTTTGATGTCTCGAATTTGAGTTGCATGTTGCGTTTGCAGTAGTCTCTGACTTATTTTTTTGGTCTAGGCCCCATCTTTGATGTGTCTGTGTCCTGTCAATTTATTGATGTTGATATCTAAACTCGGCCTTTGACTAACCCAAAATGTGAAGGAATTCTACCAGTTAACCTATTGTTCGAAAAGTTGATGAAACCCTTAGAAGAATAAAGAAGTTGAAGTTGAAAATTTTGTTCCTATCCCTTGAAATTGAACATAGAACATAGCATCAGTTTTGTCCGATCTAGTGAAACCATTAGCAGACAACGCATCAAAACTTCCCCACAGAGTTTTGGATTGGGTGTAGTACAAAGAATTTTCAATTCAGATACTTGGGTGGGAATTTCTCCATAAAAAAAAATTATTGGAGAAACTGAGCACTTGCAAATCCTTGAATTTCCAGATCCATTCTGGAAGAAACCCTGTCAACTGGTTATGTTCCAATGATAACAAGTGCAAACTCTGTATGCCCTTCCAACATGCAGGTATTGTACCAATTAAACATTTGTGCCTATTTCTCCCATCTGACACATTATGCCATGAGCCACGCTCTGCATGACGTTGCCATGCTGTTTATTACTGCCCAAGCCATCAAAAGTTCAATAATTGCAGGAAGTTTACTAGGTTCACAGATGTTGGACAAAATTGATCATATTATGCACTGCGAACATGATCAGACATAAAAATATCATGTATAAAAGTAAGCTATACTTTGTACCAATTGACAAAGTCTCAATGCCTCAGGATAGTGTCTTCCAAGCACACAATAAATTGTTTCTATCACTGTGAACAACTGTGTAGGGTTGATCTCCTGGAGCTCCTTGTTGAGTAAACGTCATAGCTCCATTATGCTGAGGTTTTGTTATTTTCCAAATTTCAACCAGCAATGTTTAGGGCTCCAATGTAACTCTGATTATTAGATACCCAGTTTTTCACCTTGGCTCAGGAGATCTACATAGAGAGAGAGAATCCCTGCAAGTTCCATCCTATATATTATGAATCGATCAATCTTCAAGCCAATCTAGATGAAAGTGTTCTTCTGCAACTTCCACGCAGAGGTTGGGAATGGTAAAGGCCTTGATAGATAACCATTGATGCCGAATCTTCTCATCACAGATGACATGAACCAGAGACCTTAAGTCACTAGCTGATTTAGGAAGTTGCTTCCCACGAGAGCACTCCCTCATATCAAGTTCTTTTAAACTAGATAATTGGCCCAATTTATCTGGGAGTTGTTTTATGTACCCACAAAGTGAAATATCAAGGAATTGTAGTTGTCTTAGCTTGAAAACTGAATATGATAGTTCTTTTAAACTTGGGCATGCATACAATTTGAGCATCTGGGCATGCATACAATTTGAGCATCTGCAGTGAGCTGAGATTACCTATATCTTCCGATAACTTATGAAGATAGTGGAAATTTGTGACAAACAACCGTTGAAGGGTATTCCAACTACAAATACTCCTAGGAAGTTCCCTCAAATCACTACAGTGATCGATAGCTAACTCAAGAAGATGGGGGAAATTTAAATCCACTCCCATATGTAATCCTGTAGCATTCCCACAACCCTCACATAGAACCAAGGATAACTTCTCTATTTTTTTCTAGGACTGACAGTATTCTTGGAGGGGAGGAACAATTACTCTCTCTAAATGAATAACTTTCAACCGCGTTAATGAAGAGAGGATTGATATACCTTTTAGAGTAGCCCGCTTAGAATTGTGATTTACAATTATGAGAACCTTTAATTTATCCATTGATTGCATGAAAGGTGGAAGAAAGTATTCACTTGCAGAAAATTTCAAGATAAGCGCCTTGGCATTAGGGAAGTTCATCTGACACCAATCCTTCTCCTCCATCGAACTTGTGTGGAAGGAAACAATCTCAGCATTGAAATCACGCCCTGCATGCTTCTTCCACATTTTGTGAATAGAATAAGCTTTCTGAGGCATGATAAACCTTTTGTGTCTTTCAATTTTAGGCTCCTGCTTGGTCCAATAGATAGCCAGGTTTCGCAATGCATCATGCTGAATTAAGGAAATCTCACCACTATAGCCATAAGGATTCCCCAGGGTACCTTTTTGATTTTTCACCAAAGTCACAAGATTTCCACTCGCAAGTTCTATTAAGATTGTGTGAGGAGCTGTCCATTTGAACTTATGAACATAAAAACCCAAGTCTAACAATGGATCAGCAGATATTTCTCTAGCCTCTGGAAATATTCCCATGTCCAGAAAGCATTCTCGGACTTCTTCTTCCAAGATATATATTCTTGTTGCCATTCGTTTCAGAACTTCTGTTTTGTGATATTCAGACATTGTTTTTCCTTGAGAAATTTTGTCCTTGGCAGTTATCCATGCTGCAGGTGGCTGACCATGGAGAGACCTTCCAATCACCTTAAGAGCAAGCGGAAATCCTTTGCATTCTGCTATTACCTCTTTGACTAGGTTGTAATCTGCTGTTTCTGGAATGGACTTTCGATCAAATGCCGAAAATCAGAAAAGGGACACGGCATCTTGCTCTCTCAAACACAACAAATCATATCGGTAATCAGAATTAACAACATTGTTGTTTCTTGTTGTAACAAGAGTTTTAAACCCTTTTCCCTTGAACAAAATCTTTTCAAGATGATCAATTTCCCAAACATCATCCAGCACCACCAAATTTGGTTGAGTTTTCATTTGGTGAAGCCTTTGTCGCAGCTGTTGATGTGCATCTTCGAAGTCATGAAATTCAGGTCTTTTCTGGCCCCACTAAGAATTTTTGGGACATTTCCTCAGTCTTTTGAATGGTGATGTTGACTCCCAAAACTAGATAAAGGAGGACCATGTTCTTCTCCTTGACACTACAGTGGATTTTCCTCTTCCTTGCTTTCTCATACTCCTTTTGAATCGTAACTCCTTATTCACAAGAGTGTTTCTCCCTGAAAACCCCAAGACCATTCATGATGTTAGTTTGACCTTCTTCCTTCGCCGAGACAAGGCTCTCCTTCACTAGTTCGCTGAAGAAGGGCGAGCTTGATGGCACTTGAGATGAAGGATATATGATAAAACAATCTGGAGAGGCTTCTGAGAGTGGCAAACCCCCACTATGTTCAAACAATTCTGAAAACCCTAAGGAAGCAGTAACACATTTTATGTCTTCGTCTAATATCTGGGACAATAGGGAAACTAAAATTAGAGCCAATGACCCCAAGAAGAGTTCTTTAGCCCCTGAGAAATGTCCTAAAGCACTGGGTAGCTGAAACTAAAGGACCTGAATAGTGCATGGCTAAAGCAGGGGTTAGGGCCTTCGAACTGCTAGATAGTTGCCTATTGAATTCTTAACTTTTCTTTCTAAAGATATGGTAGATCTAGAAACCATGGCATGGTGACCTTCTAAGTTTATTTTGAAATGTGAATGGATAAAATCCTTGTGAATAGACCAAATTTGTTGAAAACCCCCCTCCTCTAGTTCATAATCCACCAAATCCTCCTCCTCCATGTGGGTTCAATAGTAAGAAATCGACATCTCATCTAAAAAGAATATTTGACGAGTAGTTGTGTGTCTTCAAAGGGTTTATCATGGTGACCATCTCTGTAAAAAATATATATCATGTGATAAAAACTCATGGTTACCATTTAATCTTATTTTGCATTTTCCTCTAGTTCATAATCCACCAAATCCTCCTCCTCCATGTGGGTCCAATAGTAAGAAATCAACATTTCATCTAAAAAGAATATTTGACGAGTAGTTGTGTGTCTTCAAAGGGTTTATCACGGTGACCATGTCTGTACAAAATATATATCATGTGATAAAAACTCATGGTTACCATTTAATCTTATTTTTCATTTTAACAAGGATACGAGAGCCTGTCATTGTCCAGATCTTGTTCACTCTTTGTCAAATCTACGCCCTACTCTCGCCTGAAACTCCATGACCCTTTCTCTGCTTGCAATTTTTCTGTGGGCCTCTAGGGTTCTCCAATGTTGAATTCTTCTCCTATGGTAAAGATATTGTAATGTCCTCTTTAACATTTTAGGTCCATCAAAATAAAATAAAAATTAAAAACATAAAATTAATAATTAAACCAATCTAGATCTATCTTAACTCTAAATCTACCAAGGGCCGAGAAAGAGGAATCAAATCTATTAAAGTGCAAACCTCTTTAGATTTGATCCATCTAGAAACTTATAGATTCGAAATTAAGATGAATCTAGATTAATCATATACAATGAAAAAAATAAAAAACATAAAAATATAAAGTAATTCACAAACTCAATATAGTTTCCAACTTTCTTTTGAAAAATATAAAATAATATTTACAATATTTGAATAGCTTCAAAGAAATTAAAATATTATATATATATAATATGAAAATTTTCGACCCTTCCCATTAAAATGCTTTGACTCGTAGGAAAATCATTTTCCCACTCCATTTAAATTTTAAGAGGGTATCGTCATGGAGGATTGGCGGACAAACAATCACACTCTCAATATTGGCTACACCCTGCTGCAAGACAAAATGCAAACACTGTAATTCTAATCACATGCCTTATCACGCTGCTTTCCTGAAATTATTTCTACTACAAATCTTTCATTCCTCTACTAGATTCGAACTCTAATTCATCCTTAAATCACGTGGAATGTTTGCCGAACATTTTCCTAGGAATTATCACAGCGTTCAGGAGGCCGAAAAGCTTTGAACATGCTGTTGAGATTAAGCTGGAGATAGAGGTTCCATGGCAAGTCTTTGACTCTCCCTTAGAATGTGGAGCGGAGAAATATTTGCAGAGGAAAGCTATAGCACTTGCGAATCGATCTTGCAACTTATATTGGCATATTTCAGGTATTCAGATACCCTAATATTTAAGATAATCATATATCTAAGCAGTGCATTTTATGCAAAAATAAGAAGCCCAAACTAAGGTTTTTTGTTAATGGCAATCTCGGATGTTGTTCACAAGATTCAGCAAGAGGTGTTAATCGATAAATCTGCTCTGAAATTCAAGAAAGGTCATGGATAACCCAATTTAGAATCAATGCCGATCACCTTTGGAGGAAATCTGGATGTCAAAGAAAGGAAAAGGGATTTTAGTTATTATGAAGCAATGGAATTTCCCTACTGTTTTTTCAATCACCCAGCAGAGGAACATAGTTATTCTGAAAATATTAGATATCCCATTAAATATTATTCCATTAAATGTTGCTATAAACTATATATATTGACTACCAATGGATTGATCCACTAAGCACAGGTTTGCAATTATCCATCCCAAAGGAATCAATTTTGCCATAAACCACTACTGCTGGCGCGGGTGGCTTCGGCCTCGGCTCTTCATCATCTCCCGGCTATCGATCTATCTATTTGTCTATGTGGAAGGTGGGATGGTTCTTAAAAAGTATATCCTTTCAGCAATCCGTCTGCCTCTGTTGATGGTGGGTTCCTACCTGTCATGGAGAAACTCCCTTAAATGGCATTCTTACTAAAGATTTGGTCCACCAAAATGGAGGTTTGAAATTCAATAACCTATAACACTCTATTTACCTGTTCGATAAAGGATACGACCACATTTCTGTTGTAAATAAACCTAATCTGATTAGGTAGGCATTAGCAGATTTTGCAATAAAAATTACCCCAAAAACTTGCTTGTGATGGATTGCATTCTCTCAACTTCCAGAAATTTTTTTTCCTTAATTTTAGTGGAGACATTGAAACCCTGTACCGGGATGATTGAAAAAGATGAGTCGGGATAGTAGAGTAGGGGGGCTGAAAATCTTCGTGTCACCAGGATTTTCACTAGTTCAAATTTGGTTCCCGGGAGGATTTCAATATATCTGTACCCATATCTCATGTACCCTATGTTGATGATGTGTTCGTCCTTTATGATGTTACAGTATATTTTTTTTGAGAAATTATTATTTATGATGGTGTGTTCATCCTTTATGATGATGATGTGTTCATCCTTTATGTTGATGATGTGATATGGGTTATGATGTTACAGGATATTCTGGCCCAGAAAGAGGTGATGCAGTAAGCAGCATGGTGTATGAAGCAAGTGAAAGACTCAAAGATCCTGTCCATGGTTGTCCAGGAGTAATTAATATCTTCGAAAAATAGTGGGCCGTGGCAGAGTTGCAATTCCAATTGGATTCCACCCAAGAATAGCTTGTTAACATTAGTATGCAACATGCTAATCTGTTAAACCTGGTTACAAACTATCATGAAACTTTGGTGCCACAATTTTACGACGCCTTACTGCAGGAGAGTGAAGAAACTTGCACAGTCCTAAATGCTTTAGATGATGGCATTGATCCTATGCAGGTATGGTTTCCAGTCTAGGCATAAACACAAGAAATCTTATGATGGTTTTCACTATTCCTTCTTTTATTCTACCTTGTTAGTGTGTCATGTAGTTAAAACCTATACGTCTTCCCTTCAATATAATTATATTTCATGTATCACTTTAAATCTATGAAAATATTTATTGCAAAACATGAAATGAATTGCATATTCAGTCTACCCCTTACAATTTTAAGAAGGTTCAATAGAAACACTGAGTTTCTACTCCATTTTTTATAAACAAATCCAAAGTGAAGAGTAACAACTACTGGTCGATAGGTAACTGTGGCATCCAATGGCAGAATTCAAACCTTTGGGAGGTCGCATAAGCAGCATAATTTCTCTACTTCTATTCACCAAACACATAATTTCTCTACTGAATTAGCAGCATAATAGAAATAGAGATAAAGAGTTAGTCACACACAATTACACAATATTTTTCTAGGGAACCCAATAGGGAAAAGCCTCTACTTTGCTGTGGAATTTTATTAACAGAAATTTTAGAAATTGATCTCTTTACAGGTCAACACTACTTCACTGGAGAACAAACTTGTTCTCACTGCTAACACTTATATCAGTATTATTTCACCAAAGCTAATAAGTTCCAAAGGAAGATTTGGAAAATATGTCACCCAAAAATGGTTTGACCGCTCTTCTTCCAACATTAAACCGAAGGTTTTATAGTTAGTACACATCCGGTGGCATTGAGCTAGAAATTGTATATTTTTTCTCGTTTGTGATACATTGGTAACCCTTCTCAATATGGTCACTGATCCAATAAGATTTTGGATACAGCTATGGATGGAGTTTCAATATTTGTTGGACGCCCGATTTCAAAGTACATGTTGAACTGTAATGTGTGCAACAACATTCCTATCAAAATCCGAAATTGAATAGAGAATCTTACATAATTCTATAGCCTTCAAATCAATTTGTGGAGTAATTAGAATATGGTTAGATATAAAAAAATGTATATATCTCTATAGAGAGTGAATCGATATTAAAAAGTTTGGATAACCTCGAAAAATAACCATGCCCAGATAAAAATGAGGCCTGGATCAAGCGCAGCCATAGGTTTCGACCGCACCACTTCCACCATCGAAGGGTGTGGCAGAATAAGATTTATTGGACTATCTTCTGCATTGATTTTGGTGGGTCATAAGGTTTTCCCCATGTGGTCAACAACCTGCTTAACAAGTTGTTTATAATGCTAATTTGATGTGGCGTAGGGCTCCAATCAGATGTTTCTCGCTTCACCAAAAGCCGCAATGCCAATTATATGTGGTGTCACCATGTTTGTCCCCGATATCATGGCAAATCCTTCTCCCCGCTTGAAGAAAAGGTATCTCGCAGACGATTAATGTGCGTGTCAAGATGCCTTCAATTTTCAAAGTTTTCCAAAACTTCTAAATTGATTTTATTCTCTCTAGAAATGATATGTCCTCCGGGTTACCAAAAAATCTTCAAATTTCAAAATGCGTACTCCCAGGCGAACAAGTCAGAAGACAAGAATCGTCTATCGCAAACTACACAGCATAAGCAGTAAAAATTTGCATTGCAACCTAATTCCAAGACTCGAAAAAAGTAGCATCATGTACCTGATAATTGACTTCCATGGATGCCATTACGAGACCATGCTGCCCATATTAGAGGAACTGTGGAGCGAATATCCGGCTTTAAAACATCGCGTGTCCTAAAAGTTGGAATCCTTGATATCCTGCCCCCAGAGATATAATGCTACTCGAGGAGCCGTACCTTTGATATATATGCTTCAACCCATTTCCAATGGAAGCCTTAGCTCCAAACCTTGTGATTTGACCCGATGGATCCTCATTGTTGATCTATTATAGTAATCTACAAGAATCTTTAGCCACAAACCAAGAAACACTCGTAAATATATAAAAACACCTTCCCGCTCGAAAAGCACTACTAGATCACCTATATGACCTAAAGAGGATATTTCCTTCAATCAAAGGAAAACTCCAAGTAGAAAATTTTTTAGGGAGTCCAAAAATACCATCATGGGTCAGCCGTACTAAAAATTTTGATATTGTAAATTATACCGTGTTTGATCTACTTTTATAACAATTCCTTGGAGAAAAACTTTGAAGGAGTAAACATCTAGGCTTATTACGCAGAAGTTACATCATATCTAAGCAAATATAAAGACACCTCAATCGACAAACTCCTAAAGAAGCTCATACCATTTGATATGAGCTCTTACACCATCACCAAGGCTATGGGTGATACCTTTCGAGGATAGTCAGATGATTTATATTAATTTCAAATGTATATAGATGATTTATGCTCGATGGGGTATGTCTAGAAAGATTTTCAGAGAATGAAAAATATGATTGACTAAGTATTTACAATTACTTGCTATATCTACCGAATGACATGAGGTAACCATACAAGAGATTTTTTAAAAAGTGAAATTTTTAAGGTTTTTTTTTTATATCAGTACGTGGACTACGTTTATGTTTTTTTTTCCAAAGCATTTACGTATGACTAAATTTTTTTAAGTAGTACATCACTCATTATTATTTCTCTTACATGCTCCTAGGTTATAATTCAAAGCATCATAGGTACTAAAATTCATGAAACTCTTGTTTTTTTTCTCTAAATAACTAAAACTCCTATGTGCTACTTCTTAATATTCAAACTTGCACTATTGTTAATACTACTTCCTCTCAATTGTTATTTTTCCTCCATAAGCAAGCCGATCACAAGGTGGACTTGAACCATTATTAACACACTAGTGTAGTGTTACCTATTTTTATTTAAGAAGTACAAGGGGCGGGCCGGTATAAGGCCAAATTTCATATTGTTTAGTGCCATGCCCACTACTAGGTTCTCATCCCTTGTTGGCCTTAGGATATGGGTTTCCCATTAGTTCATTTGGATTCTTTCTCATTCGCAATCTCATCCTACATTGCATCCAACTTGCTACTTTGTAATCACCATATCTCTCTGTGAATCACTCCAAAGGTGTTCATTAGACCTCATTGAGGTGCATTGACTACCACTTTTTATTGAGCTATATTTTATCATCAACCCTTTGTTTCACAACCATCTCCGTTCACCAACTCACCTTTCTCATTGAAATTCTCCAACTCTCTCATCCTCACTTCACTACTTTCCTAGTCAATCTACTTTGCAAATCCTCATTGCCTTCTTCATTTGCTCACATCAAGTTCAACCACCACTCATTAATTATCTCTATTTCCTCAAAACTTATTCAACTTACTTTTTGGCTTTTATGTCCTTCATAGCTACTAGTCTTTTGAACTCTCATCTTTTCCAACCCCATTGTAACCCATTACTTTATTACTTAATGCAAAGTTTTACATCACCATACCATAATCAACCACCATACCATAATAAAAAATTTATTAGTTGGAAACAACTGTTCCTAATCCTTGTAGAGTTTGTGTTCAATAATCTCTCTCAAAACCCTTTTTCCTTAGCTTTTGAGTAAAACTAGTTCATGGGATTTTTGTTTTTCGAATATCAAAATTTTCGTTTCCTCGTCTACATTTCCTCAAGGCTACAGGTTTGTCCAATGAAGGAGGAAGGGCGCATCCATGCCATCCAACTATGATTTGATACACTTGGTTGAACTCAAGAAATTGGAATCTCGGTGCTTCCAATCACGATGATTTCTATCTCGAGACTACCACGGAAAGCTCCATTAGCTCCATTACACCGAGGGGTTCAAGTGATTATTTTAAAAAGAGGCGTGGATGGCCACGATCACGATCACTTTTTGCGAGATGAACTATATGGTTTTTCGTTACCTCCATGAATCAGGTGAGATTTTGTATTAAACCCATTTCGAAACCGTTTTATTTTATACGAACATCGCATGTAAAATTGTTTTTCAATGAAATTGCTCAAGCTTCTGCCATGTAAGTGCCAAAGCTTTCAAAAATTTAGGGTAATGTCGATTTGGGTATGCTTCTACTCTTCTCTGCAAGATTCGGTTCGTCGCACCGGGTGAAAGAGTTGTGTATATCATGTAATCAGAAATACTCCCAGAACCTTTAACGTGGAAGTGGAGGACTTGAGCGAATTTGAAGTGTGATCACAAAGAAAGATATAAATATGTCCGAAACCCTGCTTAATTGAAGGTATTATAGCGTGGTTATAATCCTAGAAGGAAAAATTCACGCTCGCAACATTGATTGAAACCTCTCGTGTGCTAAATATTTTGATTCGACCTTTTTTTTTATCGTACTCTAAAAACGCTACAGTATATAATAGTTCATATTCGTTGATCAAATATCATTTCCAAAGACATTAGACATACCATTCTAGCATATGCTGATAGCAAAAATACATAAACCCCATGTACTATCACCAAATTATATAATTATAAGAAGACAGTGCTGTATATATTTTTTTTTTTTCTGCCCGCTGAATATAATTGGACAGAACACCACCGAGCCTAGATACATACCAAGGGTCATGGGAACATCATCCGATTGGAAAACAACATAAAGGAGAATATGGAGAAAGGCAAAAAAATTTAAAAGGATCTCAGACAGGCTAATGAAGATATAGCCTATAAAAGCAAGATAAGAAAAAAGGATATCCCGCTCGCTAAAATGTATTCTAGGTTGCTTGAGAAGACGTTCGCTTGATGTAGATTATGGCGGCGAGGGAAAAGATCGAGAGTCCAACAGTGGAAGCCCCGTAATGCATGATCCGAATAGCACCATGTGGACTCCAACCCCTCTTTGGAGAGAAAGCCGCACACGTATTTTTTCTCCATGTGTGTATGAATATGTGAAGCTGAAACTTTCCTAATAGATACTTCGATCCATCGTACCCAACCAACGTTATCGCTGCATCGATTCCACATTTGCCGTTGATCCCATCAATGGTGGTGATCGAGTCTCCATATATGTGAATTGAAGGGAGATTTAGATGATAAGCAACGTATCCCACTCCATAACTCATAATTTTCTGGCTTTATTGTTTGAGCCAACACCTCCATTCCAAAACATGTGATATCGGTCCTTGTTTTCAAGCTTCTTTATCTGTGCCCCACAAACACATAGCCATCCTTATTTGCACCATCAAAATATAAAGCCTGAGCTCAATATTGTCATTTTACTCTAGAAAGATCCTTAATAGCAAGTGATACAAGGACGATCATTAATCCATGAAGCAATATTCTCGTAATCTGGAGTGCTGTGGGGGAACCCCTTGAAAATCCACCCATTATGAGCATTCCGTATTTCCTCAAAACACATAAAAGGGTAAAGATTTGAAGAGAAACTTACAACAACCCAAGATTTGATAACTTGAATACGTTGAGAAGGATGCCAAGAAGGGTCACCTATAAGCTCAAAGAAATGTCGCCAAATAGAAAGAGAGAAGGCACATGTGAAGAAAAGTATTAGCGCCTTCATGTTGGAGACAAAATGTACATCTTCCAGGACCATAAAATCCTCGTTTTCATAATACCTCCCAAGTTAGTACTCTATTTTTCCACAATAACCATGCAAATAATATTTTGTAGGGATTTTAAGATTCCATGCAATATAAAAAGGAGACAACGTAGGGTCGGGAGTAATCCTTAATGAGTAATCCCGCACCCTTGAATTTTCCATTCCAAACCAGAATGTCACCTTCCCCTTTGGAAGATAATCTCATCGCTTGTAGAAGAGCTTTTTTATGGCATTCTCAACATATGTGCTTCACCGTCGCGTAACCCCATCATCTCCGTGTATTTCCATATGGGAGCCTCGAGGTTCCGAAAGTAGTTGTATAAGATCAAAGAGAGAGAGAATGCCAATGTGATGAAGTCTATGAAGTAGTGTGAATCAAAGAGAATTTCATTTTCGCACGCGAGCATCTCGCTGACTCCAACTAGAATATTTTTGCCATTGTTGAACTCCAGAACCTACTTGTCCCAAGATGTGCATCACTCTTGAAACTCATGCGACATGGTCAAGCCTTTGTACGTACCTTACACATCCCAAGTATATGCGATCAAATACAAATTTCGTGGAGCAACCACACATACATCACTAGTTTTTTATCTTCGTATTTGTAACTTAGAAGAGCTTTGACCGACTACCTCCGGTTGTTCTTGCAGTCACCTGAAAAGCCCTCTCAACATCATCCTCTTTTTGTAGTACCTAATTAGTAATTTAATTAACCATAATGCTTTCTTGATACGCAAGTATTTAAAAAAGGATATTTCCAATAAGCATAAAGCTTTCATGTTAAACAACTGTGTCAATGCATGTTCTCGTTGGTCTGTGTCAGTGGTCAATTTCATCCCCGATTGTATTGACCCTCGATTAGAAAATTGCTCATTGTATTGGACTCGATTGTATTGACAATGCATGTTCGTTGGTCCAAAGCCAAAATAGCCTCATCCAACATGTGAGCCGTGCCCAAGCATGTCACAGGTTTTCAAGGTCACATGTTCTCGAAAGAGAGAAATCACAAAGAAAAATATTTCCACATCCGAATCTCAACATAATATTTCAACAAAGAATTTTAGATTGTAGCTTATGTGGAGGACCGTTAGCTCGGGATTTTGTTACAACCCCTTGTCCATCTTGTGTTCTTTCTAAAGGGGAATGATCTCCGCAGACGAGAAAAATGTTAGTACTTTTCACTGTGGCAAGTGCCATGGAATTGAATGATGGTATGCTATTGATTCAAGGGATAGGGAAAATTTTGAAGGTCGAGATGAAGCAGTAGGAAGCCGCAACTATAGTTGATGGAAAATCACACTCGAATGTAGGTATGTACTTGAATCGACAAAAGTCATAGGCTACCTCTCGACATGTTTCAACACTCGCTATTGTTGCACTGGGAAGATTCCGTAGAAGACATGGATCCAATGTTAGGAAACCTAACGTGTTGAAGTTGGAGATCATGCGTCATTACATGAGTCACTAGGTCTCAAAGCACAAACGCAAGAGATGGATGAAGGAGGAAGAATACCGGACAAAAGCCGGTAATCACTATTCAAATATGTCGATAGTGTAGAAGGAACTGCATGGTTAATCACGATGCCGATGAAGTCAATGATCAATTCGTATTCTCAGAACATAAAATGCACATGGACAACAAGAGATCTTATCGTAGATCGAGCATCCTATGGCATGTATGTTTCATACACAGGTCCCACCCATTCAAAGATCACTTGAAATCGACATTGGAGTAGATGGTCTCAATCCTCTAAAAAAAGTGCCATGGAAGTATTCAAATCTTGAGCACTAATGATGAAGGTGATGGGACATTAAATGCTGAAATGCTACTTTGAAGCACGAAGTGGGTTTAGTTTAGGAATAAGTGGTGTTTACTGGGATGGGTGCCGCCCATGAAGCTGAAATACACGGTTGAGGTTTCCGTCCATAGAACTAAGAGTATCAGAGGTGAAGTTGAATCGGTGGCTGAAGTACAGAAAATCGTGACAAACAGTGATTTTGTTCCCGATCGTGGATTAACAAAGGTGAATTTGTTCCTAATGGAAATGTAAAGGGAAGATGTTCATGGGGCTAGTCATCATATCACGATGTTTCATTTAATGGGAAGGGTGTTTACCGGTTCTAAAATTGGGTGATCAATGCAGGGAGTCATGGAAAAGTGACCAAAAATCACCACACAAATACCATGATGAGGGAACTAACTAACAATTACACACAATGTTGTAATAAAGGTGTTCTGATTATGAGGTATCTAAAGAAGAGGTGACACAGAGTGAATTTCTCTCTCGCCGATGAAGGTTATATGATTCCTAGATATTCTTCTCGTTGTCAATGGAGCCGTAATATACATACATACATATACATATATATATATATATATATATATATATATATATATTGTTTGCGTAGATATCTAATGTTAATTCTAGAACATGACTAACACTATATTGAGCGTGTTTTTCTATATTTTAATATTTGGGAATGGGGTGTTCTAGGTGGGCCTAAGATGTGATCTCGTCAATAGTAGATAACCCGAAAATGGTCTACATGGGCCTTTTCCGATTTTCACAATGGTTAGTTTTATTCTAGAAAGTAGATGGGATACCTTAGGTGCATTGTGGCTCTTCTACCGATCCCATGTGCTTCCTTGAATTATGTCATATTTTCTTTAGTATTAGGAGATCGTAGCTAATGTGTCAACTAGAATTCACTATCTCTCGCAAAAAGATTATTTTTATTTTGCAAAACCATTATGCTCGGACTTTGCTTTGATATTGTCCTGGACCGAAATATATGTTTGAGAATGCCAAAACTCCATGGAATAAATAAGTATACACCTTCAAGAATAGTAAGAAGTGACTCCACAAGCTTCACAAGGATATGTTCCAAATTTAGTAAGATGACTAAGTAATGTGCCACCTTCCCTTTGCAAGTGTGAAAAGAAACCCAATGAAGTAGGGTTCCCAAGCTATTAAACTTAATTTGGATAAATTAGATTCATTTAACCATTGAACAATTAAATCAACCTCAAGATGCATTTACAAAGGTTAATGCTAAAATATGGCCATAATTCCCTTCCAATGACCAATTAGTCACCAAAAAAATTAAATCACTATGAGCAGGTGCCAAAGAGTGCTTACTCTAATAAAATTGTTGTACCGTGATACCATGTAAATAAAAGATGTTCTTCCTAGAAAAAATATCATGATAACAACAAAACATAAAGCTCAAACTTAAGATGCACCACTACCAAGGGATTATTACATCAAAAGCAGATCGCAATTTTTGAAAGTTGACCTTTGATCCCGAAGCTTCACAAAAGATGTCAAGGGAAATCTTCTAGCTATTTGTTTATGTCTTTAATTGTATCATCAACAAATGATTTGTGGTTTACCTTCAATTTTTGGCTACCGTATGCCTTGCCTTGTTGACTTTTGCTTCGGATCCACATCAAGATGTTAGAAAGGTCCCCGTGCCGATCAAATGCAAAGAATTGATACAAGCCGACAAACTTTGCTCGACTTCTCTTTAAGTGATACAACAGGTCGAGAGCTACTAACTGACCGAAATGTTGGTTGAGTACCAAATGATCTTAATCCAATTGAAATTATGCTAATATATGTTGTTCAACCGAAGGATTGAAATTAGGTAGTGTCACTAACTTATGACAAGCCTTTTCCGTGTCAAGTTCTAGGAACATGGAGGCCAGCTTCGGGGTTTTGATGGTATGAAGTGCATCTCTAGTGATTGTGATTTTTTCCATTATATTCCTTCCATTGAAAACTTTTTTGATGAACAAAGACCATAATAGACATAAAATAAGAGAGCTTGAATGATAAGTAGTAAGTTCCTAGCAATTATTCTTTAGCCGAGCATTGCAAACTCGAAATTGTATCTTGATTTCATGTTTCATATGAAGCCCCTTCCCCCATGTTCTATGGCCACAAAAGTGGCATTTATTGAAGGATATGTATCAAATTCAAAGAATTGATATTAACATGTACCCCTTGTTTGATTCTCTTAAGCGGGATACAAACAAGTTGGAGAGCTACTTAAATCGGACCGAAATGTTATTGAGTACCAAATGTTCTTAATCCAATTGAGATTATGCTAACATATGTTGTTCAACCGAAGGATTGAAATTAGGTAGTGTCAATCTAATCCTATGACAAGCCTTTTCCATGTCAAGTTCTAGGAACATGGAGGCTGCCTCGAAGCCTGTGGTATGAAGTGTATCTCTAGTCATTGTGATTTTTTTCCATTATATTCCTTCCATTGAAAACTCACTGATGAACAAAGACCATAATAGACATAAAATAAGATAGTTTGAATGATAAGTAGTAAGTTCCTAGCAAGTATTCTTTGTAATTCGACATTGCAAATCGAAATTTTATCTTGATTTCATGTTTCATATGAGGCCCTTCCTCTATGTTCTATGGCCACAAAAGTGGCATTTATTGAATTATCCGTATCAAATGCAATGAATTGATACAAGTCGACAACCTTGTTTGACTTCTTTAAGTGGGATACAACAAAGGAGAGATACTAATCGGGATTGAAACGTTGGTTGAGTACCAAATGCTCTAACTCCAACCGAGATTATGTTAATATATGTTGTTCAACTCAAGGATTGAAATTAGTAGTGTCGCCTTAACTTATGACAAGCCTTTTCCATGTTAAGTTCAGGAACAGAGGCCAATTTCGGGGTTTGATGGTATGAAGTGTATCTCTAGTGATTGTGATTTTTCCATTATATTCCTTCCGTTGAAAACTTGTTTGATGAACAAAGATCATAATAGACATAAAATAAGAGAGTTTGAATGATAAGTAGTAAGTTCCTAGCAAGTATTCTTTGTAGTCGACATTGCAAACCGAAATTGTATCTTGATTTCATGTTTCATATGAGGCCCTTCCTCTATGTTCTATGGCCACAAAAGTGGCATTTATTTAAGGATCCGTATCAAATGCAAAGAATTGATACAAGCCGATGCACTTGTTTGACTTCTCTTTAAGTGATACCAAACAAAGTTGGAGTTTCTACTTAACCTGGGACCGAAATATTGGTTGAGTACCAAATGCTCTTAACCCACCGAGATTATGCTAAT
This sequence comes from Pinus albicaulis, assembly GCA_034641835.2. Lineage (NCBI taxonomy): Eukaryota > Viridiplantae > Streptophyta > Pinopsida > Pinales > Pinaceae > Pinus > Pinus albicaulis. The sequence goes on along the minus strand of CM076574.1, from coordinate 1,140,254,946 downwards.
ATATGTTGTTCAGTTCAATCCAAGGGTTGGTCTAGGTAGTGTCATCTTAACTTTCTATGACAAGCCTTTTCCATGTCAAGTTCTAGGAACATGGGAGACCAGCTTCGGGTTTTGATGGTATGAAGTGCATCTCCAAAGTGGATCGTGATTTTTTCCTACTATATTCCTTCCAATTAAAACTTGTTCGAGAATAAAGACCATAATAGACATAAAATAAGAGAGCTTGAATGATAAGCAATAAGTTCCTAGAAAGTATTCTTTGTAGCTAACATTGTAAACCGAAATTGTACCTTGATTTCATGTTTCATATGAGGCCCTTCCCATGTTCCGTGGCCACAAAAGTGGCATTTGCTGAAGGATCCGTATTCACCCATGTTGAATTTTAGACATTGTGTCAGGGAAAAAGTATCTGCATGCTCCGATAGCATGTCAAATACCCCAAATATCAAAGTTATCCACGCCGCAAGACTTGTCATGTGGGAACCGGATGACTTGGACTACCTGCCAGATGGGTCCGTCTCCGAGATCTATTATGACATCCCACTATCAAATAGGAGAAATTTTTTACCCCCAGGAAATTACATAATTTAGATTAATAATATATACATGGATCTTGTTAAAATATTGGATGAGACACCCTCTGTTACTAAGTATGCCAATTTGGTGTAAATTTTCGACCTTCGTATCTTCTCAAGAGGCGAAATTCTATCCGTATGGATATTGTACACCCACCTATTCCATTTGGACCCGCACCATCAATTCTTGCGTATTTTCACATTCAGCGCACAACGATTATTTTTAGCAAAGCCGGGTCCTCCACTCGGAGGCCGTTTTGGGCTTAATGATCCGGTGATATTGGTGGCCACCCACCTATTCCATTTGAACCCCCCATCTTCAGCTTCTTTCAATTTTCAAGCTGTAACAAAACTTACTATTTTTACAGCTTTTCGGTCCAACTTCCGAGCCGCCGAGGCCCCCAGTATCGTTTTTTGGGTATGAAAAGCGCCGGCGAATTTGCTGGATCAAATTCTTTCAGGAGCGCTGTAGTCCTCGGATAAATCTTTCTAACGAGCTATCGAGCACGTAAACGGGAGATCGGGTGCCAAAGTTATGCCCCCGGAAGTTGAACCACCAATTTACCCAAACGGCGCCTGCGCTTTGGCGCTCTGATTCTACTAAGCAGGTTTTTGGACGTTTCATATTCTACATTGTTTATCAACAATAAATAGGCCTTGAGCTCCCACAGGCCAGCTTCCGCAGGTCTGTAGCCATCACATCTCTTCTCAAAGATTCGCTACTAGCACCCTAGCTATTTTATTTCCATTATGCCTCAGTTAATATTTCTGTTATTTGATATTAATGAAATGAAGCATTATTTCCGCTGCATCTCTATGTTCATGGTTATTTCTGTATTCTGTTGCGTTCCTGCATAAAATCCGGATCAAATTCACCAGAAAATTGTCAACTTTTTAGATTGAATTTTGAAGAAATGTAAATTCACTACATATCATATATACACTTCATGGACCTCTATTGCATGAAATCATTCATCGTCGATTTTCGACCTTTTTGGATGGGAGATAAGTGCTAGGGATTTAAAGAGTGATATGTGAAATATATAGTACACATATTGTGCAAGACTAAGCTACCCAAAACATTGGAATGTGTACAAGTCAAATGGGAATGCTTGAAAACAGGACCTCCCCAAATGGGTATATGGGAGAAACATGTTATATAAAATACAAAATACATATATATTTCAAGTAACATATTATCTTTTAAGAAAATATGAAAGACAATAAGAATGATATTCATAAATGACATTTTAGGAGTCCCTATGTCTATATTAATTCTCGTACAATGATTACATTATGGAAAATCCCATGGCTTGGTGGTCTTGACTAATTGCAATCCCGTACCCTCATAATGCTACATGAGAAATCGCAATGGCCAACAATCATGACAACCCGAAAACCCTCGACATTTTCGCTATCTTACATTTTCTATCCTTTTTACTTTAAGAAAAAATTTCATTATTACCATTAAATACCTAGGTGATGAACTCTACAAAGCTCAATCCTTATTGTTGTTTTGTCACGGACAGGGTGATATTTTCCCTATAAGTCCCATGGCCCTCTCGCACACCGAGGTGGGCTTAGGTACTAACAAAAAAGTTCTCGAAATGCCTTGGTAACATCATTGGTCAAACTGTGTTTGGTCATATTGCATGGCATTTCCATATTGGGAAATGCTTGAAATATGGGTATTATGCTTGTATATTGCATACATTATATAGTGACATGGAACCGTGGAATGGCCGAGATGTTTTCACTATTAGGCTAAGAGCCGAGCTTTCCGAGCTTGAACAAAGACTACTATCCTTTCATGCCGAACCTTTGTTATTGCTATACTAATTTAGGAATTACAAATTGTGATCACTTCTTTTAGGTATGAGATTAGATTTCTATTGCCGCCCAAGCAAGATGGTTTGCCAACAACCTCATGTAGGTGTACTTAAGTTTTATGCATAAAAAAATGGAGAAACAAATACTTGGGTGATGTTCATACTAGCTATCACCGCACCAACATATGATACATGAATGCGTAGTAACAATGTACTATGTTGGCAACAAAAAGGACAAGGCAAGCAAGCCAAAGTACTTGTAAAGCAACAACATGTACTATGTACCTATCATATTATGCAACAAAATATTGTCAATCCTCATGTTTAGAATCGTTTATTAGAGAGCTATGATCATATCTTATTTTAATTGGAATGGTATACCGGGTTCTATGTATAAGGACTATCCCCGATTTATTTTTTAAATTAAATATGGTCCTAGATATATCAAAGTTATGTTATTTCCGAAGAAGGCCACATACACCTATGCATTTTATTTGGATAGGGAAAATATTTTTTGAAGGAGGAGGATGGACGTTTATGGGACAAAGCTCGACTGATCAATTATCTCACATAAAATGTGAGATTTGGAGTGAGGAATTTGCTAGGTGTCCGTTTGTGGGTATCACGAGACATCAAGCTTCCAAGCTAGACACATTCCATCTTTCCCTTTCTCGCTCATCCTACATTCCATCCTCGAGATTTGCTACTTGGAAGAAGAACTTGAATAAGTCTTCAGCTTTTAAAGCATCATGCTTCCAAAGGAGTTGCCTACTTAGCATTTTATTCAGTTGCCTACTCCTAGACATCTTAGGTTTCTTCATCAATTATGGTATGTATACTATAATAACTAAACAAATTATGCGATACAATATGCACTCACAAATAGGTTTGTAGAATCTTCACTCTTAGTTCTGAAATCTATTTGTTGTCTTGCACGAAGAAAAGGAATGGGTGCAAGGAAATATTTACCGTATATATATATAGTTTATACAAGAAATGGTTGGCTCTTGAAAATTATGAGCACACTTCCACATACTCTCGCTAATAGGGTGAACAACAATCTCTCGCACCTAGAGAAGATTACCTTAGAGGTTGACACCAAGACATCGTACGTAACATGTCATTGTCAATACAATGAGAACCAATTTTACAATTAGGTCATTTTTTACCTTTTTTTACATGTCAATTTCATCCCGATTGTATCAATTTTACAATCAGCTTCATATTCGCTTAAACAATCAAGTCAATAAAATGAGAACCAATTTTACAATTACCCTCGAATCCGAAGTCACGATTCATTGCTCGATGCATTGCTCAAGAGCATACAACTTCAAACGCCTTCCATCTCATGGTGTTACTTTAAAATGATCTCATGGGCCTCACATTAACACCAATTTCGCATTCCAAGTTGATATGACAAGCTTTCCAATCATGCCGTTCGACTATTCTAAAACTATGTTCAAATTCCAAGTTCAAAAGATCATATTAGTAAGACTATTCTTTATTTCTATGCTAGTTCAAGTTACGTCAAAACACTCGCATTCTAGCTTCATATGAGCACTTACTGTCAGATCATCCTCTATTTCGTGGTAGTCCCTAATCGCCATTTTTCTTTCTATTTCTTCTTCTTCTTCTTCTTCTTCTTTGGTTGTTTTGTTTGTTTTGTTCATGATTAGAGTAATCTTCTTTATTTTTCCTTCTTCTTCTTCTTCTTTTTATTTTTTTATAATTTTCGCATTAGGAGAATTTCTTTCTTTTTCCTTTATTTTTTATTTTTTGGGTATTAGGAGAATTCTAAATCCTACGAGCTTCTATTCTGGAGGAGGCCTATGGTCATGTCTCAGGGACTATCCCTATACTCCCGAACCTAATGCATTATGCAACTACCCACGTACACGCTAGGTGTTATCCGAGTTTCAAACCCGGGTGGGCTCTCAATATTGCTCTGGGCCAAAAACTTTCTTCCTTGGACAAATCGGGGGAGGTCCAGGATCAACCTTTGTGGTCGCTTTATAACACCAAGAGTATATCCAACAACTTGTGTTTTCAGATATACTGATTTATGATTTAGCAAGAGCCTTATAACACCAAGAGCATATCCAAAGAACTTCAGGGAAGCCGTATATAAGCCGCATATACCAAATCTTATGATTTAGCAAGAGCGAAGACTTAGAAAATGCGCTCTACTCCTTGAGGCGAGATCATAGCAAAGCCACAGTGACCAATGGGATTTGAACCGTGTCTCCCATTTCACCCGTTGAAGCCATATACTCCAATGGGATTTGAACCTACTCGTCTTCGTTAGTTTCACCCAGTGAAGCTTATCGTTAAACCACATATCATTGTATAATTAACTATTCTCTATTACTTGAAACATTTCTAAAACTTTAAAGTCCCTGGCTGATTGTATTGCTCTAACACTGAGCCGCTTGCCCTTTCATGAGGTGGGTTAACTGAGTTTCGAACCTGGGCGGGGCCTCAATAATGGTCAGCAAACACTTTCCAATGCAAGTCGTCCATCGTTTGGCCTAGCACAATAGGCTAATTAACAATTGTTTGTTACTTGAAACATTTCCGAAACTTTTAAGTCCTTGGTTGGTTGGATTACTCAAACACTGAGCCACTTGCCCCATGCAAACACTTTCCAATGCAGGTCGTCCACCGCTTGGTCTAGCACAATAGGCTAATTAACAATGTCTGTTATTTGAAACATTTCCAAAACTTTAAAGTCCTTGGCTGGTTGGATTTCTCTAACACTGAGCCACTTGCCCCTTCATGAGGGACACCCTTAAGGGTTCAGCGTAGATGTGTGTATTCCTATTTCCAACACCCTCGTTAAGCCGCACTTTGGCTAAGGTCCCCTACCTAACCTCAAGCAAAACTAGCTCTATCCTCGTCTTGAAAATTATACATACTAAGGTTTACCCCAGATTTTCCCTTGGCCAGTGTGTTGTTGTACTACTGAGCTACATGCCCCTTCATTGTGGGCATCATTAATGGTTCAACCTAGATGTACGGATTGCTATCTCCAACAAAGAAAACACCTAATTTGGAAGTAAAGCATCAAAACTGAACGAAAGAGAATGTATAATGAACAAAGTTTTTATGCCAACATTCTACCATATTCCAAAGTTTTCATGTTTGACTTCTAAGTCATTTATATAGATTTTAATGATTGCTTTACGCTTAATTGAGTATAATTGCATCCCAATTCGTTTCATATTTAATAATCCCTGAATTAGGTGTGCTCATGCTCCTAATTCATGACTTTTGGACCAGTGTGTGGAAGTGCTCGTTGCTCTGTTTCCAAAGGTTTTGAGAGTGTTCATTTCAAAAGTCATCCCCATTTCCAAATATTGTCCTTACCCTGTTCAGGCAACTAAGACTTTAAAATATTGTGCTCTTTGGTTGAATCGAAAATTTTATTTGCATATTAAAGACTGGGAATCCAAAAGGAAAAAGTGGTTCTATTTACAGATATGTGCAACCTAAATTATCCAAATTCTTTTTATTACACTCCATCCATCTATTTCGTTGCAGCATTCCTAGTCCTTTAGTATTCAATTATAACTCTATAAAATCAAGATGGCCATCCATATTCAAAGGCTTCTGCTTTTTTTTGGGTTACCTTCTAATAAGGATTTTTATTTCCAAGTAATTCAACTACCAAAGGTAGTACATGCGAGTAGAGAAATAATTCAACTACCAGTTATTCTCCTACATGGTACATGCTTTGATAGATTATATCAAAAGTATTACCAATACAATAACATTGATTGTTGTATGTGGACATTTTTGTTCAGGATGGTCCATTACATAATCAAGATGAGGTGCCGGATCATGCAATTGCACTTTCTCTTTTTGAATAACTAACCAAACCAAATGGTATATGATGGAAATTTCATTTTTTTACAGTTACTTTTAGTTTAATTATATCATTTAGCTCGATGCTTTTCATATATTCAACTAAACCTTTGTTTCTTAACAAGACTTTGTCATTTCCATGTTTTAGTGAAACTGTTTATGGTTTGATATTCTCATACAACCTTTATCAAGTTACATGCACCCTCATTAGAAAAAACAAGAAAATTTTGCTTGCCATGACTATCTTTCTTTTTCATTGTTGACTTAAGAAAGTCTTTTAGCTAAGAAACTAGTTTCAAGGTTATGGCATAACTTGTCATATAAATTGAACATAATTTATATCCAAAATGTTAACTTGTAAACTACTTAGTTGGTTTTAGGCTTTCTATTTAAAATCTACTTCAGTTTGAACTTTGAACGAGTTGTTCCATAGACTTGAATGTTAAAAGATTTTCGAGTAAGGATTAAAAATTAGCCCGTAAGGCTTCTCAGTTATTCATTTATTTTATCTAATATAACATTTACTATTAAATTAGAACCACTCGGCACAAATACGTCATAGATCAAGATCATACTTTGTAGAGTGTCGTAGAATAAAAATAGGAGCAAGGACACTGAGTTCTTTCGGTTTTCCTGGTTCTTATTCCTTTGGTGTATCTTTGCAACTTCAGGGGCAATTGCTAGTTTAAAGTCTAATTCTTTAAAGGGTGCTAGCTCAATGGAAGAGCACCTGCTTTACAAGCAGGAGGTTGGTGGTTCGATTCCATCGTGCCCTGATATTCATATATAGGGAATGACGAAGATCAGTTTTGGGTGACGGATGCTCTTTTGACCATCACCAATGAGCTTATGGTGACATTTTTCGACCCTCACCAAAATATGAAATGGTGACGGTCAACGAACGCCACCATATATACGCATCAATAGTGACGAACATTAAAGGTCCGTCACCATAAATCGTTGTTGTTTATATGAAATGGTGAGGATCACTGTTTGTCATTATAGTCATTATTCGTGACGGACCTTGATGTCACCAATGTGTTTATGGTGATGGTCAATGAACGTCGCCATATATATGCACCAATAGTGACGGCCATGAAAGGTCCATCACAAAAAATCATTGTTGTTCATATGAAATGGTGACGGTCACTATCCGTCATTATAATCAATATCCGCGACGGACCTTGAATGTCACCATAACACATACTTTCGGCGACACCACCTTTGGTGACGTTCAGTTTTTTGGTGACGGAGGCTATTGTCCGTCACCATTGCTCATATGAAATGGTGACGGTCACTATCCGTCACTATAAATCATTATTGGTGACGGACCTTGAATGTCACCACAACACCTATACTTTCGGCGATGCCACCTTTGGTGACGTTCAGTTTTTTGGTGACGGAAGCTATTGTCCGTCACCATTGCTCATATGAAATGGTGACGGTCACTATTCGTCACTATAAATCATTATTGGTGACGGACCTTGAATGTCACCACAACACCTATACTTTCGGCGACGCCACCTTTGGTGACATTTAGTTTTTGGTGACGAAGGCTCTTTTGACCCTCACCAATGAGCTTATGGTGACCATTTTCGCCCCTCACCAATGTGATTTTTTCTTGTAGTGGTACCGTAGACCAAGTAGCCTTATCCATTGGGCATGGAATCAAAAAAAATGCTGAGAACTGACACTGACTTCAAGACTAAGACTGCAAACTGAAATAAATCCACACCATACACCTATCATCCAAGATTTATAGCCTTCAGCTCGAGCCCCAAACTTCAATGACTGTGTACTCTGAACTCTGATAAAAAATAACATGGTATATACAATGATGATGACATAAATTCTGATCCATCGTCTTCAACCATGGTAGTGCTTCAAAAGCCTACCATTCACTGCTCCTCCAGAGCAATCCTGGCCATCCATTTCTAAGGGCAAGAAGGCATTTTGTCCTCTGTATGCTGAAATCCTGTATGGTCCTTTCCACAGATTTTTGAACTTACCATGCTTCCCTTTTTCTTCATTTCTGGCATCCCATTTCATCCAGCTGAAACTTTTCTACTTTTTTCTTCCTGTCATATATCTTTTTAATCTTCTCCTGCAACTGAATAGCGTTCTGTGACACTTCCTCTCTTGTTTGTTGAAGGTGGATCATTTGATTGATCCTTCGCTGATTGTCATTGTCCTCGCTGCCAACTTCTTGCAATAATCTCATAACTGGGAATGTAAGGGATGTAGGAAAGACAACATCAGTACCATAAACCAGCTCAAATGGTGACATACCTATTGATCTTTTACTGCTAACTATGTCTGCCCACAGTGCGTTGATGAGCTTTCGTTGCCAATTTCTTTTGTTTGCCTCCAACATTTTCTTAATTATATTCACTAGCGATTTGTTAGATGACTCGACCAGGCCGTTTCCTCATGGATAATACGCAGTTGAATGGCCCAGCGCGATGTTGTATTTGTCGCAAAAATCTATCATATTCTTGGATCGGAACGCTGTTGCGTTGTCTGTTATGATTTTGCATGGGCAGCCAAAACGAGATAAAATATTTGATTCTAGGAATTGGATGATTACCGTGTCTGCTGCTTGCCTGGCTGGGACGGCCTTGATCCATTTCGTAAAGTAATATGTCCCCGTCAATATCCATCAGTGTTGTGCTGAGGACGCAGGATGAATTTCTCCTATGAAATCGAGCCCCCACTGCTGAAAGGGTGCGTTCACTGAAACTGGTTTCAAAGGGAGTGGAAGCAATTTCTTCTTCCCTTGGAAGATTTGGCATTCATGACATTTCATCATTGTCTTATATAAATCAGAAAATAATGTGGGCCAATAATATCCTACTCTCAATACCTTGTTAGTTGTAGTCTTCCAAAACAAGTGACTGCCACAGTCGCCTTTATGAAAATCGTGCATTACCTTCTATGCCTCTTCTTCAACCAAACAATTGAGCAGAACTCCTCCTAGATCTTTCCAATGTAGAGCGCTGTCTAAAATGCAGTATTTTGCGGATTTTAGCTTCAGAGATCTACCCTTACTCTTAGACATGCTGGTAGGAGGTGAAAAATGCTGAAGGACATAGGCAATATCTGAATACCACGGGGATTGCAGAAAAAAAATCTGAAATTGGAACTAGCAAACCTTCATCTTCATCTTTTGCCACTGTTGTTATGAGGTTTATATCTAAAGCACGTAGATTTGATTGGGCCATCAATTTCTCCAAGCCTTGGCCTTTGATCAACTTCGTGGGCTTGATCTCCATATCGTACTCCAACATAGCTGCTATCCACTTACCTCTCCAACCTTCTGGATCAGTTTTCATCAACACATCCTTCACTGCTGCATTAGGGACATATGCTATAATATGTGAATGTAGAATATAGACCCTGAAATCCTTCAATGCCTTGATAAGATCCAATGCCTGTTTTTCAATAATATTATACCTCAAAGCAACATCTCTAAAAGTTCTACTAAAAAAGGCAATTGGCTTTTCGATCTCGTCTCTCTTTTGCATTAAAACAACAGCTAAAGTATGCTCCGATGCAAACGAAAATATGATGAAGTCTTGAGTCTAGTCAGGACTGATCAAAACTGGGGCATTGGACAAAGTGAACTTTACCAGATTGAATGACTTGATAGCTTCTTCACTCCACTTGACAGTGTTGTCCTTCTTCAACATGTTAGTCATTTCCCTCAAATGTTCAGCTAGATTAGGTATAAATCGACGTAAGAAGTTCATCTTACCATTGAATTCTTGGATCTCCTTTTTGTTTCGTGGAAGGTCTATGTGCTGAATTGCCTCCACTCTAGATGGATTGATGCGGATACCATCTTTAGAGATGATATGCCCCAACAGCTTGACTTTATCCATGGAAAAGAGACATTTCTTGGGATTGAGAGAAATTCCAAAATTTCTGCATCGCTGAAAAACAACTCTCAAATGGTGTAAATGATCATCATATGATCCTGAAAACACTGTCAAATCATCCAAATAAATGACCAGAAAAATATCTTTTTCGTTGGCAAAAGCAATGTCCATTGCACGTTGGAAAGTAGCTCCTGCATTCTTCAGTCCAAATGGAATTTTTGCATACTGGAAGGTTCCCCAGGGTGTTGTGAAGGCAGTTTTATCTTGGTCCTTCTCATGCACCAAGATTTGGTTGTAGCCTGAGTAGCCATCAAGTAGTGACATCCTGGATGCTCCAACTACTCTCTGTAGAATATGGTCCATTTTCGGAAGTGGATAATTATCCTTTAAGGAAGCCTTATTCAAGTTCCGAAAATCTATACAAAACCTTATTTCTCCAGTCTTCTTACGTGCTGGGACCAAATTTTAAATCCAGTCATAAAATATAATGGGGACTATGATACCAGCTTTGTACAATTTGTTCACCTCTTTTTCGATGGATGGCAGCAGCTTCAAAATGATTCTTCTCAGCGTCTGTCTGAAAGGCTTTTGATCCGGCTTGATAGGAATAGTATGCTGGATTATGTTCTTATCATACACCTTCAAATCTAAATAATCCCATGCAAATACATCAGAAAATTCATAAAGGAACTTCACATACTCCTCCTTCGCTTCAGGGGACAATGCCTTTGACAATTTCACGAACTTGGGCTGATCAGGTGTTCCAAGATTCACATCTTCAACTCTTTTCTCCGTGGGCACCAAGCTTGGCTTATTTTCCACATCGTCCTGATCAAAAAACTCCTCTAAAGGTATGAGACCTCTAGGAATTACATTATCTTTCAGCTGCAATATGTCCATCTGGTTTGTTTCCAATTCTTGATCATCAACCACATACTCACCTTCTATGGGAGTGTCCTTGAATTTTCCATCACCCTGCAAAAATGCATTGATCTCATTATCATCCCAAAATACTTGCCAATACCTTAAACTGTCCAGAACAACAGGCCTATGTTTGACATGGATCTCAAACTTGTTTCTGGAGTTCATCGGAATCTTCAGGTTACTTGTAGTAATGGCAAGAGAATCAGCAATGAGATTCTGCATCCTGGGCACTGCTATCAGAGTGTACTCTGGGAATGTCTTCAAAATGTCCAGAACTGCATTTCTGTATGCCCTCAGTCTTGGATGTTTAGCTTGGTATTCTCCTTTCACCTGCTTGATTATTAACTCAAAGTCACCATACACATAAATCCTTTTCGCCTTCAACTTCTTCAAGATTTTGAGGCCTGCAATCAGAGCTTCATACTCTGCTTCATTGTTGGAGTAGTCAAAAGCTAACTTATAAGCACATACTCTAACATTACTAGGGACTCTTTCAGGCTGGAAAATAGGGCTCCGAATCCATAGTCCAATACCTGCTCCATCCTTACCAACGGCTCCATCAAAGTCCATACCCCATAGGCCTTCTTCTTCTTCTTGTAGATGCTGAAATTTAGTTTCTTCCTTCTCTTTACCTTGGCTGATTTATGGTTGTTCGTTGTCTTTTAGCTGCTAGGGGACCGGAGGCTCAGAAGTAATTGTCGCTTTGTCCTTTTCCTGTTCGAGGACCTCTCTAATTTTTTTTGAAATCTCAGGTATCTCGTCTAATTGTACCAACTGGACATCCTCATCATTTAAACCACCATCTGAATATAAGACAAAACACTCTAAATCTGTGTGGACTACATTGATGGGATGGTTTACTGGCTTGTCTTTGCTAGTAATCATATATTTCATTTTCTTTTCCCTATATAACTTTCTCAACTGGCCAAATACAGGGATTGTGGCATAGGAGAAGTCAAGCTGTATGGTTCCCTTAAGTTTTGCACCCCAAGACCTAGATAGAAGCATTCCAAACCATGGTGGGACATCAGCAACAACTACATCCATCAAGACATTTTTGGCTGGGATTTCATCTAAAGCCACTACCAAGTCTTTGATAAGACCAATAAAATGGACCCTACTTGAGTCAAAAGAATACAAATCATGGTATTTTCTAGTAATATCAAGGCCTAACTTCTCCATGACAGCTTTGGGCATCAAATTATGCGAGGCCCCAGAGTCCAACATGGCGTTATGCAAGATAAACTCATGCAACCTAAGACTTAGGTAAAAGGGGGGAACTTCATTTTCTTCAGATTCTTCTGTGGATGGACCAAAAATAAGTTCAGGGTAGTCATATTCCACATTAACCATATCAAAAGGAGGGTCAATTTGTAAGACTTTAGACACCTGACTTTTATATAGACTATTCTTCACCAACTCAGTCAGGGGCACAGACACTTTGAGTCTAGAAATTTCATTTTCTAAATTAAAGGAAGGAGCTTTTTCTACCTATTTAATGGGAGGGTCTTTCTTCTCTGTTTGCTCCTTCGCTATGCTTTGCTGGCTTTTTTCATTTGCTGTGTTAGTAGCTGCAGGTGATTTTCTGGATGAAGGATTGGCCGGCTCTTTTCCTTTCTTCTGCGCCTCGTCCTTCATTTGGAGTTATTTTCTCTTTTGAATGGGACTGATTGTGACGTTTCTGTTCCTCAGAGAATACTGCCTTTGCTGGGCTGATAGAGCATTCATATACCCTCTCTGGTAGTCATCAGATTCTTCTTCTAACACCACTTCATTGGCCAAAATGAAAATTTCGTCCTCTTGAATGTCTGGAGTCGCCACTGTGTATTCTTCGTCTTCTGTGAGGAAAGTGGGCGCACCATCAGCTGTGAAAAAATGATTGGTTTCAAACAGGGGACCATCGTCATCTGAGTTAGTCCCTTGCACGTAGTTCTACTGCAATGGAGTTTTGATCTACTGCTGTGGTGCCACTTGGTCCTGTGCTCTCTGTTCTCTCTGTCTAATTCTGAATTGCGGCTGCTATTGTCCTCTAAAATTCGGATTTATTATTTGAGTTTCAGGTCTGTCGAAAATCGTCAATCGCTCAACCATCCTTTCCATTGTATGAATCAGAGTGTCCATCTTGCTGTCTGAAGGGGAGGCTTCCTCTTTCATCACGCCTCTCTTTTCAGTTCTGGCTTGAGCTCTTCTAGCCAGCAGATAAGCTTCAACGCTTACTGCTATCTTTTGCATGTCTTCAAGTGACGGTGGATCTCTTTCACGCAGTTGATATGCCATATCGGCATCAAAACCATCTGGAAACTTCAGCAAAGCTGAATCTACAGGAGTTTTGAGGTTAGCCAGAATAGCATTGTATACAACATTGAATCTTAAACAATAGTCTTGCATAGTTTCACCCACATTCCTTTTAATATTATCATATTTAGACATGATTTGGAGTGGGTTCTTTTTCACCTCCCACCGGTCTAAGAACTGTGTGTGTAACTCCTGTAAAGTGTCAATAGAGCCTGCTAGTAAGGCTCTAAACCACTTTCTAACTTCGCCTCCGAAGCTTTGAACGAACAACCTAGTGGTTACATTCTCTTCCTCTACCTAATGAAGATCAAAAAAATCATTCATCTTGTCAACATGCTACTGGGATGTGATGCTTTGAGTGGCATCAAAGAATGGAATTTTACTCTGATAGTCAGCAGGCATATCATTGAGGACCTGGGGTAAAACCAGGGGTGCATACCGAGCAGCCATGATTCTGGGATGATTTACCACAACGTTTGCAGTACTGGAATTTGAGGGAGGTGTTGATGCAGGAGATGAAAACTGGGAATTGACTGATGGGAATGTTGATGAATCAGGAGGATGGAAGGCTGGCCCTGATGATTCTGAAACCTCGGGAATGTTAGTTACAGTGATGGACTGAGGAGAGTTCAAAATGTGGTCATCAATGGAGGAATTTGCTCTCTGAACTTCAATATCTACCAGGAACTTCGAATCTATAACCGCGTCTTCAAGTGTAGTTTCAAACTTGTTTCTAAGCAAAGAAAGCTCAAAACTCTCATCTAAAGAAAGCTCTTTTGTAAAAAACCACTCATTGGGCCAAGTATGGGACCTGAAAATAGGTGTAGGACTTAGCAATCCCTCTTGTATTCTGACTATTCTTGGGATAAGATTTGGATTTTCAAACACAGGGGGAGAATTTGGATCAGGATTAGCCCTTGTATATCTTCTTGAAGCCAGTGTGGTCAACTTACTACTGTACGATATTTATATCAGTCTAGAAAACTCTGAAATATCATCATCGAGACTTTACAAGAAAAATATTACTGGGGTGATGAGTCTTCTATGCAAAAAGTTTGTAGTTCCCCAGTTTGGTCGCCAGAGATGTTAGCACCTGAATTGGACCCCAAGCTGAAAAGGCAAAATAGGGTAACAACTAAACCACGCTCAGCCTTGTAGCTAGCCCTACAAGGATAGGAGAGGGCTCTCTCCGTAAAAGAATATTCAAAGGAATACAATAAATGGACTGATATTAGGCTAGATAAAATGATGGGGAAAAGGTTTAATAAAATGAATGAATGAATTTCAGGGATGTGTGGGATAAAGGGACAGTTGAAACCGGGAATTAAATTAGGACACAGGGTGTTTCATGGGGCAATATATGTAGGAAACATAGCAAATAAAATTTAATGAGGATGGGATGGAAAGACTGGTGCGGAGCTGAAAAAGGCACAATAAATGGATCCTTTTCAAACAGAGGAAAAATACAGAGTATGAATGATTTCCCAAGGCAGAGCATATAGAGATGGATTCTACCTTTCTATCTTGAAAGCATTCAAAAGGAAATGTTTATGGATGAAGGGAACACATAACAATTCACATATGAAACAAAGGAGAAAAACAAATGCTAAATCTCATACCACATGGATCCCACAAATCAAAGCTGCATCTCTTATTAATTCCTGTCAAACTGTACAATGTAGCGCAGAGATGTTCTTCCACACTTTTCCCCTACTTTCTGAATTACATACTATTTAGACTTTCAGAATCCTTTCAAATGATTTTACAATTACAATAAATAGGCTGGAATGTGGGAAAACAGATCGACGAACAGAGGGAGCTGTTTGACAGCATCAACAACGGAAATCTAGAGAGCCAACAATCTGTCCTAAAGAAAGAACCTCGTACATTATTCCACTTAAAATTCACTGATAACCAATGGGAAGGCAAAACCTGTAGCATGGATCCCTTTGAATCGTAACTAAAGATGTGACTGTTACAACATTGGTTCTCGACCTCTGACGTTTCGCTTTCCATTTGCCGTTTTGAAGAAAACTGACTTTTTGAATAACATGCCTTTTAAATAAAACTTTGCCTTTCGTGAAGGGAAAAATGTATTTTAAATGGGAAAAGGGAAGGGAGAGGCAGTGGGATCCGCATCGCAATCGGGATCAGGGGTTGAACGTTGTCGAAACAAAACCCAAAAAGTTCTGATGCGATTAGCCAGGGTTGGATGGGGCAATATACGATGGAGAAGGGAAATCCCTTAAGAGTAAACAAAAAATGATTTTTCACTTTGTATAAAAGGAAGGAATGATTGTATTGGAAGGGCGGAGGGCTTAAGGTGGGACCGGGGATTAATCGCAATCGGAAATCGGAGGGGGAGCGGAGTGCAACACATATGGGGAATGCCGGTTGCGATGGATTGATTAGCTATGGGTCGTCCGATTGGCGGGGAAAATCGACGGTGGGGAGATCAATCGGGGGTAGTCGTGATCGGAGGAGTGGATCGGGTAATCAGAGGGAGGGGTGTGATCAGGTGATCGGAAGGAAAGATGCAATCAGGAGATCGGAAGGAGGGACTTGCGATTTATCGCATCAGAGGATGGTGCGATCAGCGGATCGGAGGATGGTGCGATTGGCGGGTCGGAACATACACTTTGCGATTTGCGATTGATCGCATCGGAGGATGGTACGATCAGCAAATTGGAGCAAAAACTTTGCGATTGCGATATAAAGGGGATGAACCTTTGGGTCGGGGTTTTATATGGTATAAAACTTTATAATAAATTTTCATCACAACGTGTGGTGGGGAAGTGGTTGGGAATGGCGGGACTTTATAATATAAAGCTTTTTATTATAAAGTTTTACGGGTATGGAGGGGAAGTGGTTAGCAATTAAATCACAGATTTTTTTAAAATAATTTATAATGAGATTTTGTAATCGGAAAGGGGGAAAAAGGGGTTTTTATTAAATAAATATAAAACTTTAATAAAACAAAGTTTAAGGAAAAATGGGAAATAGGGGATATATGAGGGTATAAGGAATTTTACTTCACTTAAGCATAAATTTCAATCTAGAAGTAAGTTTTGAGAGTGTAGTATACCATTGGAAAGCTCTTTCTGGGCTCTTTCTGATGGATATGCTTGGAGAATGATTTGATGCTGAACATGCTGTGAAAAACTTCTCTAAAAGGCAGGGTGATGATCTTGTCGGAGATGGCAGCTTCTGAATTGTGACTGAAGGGAAAAGTATTATGTTTTCACCTCAAAACATGGTTTTGAGGTGAAACTTGCATCAAACAGAATAAATGATATCTTTGATCTTCCTGGTGCTATAATTTTGAGTTTATTGACTTCCTTATGACCTTGTTGATCTTTATTTGACACTTGACTCATTAATCGATCATGGTGAGGCCCTAGAAACTAATGAGACCTGCCCTATGACCTACTGACATGATTTGAGAGTGAAAGCAACTTATGACCAAAGACCATAGGAAGGAAAATCAGCAAGTACATCATGAGGGTAAACTACCATCAATGAATCCATGACCTAGTGGAATGGTGAAATTTATTCGATATGAGACGCCTAATATGTAAATGCAAAAGAGCAATTTTTATCACTGACGGCAGTATGACTAGACTGACACTAACAATCGCCTCGCATGATCCTCACGGAAACACCGATCACGCAGATTGGACAAGCCTGATGTCTCCTGAACGGGACCATCACCTCACCCTCACCTCCATTAATGACCATGTGGCATAATCAGTACTGTAGTATTTCTTATCTCTTTGCGTCTGCCCACCAAATGAATCCTAACACATAGATCACTCATAGTCTCTCTGACATGCCTCTTCTGCAATCCTATATATCTCCCCATTCTCGCCCCCTTCCCTCCATCATCTTCTCTCCGCTGCATTTCACTCTCCTAATTTGGATGCTCGCTGATAAAAATCAGCTACGAAGTCCAAGTCTTAGTGTGAAGCTGCGCAACCGCCCTTTGCCTGGTGCATTGCATCCTGTGCACCTGCCCCTCAATCTCTGTATCTTCTCCTGCCCCTGTGCTTCCCCTGCCATCCCTCCCAAGTGCGCAATGGATCCCAGGCTGTGCCAACACATAATTTGCAGTGGTCAATGAGGAGCTCTCCTAGTCTGCTACCATCGCAGTGAGGAAAATCGTCTCGAATGGCTCGAGGGCTCCTCGTCATACTCCTCTGCTAGCCACCCTTCTGTTCCTGAGTAGCACAAAGACCGCGCCAAAATACCTACGCAAAGAGGAAGACGTGGTGCACGGAGGTCCACTCCATCTCCAGGGCTCCTTCGCTGCAGCGCATTCCTGCACCACCGAATAGCCCTGTGCAGGCATACGAAGACATGGATATTTGGATCATGGATTCCGACGACGTCTGGACAAAGATTCTGGATGGAGTAGATTCAGACTCCCCCATCCTCTGCGCTCCGTCAAATCTCCCCATTCGCACTACTGCTAAAGTGGAAGCTGCAAGGGAAGCGGCCATCGCGCAGGCCCTTGCCTGCGCCATTCTCAAGGGAGATCCCAACTGCAGTGATGATGAGGATACATAATGTTTGTGTTGTTATTCAATCCTATTTTATTTTTTGTCTTTTGTGCCCTCAGGGCTACACTGTCATGTCCTCCTCTTATGCTCCTAAATGTATCAGTGCCTCTGCGCACATAGTAATTTGTGCTTGCAAGTTTTGTCTAGGTTAGCCCCCTCCCCCGTGACAACCCAGAAATAATGTAACAAAGGGAGGGATTGGTTAAGCGCAACTTACCAACCCTTCCTGTAAACTATGTACTTATATTTTTTCGAATTAATAGAATTAGCACAACTTACCAAAATTTTTTTTGAAATTCCTACTCTAATGTGAACCCTGCTATATGATACCATGTAGAAATTATGGTGTATATTTGCAACTGCTCATGAGGTTTTTTCAAAATCACAAGACACAAACCAAATCTACTACTATGCATAAGTTAATTCATAATTTAGAACAAAAATTCCATACATGCAATAAGAAATAAAACACATGCACACAAATATTTTCTTGGGGAATGCAATCTGCTAAAAACCCCAATGCATTCTTGCATTAATCTGATGAATATATATGTATTAAAATTTCTCTGCTCAACTAAGCACAACCTGCAAGTGAATAACCTATCTCTCTGCTCACTGAGAAGCTCTGACTCAAACTTAGTCAATGTTTCCCTCTACTCGAGCCCCTATTTCCATGCACAATTCCTTGAGAAATTAAGCCCCTATTATATAGGATTTTTTCCAAAATGGATTGTGAAATTCCTAAGGTTAATCATATGACTGCATGCAACACTTGTACACTCAAGAATAGTCTACAACTGATGTTACATTGTCTTGGAATCTCCACCACAACTAGGTAAATTGAATTATTTGCATGCACTAGCTAATTTGCATTGATTGATCGTTTAACTAGATAATCACTAAGTTTGACTGAAGTCCCACTGCATAACTGACCGTCCACTAGTTCCTCCAACAGTGAGAACTAGTTTAACTTAAAACAACTTGAGAAAACTGACTTTGATTGCTACAAATTAGCAATCACACATGCTTAACTGAACTCTAACTCCTATAAGTAGAATTTATTGAGTAAACTGGGTAACACAAGCCATTTCATACAATTTAATTGCATCCAAGTTGTATGATGATGTGGAAATTCAAATATTCTCAATTTAATCAAGGCAAAATCAAATTGATAATTTCTTGTTGCATTTTTCCTCAATCCTTCAGGTGAATCTAATCCATGTTGTCAATGACAGTCGGGAGTTATAGCATATCAATGTGCCGATAACAACAACCAACAGATAGAAGTAGCGTTCAAAATAAATAAAATAGTCAAAAAATACATATTAAAACACAATCGATGGAGACCCTGAAATGTACTCCAACTATGTTACTGCCTATCCATGTTCATCAAAAGTGCCTCCATCGCTCCTCTCACAAAATACACCTCTTTTTCCAGCCTCCATTGCCCTAAATCCCATTAGTCGTTTTCGGCCTCCATCGCTCTGCTTCGCGAAGAACCCATCAATAGCATAAATACAAACCCCTAATCATTTGCCTTTACCTTTTTTACTAGTGCCTCGTATTGAAAATTTTAAGAAAAAATTAAATTTTAAGATGAGGTTTCTTTTGTATTAAAAGCCTCCTTCGTGTAGTAGTGTCGAATGCAACGACATAGAAGTTGTCTCTAATCGTATCAGCAAATATCGAAGGGAAAAAAAGGAATTGATGTTTAGGAAATCTTTCCAGGAAAAATTGTCGCGTTCTTAAGAGTCAGCTAGCCCCACAAAAGAACCCCACAAATCATTGTATTTATATAAGATAACATGAATGGAAAATGAAATAAAAACCTTGGTATAGGCGCAAGACAGTAGTAGCCTACAAACAGGTGGACCTAGGGTGCACTGTCACAGTCAATTTTGCAGTTGTGAGGTAATATTTTCTTAAATTGATATGTTTTTGTCTTAATTGTTAATTGTCTTAAATGTGTTTCATTTTAAGTGGTTGTTGTCTTAAATATAAAGTTTTGTCTTAAAATATTTTTGTCTCAATATGTTTTTGTCTTAAATATAAAGTTTTGTCTTCAATTAATTGTCTTAATCTGTTTTTGTCTTAAATATAAAGTTTTGTCTTATAATATCTTTCTCTTAAACTATTTTTGTCTTACAATATTTTTGTCTTAAACGGTCTTAAATATAAAGTTTTGTCCTAAAATATTTTTGTCTCAAACTGTTTTTGTCTTAAATTTAAAGTTGTCTTAAAATATTTTTATCTTTTTGTCTTAAAATATTTTTGTCGAAACTGTATTTGTCTTAAATTTAAAGTTTTGTCTTAAAATAATTTTTTTGTCTTAAAATATTTTTGTCTCAAACCATTTTTGTCTTAAATTTTATATTTAAGACAATTAAATTGAGATTAAATTTTAATGTAAAATAAATAAAATAAAAAGTGACTTTTCAAGACAAAAGATTTCCTTTGGCTTACAAAAATGTCTTAAAAGTGCCCTTGATGTAGTAGTGACCCAATTTGGATTCAGATCACTAGTAAACTTAGTGATAAAATAAGTCATTAACTTTTGTCACTAAAACTTTTCATGACTATCTATATCATCCCATAATAACTTAATTGTTTTTTTAAATATCTTTAAGAAATACTAAATACCTAAAACTAAGGCCCATGCATAAAAAAAAACAACTAGACTAAATTATAATTCGTTCTTTTTAATTAATATGAATTCGTTACTTTTTGAAATTAACCTTAATCGAGTTGTAGATTCAAGTCACTTATAAGCCGAGTGACAAAGTTAATTCTTAAATTTCATCACTAAACCCTTTCATGACTATCTACATGGCCCTTTCATGACTATCTACATCTCCCCACAATAGATTCATTTTTTTTATACAATTTTCTCTCTTAGAAATTATGGGTACCTAAAAGAATTTTTTTTGTCGGCAGATTTTCCTACCACGTAGCGCATTTAGTAATTTGATTAGACATATGGCCGGATTTTATCTCCACGGTAAGAAGGGTGAGGGCTATTAGTAACCATATTTGGATGTCAAATATTTTATTTTTTTGGCTTGCCCCTTGTGGGAGGGTTTCAGAGTTCAGGTGTTGCAGCTCATCCATTTTCTCTGTGATGGCTATGCCTATGGACGTGGTAATAGCGGGCAATGTAGTCTGCGACACTATTATGGTTTGTGCTACCCAAGTGAGTATAGCGCTTTTTCATGTAATGGAGTCTCTCGGTCTCCAACCCACTAGGCCCAGTACTCAACCCGATTACGTGGGCCCACCTCTCCATATCCATTAACATATACATATGTTTTTCCCGTCCGTATGGGAACATACTAAGGGACATTGGCTTTGATTATTATAATTCTGTGGTCAATTCTCAGCCTGATTTTATCTGTGTTTTCACATCATTAAATAAGATATCCTTTTTTGTTATTCTATAAAATAAAATAAGTACAATTAAGATAACTTTTGTTATTATATAGAATAAAAAAAATACAAGTGTGTTGCAGCAGCTTTCAAGATTTTTTTACAATTTTACAATAAGGCATCATTCTATCTTTGCTAAAAGACACTAGAGAGAAAAAAATCTCAGCACTTAAAAAAAAAACTAGCAGACGTTGGCGTTCATTATCAAAACTATTTGTGGTCGGAAAATTTTCTCAATGTAAAACCGATCTAAGATGTTGACGTTCATTATTATAAACATTTATTGTCCAAAAATTCTATCAGCCGGAAGTTGTTCTCGTAAGATCTCGTAAATGGATGTTGGCGTTCATTATCAGAACCAACATTGATGTTTAACTATTTGTGGTAAGAAAATTCTCCCAGCCAGAAACTGATCTCGTACCCTCTAGTGTGTTACAATGTGTTTTCTCCTTCTCCTTTTACATAGACGAACGATGGCATTTCACTATTATATCTATTTATAGTAGGAAAATATTCTTACCCGGATATGATGGAAGGAAGTGTGGTTTTAGGGCATAGTGGCCTCTGTAGAAGGAAATATTTTGCAGCAATTTGGAGATGGATATGGTATTTCTACAGAAGCGGATGGGTGTTCAGGTGCAACCTCTAGACAAGGAAACGGTTCACATTCTTGGAGAGATGGATGCATTGAGGGATGCGTTCATTTGGATGCTTTGAGAGATGCATTCAGTTTCACAATTGTACTTCCAGAAACAGTTGGGGCATTGCGGGATGCATTCAGAGATTTCAAAGATGGATGTGGTAATCATCCAGAAGTCGTTGGGGGGCATTCAGGGATGCATTTAGAGATATTTTGAGGACGAATTTTATTGAAATTGGATCATATCACTCAAGTACTTCAAATTTTTGTATTCCAGCATTCGATGGCTGGCTCAAGTACTTAAATTGTATTTTGGAATTGAGGATTATGTTTTTTGGTATTTTCTAATTTAACGATAGAATAAGTTGTTGGGTAATTATTTTTTCTACCATTGAGTTCAAATAAGTTCAAATATGTTTGACTCTTAACATTACAATGATTTAAAAGATAATAAAATTCAAATAGGTCTTACTCATAACATTAGAATCAAAAAACCCTGGTGCCGTGGTGTAGTTGGTTATCACGTCAGTCTAACACACTGAAGGTCTCCGTTTCAAGTCCGAGCGACGCCAAATCTACTTACTGGTTTCATTTATGGATTGATGGTTCGGAGATTTGCTGTTCGGGCGCGTGAGAAGACCTAGCCGCCGACGTTGCTGCTGCTCTCTGTGTTCGGGGCCGCTGGCCAGCCTCAGCCAGCACTGTGGAAGGCTTGGCTGTGCCATCCATTGGTGCGAGGGGTCTCCGGAACTCTGAGGTGTTCGGGGCCGCTTCTTGGTCCAGCTACGTGCGTGGTGCTCTGTGGAGACTCTGAACCTCGGTCTTCATTCGTGGTATCACTCTTCTCCCTGTTTTGGTTTTCGAAGGGGTCCTTCATCCCTCTGGTTGTTGAATACGTTTCAAATGGTTTGCTGTGTGGGTGGTCTCTGAGCTCGATCCTCTATTGACTTAGCGCTTGGTCTCGTGGCAGCAATGGAGACCCTGGGTGATGCCCAAGTCCCCCCCACTCCGCCTCTCCCTCCCGATGCGGAAGCCTTCATTAAGCTTCTCGCCTCCATGCCGAAGAAGAAAGCCTCTGAGGCTTCAAAGTTTGTAAAAAGATTGGAAGACATCCCTGAAATCTCGCTCCCGCCTGAGGGGCCGATCAAGGTCGCCCTCTCATTAGCTGACTGTGCCTTGGTTGGCCAGTTCACAGGTCTCTGGCCCTCTCCTAAAGCCACGGAAAACTGGGTCACTCGAAACTGGGCGCCTCTAATCAAAAACAGAGTCACCTCATATTTTTTAGGGAGGGGTTTCTTCCTGTTTGAATTCTCTGATAAGGAGGATAAGGACTTGATTTTCCGAAACGGTCCCTATTTCATGGGACCTCAGGGTCTGTATCTAAACAAATAGACGTCCGACTTCGACCCTGCAGTCGACGTCCCTACTGTTGTCCCTGTTTGGGTTAGGCTACCTAATCTGCCTGTGCACTGTTGGAACTGGGAGTCCCTCAAGCACATCGGGAACACTTTAGGCAAATTTATCGACCGCGCAAACAGTAAAGACCAATATGACTGTGCGAGAATTTGTGTCGAAGTGGATCTGGAGGTCGGTCTTCTTGAGGCAATAAAAATCAGAGTTGGTAGCTGGACTCACGTCCAAAAATTGGACTATGAGCAACTTCCGTTTAAATGTCGGAAATGCCATGTCTATGGCCATTTTGCGAGAGGCTGTCCGACAAATAGTGAAGTAGAAAAAGGCAGTGAAGAAAGATGGAACCAGGTAAAAAGAAATAAAACTTCTCACAAAGGTCCAAGATCAGGAAACTCTAATGGTAAGGGTCCTCAATCAAACCACGTGATCCAAACTCCCCACATGGAAGAGCATAGCAATAAGTTTGCTAAGTTAAACTCAGAAAATGAAGAAATCCTTGAGGTCGAACAACAGAAGGAGGATTTGTCACACAAAGAGACCCCCTCGGGCTCAAAGCAAGTTGAAAGCAACGAAGGCAGATCGAAAGAGATTCTCATAGAAGAGACCGAGGAAGTGCAAGTCTCGGAGGAATCTGAAGAAGAAGGTGAAATAGGAGACTCGCAATCCTCGGCCAGAAGGTCAACAAGAGGCCAAAAATCTGCACAAGAAAAAAGAGAGCAGGAAACCTATAAGGACAAACTCCAAGGAAGCCAACCTACCTTAGAGAAACTCCTGGAAAGATCTCCGAAGGTGACTAGAAACCAGACTCAGAGCACTAGAGGTGCTCATCATTCCAAAAGCAAATAATGAAGTTAGTCTCCTGGAATTGTAGGGGTTTGGGGAGCAGAATGAAAGAGGAAGCAGTTAGAAGCCTTATAAGATCAGAATCCCCAGACTTTCTCCTCATCCAGGAGACCAAAATGGAGGATAAATATTTTCTCCATATTAGCAAGAAACTGTGGAAAAATAGTGAAAGTCAAGCTGTCTCAGCAAGAGGCGCTTCCGGAGGCCTGGGCACTGTTTGGAATGGCAGCAAATATGCTAAGTTAAAAGAAATCTGCAACACCCATTGGCTCTTTCTAAAGCTGCAGCATGTTGACACTCAGGACTCTCTTTGCCTCTTTAATGTTTACGCCCCTGTCAGCGCAGGGGAGAAAAGAGCCTGCTGGGACTCCATCAGAAGACTGGCGAACTCGGAAAATCTCTCCCATATCATAATCGCTGGAGACCTTAATCTTACTCTGTCATTCTCTGAAAAGCGAGGCGGGTGCTCTGTCAGAGATCCAGCGAGGGAATGGTTGGAGGATTTGCTTCAAGATTGGGATATGATCGACATCAAGCCAGCCTCCGGTAAGTTCACTTGGTCCAATAAAAGACTCGGCCCGGGGCATATAGCTGCAAGACTAGATCGGTTTCTTGTTCATAGCTCATTTCTGCTCTATGGTCTTGAATCTAGTATGTATATTTTGCCTTCCTCCGTATCTGATCATCGACCTATAAAGCTCGAGCTAAGGGCCAATTTGGATCACAGCCCAATTCCCTTTAAGTTCAATGCTCATTGGATCAAAGAGCCGTCCTTCATGAAGCTCGTGGAAGAAAGCTGGAAGCTCCCAGTGAAGGGGTCGGCTTTTTATGTTTGGGAAGAAAAGTTAAGAAAAGTCAAAGCGGCCATTAAACATTGGGTAAAGTCCCTTCCCCACCCTGCTGTGGAAAGGAAAAGGATCCAAGCATGTTTAGTGAATCACCATTTGAGAGTGGAAAATGAAGAGATTACCAAAGATATACTAGACAAGGAGGCTGATCTTCAGCAACAACTTCATAAGGCAAGCTTAGCTGAGGAAGAATTTTGGAGGCTCAAATCTCGGTGTCTTTGGATTAAGGCCGGAGATAGGAACTCCTCTTTTTTTCATAAACAAGCCCAGGCTCGTAAGAACTTTAACTCCATCACAGAAATCAAAGATGAGACCAGCAAGCATTCAGACATCCAAAGCATAAAAAGCGCTGCGTTTCTCCATTTTAAGAATCTGTACAGTGAAGAGGAGGGGCTGGGGTATAATCTAACCCTGGTGAATGAAGTTCCCACTTTGATCTCCCCCAGGAAAAATAAGTATCTGGAAGCAGAGGTTACTAACTCTGAAATAAAATCTGCGCTTTTTGCAATGGAGCCAGATAAGGCGCCAGGCCCTGATGGGTTTACTACCAGGTTCTTGCAGGCTTGTTGGTTGATCATTGAAAAAGACTTATGTAGGATGCTTAGGAAGTCTCAAGACTGCCATAAAATAGGGGGAAGCACTAATTCGTCGTTCCTAGCCCTCGTCCCCAAGGAAAATGGAGCCAACACATTCAGCAGATTTAGGCCTATATCTCTTTGTAATATAGGATATAAGATGATTACTAAAGTTATTGTAAACCGTTTAAAAACCATTCTACCTGACATCATTCCTGAGAATCAGGGAGGTTTTATTAAAGGAAGGCAGATTTTTGACAATTACATCTTGGTTCAGGAGGCAATCCACTCCAGTCAGCTCCGGAAAGAGAAAGGAATGGTTATTAAGCTTGACTTAGAAAGTGCCTTCGACAGGGTGAGACACAGGTTTCTGTTGGATACTCTGCACAAGTTTGGCTTTGGTTCTAAATTTATCAAATGGATTCAGGCTTGTATAAGTGAACCTTGGATTGCTCCCCTGGTGAATGGGAGGGCAACTGACTTTTTTAGAGCTTCCCGAGGACTGAGGCAAGGGTGTCCTCTCTCGCCCCTGCTCTTTGTTCTCCAAGCTTCTGTCCTCAGCTTTCTCTTGAATAAGAAGCAACATGATCAAGAGATTTTGGGTCTGTGCATTGCAAGGGGGGTTAAAAGTATAAATCATGCCTTATTTGCTGATGACTCCATCCTACTAGGCGCAGCCTCAGTCCCCTCGGCCAATAATTTCAAAGAGGTGGTGGATGGGTATTGTGAAGTCTCAGGAAGTAAGCTCAATAAAGGTAAATGCCATATCTATGGCTGGAACACTTCGGCCACTACCCTCCAAGAAATCTCCTCCTGTTTCGGTGTTGCTGCCTCCTCTTCATGGACTTCCTTTAAGTATTTGGGTCTCCCCATTTTCCAAAAAGGCTCCCTAAGCAGAGACTGGCTTCCTCTGCTGGAAAAATTCAAAGCCAAGATTCAGGCCTGGGGTTACAACTGGCTAAATCTGGCTGGCAAATCTGTGCTCATAAAGGTTGTCTTAAACAGTCTCCCTATATACCAATTTGCAGTCATGCTGGCTCCCATTGGCATTATGAAAAAGATGGAGGAGCATATCAGAAAATTTTTCTGGAAAGGAGGGAAATCGAATGAAAAAAAAATCCCTTTAATCAGCTGGGATAAAATCTCCTTGCCAAGATTGGAAGGAGGCCTTTACTTCAAGAGTATCAGCACTCAAAATGTTGCGTTGGGGGCGAAGCTGTTATGGCGAATTATTGCTCCAAATCCGGGATGGGCGCAGCTGGCATTGTGGAAAAAATACTTTCGTGGAAAGAGGAAAAGATGTCTGGACAACCCCATTGCTAAATCAGGCTCGATGATCCATAAGCTCTGCGCTAAAGCTCACTCTTTAATCAGTCAATATGCACACTGGATTCCGGGCAATGGAAAACACATAAAAATTTGGGAGGATCGAATCATGGCCTGTGATCCTATTGTTGATGACAATTCTCTTAGCATGTTGAAAGATTGGATGACTAGAGCTGGACTCATTACCTTGTGGGACATTTCCCAGTGGGTGGGCGATGCCTGGCAAAGCTGGATTGAGCTAGAGGTCCCTCCTAACCTGTTCAAGGAGCACGAAAGTCTGCTGGGTCGTTTACAAGGAAAAGCCCCTTTAAACAGAAGAAAGCCAGATATTCGTGGCTGGGGTTCGATCCCAGGGAATTATGCTATCTCAAAGGGCTACAATCATTTGATATCTCGCCCCCATGTCCCCCCCGATCCTGAGCCTTGGAAAAGCATCTGGTCACACTCTTCGATTCCAAAAATTGATATATTCTACTGGCTCCTCTGTCATAAGAGGATTCTGACTGATGATAGACTCCAGAAACGGGGATTCCAGGGGCCTTTGAGATGCTCGTTGTGTGGTGGGAACGAAGAGTCTGCCTCCCATTTGATGCTCCACTGCAGCTATGCGACAGAGATTTGGCATGAGTTCTTAAGTCCTTGGACTTCTGACTTTGTCCTACCCACTGATATTCCTGATTTGTTCTCGAACTGGAGGGCTAAGTTTCCTGGAACCTCCTCCAAGAACAGTCCCATTTCTACTGTCTGGCTCGCGCTCCCTAAGATTGTCTGCTGGCAAGTTTGGCTGGAACGAAACCAGCGGATTTTCAGAAGCATCAAGTCTGATATCAAAATTGTGATGGTTAAAATAAAATGCCAGTTAAAGGACTGTGTAGGCGATCTCCTGGACGGTGCGGTTCTGAGCGAGCAGGATTCAATTTGGGTCGATATGCTCGGCCTGCATCTCAATGTCTCTGTCCGATCACCTATCCGCCTCTTTGATTGGCAAATTCGGTTGAGTGCAGATGATTTTCCAGATTATTGCGCAAAGTTAGGTCGCTCTGCCTTATTCTTCGACGGAGCAGCTAAGGGGAATCCAGGAGATTCTGGTGTTGGTGGTATTATCAGAAGTGCTGATGGCACGAGTGTGATTAGATATGCCTGGGGAGTGGGCTTCAACACCAGCTTCCAAGCCGAAGCACTGGCCCTCCTCTAGGGTCTTAAACAGCTGATTTCTCTTGGTATCTCTGATGCTACAGTCTTTGGAGACTCCCAATCCATTATTAAAATCATGGTTGATAGATCTTCTCCCTCTGATCTACGACTCTCAAGATTGATGATCAGAATTAATTCTTTAGTGATTTGTTTTCAGAGTTTGAATTTTTTGCATGTCAAGAGAGATCTCAACAAAGAAGCCGATGCGGAGGCCAACAAGGCAGTCCTTCTCTCCCCTGGAGTCCTTCAAAGAGATGGAGTCGATTGCTGGGATCCCATTCCATAATTCTCTTGTTTAATGTTTTACTATCTTTTATTGAATCAGTTCGTTTGTATTTTCAAATTTGGTAAGGTAGCGGAAATCGGTTATATTATGGATTGTAAAAAAAGCTGGCCTGTAAGTGAAAGGGCTCTGTTGTTCCCTGCTGGAGAGATTTGGGCTCTGCCCTTACATACTGTAATCTGAATTGAGGCTTTATGGCCAGAGATCAATATACTCCACTAATCGTTTCTGTAAAAAAAAAAAACATTAGAATCAAAAAAATTCTAAGAAATTGGTGGGAAGTGAGCCACGTGTCCACTTGGCACAAATCTAATTTTTAAAATTTATTAAAATTCAATGCAACCTAAAAAGCTTTATAACACACTAGTACTTGATAAACATTCAAAAAAAGAATATTCCTTTGAGAATCAATCTAGGCCATCAATTTAAAAAATAAAAATAAAAAGTCAATAGATCTTCATCCACCTTAAGTTGAAATAAGAAGCCTTTTGCAATTAAAAAAAATTATAATATTAACAATTCAAATTTTAACAATTGAGAGAAAACAATATTATATTGAGGAGCATTTATTTTTCATTAAAATTAATTCATTTTAAAAATATTTGACTTAATGAGGTATGTTAAGGAAGCCTTTTAGCTTAGGTGGAAGGTGACGCTTCAAGGGGCGCTTCTAGAAAACTCAAGAGGTATAACAACTACTTGCGACTCTCCTTATTGTTGTTGGTTGTGCATGGTAATGGGAGCTAAGGTGGTGGAAGAAACAGGTTTTTTTTTGGTGTGTAGGGTGGCCTTCTACCTTCACCATCCCTATTCTTTCAAGTTGAGATAAGGAGGAGTGGAATTTCACCTGGTTTGGGAGACTATAAATTTTTCATTGCAGCAATTTAAAGCATAAGGATTTGGGACCTAGGATCATGGAAGTTTTCTCAGTGCTCAATCATCGGTTTGGGTATTTTTTTTTCAAGGGGAGAGACATTGATCGGACCAGGCAATTAAGGTGTCATGGTTGAAACTCTCATCAATTTCCAATCCTCTAGTACATTTCCTTCTCCAAGTTGTAAGTTTGTCTCAAATTCTCTCCTCTAATAGATCTGCATGTTTTTATGGAAGGGTAGCAATATGTTTCATGGCATTTTTGTTTGTATCTGTAGATGGTATCTGCGGCATATTAGCGAAGAGAGAGATAGACCAGTTTTTCTCATTGTCGTATGAGTTTGATGAAATGGCACCAAGAAATGACACCCCAAAGTGGGGCTTCTGATTTAATTTTCCCTTAATTAAATTGGAAGAGAAATTGTAATTTCATTTCATGACAACTTGTATTAGTTAACTAAGTCAAAATGACTGAGTTAGCTTAGGAAATTCGAGTTGAGGGTCTAAGAGGATGCATGCAGAGTTCTCCCATGATTTAAGGGGGTCCAACTACAGTTATTTGTGAGATGTAATTAGTTAACTCAATTAATTGAGTTAAAATTAGTTTAACTAGTTCTAACTAAGCGATGAGCTAGTGATAGGTCAAGTGAATTAAATCATATTTAATTCACAAGTAGTGATCAATTAGTTAATTTATAATTCACTATAGATAGTTGTTGCATGCCAATTCTAAGGAAGGCCCAGTTGAGACTGAGGTTAGAGGGATGATAACTATCAGTTGTATAATTACAAAATCGTACAAGTCAGTTATAGAGTCAGCTGAAGGCCTAGGAAGGATTGCGCAACCAAGGAAAGGGTTTTTCCTATTTAATAGGGATTTAATTCCTCAAGGAATACGTGAACAAGGCAGACTGAGTAGAGGTTGAGAATTGGCTAAGTATTTAGCTGATTTTTCCGAGATCAGAGTGAGACAGTTGGTAGAGTGCGATAATTTCTATAAGAGAGAAAGCGTTGTATTGTTTCATGATATTGACTTTATAAAATATATAGATAGTAGGGTTTTAGGCAGTATGATTTCCCCATATACATCCTGTGTTTTGCGACTAATTTGATCTTTCTCTTACTTGTTATGTGATTGTGTAATCATGTTTTGTTTCAGCAAATTGTAGAAGGATTCAGTATCTTGTTTTATTACATTATAAGATGAGTTTGAATCATGTTGTTAGATTTTCTACATGGTATCAGAGCACCAGGAATCACAATAAGAAGAGAAGAACAAAGTTTTTTTTTTTATCAGTTTCGAATTTTCATTTTTATCCAGCAGTAGATCAAGATGTCTTTCAATGGCTTGATACTCGAATATGCACTGGAGGGAAATTCGAATTATATTGCATGGAAGGAAAGGATGGAGGCAGTGATTGAGGATAACAGACTGAAGAATTTCATAAATATTGATGTCTCGCAGCCCGCAGTAGCAAATGCTCAACTTCTTGATGCATGGAAGAAGAATGTAGAAAAGGCGCGAAGAATGATCTTGTTAGAGGGAGTTCAAGACCATATTGTCTCAAGCCTCCACGAGAAGGTGAATCCATATGAAATGTGGAATGCCTTGATAGATATGTATCAGAATAACAACAACCACAAGAAGTTGGCACTGAAAGACAAGATTAGGAAGATCAAAATGGAGAAGGGAGACACGATCCAAAAATACTTGAAAAAGTTCATTGAGCATTAAGATGAGCTTGGAAGGATTGGGATCATTGTTGCCTCAGATGACTTGGTGATCCTAGATATTATAGTCCTTCCCAAGAGTTGGCATGGCTACTAGGACTTTGTTAATGGGAGGAAGAATCTGCCAGATTGGGAGCGACTATGGTATGATTTGACACAAGAAGAAATTCGGCAGAGCACCAGAGATGGATCATCATCAAAGATTGATGATGAGGAGAATTGTTCCTTGGCTAGAAAGGAAAAGAAAGGAAAAGGGAAGGCATCGCATTCCAAATCTGAGAATGGAAAGTTAGGCAATAAGTGAGACTTATCAAAGGTAAAAATTTCAACAGTTATGAGCATGGACACTATGCCACAAATTGTCCACAAAAGAAGAAAAAAATAAGGCCTCAATAGGAGAAGCATGTGAAGCATTGGCTTCACAGTTCGAGTTGGAATTCATGCTCATCGCATGGATGGTGTCATCGGTGATGGGATTTGTCTGCTACTTGGATAGTGGAGCTTCATTCCACATGACCGACAACAAATAATTCTTCATTAGCTTGGAGGAGAAGGATCTCTGATCCACATCGATAGGGTTATGAAGGGAGGTATAGCGCTATCAGTATTGGTACAGTGACCTTTCAGAGAGAGTCAGGTAAACCCCTCATACTAAAATATTCCATGCATGTACCTGGTTTAAAGAAGAATTTTGTTTCTGTTGCTATGTTGGAAGATCATGGCTATGATGTGATATTTAGTGAAGGAAACACATTCCTTCAAACAAAGCCACAGGACAGGTGAAAAATATTGGGGTTCGAGTGAAGAACCTCTACAAACTTCATGTAGATGAGTGTGCATCATTGAGCAGTAAATCATAGAAGGTGGAGAGCCAAGACATTGGTGAGTTATGGCACAAGAGGTTGGGCAATATACACCACAGTTCTTTGAGGATATTGCAACAGATTTCTATAGTACTTCCAAAGGGTGCACTTGCACAGAGAAACACATGAAAAGGGTGTACATTGGGGAAGTATACAAGAAAGTGTTGGATTTTCTTCATGGAGAAGAAAGATCAAATGTTTTCCAAGTTTTGTGATTTCAAGTCACTTGTCAAGAAAGATATAGGGAAGAAGGTGAAGGCTCTAAGGAGTGAAAATGATGGAGAATACATCTCTAACAAATTCAAGAACTTCTGTGCCTCAGAAGGGATTTGAAGAAAATTGATTGCACCTCTTAGCCCACAGCAGAATGGGGTTGCCAAAAGAAATAACAGAACTATTGTGGAAGCAACACAATCTATGTTGCATGATCAGGGCCTACCATTGCATCTATAGGCGAAATCATGCAATTCAGCAATATTTTTGTAGAACATAAGTCCTGATCGGATACTTGGGATGAGTACACCAGAGGAGGATTTTTCAGGTAAGACAATGGATGTGTCATATTTTAAAATTTTTGGTTCATCTATTTATTTACATGTAACCAAATATGGCAGGAAGAAGCTAGAGCCAATATCAAGGTTGGGGATATTTTTGGGGTACACTGATACACCTCACAACTATCGGGTGTACTTGACAGCACATAGGATGATAGTGGTCAAAAGAGATGTGAAATTTGATAAAGACAAAGCCATGTGATTGCCCCTTGAGAGGGAGCTTGATTTTCATGCAGTTGAGGAGCTCTTGGCTCCAAAGGATGAACCTCAGGATGTGGAGAAGTCACAAACAGAGGAATATAGAGTGGTAGAAACCACTCATGTAGATCCATCTACCAGAGATGGAAGGAAGTGCACCAGAAAAGCTGAAATTTTTTTTTCTGGATGTGAGAGATAATTTGGGAACACCCACATCACAGCACGGGCATAGAAGGTCCCCAAAGCGGTACACTAGATACATAGCTCTTATGAGATGAGGTATTGAGATAAAACCATCATATTTTGAGGAATCAGTGAAACAACCAGTGTGGGTCAATGCCCTAGTTGAGGAGTATGACTCCATTATCAGAAACAGTGCATGGGAATTTTTCCCAATACTAGTGGGGAAGTCAGTTGTAGGATCCAAATGGGTCTACAAGGTGAAGAAGGCAATAGGTGGGAGTGTGGAGAATAATAAGGCTAGATTTGTGGCCAGAGGGTTCTCTGTAGTGGAGGGGATTGATTATGATGAGCCTTTTGCACCAGTCACAAGGTAATCATCTATTAGATCAATCCTTGCACTCTTAGTGCATATGGGATGGAAGATACATGAGACATATGTAAAGACAACCTTTCTCAATGCAGTTATTGAGGAAGAAGTGTACATTGAGCAACCATAAGGTTTTGAGATCTTAGATAGGGATTCACATGTCTGCTGACTCAAGAGAACATTATATGGGTTGAAGCAAGCACCTCATTCTCGGTACACTAGAATTGAAAACTATTTCACTGGGTTGGGATTCACCAAGAGTGAAGCAGATGTGAACCTATATCATATTATGTTTGATGGTAAGATTTTGATTATTGTACTTTATGTTGATGATCTAATACTGGTAGGTGATGAGAAACTCATAAATTATTGCAAATATGCAAGAGAATTTGAGATGAAGGACATGGGGCTCTTGCACTATTTCCTTGGATTGGAAATATAGAAAAGAGATGGGGAGCTATTTGTATCTCATGGCAAATATGACAAGGAGATTATGAGGAAGCTCCACATGGAGGGCAACAAACCCGTGGAGACTACTATTGTAGGGAACTAGAGGAAGGAGGATGCTACTTCAGGCGAAGTAGTGGATGCTACTGTTTACAGGCAGCTTGTGGGTTCACTCATGTATTTAGTGAACACACGACCCGACATATGTTACGCAGTTAACCAGCTGAGCCAAGCTATGGTTAAGCCAAACAAGCTCTTTC
Source organism: Pinus albicaulis (assembly GCA_034641835.2). Lineage (NCBI taxonomy): Eukaryota > Viridiplantae > Streptophyta > Pinopsida > Pinales > Pinaceae > Pinus > Pinus albicaulis. The sequence continues at coordinate 1,140,221,001 of CM076574.1, read as the reverse complement.
GGAAGGCATGGAAGCATGTGTTGAGATATATAAGGGGAACTACAGAGTATGGATTATGGTACATATGTATAGAGGGAGTGAAGCTTCAAGGCTTCACCAATGCAGAGTGGGCAGGGAGTCCATCCAACAAGAAGAGCATATGAGGAGGCATCTTCAGCATAAGATCAAAAATAGTTTCTTAGTATAGTAGGAAACAAAGATCATTTGCACTCAGTTAAACAGAGGTAGAGTACATGGTGGCCAGTTAGGCAGCATGCAAGGCCATCTGGATGAGGAAGATACTTGTTGGTTTGTTTGGTCAATATATGGATCTGACGGTGATACATTGTGATAGCCAGAGTTGCATCAAACTTTTGGTTAATCCAATATTCCATGACAGGTCCAAGAATATTTATATCCGGTATCACCATCTCAGATATTGTGTTCAGAGACAGATTATGTCATTAGAGTACATTCCCACGGAGGAGCAGGATACAAACATCTTGACGAAGGTGCTAGCAAGAAGAAAATTCAAATTCCATAGAGGCAGGATCCAAGTAGAAAATAATCCATTTATTTCTGAGAGGGAGTGTTTAAATGGAACCAAGAAATGGCACCCCAAAGTGGGGCTTTTGATTTAATTTTCCCTTAATTAAATTGGAAGAGAAATTGTAATTTCATCTCATGACAAATTATATTAGTTAACTAAGTTAGAATCACTGAGTTAGCTTAGAAAATTCGATTTGAGGGTCTAAGAGGATGCATGTAGAGTTCTCCCATGATTTAAGGGAGTCTAGTTACATTTATTTGTGAGTTGTAATTAGTTAACTCAATTAATTGAGTTACAATCAGTTTAACTAGTTCTAACTGAGCGATGAGCTAGTGATAGGTCAAATGAATTAAATATGATTTAATTCACAAGTAGTGATCAATCGGTTAATTGATAATTCTCTACAAATAGTTGTTGAGTGTCAGTTTTAAGGAAGGCCCAGTTGAGACTGAGGTTAAAGGGATGATAACTATCAGTTGTATAATTAGAAAATTGTATAGGTCAGTTATATAGTCAGTTGGAGGCCTAGGAGGGATTATGCAATCAAGAAAAGGGATTTTCCTATTTAATAGGGATTTAATTCCTCATGGAATGTGTAAGCAAGGAAGGCTAAGAATTGGCAAGGTATTTGGTTGATTTTGCCTAGATCAGAGTGAGACAATTGACAAAGTGCAAGAATTTCTCTGAGAGAGAAAGAATTGTAATGTTTTATGATATTGACTTTATACGATATACATATAGTGGGGTTTTAGGTAGTATTCTTTCCCCGGATACATCTTGTGTTGTGTGATTGATTGTCTCTTTCTCTTACTTGTTATGTGATTGTACGATCATGTTTTATTTTCACAAATTGTAGAAGGATTCAATATCTTGTCTTAGTACATTATAAAATCAGTTTGAATCTCGTTGTTAGATTTTCTACAAGTTTTTGGTCAATATTTTTGGTCCTGGTGGTGACCCTTTTGAGCGATCATCTCCCTTAAGAATTTTATGCTACTATGAAAGTTCTATCACTATTTATTTCAATATTTTTTTGTATAGTGCATTTTCTTCTTGGAGGGGTTTCGTTCTGGTGGAAATTTGGGAGGATTGGGATGATGATCGTCGAGGTTTTCCTTTCCTCATTAGTTTTTCTAATTTTTTGGTGACCCAAGGGTGGTGAGGAGGCTTATCCTCCTATTTCCTTATGGGCTTAGTGTGAGTGGTAATTCTTATAGTTGAGTAAATTTAGTGGAGGGGGGGGTGCGAGTCTCAAACAAATGTTATCCTTATAACTCACATCATTATATATGCATTAGAATTGGAAACACCACCAAGGATCGACCACCAAGGATCGAAGAATTCAGAGGAATTGACACTAATGTGTTGGGCTTTGGTTTGGAGTAATTTTGATACCCTGGAGGCCATTCAATGCTGATGTAGTTGCACGTGAAGTTGTGGTGTGCCATAGGGGCATGGAGCATAAATCTAGGTAGAAATTTGGGATTTAGGTGAAGAATTGGATCAACAGACTATCCAGTCTCTGGGAAGAATAAAATTTTCCCCTCCATTTGATTCTCAGAAAACCAACTCCAACAGGTTACTCTACTCCCGGGACAACGCAGTCAAGATTGGTATGAAGACAAGAATGAAATTACTAATTTTATGAATGATCTCTAGCATAACTAGTGGCACATGATGGAAAAAATGGTAGCTTTACATCGTGACCAAAAATAATTCATGAGATGCTAGATCGTTTGGAAGGCATAATGGAACATATGGAGGAACACTTTCATAATTTTTTTGTCCTCCTTCATTAACAGGAACCAACTCAGATAATCTAGTTCCAGGAAACCTCTTATATCAAGGATGAAAATTAGATGTATTGTGGTAAATAATGAGTAAAAGCAATATTATATCGAGGAGTGGTAGGTGCGGGGAATTTTTATTAAGAATCTCTTCTAATAACAAATTTTCAGTAACCTTTGTGTTGGAAGACTCAAAGTTCATGATTGCCAATAATCTAATAACCTATATTTCCAATGATCTAATAACCTACCCATAATAGGTCGTGGAATGTTATAAAGAAAATTGAAAGTAATTTCCCTAGTTTCAAATTTTAAAATGTTTTCGTATTCTAAGAATTAATACACATTTCCCATAACTTTTTTCATATCCAAATAATTAATAAACCTTTCCCATAAAAAAAAGGAAGGAATGTCATCGATAAAATCCAATTTTTCATATTATAAGAAATAATAAACCTTCTCTATAACATCAAGTTGCAAATGCTATAAATAATATCTAGTGTATGATCCCATGCTATGGCTAATCATGGAGGTCATTTGAAACTTGGTGAAATGTTTCTAAATGGGTAAAGTTCATTAATAAATAAGATATGAAATGTATTAAAATGTTGTCTTTAATTATTTTTTTTCAAAGTTAAGAGAAACGTGGCGAGTGTAAAGACAAGGGAGTATGTAGGAGTAATGTTTAAATTCCCTTGAAGGATGTAGTACAAGTAGGCTATCACACCCATCTCCTACCTCTAGCTCACCTCATGAGATACAAAGGATGAATACTCACATGCATTGCATACATAGGGTCCATCCATTTAATTTGTCTGTTTTCACTGGGTGGCAGCCACATGGCCCTAAGATTACCATCTCCTGGATCCTCACCCCATCAAAATGAACAACAAAAACATTTTAAATGATCGATTAAAACATTTTCTCTATAAATACCTCAATTAAAAGTGATAACTTATTTGTATCCCTTACTAGTGCAGATATGATTATCCCAACACTTTTAATGAAGGCTTAATCAGAGCTCGAGCTTAATAGGTTTGTCTTGGCACTATAGGGTAGGTTATTTGTTTTAAATAGAACAATCTTTTGGTTATTCTATAATTCTTTTAGATATTTTGAAATACTTCTTTAAAAATATATGGAAGAATGATTCAACTATATATATATATATATATATATATATATATCTTAAAGTTTATTATTATTATTATTATTTAAATTAATAAATCTACAATATTATTTTTTTATATTATTTGAGTAAAAGGAATATATTAATTTATGGATAATTATTCCTATGCTATAAAATTTCTAAAGTAAGCTAGATTTTAATATGGATACCTTTAATTTGTAACAAAATATGTAAATCATTTACTTCAATCATTCATAAATTAGATGTTTTTAAAAAGAGTCCTTTTATTAATTTCAAAAGAATGATTGTTGAGCAACTTTCTATATTTTCCAATCATCATGAAACTCAAATCCATTTTAGTAAAGTACAATCTAAGCACAATCTAGCATAAACCATGACAAATGATTCAAGCCACTATATCCTTGTTAATGGTTAAAAGTAATGTCCATAATTAAGATGAAAACGACACATTTTATTACTCATACTTTCTTTTTCATTTCTCATATTTTAATAAATTAAATTTATAAATAATTTTTTTTAAACCATAAAAAAAAAACTTTTCATAATAATTGATGAACCTAAAATTTCAATGTTTTTAAATAAAAAAAAATATCTTTGCTATAAAACCACTAAACACATTTCCAAAACGTCCTTCCCACACCTATCTAACAAGGTCTTCTTAGTATGTGATCAACTTTAACACATTTGCTTCAACACAATGTTAAAAGTGGGATAACCCATGGGCAACATCGAAAAGAGAAGAAATATAAAGAGGGCCCTGTCACTCTAAAGAATTTGAGAAACCTCTAAATCAGGCTTTTGGTTTCTTATTTTTCATTACATGATACATCATTATTAAAAAGAAACAAATTGAAATGAAAATCAATTTCTTCTAAGCCGCTTAAGCCTCTAATCAAAAGACAATGAATTATGATGGTTTGTAAATTATTTCATCAAAAGTCGTTAACATAAACGAACGTTCACTCCGTTTACATCGACGGTTTGCAACTTTTACCCCGGTTGCAGATTCACCGAACCCGCTACGCCGTCTGCTCCGACCGACCTCTAAATATCCGTTAACATACACGCACGTTTTTTTTTCCACTTGCATAGACGCAATAGCAGATTTTCTCCGTTTCCGTTTATAGATTCTAGGACCCCGAGCCCACCTCTCCGTATCCGGATACAGAGGCGGACGTTCTCTCCGTTTCCGTTTACATAGACTGACGATTGCAGATATTTGAAACTCGTTTACATTTTAGATTTGAAATTCCACTTTGTTAGACTGATCTCCATAACTTTTAGATTTGAAATCTCCATCAGTTTTAGATTTCAAATTCCTACCCTGTTAGACTGATCTCCTAGATCGATCCATGTTGCCGTGATCTCCTAGATGCATGATCGATGGACCAGCAAACTTTTAAAGCTTTAGACATAATAAACTGTGAAACATTCGAGTACTTGGAGGATGGATCAGCAAAGTTAGTCGACCCACTGAAGACTGTGAGAGCGTTTGAGGGAGATGATGGAAGGAAGACTGGTTTTACGGCACAGCCGCCTCTGGACAATGAAACGCTTTGCAGTAAGTGGGAGATGGATGTGCTATTTCTCCACAAGCAGTTGGGGCTGTTGATTGCAGATTTGGAGAGTATCTCGAATGAGTTCTCCTCAAATAATTGACCTCTCCCCTAATTTGCAGTCGACCTCTATCTTAAAATGCCCAGGCGTTCAGGTGCCATGTCTGGACAAAGAAAATTTGAAATCGACATAAGATTTAGGTGACATTTCTGGAAAAAGAAAATCTGCAATCGAAAATTCGAAATAGAGATGCCCATGGCGTTCAGGTGCCAACTCTGGACACGGTAACGGTTCGCGATCTTTGAGAGATGAATGGCGTATTCCTATGAGAAGTAGTCGGGGGACATTCTGATGCATTCGGAGTTGGGTGGATTTTATTTGAATTGGATTGCGTCAATCGTGTGCTTTTTGTCGTATTGGATGAAATTGAATTTTAAGCAAGTTATTTGTGTTCTTTTTATTATTGATTTTTTTTGTTGTGTTGTATTAGATTAATTTGAATTCTAAATGTAGATTTGAATAAGGATATCGAAGATAATCATTGATTTTTCCTTTAATGCTTCACATCAAATTTAAATAAGCAATTTTTGTAGGTAAAAATAAATTCTATAATATTATTCTTTTATTTACAATGTTTTAAAATAAAATGATTTAATTTTTTTTAAATTTTTTTATGATTATAATTAATTATTTGTATAACAAATTTTATAATATTATAAAACAATTTTTAATTTACCATTTTTAAAATAAATTTATTATTTTTTATTAATCTTAATTATTTTTATTTTATTAATATTAAATATAATTTTGATGATGAATTACATTGATTGGTTTGAAACTTGTAAACAATGTCATTGAAAAATTCTATAATTATAAATGTTAATCTTAATTATTTTTATTTTATTAATATTAATTATATATTTTTTACTTATATAATTAAAAAATAAAAATAAAATATTTAAAAATAAAATAATTATAAATTGAAATTTTAATAATGGGTAAAAAATAATTCTATGCAAGATGGTAGCATCTGTTAAAATATATACTTACTTCCTCATGCAGAAGTTAGACGAAGAGTTAAGTGGAGTTAGTTGAGTTGAGTTACAGTTAGATTTGGAGAGCGAGTTAAAGGGTGAGTTAAACGAGCTAATTAAGTTCAGTTATATGTGATAGTGTGTGCATGTTAATTAGGTTAAATACCCTTCACGGGTTCATTGTTTTTAAGAGAGTAAGAGAGTTTTATGATTCAGAGGTTTATGATTAATAGAAAAGCAGCAGCTCATTGTTCGTGTGTGAAATATTCGTGTTATTTGTGTGTTTGATTCCTCTGCCTTTCCAACAAAGTGGTATCGGAGCTGAGGAAGGATCAGAGATATGTGGGCGAGCAGAACCCGTAAGTAGACCAAAAGCAAAAGGCCGAAATTTTTTTTTACACAAAATTTTTTTTTACACGCGGTCCGCACGTATTTAGTGCATTACCGGCGGACCCGACCGCAACCTCTCCCAAAAGGAGCTGCGGACATTCGGGTTTAGACCGCAGCATTGCCTTCATAGGGGTGCGGAACCAGAACGCCGTTTCTCTTTGTCAGGGTTGCCGAATACGGTTCAGTAAAAAAAAAAGGGCGGCGGCAGTGCGCACGCCGACACCACAGGCCCGTGAATCTTTTTAAGGTACATCGATCAATCTTTTTTGATACGTCACGTGGGTGCTCTCCCAAAAACAAAGCGGTATTTCCATTTTTAAAATAGAGTACGTGAGTTTTATTTTAAAAGAAAGAAAGGGTTTTTGTTAAAAGTTTTAACAGCACGCTCTCATCCTTTTAAAACAAAAGGACTTTATTACAAAAGATTTTCATATGATCTTTTCAAAAAGGGGATTTTCACATAACTTTTTTTTAAAAGGAGGGTTTTAAGAAGCGTTTTATATAATTTTTTTATATAAAAAGATTTATTATAAAACAAAAAAAAAGAAAGAAGAAGGATTTAGTGTTTTATTGAAATATTTTTTAAAAAAAAGAAGGTTAGCAGAACTTTTACAAAAAAAAGAGAGAAATTTAGGGTTTTTTGTCACAGAGAATTTTTTTTTGAGGCAAGATGGCCACATCAAATTTTCAGCCACAACTTCCATCTTTCAATGGGAAAGATTACGATATGTGGGCCATTAAGATGGAGACCATGCTAAAAGCGCATGATGTCGGGGATCATGTCAAGTATGGGTTTGCAGAACCTAAAAATGATGCAGAAGAACGAGCCCTCAGTAATGCAGAGAGGGAACAGTGGAAGAAAGATAAGCGAAAGAATGCATAAGCATTACTTCTGATCCAGCAGGGAGTAGATCGAGCCGTGTTCCAGAAGATCATGATAACCTCGTCAACAAAAGAGGCATGGGACACCTTGGCGACAAGCTATCAAGGTATGGCGAAAGTTAACATTGTTAAACTGCAGAACACCAGGAGAGACTTTGAAAGTCTGCAGATGAAGGAGACAGAGGACATTGATTCCTTCATGAATAGGGTCATGTATGTCGTCAATCAGTTAAAAATCTATGGCGAAGACACTAAAGATCAAACAGTGATCGAGAAGGTTCTTCGATCCCTGTCTACCAAATTTGATGTGGTGGTAGCAGCCATAGAAGAAGCAAAGGACTTGGAAAAACTCACAATTGATGAGTTGATGGGATATCTTCTATCACATGAGGCAAGGATAGACAGAAATAAGGATTCCACTTTGGAAACTGCTTTCCAAAGTCAAGTCAATATTTCAAGAGGTTGAGGAAGAAGTCGATTGAGAGGCAGAGGACGAGGCAACAACTATGGCGGTCACAGAGATGGCCGAGATGATCATGAGCATCAACGTGGAAGCAGCAGCAGCAGAAGCTTTCATAATAATCAAAGGTCTGACAAATCAAAGGTAAAGTGTTATTACTGCAATAGATTTGGTCATTATGCTCGTGATTGTAGGAAGAAGATTGCAGATCAAGGCAATCAGAGAGCTAATGTTAGTACAGAAAATACTGACTCTATGTTTCTAGCATGCAACACCATGCATGCACCGTCTGATAAGGTATGGCTATTAGACAGTGGTTGCGGTAACCACATGACAGGCAACAAGGATTTGGTTGCTAATTTGGATGTCACAGTGCAGACAGAGGTCAAGTTGGGAACTGACAAGACTGTGGCTGTAGATGGCAAAGGAGTGGTCAACATTGTGACCAAGCAGGGGGAGCCAAAGACCATATCAGAGGTATACTATGTCCCTGGGCTCAAACACAATTTGATTAGTGTTGGCCAACTGATGAAGAAAGGATACAAAGTTATCTTTCAGGGGCAACAATGTGTTATTTACGACAAATCCCCAAGAAAGCAGCTGATTGCAAAGGTGCAGATGACGAGGAACAGACTCTTTCCTCTCATTATGAACTACAATGATCAGGTTAGTTCTTTTACAACTGCATGTTATGATGCATACTGGTTATGGAACTTTCGGTTTGGACACTTGCATTTTTCCAGTTTAAAATCATTGCAACAGAAACAGATGGTGAGAGGTCTACCTCCCATCAAATAACCTGCTAGCACGTGTGAGTGTTGCATCTTAGGCAAGCAACACCGTGAAAGTTTCCCGAAAGGAGTCTCTTACAGAGCAAAGAAACCACTTGAATTGGTGCATACCGACTTGTGTGGACCTATGAGGACACAGTCGATTGGTGGAAGCTGTTACTTCCTCACCTTCATTGATGATTATAGTAGGAAGACTTGGGTTTATTTTTTGAAGCAGAAGTCTGAAACTTTTGCAAAGTTCAAAGAGTTCAAAGCTTTGGTGGAGAACCAAAGTGATCAACAGATCAAGGTATTGCGATCGGATCGTGGTGGAGAATACGATTCGAAGGCATTCCATGAGTACTGCAAACAACATGGAATCAGAAGACAGTTTACAACTAGATACACACCACAGCAGAATGGTGTAGCAGAAAGGAAGAATAGAACAATCATGAACATGACAAGGAGCATGTTGAAAGCAAGACACTTGTCTAATGAGTATTGGGCAGAAGCAGTTGCATGTGTTGTTTATGTGATAAACAGATCTCCTACAAAGAGTGTGATGAACAGAGTTCCAGAAGTAGCATGGTCAGGTATGTCTTGCAGTGTATCTCATTTCAGAGTTTTTGGATGTGTAGCCTATGCACACGTGCCTAAGCAAATAAGAGGCAAATTAGATGATCAAAGTGAAAAATGTATATTTACTGGTTATAGTGAGCAGTCAAAAGCTTACGAACTGTATAACCCTGTCACAAAGAAGACAATCATTAGCAGAGATGTTGTGTTCAAAGAACAAGAGTCATGGAATGGGACTGTAGACACACTAACTGATGCTCAAACACCATTGATGGAGGATGATCTTGTAGAAGAAGAGGAGCAGCAAGAACCAAAAGAGCAGACACCAAACAGAGTCACACCAGCAAGGACTCCAAGATTTTCAGAGCAGCATGGATCTTCAAGAAGATCCACAGATCAGAATTCTCCAAGCAGTGAATCAGGTAAGAAAAAGATGAGAAGTTTGAAGGATATTTATGATGATTTGGATGTTAGTTCAAATTTTGCATTGTTAGCATTCCAACCTTCTTCGTTTGAAGAAGCAATCAGAGATGACAATTGGGTGCAAGCCATGGATGAAGAGATGAATTCAATTGAAAAGAATGATACATGGGATTTGGTTGATTTACCAAAAGATAAAAATCTCATTGGTGTGAAGTGGGTGTACAAGACTAAAGTGAATGAGAAAGGTGAGATTGACAGATTTAAAGCAAGACTTGTAGCAAAAGGATTCTCGCAGCAACCGGGAATAGACTTTGGAGAAACTTTTTCTCCGGTAGCCAGATTGGATACTGTAAGAGCAGTTCTAGTGACAGCAGCTCAGAATAAGTGGAAAGTGTATCAGATGGATGTCAAATCGACCTTCTTGAATGGAATTTTAGAAGAAGAAATTTATGTGCAGCAGCCTCCAGGTTATGAAGTTGAAGGACAAGAAGACAAAGTTTACAGATTGAAGAAAGCGCTCTATGGACTGAAGCAAGCACCTAGAGCATGGTATAGCAGAATCGACAGTTATATGATCAAGAATGGATTTTGCAGAAGCAGCATTGAGCCTACCTTATACACAAAGGTAAATGAGCATGGACAGATTTTGATAGTTTGCTTATATTCAGCAGAAGCAGAATATGTAGCAGCGACTTCAGCAGCATGTCAAGCAGTATGGTTAAGAAGAGTATTGGATGGAAACAAGCAAAAACAGCAAGGATCAACAGCAATATACTGTGACAACACATCAGCAATTGCACTATCCAAGAATAGTGTGTTTCATCAAAAGAGCAAGCATATTGATACTAGATATCATTTTATTCGAGAACTTGTCAGCAATGGAGAAGTTCACTTGAAGCCTTGTAGAACGAGTGATCAATTCGCTGATATCTTTACAAAGCCATTAGCAGTAGATTTGTTTGAGTTTCACAAAAGAAACTTGGGTGTTGTAAGCCTAGCTGAGACATAGACCAGCAGGCATGTTTGAGTTTTCATAAGTTATGTTTTAGTTTAGAGGTCGTAATTAAGGGGGAGTGTTAAAATATATAATTACTTCCTCATGCAGAAGTTAGACGAAGAGTTAAGTGGAGTTAGTTGAGTTGAGTTACAGTTAGATTTGGAGAGCGAGTTAAAGGGTGAGTTAAACGAGCTGATTAAGTTCAGTTATATGTGATAGTGTGTGCATGTTAATTAGGTTAAATACCCTTCACGGGTTCATTGTGTTTAAGAGAGTAAGAGAGTTTTATGATTCAGAGGTTTATGATTAATAGAAGAGCAGCAGTTCATTGTTCGTGTGTGAAATATTCGTGTTATTTGTGTGTTTGATTCCTCTGCCTTTCCAACAACATCGGGTAAAAGCCTATGGTAAAATTGAAATCTTTGGAGGGAATTAAAAAACACTAATCTAACCTTAAAGAAATCCCAGGAACGTAAGACGTTAATGATCCAACTTCAAAGAATTCTTACAAATATTTTCTGAGAAATTCCAACCAAATAAAAAAGCTTATCCGTTTATTAAGTTACTTTATCATTTACTCCCACAATGACATAATGTCAATATTAAGTCAACCAATCTCTCGGTTTACATTTCTGGATTGTAGATTCTCGGGTGGTCCCATCTTTGTGTCTCGGTTTACATATCTCCTGATACCTGGGCCCACTTGTCTGTATCCGTTGGTATCCGTTTACATAGGGGACGTTATCTCCGTCTCCATTTGCATAGATGGACGATTGCGGATTTCTTTTTGTTTCGGTTTACATAATCGATTCTCCGAAATCGATTACATGGGCCCAACACTCTATATCCGAGACGGACGTTTTCTCCGTCTCCATTCACATAGACAGACAATGGCGGATTTTCGGAACCTGCTCTGCGTGGTCTGCTAGGCCCTACCTCTACCTCTTCATCTCCTTTTATGGACGCTTTCTCCGTTTCCGTTTACATAGACAGATGCTGTTCATTATTAGAATCCTTTGTGGTCCAAAAATTCTCAGCCAGAAACAAATCTCGTAAACAAGTGTTGGCGTTAATTATCGGAATTGTTTGTGGCTGGAAAATTTTCTCAGCATCTACTCTCGTAGACGTTGGCGTTCATTGGTCGGGAATTTTTTTCAGCGGAAAACTGATGCCCTAGAGGAACGTTGACGTTCATTATCAAAACTGTCTGGTCCAAAAATTTTCTCGGCACGGAACTGCTCTGGTACCGCTACCTGCAGCGTGTTATATAGATGGCCCGTTTCTCCCTTTTCCGTTTACATAGACGAAAGTTAGAGTTCATTATCAGAACGGTTTGCTTGGGTTGATAGGTGTGTCTACAAAAAATTTAAAAGCGTATGTAAATACATGCTTCCTCTTAAAGTATGAATTTCACTGTTTCCTTAGCTAATAGTATGTGGAATCGGGGTACTCTCTTGAAATAGAGTGCAAATATTCTCAAATTTTTAGGTGCATTAAAAATCGCATACGCATTAAAAATCACTAATGAACTTCATAGGGTGGATATGAAACACCAACGAGTTTTGGAATAATTTTCATATTAAATACACCTATACATGGCACCATCATTGGTCCATGGAGCCGCCGTACTCTCTCTGTTAGAGGTTTTAGGATAAGTATAGAATAGTATTTAATTGTTTTAACTTTTAAAATAAGTTTTACGTTTTAGAACATGGAATTTTATTTTGGAAAGTTTTCGGGAATATATTTAGATCTAATTTATCCAGAATTTATCATGAATTATAAATTTGAGTGGTTTAAAATGAAATTAGCTCCAGAAACAATTAGGGCATTGAATTATATATTTGAGTGGTTTAAAATGGATTTTGCTCCAGAAACTGTTGGGGGCATTGAGGAATGCATTTAGAGATTTGAAACATGCCTGTGGTGATCGTCTAGCAATAGTTGGGGACATTTAGGGATGCATTTAGAAATATTATTAGGATGGATTTTACTGAAATTGGATTAAATTACTTACATATTTTATATTTTTGAATTTTTGTTTTTTTATTTTTAATTTTAGAAGTTTAAATATTTTAAATTGTAATTTTTAATTGGTTTAATTTAAGGGGAATTGAATATTGAATATTTTACTATATATGTTTTTGGGGAATTGAATATTGAATTTTTTATTTTATATATGATTTTTGAATAAGGTAATCACCAATTTAATTGCATTAAGTGATTCTTTGAATTGTATTTTCGAATTCAATGATAAGATGATATTTATAAAAAATTGCTAGTTCTATTTGTTTTTTTAAATTGAATAAAAAAAGTGACAGATATTCGGAATATTTATTAAACACTTCTAATAACAATTTTTCAGTAGCCTTCTTATTAGAAGATTCAAAGTTTATCATTAACAATAATTTAATTCAAAGTATAGTAATAAGCTTTGGAATGTTGTTAATTTCCTTAATTTCATATTTTTATTTTTCTAAAAATTAATACACCTTTCCTATAATTTTTTTTTATATATATTCCAAGAACTAATAAACCTTTTCATAATTTATTTCATATTCTAAAAGTTTCGAAACATTTCTCATAAGAACAAGTCAAAGAATGTCATCAATAACTTCGAAGCATTCATATATTAAGAATTAATAAACCTTCTATGTACATCAGCATGAGGAATGTTACAAACAAGATCTAAGGTATTATCCCATGTTATGGCTAATCATGGAGGTCATTCGAAACTTCTTGAAATGTATGGCTGATTATGTAGTTCATTTAGTTTATTTGAAACATTATAGAGTAGTATCTTTAAATATTTTGTTTTCTAAAGTTAAAAAATTGTGGCAAGTGTAGAGACAATGAAATACATAGCGGTGATGTTTAAATTAGTGTGAAAATATGTCTAATTTTCACTTCACTTTATTTCTAGGTTTCCTCTTTCAATTTTTTTCTCTTTTCTTCAGTGATTCAGCTTTTTCTCCTTTCTTTAGTGGTTTCTTTCTTTAGTGGTTTCTTTGTCTAGGCTTCTTCTTAGTTTTTTCACTTTTTTCATTGATTTACTTTTTTCTCCTTCCTTTATTGGTTTTCTTTTCTAGGTTTCCTCTTTCACATTTTTCTCCTTTCTTTAGTGGTTTCATTTTCTGTGTTAAATAATAAATAAATAAAAATGAATGAATAAATAAATAAATATTTTTTTTTTTCCTTTTTTGTTTCTTTTAATGTAGTTAATATGATTGGTATTTTCTTATAGGTCTATTTGAGAGTGTAGGGTGATTGTGTTATTTTTCTTTGTTCTTTGGCTTCTATTTTCTCTTTCTCTTTTATTAAATTCATGTTGGTGTCATGTTGAGCTCAAAAAGTGTTTCATTTTTTAGTTATATTTATAGATTCTACTCATGAATTTAGTGATATTTGGTATTGAATAGATTTCATCGTCACATTTGTATAAGCATTATTTTTATTGTTTTTAAATTATTATATTGCATTTTTATAAAAATTAACCTTTGTTATATATTTTTACATTTTTTGTGTTAATTTATATTTTATTTGTTGAAATTGGTGATCATATATATATATATATATGATGATGATGATGATGATGATTAATGTCTATTAAGACCAATGCAGTCTATCGAATCTTAAGAAGAAGAAAAAAATCTATCGGACCTTAAGGAAAAAAATAAGAAGAATCTCATTGTGATTCTTCAAAATTTTAGTTTTGCGATAAAAAAGAAAGGAAAGAAGTGCTCTAAGATCAATATAGTTGGGTTGACTTAACAAGTCGAGAAGATTGGAAGTGTGACAGGTGTTAGGGATATGATGATGATGATGATTAATGTCTATTAATACCAATGTGGTCTATCGAACCTTAAGAAGAAGAAAAAAAAATCTATCAGACCTTAAGGAAAAAAAGAAGATGAACCTAATTGTGATTCTTCAAAAAAAAATTTTGCGATAAAAAAGAAAGGAAAGAAGCGCTTCAAGATCACTATAGTTGGGCTGACTTAACAAGTCAAGAAGATTGGAAGTGTGACTGGTGTTAGGGAAATGAAAGCGGATGTGAGTAAGAGTTGGGCGGTCTAAAATGAAGTGTTTTTCATCTTCCACCCTCTTAGTATCGCAAAGTTGACAGATTCTATTGTCTCAGGGAGCCTTGGGAGTAGACCACCGCCTATTTTTGCTTCGAAGCTCATGATAATTAGTTCTTATCCTAATGATGTTCATTTTCTTCTTAGTGTTGGCCAAAATAGAGAGACAATTCTAGTCATCAAGGGTGGGGTTGATGACTTCCTTATAGTATCTTAGCTTCCTTTTACCCTCCATCTCCTTATCATCCCATAGTTTATCCTTAAATTTGGATTTAATAGTATCTGTGACACTATCATTGCTTCTCATGATGATCTTCTCCTTTATCCCCTAGTGGTTAAGCAAATAATAGGCATACTTATGACATCCACGCTTGAGGCAAAGGTGGGGGTTTTGACTAAAGTTAGAAGCAATATTGGGAAGCCTCTTGGATTCCATGTTGTAAAGCTTCTTCTTATACATCAGATACCTAAACATAGTTGTGCTTTCAATGGGGAAAAGGCCAAGTTCGATTAGGAGGATAGATAAGGAGTATTTCCCTTGATCTTGAGGTTGTATGTTATGAACTGTTTTTGAACCATCTCAATATTTCTCCACGACTCTCTAGATATATTGTAACCCAAAAATTCACATCTGTATAAGACAACATGGGTGACGAGAGTCTCAAGAGGAACCTTTTTTTACTCCAAATACAAATATCGACTGGCTTACAATTCTTTTCAAGCTCATAATAAGCTTTCCAACCTCCAACAATCATTTTCTCAATGTTATAATTCTAGTTGAGCTGATGAAGAATGTCAATACCCAAATATTTATTAGCAGAAAGCTACTCTAAGAAATGGATACCATACAAAAAATTACCATGGGTGATGTTTTTGGATTTAATTATCACGACTTTAGTCTTGTTAGTATTAACTATCATACCCATCTTGGAGCAGTAATCATGAAGAGTCTTAAGTTACTTGACTAGGTCATCATGCCTTTTGCAAGAAGAACGATATCATAAGCACAAAGGAGAAGAGCAATGATTAAACCAACAAGCTCAGTGCCCTTGCAACCCATAGTTTTGAGAACACTCCTATATCTTCTCGATGTAAATGCCAAAAAGGGTAGGGGATAGGGGACACACCCTTTCTTAACCCTGATATTGCATTTAATATCTTTAGACCACCCTTCGTTGGTCTTAAGCTTGGAAACAACAATCTCGTAGAGGAGAATCACAACAATCCTCAGCTTAGGAGGAACAATAATCTCTTTAATTATTTTCCAAATCTTATCTCGAGGAACAATCAACAATGTCAAAAGATTTTCTAAAGTCCATAAAACAACATAAGAGAATGACTTTACTATTGCAACATTCCTAAGTAATGATCCTGAGAGTGACAAGATGGTCGATGGTCAAGTGATGACTCCTAAAACCATCTTGCCCTTTAGCTATTTTGCAATGGATTTCAAGCTAAAGGCTAATCTTCTTTTCCAAAATGAGGTCATATAGTTTGGCCAGGGTGTGGCTAATCATAATGATCCTGTAGTTTGAAGAAAAATTTGTATCTCCATTTTTAAAGATAGGAAAAATAAGGATTTTCATCCAAGGATTAGGGAAGCCATTCTTTACTACCAAATTGAGAATCTTGTGGAGATGAGGAATGAGGATAAAACTTCCCATTTTGAAGATATTAGCTTGGTATCCTCCAATATCTTTAACTTTCCCATTAGCGAGATTATTAATCCCAGACTCAACGTCTTCCAAAGAAAAGATATCTTCCTTAATAGAAGTATTTAAGAAGGTTCCCATGGTGTCTGGAAAGTCATACAACTTCTTAAGATAGATGTCCCAGTTTTGTAAGGGGATCAAATGATTATATTTTGTTTCGTGAACATGCACATTATGCAAAAAATTTATGGGCACAACTTTGAAAAGTTGAAGAAGATGATCTCGTCTCTTATTAATATATGGCCTCTTCTTCCTTTTGATGAGAGATTTTTATATACTTATATTTCAGATATTTACAGTTTCATTAGGAGCGCCTTTAATCACTTTCCTATAAGTTTTAGAATATTTTTCATACCAAGGGTTGGAAATTCTATTATTTTTTTTATACAAAACCTCAGTAGAGAAATTGTTAATGGTAATGGAAAGGGTAGTAGTAAAATTGTAAAAAAATTGATTAATGTTGTTATTATAAGTCAAGGAGCCTAAATACCTTTCTAGATCCTTTAAGAAAATGTATTTATTACTTCTATCGAAACAAGTGTCTCTTTGGCTTTCACCGGTCTCCTACATGTGGCTGGAATGCAAACGAGATTGAAAATTAAAAACTAAGACATGTGGTCTAAGTCAGGCTCGTAATTGTTAAGTAGCTCAAATTTTGTAATATGGTTGAGGACATGGCTATCAGAAATCGTATAGTCCATGAAACTACTACCCATCCCATGGAAACAACTCATTTAGCCTGAGGAAGGCCACTTATTAATACCATTACAAATAATCAAATCCTGGGAACTACAAAGCTTGAGGAGCTCGGTGCCGAATAAGTTATCCGTTTTTTTTTTCATAGGTTCTCTTCAATCTATTAGCAAAGTTACCACCTTAATCAAACCACAAGGGGTCAAGGTTAGGGTTATTACTTAACATAATAGCTTGGTTAGTAGCAGTTCTAGAATTGAAGTCCCTAAGCAAAAGGTTCTTACCTTCATTCCTTAAGTTGTGGATGTATTTTTCCAAGGTATTGAACGGATAGTTCCTAGCGAAGTTGTTTTTCTTAGAGGATGTAGAGTTGTGTTGTAGTTTCTACAAATCCCTCCAAAATTGTGGCCTATAGCAAATTTCAAAGCCTTCCTTGGTCTTGTTCATTACCGTCACAAAATTTGAATTTCATTTTATTGGTTTTCTTACAATATTGTGATCCCTTTCGCAAGATAAGAAAAGTGTCATCTTTTGGCATGTTGTATGTCGCATTGTATGTATGAGCTTGTTATAGTGGTTCCAAGAGGTCACCTTTATGCAAATGAGTTTTTCTAACCTCGTAAGTACCTGTCGCACTCATTTCCAAAGTTTTGAGCACTGTCACACAAGTGTCGTCATTGTCGTCATAAAGTGTATCGTTGGTGTCGCACTTGTCATAACCAGTCAAAAATTTGCCACATGAATGGAAATTCTTTGTTTGTATGTCATGGATTTTCTATCTTATTTGAGTCATCAAATATTATAAGTGTGTTATCATCGTCAAATTTCATCATTGTTCACACTGATCTCATCGGTCCTGCACTTAGTCATTTTTTGGAAAACTTCCCAACTGAGCAACTTAGATTCACTCGACCTCCCCTAAGCTACGCACTACATAGTCTCAATGCTCTAGCTATTGCCTTGTTTCTTGGAACTATGCAATGCATAGTTCCTACCTCCCACGACTGCTCCATTCCACAGTTTTTATGACCAAGCCTTGACCTTGACCTCCAAAATTGTGGAAAAATGGCCTCCATCCTAGCTTGAATTGTGCGCTTCACAATATCAACCCTCAAGATCATCCCCTGAGCCCTTGAAATGTGTAGCTACCTAGTCACCCAACTTTCCTTGAATCCCAAAACTATGGAGTAAGCTTCCCTAGTGCTCATCCCTATAGCATGTCCCACTGGCTCCAAAAACTGTGCAGTCATGTCCCTTGGCCCAGCTTGAAATAAAATATGTGTAGTCTCAAGGCTCAGGGCTTCCCCTTTCCTTCCTAAAATGCATAATTGCACATTCACTAAGCCTCCTTATCCATCCTATCACTCGATCTGAGCTCATTTCATGGATCAGAATGCATCATCTTAGGTTAGGGGTTTTCAGATTGTCCTGTCATGAGTGAATTGCAGGAATAGGTACTCTATCATGTCATGGAGAGATGTTGAAGGAAACTAATAAGGAGGGGAGCATGCTCAAAGACACTCTTGCAACTGAACTCATAAGATGATTGATCAAGAGAAAGCGAAAGGACACTAGTTTGCAATCACTATCCAAGACTTGAGATCATTAAAGACTCCTTATCACCAAGGCATGCGGATTTGGAAAGGAAAGCTATTTCATGAAGACACTCAACTCTTAGTAGCAGCAGTGGTTTGGCATTTCCATGTCATAAAAAAAACCATGTCAGCAGTGTCATGTCATGAGTGGTCATATGCCACATCACTATTGTACACCACGTCTATTGTAATCAAAATGTATTGTAAAGTGGAAGTCCAAAGGACACACATGAATGTAAAGTGTCATGTAAGTTGAAAATTAATGGGAAGTCAAGCAGTCATGAGGGTAGTCAAAAAGTCACCCTTAGTTATATATACTCCCTCATTGTATGAGAAAAGGAATTTTTCTCCTTGGCTCCACTAGCAAAGCATTAGAGAGATAAGCTAGTTCTTTTGTGGAGCAAGAAGTGGCTCCAATGCTCCACTCTTAGAGCTAGTGATATTCATTATACATATGTTTCTTGGAATTTTTACTTAATAACAGAAGCCTTCTGAGGCCAACACGTTCTTCATGCATGGACTATGAATGTTTTGTATTTCATGTTTTCTTTGACATGTGCTAATATAGTTGAACTATTTTGATTATTTTAATGCTTATCTTCTTGAATTTTTTTTGTAATGGTTGTTATTTTTGTCCCATATTTTTGGAATATTCCACAAGATATTATGCATATATTTCTCAATTGTTAGTTGTAATGATCGTCACATCCCTTGTGAACTATTCCACTAGATGTTAGATGGATCCTTCAGTTCATATGTATCTCTTCCTTGGTGGTACTATTACCTCTCTCTTAGAAGCTTAATTTTCTCTCCTCCCCGCAGTAGAATAACCTTTACATACTTTCAATTGGACATTCACCGGGAATATCAGAACCCTTTCTTTTCAAACATAGATCTTCACCCCTCTCTCCTATTGACAGTCAGAGCCAAGGCAAATCTTTAAGAATATGGCAACCAGGTATTTATTCTGGATGGGGCTCCTACACCAAATTGTGTGAGGTCTAATTAGGAATTCATTTTGGGGAGATCCCCTGAATGTTGACAGGTCCAAAACAATCAACATTTATGGCACTAAAAGGAGGGAAACTAGTATTTTATGGATGATAAAGCCATCGTACACAACGTCTCATCTTATTATCAAGGAAAAAACATTCAGTGCACCTCCCCTAATCGTGTTTATGAGGTTGTTGACTCTTCTCAACCACATCCCACTCAATCAACTTCGGGCTATCCATCCTATAACCCGTTAGTTCGCAAAAGCATTTAGATTGATCCAGGGAATACTTAGTCTTCCATATTATTCACTAAAATAAACACCCTACTAGGATAATGGTTTCCTCTCTTGGAGACATAGTTCTTTCCATTGATGAAGATTTATCAGACTCTATGGAAAATGCAAAAGAAACTCTAGTTTTCAGTGGTGGCAACATAGATAATCCCGTACTCTCAGGCATAACTTTCTGTGGGTTGGGCGGTGAGGGAGAAGAAGAAAATCCGTCAGAATCTGACAAAGAAGAGGAGGGGAGCGAAGAATAATACATGGCATACCAAGATTTGGACTGGATGACTCGGGGCCCACTTTCACTTCCGAGTGTGTTGCACAAGGTGTCAAATCATTGGTAGAATATTCTAATGAAGTATGACCCTGATAAAACAATGAAGGATGAAGACCATCTAGATAAATTTAACCTACATCTGCAAACACTTGAGGTATGTCACGATTATGTTGCATGTCGAATTTTCCCATGTACCTTGGATGGTAGAGTAGGTGTATGATATCACAACCTTTCAGTGAATTCCATCCAGAATTGGAAAGGGTTTAAAAATAAATTCCTTGAAAAAATTTCTGATGAAAAGACCCCCACCATGTTGTTGAAAGAGTTGGGTAATCTAAAGATGGAGCAAAAAGAGAAAGAAAAAGACTTCAATTGGAGGTTCAATCGCATCTTAAAAATATTTCCAAAAAATACGAAACCTCACGACTCCATCACCATATATCACTACACTTATGCCTTATAAACTAGCATTGCGTAGCTCGTGAAGTGAACCATGAAACCATCACTAATGGAAAACTATGAAGAGTTTATTGCGATCGATAAGGACTTGCGTAGAATCAAAGTCATCTCAGACGATGAACCAACAAAGGACTCCAAAGACACCGGTAAAAGGTCTCAGGCCTCCATAAGTAAGGACAAAGAGAAATAATTGTCTGATCTTGAGAACTTGACCCGCATGGTTAACAATATGTCAAATAAGATCACAAAACTCAAAAAAAGGTCAAGTGAGACCATTGTGAGAATAAATTTTCCGCAGTACAACTTGCTAAGAAGGATTGAAAATTTAGGTAGCAGCAGTAACCAACCGACAACTTCTGCATAAAGATTGAATGTTGCATTGAATCTTGACAGGTTGGGCATGGATGTATATTGTTCATATCATCAAGATAATCATTATGAGAAATCATTCCCACATTGGAATCACGACATGGACGCTCTTGCTAAGCATATTTGTGATGTAGTGCTTGACGAGCAAATCGAGCCTGGAGAATAAATGGAAGAAGTTGTTGCAACCGATGAGACTCCAAGTGTTGGGCATATAGTAAACATGCTCTATTGTATACTTACAAAAAAAAATATTACATTGGAGAAACAAGCTCTTAGTGACCCGTTGGCCCAAGAGCAGACCAACTGATATAGTCTAAGAAGCCAAGGGCCAACCACTATAATGGAGTTGACGAAGCCAAAACTCAAAGAATATTTGTTAAGGAAAATCAGTCCACCAATCAACTTAGTATAGAATACTTAGAGAAAGTCTGGGATAGAAGTCTCAACGAAGAGCACTTCTGCAAATAGAAAATACAAGACCATCGCTCCAGAAGTCACAAGTCAAGCTACCTTCGTAGACACTTCAGCCATCCTTCCCACTATGGATTATAACATAGTTGAATACATGAAGAAGCTTCGTGTGAACATTTCCATGTTTGAATTAACCAAGATCACAATCCAGCGAAACATTCTCTTACGCGCACTTGGAAAATCCACTGCAGTTAATAATACCCCTTCATACAAGGGATCATGTACGTTGCCTGGTTTGCTCGAATCAGTACTTAATGCTTTAAAAATGGAAAAAAATACACTCTACCCTCCATTTCTCTTGACATTTGAAATTTTCAACTTCAATGTACAAAATTTCTTGGTTGATTCTGGTGCATCAGTGAATGTAATTCCATATTTATTGCATAGAAAATAAATGCAAAATGGGATAAAACAGATGCACATATAATTCAGTTAGACATGACTCTTATCCACGTAGTGGGTGAAATTAGAGATGTGATCATCCTCTTATCATCTGACATATGATTTCACCAATGCATCAACATAGTGATTGTGGACGTACTAGGGGCATACGAAATATTGTTAAATAGATATTGGTCAAGGAAGTTACAAGGATATTTTGCTATAGACTGGTCACACTTATGGCTTCTGTATAAGGGTAGAAAAAACCATATTTGAGTGGACTCAAAAAGATACATGAAAAATAATGTTACTCCCTTGAATGGACATAATGAACCAATGGATATCACATACCTAATTTTCGGAAATTTCTTCCTGGAGACACAAATATGGTGTTATCTTGCATATCCATCCCAAGTCCCACCATAAACACAATTGGAGCTCCTTCCTAGTCCAACTGGTGCAAATGACCTTTGTACATTAAGTAGTAGTAGTAGTAGTAGTAGTACTAGTACTAGTGTAGTTCATGATCCTTGTACATATAAGAAGTGGAATTTGTACTTTGATGATTCTAAGACACTAGAAAGCTTTGGAGCTAGTTGCATTTTAATAGACCCGCTACAGAGAAAAAAATTGATCTCGAGTTGCTCATAATTCGAGTGCATAAACAACACTACTGAATATGAGGCACACATCTTAGGCTTACAAAGAGCTATCGACCTCAAGGTTGCGTCATTAAAAGCAGTAGATGATTTAGAAATTGTGGTGCGACAAGTACTTGACACCATACATTGTGTTTCACCTCATCTAAAGAGTTACCAACAAGAGGTATGACGTTTAATTTCACATTTCCAAGCTTTTAATATTATTTTCGTTCCAAGAATGCATAACGCAATTGTAGATGCATTAGAAAATGTTGTTGCTAGGCTGTCACCTTTGAGGGACACATTTTCTATAGAAATTCTTTATAGATCATCCTTCCCTAATAACATCACTAATTTACATGTTTTTAATGATGACCAATATATATTGTGCTTCATGGAGAACAATGATGTGTTCAAAGACCCAGTGATCGATGAGGACGAGCACGGAAAGGAACTGCAGGATGCAGCCAAATGAGTAAAGAAAATCTCATCCCAAAGGGTGCTGTATCTTTATAGAAGCTATATGACCCACATAATCTCTTTTGAGGACTTGTTAATTCCAAAATCCACAGTTCCACATTGTCGCATGAAAATATTAACTTGGGAATAGGTAAAGATCCAAAATATGTCAATCTTGGTACTTTTTGTACACCACTAGAGAAAAAATCCTATATACGCTTATTCAAGTAGTACTAAGATGTGTTCGCATGGGCATAAGATGAGCTAAAAACTTATGACACACAAATCATCCAATAGGTGATACCAATGAAAGAAGGGGAAAAATAATTTAAGAAGAAACTAAGAAAAGTACATTGGACGCTTAAGCCTCTCATTCAGAAAGAGTTAAAGAAGTTTTTGGATGCTCAAATCATATAAAAAGTGTGGCACTCTACATGGGTGTCAAATTTTGTCCCTGTTAGAAATAAGTCTAGGGAAATTCGTCTGTGAATTGATTTTTGAAATCTCCATAACCTCTCAGACAAGGATAACTACCCCGTGCTATCCATGGAAATTTTTTTACAAGAAGTATCTGGGTCTGAAATGTTTTTTCTCTCAATGGATATTCAAGCTACAATTAGGTTCTGGTTTTAGAACTAGACATACTCAAGACCACCTTCTGAATGAAGTGGGTTACGTTCGCATTCAATCTAATTCCATTTGGGTCAGTTAATGTTGGTGCAAATTTTCAACGAGATATGGACATTGCATTCCGTGGATTGATTGGAAAGTGTGTAGTTTCTTATCTTGATGACATAACTGTGTCTTGCAAACAAAGGTCAGATCACATACACCACTTAAATAAAATTTTTGAGCAATGTCACAAGTACAGGATATCCCTCAATCCCAAGAAAAGCATCTTTGTAGTGTCTGAGGGAAATCTATTGGGCCATATTATCGCTAAATGTGTGATTAAGGTAGACCCAGATAGGTTCAAAAAAATCATGCAGATACCCTTCCTAGTGAAAAAGAAGGCCATGTAGTCCTTCCTGGGGAAGATCAACTTCCTCCACAAGTTCATCTTCGATTATGCTTAGATTGTAAAAGCAATAAATGAGATGGTGAAGAAGGATTCTATCGATAGATGGGATAAAATGGAAAACAATGTGTTTTCCCATATCAAACAGGAAATCACAAAAGCACCCACGTTATACAACCCAAATTTCAACAAATAATTATTTCTCTACACCTTTTCTTCTGACATGTCCCTTGTCGTTGTACTCACGTAAAACGATGACTTGAACAATGAGTGGCCTATTTATTTCATGAGCGCAAGTCAACGACCTGAGCTAAACTACACAACTGTGGATAAACAAGATTATGCAATATGCAATGCGGTGAATCACTTTTGACCCTATTTAATGACGAACCATTGCATTATCTTTGTTCTACACCCAACATTCAGGTCACTGCTTGTCCAACAAGAGCTAGGTGAAAGTAGAGCGAACTGGATGACTGGTTTTTAGGAATATGATCTATAAATTAAGCCATTTCACACGATTAAGGGCCTTGGTATTTTTTGACTAGCAGCAGAAGTATTGGATGAAAAAAACGAAGATCTTTTAGGATGGGAGCAAGAAATTTAAATGTACAACATCGAGCGAACCTCCTCCACTACCAGCATAAATCCTTAATATGAAAATGTGCACCAATACCTTGATCGCGACACCATGCCCTCACATTTTTTTGTACAACAGAAGAGGGCACTAAGGATTAAAGCATTGTCCTACCAGCTGGTGCATGGGGTGCTTTTCAGAAAGCACCATAATAGATTATTGATGAGGTGTTTGGACGCACAAGATTCAGAGAAGGTATTGTGTGATATCCACGACGGGCTAGCTAGGGGACACTTTGCGGGTAACACAACAGTGCACAAAATCATGCGGGTTAGTTTCTATTAGTCCACACTATTTAAGGATGTTCATGCTCATGTCCAAAAAATTTGTGTCTGTCAAAGGTGTGCAAACAGAAACAAGAGGTCAACTGCCCCACTGCAGCCTATCGCAGTGGAAGAACCGTTTCAACAATGGGGCTTGGATATTATTGGAAAAATATTTCCACATTCATCAAAGAAGCACCGCTACATTTTCATGACCACAGATTACTTCACACAATGGACAAAATCATTTACACTCAAGCAAATGAATGGTCAGGAATTCATCAACTTCCTGCGGCATAACATCATCTCCAGGTTTGGTGTTCCCACCTCACTTGTTTTTGACAATGCAACACATTTTTCATTGTTAAATATTTATGAATTTTCATTGGAAAATGGAATTGTATTGAAGCATTATGCCAACTACTACCCTTAGAGAAATGGTCTTGTTGAATCCACAAATAAGAATCTAATCCACACCATTAAGAAGAACATATTCTCTTAGCAGAGGAATTGGCACTCTCTGTTGGTAAATTCTTTGTGGGTTGATCAAGTCACACCTAAGACTTCCCTGAACATCTCCCCTTACTTCCTAGTATACAGAAAATAAACCTTAATCCTACCCAATATCTACTTTCCTGCTCTCCAACTCTCCCAAGAATATTAAGGTAAGCCATGTTTGTTAATACAACTTAGGATGGGCACCCTTCATAATCTCCAGGAAGAAATATTGAAATCCAAAGAATTTTTTTTTATTTTTTCAGAGTTCTATCAAGAGGTGGTTCGACAAGAAGTATGCAGGGAATAACAACTTTAGTGTGAGTGACTTAGTCTTGAAGTGGGACAAAGCCCACAAATATAAAGGAAAACACACTAAGTCTCAATCCCTGTGTATTAAACCATTCACTGTACACGAGAAGCTTGGCCAACGCACCTATTGCCTTCAATCACTTGATGGGAAGACTGAGTCTCTCCATGTCAATGGCCAAGATCTCAAACACTGTTTTAAATGAGCATTAGGGGTTGTGCCCTACACTACGTAAATATTTTTCTTTTCTTTTGTTTATTCTTGTTCTTGTTTTTTTCTTTTTTCCATGTCTCGTTGTGTGAATAAGTGTTGTCCTCGTCCATGTGTTGGTTTCTAAGATTGTGTGTCATTGAAGTCTAAGGAGTCTTGTGAAACTTCAACATTAAGTTAGCCTTTAGTCCATCTTTCTTGTATTGGTTATGTCTTTTTTTCGATGAACTTCCGATGAAAAATATGATCCGTCCATAAGGAGAGTTTTGGGCAAACATGAACTCGTGTCTATCCAAGAATCCTTGTGCCTATATTCGGTATTTTATGTTTTAATGTTTTCATGCTTATCTAATCAGTAGAAAAGGATAAGGGGAAAATATAAACGAGAAAAACTAAATCAAAGGTACACCTATGTACTTCTATGAAAGAACAACCTCTCCTACTCTCAATCAGTCGGGATCCCTCTTCCTCCCAAAAGGAATAAGTGTCAATGCACAGTCCTCTTTAAAAATAAATAGATAAAGGTGAAAGAAGAGAAAGTCTTCCTCCGAAGAGAGGTAAAGCAAGACACTCTCTCGGGGTATTGTTCTAGTTCGCTGGCAGTGAAGCAGTGTTTGTGTTCCTAAAGTGACTCTGCCAGGATACTATCCAGGTCTGTTGGCAGCAGAGCAACACTAGAGATGAAAACATATACTCTGAAAATCGTAAACTCGCAAGATTAACTACCCTTCCTTGCTTGAAACATTGTGATAAAGTTGAATGTTTGTTTAGTTAAGCCGAAATGGCATGATGGGGACTTCGTCAATTCATCTTGTAAGTGGGGAAACCAAAATAATATGCATCATGAATAAATACTCCTCGAAGAACCAAGGCCCTACACAAAATAAGTTAACCGAGACAGAGAAGCTGGAATTCTACAGTGTGTCGCCAAGTGTTGTAGATGCTACAACCCCCTCCAAAATTTTGGCCTATACCAAATTTCAGAGCCTTCCTTGGTCTTTTTCATTACCATTTAAATTTTTGAAGTTCATTTTATTGGTTTTCTTTCAATATTGTGATCCCGTTCGCAAGATAAGCAAAGTGTTGACTTTTGGCATGTTGGTTGTCACATTGTATGCATGAGATTTTTCTAGTGGTTTCAAGCTTGTAAGTACCTGTCACTCTCATTGCCAAAGGTTTGAGCACTCTCGCACAAGTGTCGTCACGGTTGTTGTAAAGTGTATCATTGGTGTCACACTTTTCATAATTGGTTGAAAAGATGCCACACTGAGGTAAATGATTTGTTTGTATGCCATGAATGATCTATGTTGTTTGAGTCGTCAAATATGCTAAGTGTGTGATCACAGTCAAATTTCATCATTGTTCATAACAATCTCACTGGTCCTGCACAATCGTTTTTTGGAAAACTTCTTGACCGAAAAAATTAGCTTCACCCAGCCTCCCTTGAGCTACAATATGCATGGTATTAGTCATCTACCTATGATATTATTGCTTGGAACTGCGCAGTGCTAATTTCCTACCTCCTAAGACTATTGCATTACGCAACGTTTGTGACCAAGCCTTAACCTTGACCTCCATAATTAGGCAATCATGGCCTCCATCTCGACTTGAATTATGCACTTCACAACCTCAAGCCTCAAGATCATCCCATGATCCCTTGAAATGCATATTTGTACAGTCACCTAGCCTTCCTTGAGTCCCAGAATTGCACAATAAGCTCTTCCAATGCTCATCCCTGAAGTTTGTCCCACTAGATCTGAAAACTAAGAAGTCATGTCTCTCAACCCACCTTGAACTGCATACTATGCAGTATCAAGGCTTAGGGATTCTCCTTTCCTTCCTTAACTGTGCAATTTTGAAATAAATAACCCTCCTTATCCAGCCTATCACTCGTATCAGGCTCAATTCATGGATCAAAATGCATCATATTAGGCCATGGATTTTTAGATGGATGTCGTCCCATCATGAGTGAATTGCAGGAACAAGTACTCTATCATCATGGCAAGATGGTGAAGGAAGAGAAGAAGTATGGAAGCATGCTCAAATACACCCTTGCAGCTAAAATCATGAGATGATTGATCAAGAGAAAGTGAAAGGACATTAGTTTGCAACCACTATCCAAGACTTGAGATTATTGAAGACTCTTTATCACCAAGGCATGCGGAGGTGAAAAGGAAAGCTCTTTCATGAAGACACTCAACTCTCAACAACAGTAGTGGTTTGACATTGCCATGTCATCAAGCAATCCATGTCAGTAGTGGCATGTCATGTCATGTCATGAGTGGTCATATGCCACATGAATATTGTACACCATTTCTATTGTAATCAAAATTTATTGTAAAGTGGAAGTCCAAAGGACACACATGAATGTAAAGATTCATGTAAGTTACAAAGTATTGGGAATTTAAACAATCATGAGGATAGCCAAAGAGTCACACTTGGTTATATATACTCCCTCATTGTATGAGAAAAGGAATTTTTCACCTTGGCTCTAATAACAAAGCATTAAAGAGATAAGCTAGTTCTTTTGTGGTGCAAGGAGTGGCTCCAACGCTCCACTATTGGAGCTAGTGATGTTCATTGTACATATGTGTCTTGGAACTTTTACTATTTCTAATGTGTCCTTATTGTTTTTTTCTTTTATACTAGAAATTATAAGGTGTAAGGCTATTTTATGGCACTCATGGTCAAGTTCAATCAGCTTTTTAATTCATCTTTTATGGGTTTAATATCTAATTTATTCTATGTGTTATTTATGGCTGAGTTAGTATTTAGTTTTTTATTTTTAATTTATAATCTCTCTTTTCAGGGTGTCATTTTCTTCAACCATTAATTGTTTACTATGTTCTATTTCTTGAATCGTATCTTTCAATGGGGGAAAGGTCAATGTATATCAGGAGGATATGATAGGGATTATTTCCCTTGATCTTGAGGTTGTAGGTTATGAATTGATTTTGAACCATCTCAATCTTTCTCCATGATTCACTAGATATATTGCAACCGCAAACTTCACATCTGTATAAGACAACATGGGTGATGAGAGTCTCAAACATGAACCTTTTTTACCCCAAATACAAAAATAGACTGACTTACAATCATTTTCAAGGTCATAATAAGATTTCCAACCTTCAATAATCCTTTTCTCAATGTTATAATTCAATGGGGGAAAGACCAAATTATATCAGGAGGATAAGGTAGGGAGTATTTCCCTTGATCTTGAGGTTGTAGGTTACTAATTTCTTTTGAACCATCTTAATATTTCTCCACAACTCTCTGGATATAATGCAACCCCAAACTTCACATTTGTGTAAGACAACAAATGTGACGAGAGTCTCAAAGAGGAACCATTTTTTACTCCAAATACAAAGATTGAATGACTTGTGATTTTTTTCAAGCTCATAATAAGCTTTCCAACTTCCAATAATCATTTTCTCAATGCTATAATTCCAATATAAGTTGAGTTTTAGATTTATGGATCTTATATCCTTTTATTTCTTGTAATTTTCCTTTTCATACAATCACTTATGTATATAATTAATAAAACTCCATGGTTATATATTTATTTTTAGTCATAGTCTAACTTATAGACGAAATACATTTTTTTACTTAAATACAACAAAACCATTTGCAGAAGAACACAATTTTTTGTTTTTTAAAATAAATATTTGAATGCATAAATAGATTCAAGACCCATGAAAAATCCAGCAGCACTCGAATTCTACACATTAAACAACTTAAACTCAAGTTTTTAAAAATTTCTAACGAATGTTGGGTCATGAAAAAGGTCATTTCGTCAGTTCGACTATGCCTTTATTGTCATTTATTAGTAAAACAATTATATATATATATATATATATATAATTGTTTTACTAATAAATGACAATAAAGGCATAGTCGAACTGACGAAATGACCTTTTTCATGACCCAACATTCGGTAGAAATTTTTAAAAACTTGAGTTTAAGTTGTTTAATGTGTAGAATTCGAGTGCTGCTGGATTTTTCATGGGTTTTGAATCTATTTATGCATTCAAATATGTATTTTAAAAATTATCTTTTAGTCAAATAAAAATAATATCTTTTATTCTTGTTGAATTATTTTATATTCAATTTAATTTTTAATTTTTATTATTTTATTCGTTGAATTTCATAATCTTATCTCTATGATTCTTTATACATATTGAATTAAACAACATTATATTATTACTATTTTATAAATTTATGACCTAGTTTTGATATTTTTTGTTATTAGTTTCCATTATAGTTTATGATTAATTCCTAGTTTTATGGATTTTCTCTATTTTTATTTTTATTGATTTTTATTTTATAACATTATATTTATATATTTTATTATTAATTTGATGTATGTTTTGATTTAGTCATTGCATCTCTCTTGTATTTAATTTTTCCTTGGGTTTGGCTATCCATCTTTGTGCTAATGATGAGCCACAATAGGCAATTTGAAATGCGTCGACCTGAAAACTCCCATGTGATTTATCCAGAAGAGATTTTTTTACAATCATGAATTATAGAGGCCTACATTAAGAGAAATATCGAAATTCCCACAAGGACGCAATACATGCAGGCTTTTCACACCCCTCGTCTTCTACCTCTGGATTACCTCATGAGTTACAAGGGGTGAAATACTAACATGCATTGCATGCACAAGGGTGGCAACAACACCCCATCCGTTCCTCTTCATTCACAAGGTGGAGTGAAAAGGGCCCCAAGCTTCCCAAATCCTCTATCCTCATCCCAAACAAGGGAAACAACACAAACAATTTAAATGATCAATTAAAACATTTTCTCTATAAATGCCTCAATTAAATAAGATAACTCATCCATATTCCTTAATAGTGAGGGCATGATTATCCCAACACTTTTAATGAAGTTTTAATCAAGGATGAAGCTTAGTAGGTTTTTCTTGGCACTGTAAGGTAAGTTATTTTTTTAAAAGGGAGCAGTATTTTGGTTATTCTAAAGTTCTTCTAGTTTTTCTAGAGTTCCTTCAAATTTTTTGAAATACTTTTTCAAATATATATGGAAGAATGATTTAACAATTTTGATATTTCTCTATTTTAAAGTTTATTATTTTTATTAAAATGTTTTTAAAAATTAATAAATCTACAATATCAATTTTTATCTTATTTGAGTAAATGGAATATAGAAATGGTATGGATAATTAGTCCTACACTGCAAATTTTCAAATACAAGTGAGATCGTAATATGACTACCTTTAATTTGTAGCAAGATCTAAAAATCCTTTACTTCAATCATTCATAATCTAGGTGCTCTTAAGAATAGCCATTTTATCAGTTTCAGGGGAATCATTGCTGAGAAACAGGCTCTTATTGAATTTCCATGACCCTGGGTCTAGGTTAGAGTCTTAAAATCACTCACACAACCAAACAACAAATCTCAACCATAAACTTCTTTTCATAGCGGAAATATAAAGAAGTAAATCACACATGCACAAATATACACATTTTTTAAACAAATTGACAATAATGTACAATCATCAATCTTTGTTATATTAAAACAAAATATGAATAATACAACAGTTTATGGTATACACGATACAATGAAAAACTTGATGTTGTATCTCGTCCCATCAGTCCTTTGCTTCCGTACTGCTCACTAGTAGTACCTTAGTCCATCAAGGTCACTACACATCGAGACTCCACGAGGGTTGCCACCTAACACTTATGCAAGTCATGTCAGTAGAGTGTACATGAGTTGGTCCAATACGCTCTCTGGATAGGCCTAATTTCCTAGCTCCAACTGTCAGGATAACAACCACTTTAGTCCATCAAAGTGTTGCACTTTGGCACCAATCTTCACCCAACCTTCATCTGCTCTTTGTCACATCGCAATAGCTTTTCTAGTGCTACTTTGGGTAGCCAACACACTTCCCTCCACCAGATCAATGGAACCCAATAATACAATGTTTATTATTCTCCTAGGAAGACTCTTCACCTCCTCAGAAAGTCCTCCACATGGCACCAATAGGCCACAAGTCATTATGATACAAACTGGTCACTTCTTGACCCAACGTTCCTCTACAAAACACTATTTTCATTTATGTTTTCATATTGTTGCTTGCTGCAATCCTAGTTAGGGCACCTGTTGCAACCCTAAACACACTCCACAGTCAACAAACAAGCCCTTTAAGGGTTTCATCCCACCTTGGAAGGCTTCCTCTACACCCACGGTGCCTCCTTAAGGGACTTGTCACCCCTTGACATTCTTAACACAGTCCCAGTTGTGTGATATGGCTTGCAACCTAGAACAAAAACTTTTTTGTAGTTTCTTCCTCTAGAAAATGTGCCCAAACAGTCATAGAACAACAATGTACTTCCCTATACATACTCGGCCTAAAATCCTACCCTCTCATCCCTTGAAACAACAAATTTCCAACCCAAAATAGAACCTCAAACAGTCTGCACTTGTCTCAACCTCCTGTAGCAGACTTCTTCCATGCTTTCCAAGGCCCCTCTCTTGTTGTGGCTGGGTTGTCCAATTTCAGAGTTATCGCCTTGAGAACATTGCACACTTGGATGCCCAAAACAACTTCAATTCACCCTTTATTTATATCCAATGAGGGGCTTCCACGAATTTATTAAGAGACACATCTATTGGCTGATTTTTACATCAGGCCTACATTAATTGAAAACCAATAATTAATTTCCAACTTCAAAAAATCATTTCTCCTCAACGACAACTCGAAATCATATGATTCTAGTTGCGTTATAATCATCTCAACAAACACTATCATCCTCATCCATCGCATGTCAAAAACTCATCATGGTTTTGGCCCAAACATCAACGGGTGAAAAACCCCATATTTGGGTTCCAAGCCTACAAGTGACCCTTCTGGCGCTTTTCCATCCAAACCCAGAACCCTAGGGGTTGGAGTACCTCCCAAGCTACAAAAATCAACACCTCTTACATTTTCCAATCATCATGAAACTCAATTTTTTTTTAGTAATGTACAATCTAGCATAATTCATGGCAAGTGATTTATGCCACTATATCCTTGCAAATTGTTGAGGGTAATGTCCCTTATAATTACTATGAAGAGATCACATTCTATCATTCAGTGACTCTCTTCACTCTAAACTTAATGGTTTTTTTGTTTTTAGAATTTCCATTGTAAACTTTGGCATCATCAAAATGCTATCCTAGTAGATGTGAATTTGGTCATTTACTTTTAGCTATTTTTTAAGTTGTTTAAAAGATTGACTCTAATTAAATTCTTCTTTATTGCTCATGTTTTAATGAATCAAATCTATAAATAAACTTTTTTTGCATTAATAATAAAAAAAGCACCAAAAACAAACCTATATAACAATATTGATGAATCTAAAACTTAAATATTTTTAAATAAAAAAATATATGTGTTATAAACCACTAGATACATTAGATACATTTTTCCCTTGCTAATTTTTTTAAACAACACTTCCTTCCAATGTCTATCTAACAAACCCTTGTTACTATGTAATCAAATTTAACAAAATAAGTGAGCGAGGACTTTGGTCCCCCGAGGTTCCAGATTCAAGTCCTCCCTAATCACATGTAACTATTGTATCATCCTAAAAAAAACATTGAATTAAACAATGTAAAACTTCATTTTGTGAATAAAAAATATCTTTGTTAGATAACCACTACCTGTGTTTCCCATCGCTTGATTTTTTTAACAAAACTTCCTTCCAACGCCTATCTAACCAGACCTTCTTATTTCGTGTTTTTATGACCACCTCTTTTTAGTTAGGAGATGATCGAAATTTGAATGAATAATGTTGTTCTCCGTTTCTAAGCCTTGTCAGTGTTATATTCACGATGGCCTCCGTAAAATTTGTGTGGTCACCAAAATGGTGGTCCTCGATGGTAGTGCTATGCCTTACACCTAGATGCGCATGACACTAGCATGGAAGGATTTCACATCTCAACCTGGTTTGCAAATTTATAAGTCGATGTGACTTAAATGTGAGTAGGTGGGATTGTTAATCCCTACGTGTGGGAAAATGCCTGGCTATAAATTCCATTCTGTCTATTTGGAGATGGGCCGTCCCTCTTGATCTGAATGGGAAAATTAGTGTTTGTTGTGCTAAATTCCAATTTAGAATATAAAAAAGTTCTTGATAATTATGAAGTAAATTTCAAGTTAACCATGAGTTTTTATGTGAATTTCTTGAGTAAATTAACATAAACAAAACACTGAACAACAACATCTAATAAACATGTACATAACCATAAATAGTAACACAACAACACATGATGAAGGATTTCACCCCTCCTAGGCTATGTATCATTGGTCCAACTTCCAATGGCTTGGACCTCTTCTATTATGCTAAAAAATGTGATTACATATGTTTACAATGCTCAAACAGTTCTAAAACCTGTTTGAATGGCTCCTGAATGCACAAAAATGCTTGTGTAGCTTATTTCTGCTTAAAATTTAGTAAAAAAATTAGTAAATTATGGCTTCCCCAAGTTTTGGAACTAACCTCTCCACAAATTCCTCCAAATTCCTCACCATCCCATAAATTTTCTTCCAAATCCACTAACCTAGTGCCAAATTTCCCAATTTATAGGCAAAATTGTCGGGGCATTAATTTTCCCAATAACGTCTAAAGTATGAAAAATCAACATTACCGTTTTTGGCACATATATATTTTTTTATATAAAAAAAATTGGGCTGACGGTTACTGTAACCATCGGCAGTCGCGTAGGCAAAGGTCACATTGACGGTGACATTGGCAGTATAAGTGGCGCGATTCTGGCATCCCAACAATTACAATGGTGGTCTCGTGGTGTGTCACATGGCGGTTGGAATTTAACGTTACAGTTAGTACCATGGGGGTGGGAGGGCGGCACGGGGCTAGCCTCCTGCATATGGTCTCGCCCCTAGGCGTGGTGGCCAGGGCTAGGCTAGACCCCAGCCCCCACCCTCAAACACAAAAACATTACCATTTAAATATATGTTGCGCTCCATATATATTAAGACATAAAGCAATGGCGTAGTGGTTAAGGCTTGTGTTGTGGATTGTGAGGTCGTGGGCATGACCCCGTTGCTACTGCTCAGATAGGGAAATTTGTACGGATGGAAGTTCATCTTAAAGTTTAGAAGCCTTGGCGAATATTACTAGTCCCCAATATCCAACTTTTAAAATGTTTGATGATAATTTTGTAAAAATATTTAGATTTCTAGTTATTTTATATTAGAAAATATATAATATTGGTGATTTTTAAGGTAAAATAATTTTATACTATACAATTTTGGCGAATTCGTTTTTAGAAAAATGGAAATTGGTGAATCTTTTTTTTTGTAAAAAGCCTGGAATATTAGCCCACCTACGAATATTAGCCCCTAAATTTTTCTCTGTGCTCGAACTTTGACCAAATATTTTGGTGGCCCTTGGGCTGCCGCATGGCGGTCCCTAGCTGGGCCACATGGAAACTTGTGGTTGGCCACTCAAAAACCAATTGAAACACGCCAAGTCAACCCAATGATGCAATGCCACTTGGCACAATATCATTCACCAGGAATATTCCCTTTTACCAGTCAACCTGCCACATGGGCATGCCTAGTCAACAATACAGACTGCTGACTAGACTGTCCCTGTACTTTTATTTCCAAAAATTTGCCTGTTTGACAAAGCAGACATAACTTGTTTCTGGGAGAATACGGTGTTGGTTTTCTACGAAATGAGTTGTGTCGAATTCAGAACGATGAGATCTACATGGTCGTTTAGGTTCCACACCATTATGAAAATTTTTGTTTTTTAGCATAATTTTGAGCACCTGATCACTCCTCCCCACTAGAAGCTTTTGGACCCCGAAATATCACTTTCAATTGTTCAACAAATAAGGGTACATTTCCCTCACCTTTCCAATCTCAATCCATTTGGCCTTAGAAGGATTTGTGCCTTTGAGCCCCACACAAAGATAGTCTACACTCCCTCGTTTTGATGTCCTTGTTCTTCTGTCAGGAGTGGTGTCTCGCTAAATCTCATCAATGTATTCTGGAGAAAAGTATTCAATAGATGGAATTTGAACATTCTCGCCTTGATCTTTAATCAATGGAGGCTCATAAAACCTAGTTTTGAACATTAACAACAAAGTAAATTTGCATATATGGAGGAAAATTTAACTTAAAGGCATTGTCACCAATCTTTTCCAAAATTATTAAAGGACCATAATGGATTGGTTTCAATTTTTTACCTTCCTCTTGGAGCCTCTCTTTACTAACGTGAAGCCAAACTTCGTCGCCAACTTGTAACTTGTGATCTACATGATGCTTGTCGTGCCTTGCTTTGTACTTGCCTTGGCTCTTTTCAAGTTGATCTTGAACTATTTGATGTATGAATTGGATTTGTTATATGAACTTCTTGGCTTTCTCTATGTCTCTATGGCCATCAATAGCAACATCCTTCCCAAAGATGAAATCCAGTAGCAATCTAGGCAAGTGTCCAAGACATGCCTCAAATGAAGATGTTTGTGTAGAAAAGTGTTTTGCACGCTTGTAAGAATGTTGAATGTAATGCAACTGTTCATCCCACAACCTAGGATGCTTGTTGCAGTATCCTCAAAGAAGATGTATGAATGTTTTATTGACCACTTTGGTTTGACCATATGTTTGTGGATGAAAGTTTGTACTCTTTTTTAACTTGTTATCCATCAAGTCCCACAAACTTGACCAAAAAATCCCAATAAATCGAGAATCTAGATCACTAACAATGGATGTGGGAAACCCAAAATGAACCCAAACATGTTGAAAGAATCAGTGAGAATTTTGTTCATCTGTGATTTTATTTTTACATGACATTAATATACACATATTTTTGAATGTATCCACAACTACATGCAAATAATCACGACCTCTTTTTAACAATGGAAGACCTCTGCCAAAATCTATAGAAACACTCTCCCATGGACGTGAAGGTACGGGAATTGATGTGTACAATCCTAACTTCCTATTGCTAGGCTTACTGACTGCACATAATGAACAACCTTTAATGAAATGTGACACACTTGCAAGCATACAAGGCCAATAAAAATACCTTTGAAGATGTGACATTGTTTTTCTTACACCGAAATGTCCAACAATAATAGCAGTGTGTGTTTCCCTTATGACATTCACTCTCTCCCCCTATGGAATACAAAGCTTACCCAAATGATACAAAAAATTATTATGTACATGGTAATCCAATTCCTCTAATTGGTTTCCTTGACTCAAGTTTTCATAAACATCTTGAAAGTCATTATCAAATGCATATTGCTCAACATAACTTTCATGCAAAACAAAATTATGCTTTCATAAATTAGCTGCACTAACAATAGGCCTAGAAAGCATATCTACAACCTTGTTGTATATATTTTTCTTATACCTGATGAATAAGTGGAATTTTTTTAGGAACACATCCATCAAAACTGCCTTGACTGTTGCAATTAAGTTTGTGATTGCAAGTATTGCAATGGTTGGTGCTCGGTGTGTACGACGGTTTCCTTTCCCATCAATTAGTGTTTCCACTTTTTCACACTTCGAACCAACGCATAAAGCTCCTTGTCATAAGTAGGATAGTTAATCACTGCACTATTTAAATTTTCCGACTGAAATGAAATGGGCTACCATGTTGCATAAGGACTGCTCCAATGGCATAGTCGCTTGCATCAGTTTGAATCTCAAAGGGTTGTCTCAAGTCTGGTAGTGCAAGTATTCAGACTGAACTGATCTTCTATTTCAAAGAACCAAATTCTTTTTAATACTTTCCTCCCCACTCAAAGACCTTTTTCACACTAGTCAATGCATGCAATGGAGCTGCGATAGAAGAGAAGTTAGCAATAAACTTCCTCAAATATTGGGTTGTTGCCAAAAATCTTCTTACCTACGTGACTGTCTTGGGTGTTGGCCAATTCACAATGACCTCAACCTTAGAGGGGTCTATATTCAACTCACCTCCTCCAAAAATATGCCCCAAGTACACCAAATAAGTTTTACCAAACTCACATTTTGAAACCTTCAAAAACAATTGTTCTTTCCTTACGACATCAAGTACTTTTCTTACATGCATGACATGTTCATCACATGATTTACTGAAAATCAAGATATTATATAAGTAGACTATGACAAACTCATCAAGAAATTTCCTCAACACATCATTCATTACACACATGAAGGTAGCGGGAGCATTACATAAACCAAAAGGCATAACAAGCCATTCAAGCAAACCTTGCTTTGTTTTGAATGTTGTCTTCCAAATGTCACCTTCAACAATTATAATTTGATAGTAACCACTCCTTAAGTCCAAATTAGTAAAATAAATTTTAAATTTCAATTTATCAAGTAAATCATCTATTCTAGGAAGTGGATACTGGTTCTTTACCATAATTTCTTTCAATGAACGAAAATCCACAAACATGGGCCATGCTCTACCCTTATTTGGCACCGACACAATAGGTGACCCGCATGGTGAAGTACTTGGTTGGATGATCCTTTTGTCCAAAAAATGATCCAAGTGGATATCGGTGGCTGCCCACCTATTCCATTTGGACCCGCAACATCAATTATTTCAATTTTTCAGCTTCAGCACAACTTACTATTTTTAGTAGGTTTTCAGGTCTTGCACTCCCAGAGTTGTTTTGGGGACTTAATGATCCAAGTGGATATTGGTGGCCACCCACCAAGTCCATTTGAACCCCCACCATCAATTATTTTAGTTTTTAAGTTTCAATACAACTTACTATTTATAGCAGTTTTTTGGGTCCTGAACTTCTGGAGTCGTTTTGAGGCCCTAAACAACGTCTTTTGGGAAAATGGGTAGCAACCAATGTTTCTCACTCAAAAGTTGTAGTCCTCGGATAGATATTTATAATGAGCTATTGAGCACATCAAACGGAGATCAAATGCCAAAGTTACGTCCCCAGGAAGTTGAAACACCAATTTACCCAAACGGGACCCACAGTTTTGGCGCTTCATCTCATAGGGTTAGGTTTTTGGACGTTTTGGATTTTACATTGTTTCTAAACAATAAATAGGCCTTCGAGCCTCATTGTAACACAGTTCAGGGGGCTAGGAGCCGACACATCTCTTCTCAGAGATAAGTGCTACCAGTGCCCTATCTCGCCACATCTCCATCATGTCTGCATTGTAACACAGTTCAGGGGCTGGTAGTCGCCGCATCTCTTCTCAGGGATACACTTCCAATACCCTAGCTCATCTATTTCCATTACGTCTGTAATAGGCTTGCAAGCCTCAATGTAACACAATTCAAAGGCCTGCGTACTCCACATCTTTTCTCAGAGATACGCTACCAGTGCCCTAGCTTGTTTCCATTATGTTCGTAAGATTATTTCAGTCATTATTTTATTAATAAAATGAAGCATTATTTCCGCTGCATCTATGTATCTATGGCTATATGTGTATTATGTTGCGTTCCTGCATAAATCTAGATCAGTGGTATTAGAGCGGTCTGCTCTTTCTTTGTTTTTCTTTTCATGTCCCCAACATAGCCAGGGTATAAGGAGTTCAACCTCACAACCCTGACGACCCCCCATGGCAGAAGGAAAGAAAGACGAGGGAGCAGGAGATCCTATCAAAATCTTTCTCGAGGATGCGCTCGAGAAACAAAGGAATGCGATGACGGATAATTTTTCCCAGATCATTCAATGGCTGCCCACCAGCGGCACATCTACATCTAGCACGTCTGCTAACAGGTCTGCAACATCCTAGACAAATATAATACCAAGTCAGCAGAATTCCCCCCCCCCCCCCCCCATGGAGGAACTTAACGCAATGGAGACCATTGATTCCTAAGGAGGGAGGAATGATCCAGGTGGATATCGGTGGCTGCCCACCTATTCCATTTCGACTTGCAACATCAATTCTTTCAGTTTTTCAGCTTCAACACAGCTTACTATTTTTAGCAGGTTTTCGGGTCTTGCACTCCCAGAGCCGTTTTGGGGACTTAATGATCCAAGTGGATATTTGTGGCCACCCACCAAGTCCATTTGAACCCCCACCATTAGTTATTTCAGTTTGTAAGTTTCAACACAATTTACTATTTATAGCAGTTTTTCGGGTCTTGAACTTCCGGAGCTGTTTTGAGGCCCTAAACGACGTCTTTAGGGAAAACGGGGAGAAACATGGGTCATAGATCAATGTTTCTCACTCAAAAGTTGTAGTCCTCGGATAGATCTTTCTAACGAGCTATTGAGCACATCAAATGGATATTGGATGCCAAAGTTATGTCCCCAGGAAGTTGAAACACCAATTTACCCAAACGGGACCCACAGTTTTGGCGCTTCATCTCCTAGGGTTAGGTTTTTGGACATTTCGGATTTTACATTGTTTCTCAGCAATAAATAGGCCTTCGAGCCTCATTTTAACACAATTCAGGGGGCTGGGAGCTGACACATCTCTTCTCAGAGATAAGCGCTACCAGTGCCCTAGCTCGCCACATCTCCATCATGTCTGCATTGTAACATAGTTCAGGGGCTAGTAGCCGCCGCATCTCTTCTTAGGGATACACTTTCAGTACCCTAGCTCATCTATTTCCATTATGTCTGTAATAGGCCCGTGAGCCTCAATGTAACACATTTCAGAGGCCTGCGTACTCCACATCTCTTCTTAGAGATACGCTACCAGTGCCCTAGCTTGTTTCCATTATGTTCGTAAGCTTATTTCAGTCATTATTTTATTAATAAAATGAAGCATTATTTCCACTGCATCTCTGTATCTATGGCTATATGTGTAGTCTATTGCATTCCTGCATAAATCCAAATCAGTGGTATCAGAACGGTCTGCTCTTTCTCTATTTTTCTTTTCATGTCCCCAACACGGTCAGGGTATAAGGAGTTCAACCTGGCAACCCTGATGACCCCCCATGGCGGAAGGAAAGAAAGACGAGGGAGTAGGAGATCCTATCAAAATCTTGCTTGAGGATGCGCTCGAGAAATAGAGGAACGCGATGACGGATAATTTTTCCCAGATCCTTCAATGGCTGCTCACCAGCGGCACATCTACATCTAGCACGTCCGCTAATAGGTCCGCGACATCCTGGACAAATATAATACCAAGTCAGCAGAATTCCCCCCCCCCCAATGGAGGAACTTAACGCAACCATTGCTTCCTAAGGAGGGAGGAATGATCCAGGTGGATATCGGTGGCTGGCCACCTATTCCATTTGGACCTGCAACATCAATTCTTTCAGTTTTTTAGCTTCAGCATAGCTTACTATTTTTAGCAGGTTTTTGGGTCTTGCACTCCTGGAGCCATTTTGGGGACTTAATGATTAAAGTGGATATTGGTGGCCACCCACCAAGTCCATTTGAATCCCCACCATCAGTTATTTCAGTTTGTAAGTTTCAACACAACTTACTATTTATAGCAGTTTTTCAG
The DNA here is from genome assembly GCA_034641835.2 of Pinus albicaulis. Lineage (NCBI taxonomy): Eukaryota > Viridiplantae > Streptophyta > Pinopsida > Pinales > Pinaceae > Pinus > Pinus albicaulis. The sequence goes on along the minus strand of CM076574.1, from coordinate 1,140,179,698 downwards.
GTCCTGAACTTCTGGAGCCATTTTGAGTCCCTAAACGACGTCTTTTGGGAAAATGGGGAGCAACATGGGTCTTAGACCAATGTTTCTCACTCAAAAGTTGTAGTCCTTGGATAGATATTTTTAACGATCTATTGAATGCATCAAACAGAGATCAGATGCCAAAGTTACGTCCCCGGCAAGTTGAAACACCAATTTACCCAAACGGGACCCACAGTTTTGGTGCTTCATCTCATAGGGTTAGGTTTTTGGATGTTTTGGATTTTACATTATTTCTCAGCAATAAATAGGCCTTCGAGCCTCATTGTAACACAGTTCAGGGGGCTGGGAGCCGACACATCTCTTCTCAGAGATAAGCACTACCAGTGCACTAGCTCGCCACATCTCCATTATGTCTGCATTGTAACACAGTTCAGGGGCTGGTAGCCGCTGCATCTCTTCTTAGGGATACACTTCCAGTACCCTAGCTCATCTATTTCCATTATTTCTGTAATAGGCCTGCGAGCCTCAATGTAACACAGTGTAGAGGCCTGCGTACTCCACATCTCTTCTCAGAAATACGCTACCAGCGCCCTAGCTTGTTTCCATTATGTTCGTAAGCTTATTTCAGTCATTCTTTTATTAATAAAATGAAGATTATTTCTGTTGCATCTCTGTATCTATGGCTATATGTGTATTCTGTTGCGTTCCTGCATAAATCCAGATCAACAAATCTTGAATTTTCTTTTTGATTTCAGCACTCTCCATCACCGACATCCTATACATGCAAATGTTAGGAAGAGGAAAATCTTGTTGCAACTACATTTCATGTTGGATTCCCCTCTTGGGAGGTAATCCCTTTGGTTCCTGAAACATCTCATTATTTTGATTAACCACTTCAATCAATTCAGATTTCAAATTTGGATCATAACCTTGAAATGCTTCATAATCATTAGATAACTTTTGAGGTATGAAATGGGTCTCCTAAGAAAAATGTATAACCAAAATAAACTTTATAAGAACAAATAGGATTCAAGATGATGATGTCAACCATCGGGGATGATTCACCATTTTTGTGGTAAAAAAGTAAAAATATTAAAAAATAATAAAATAATAAAAACTAATTTTTCAACTTGTATTTTCAATTTATCTCCCTAAGGTTTTACTCAAATTTTGAGCGAGGGTACTCATTGGATGAAAAAATTAATTCCTCATCCAAGGAGTACCCATGTTTCATACTTTCGATGGACACTGCTACATGAAAAATGAGAAATACTTGAAAAACGTGATTGCAATCACGTTTTTCATGTATTTCTCATTTTTCATGTAGCAGTGTCCATCGAAATTATGAAACATGGGTACTCCTTGGATGAGTAATAAAACTATGCATCCAACAAGTGTTCCCACTTGAAATTTGACTAAACCCATAAGGAGATAAGTTGAAAAAACGTGTTGAAAAAGTAATTTTTTATTTTTCCCCTGTAAAATTTGATGATGTAATCTATTCTTATTTTATTATTTCCACTATTATTTTATAATCTCCTTAGGAGGCCCATTTTAGAATTCAAAATTCCCCTAATGCGGTATCATTCTTTGGTTTAATCATAAGAAACACAAAATTCTTGCTTTAATTCACTAGTCTTTTTATTTGTCCTGCATTTACTAAATAAATATTTAGTTTCTTACGATGAGATCTCACAATATACTCCACACCATCTTTGAACAAGTGGTACTTGTTTTCATGGCGATAGAATATGGATTTTCTATCATAGAGGTAAGGACTACCCAAAACAATTCCTGAAATATCAAGTGGTACAACATCTAATTCAACTTCGTTAATGAAGTTTTTTGTGATTGCAAAACAAAGAATACACTTTCTTGAAACCTGTAAATTTGTGTTCTTTCATATCCATCTCAATGGATATGGTTTGGGATGTGGAATGGTTTCAATATTAAGTTTCTTGACTTAGTCTTCAGATATCAAATTGGTTTGAGACCCACTATCAAATAGTGTGTCGATTTTTGTATCTTTTGAAATAAGCCTCACATGAAATAATTCAATCCTTGTTTCTTCATTTGGAGTAATAGTGTGACAATTTGATGAACTAGTGCTAGCAATGTATTCTTTTCCTTTCATACCCATGCCTATAATTTTTGTTTCATCACTAGAGTCGGATCCCAAATCTTGTTGAGTAGTTGCAGTTGTTTTTTATTTCCCCTTGTTGAATTTCTTAGGCCTCATCTCTAGATGAAGCTTCCAAAAATGGTCTTCATCGTGACCCTCTTTGGAACAATGTTTGTATGTTATTTTCTCTCCTTCCTTTTTAATGGATGCATTTTTCTTTCATTTTCCTTTAAAACCCTTTCCTTTCTCTCCACCCTTAAATGGCTTCTTTTTACCCTCTTCTGGAATTATTTTCTGTAACACCTCTCATTTCGAAAAAATAAATAAAAATTTATAGTGATGACACAAATTTAAGTGTCCTCATCTTAATTGTATTCATTTATACTTTCATTCAACTATTTTCTCTCAACCCTATTTCTCTAATAGTTGAATTAACTCATTTAGTTGTAGTCGTAATAACAACCTATTTGTTTTTATCTTAGTTACTACACATAAATCATTTCCATAATATACTTTAATATACCAATAGATATACTTGTCTGAATTAAACTAAATCCAATTCGATTTAATTGTCTTAACATTCCCAACAATACTATACAAAGGAGCACAAATTCAGTATACAAACTTTCCCCCTTCATTCGGATCCTTTTGCCACATTTCAATTTTAATACTTACCATAACTACATATCACCACTATCATGGTGTATAACACGTTTATAAAGTGCATTTTTTTCCATTTGGAGCTACCTAACATTATGGTTACAATGCCACCCTAAATCTCTTATTTCCACGTGTACACTATCATGTGATTTGGTTATGTAAGTTATTATGAGGTTTGACCTTACCCTTCAACTATATATTTACCAGTTTTACATTTTACGTATACCTAGATATTTAAATCGAACTTCATATAATTCATACCCAAATTCATACTATCCTTGAACACGAGTCACCACTTACTGTCACATTTAATATGCTCCTGGAATATACGTTTTGAAGGTACTGGTACTAGAAACCTATTGTTATTAAAGTTTGTTGTCTAAACTTAATTCTTGATTGATCCATTCGAGGATTTCCAAACTGTCAGTCATAAATATGAATGGCTATTTCATATGGCGATGTACCAAACCCCGCTTTGTGAATTCCTAGGGATTCTCTGTCATAACTTTTGGCATACTTCTTCACATGGGCTTGTTCCCTCCAATTTTCAATACAGTGATTTGAGGAATACTTTACGATCCGTCGACACGTGGACGGTGTTGATTTAAAATTTAGTTAGGGTTTCCTTCTATAAAAGATATTTCATTTTTTTACTGTTTCGACATTTCTCATTTGGTTCACAATCAAGCTCTGCCATTGTCTTTGGAACTCTCCCTTTTTGCCGCAAGGAGTTTCAAACTCTACGAGATCAAGTATGTTTATGGAATTCGGCACACCGACAAAACTCTAGGTAATACGTCATACCCTTTGTGGTATTTACCCAACATTTTACTCATGGAATTGAATCTGTATTTTTATTTCCACCCTAGATTTTAATTTCTATAACAAATCTTTGTTTTTAGACTGAGAATTTTTTTTTTGAAATCTTCCCTTCCTATTTTGTCTTTAAGTTTTTAAGAAGCTATCGACTTTCTCAGAATTTTTGTGATTGCATCTTATTATTGGATTCGAAATCCATTTTCTACATGTTCATGGATTTAATCCAATCTCCTTTCTATTCATGGCCAGAAGGCATGCATTATTCTCATTTATTCCTGGAGCAGCATTTGCGTGAGAAATTTCTCTAAATTACATTCATCTACAACCCATCTATGAATTTGATGTTTTTCGTTCAGCGTTCAAGTCTTTTTTTTTTTTTTTTGGAAAATGATTATGTTTATCGCCATATAGATCTGGAAATAGGGGAAAGGTAGTTGATAATACTGTCTTCCCAATTTGGTTGTTTTTCCATGATTGCAAATATGCTCATGCCTCTTAGACTTGTGCCATCGAGTTTATCCAATTAAATTTTATTTCAATATCCAGGTTTGGTTTGAATGAGTTTTTGAGTTGGGAATCCCTCGGGAACAGATTTCGACTTGTGGAAATTTATTGTATGTGTTAGAAAATTAAATATTACAGAGCAATGAAACACATAAAATATGCGGAAAATACAAGCACACAAAACACATAAAACCAGAGAGACACAGATATACGTGGTTCACCCATTTTGGGCTACGTCCACCCGGAACAACCAGTCCTTCCTTTCTATTACCCAGCAAAATGAAGAGACACAACCTACAGCAGATTTGATGTAATATCCCCTGTTCTCTCTCACAATCTCCCTCTCTTTTTCTCGCTCCGAGAATACACATACCATACACAGCCACAATACAATACCCTCATAAAAGTGAGGGGTTGCCTTATAGGGAAAAAAACCCTAAACTAGACATAACTTCTACCGTCAGATCATCCACCTAATAAATGGCCCAGATTGACTAGAAATTACTATACTTTTACAAGGCAATTTTACATTTGTTTTTAGCTTCGGGGGTGCTGCCCCCAAAACCCCCCACCAGGCGGGGGCTCCATAAAGTCTCAGCCGCCCCCCCTAGACCCCCTAGGCAGCGTTTAATTACGGGTGGCATTTCCACCCCCATTAAGGTACAGGGGTCCAACGCTACGATACAAAATAAACAAGATAATCGAGCTCCACACCCAACAATCTCCCACTTGGAGACTAATTGTAGCAACTCCACCGCTGCTTCATTTGTTGGATAATAACTCCTCTTTGGACCTGGCTGTTTCTCATCTTCATTGTCATTTTCGAAGACCAATTGAAACTGAGCATATTCTCAGTTTCTCCCTGGTTACAACTTTTGGTTAGCATATCTGCAGGATTCTGGCTAGTGTTTATCTTTTCCAGCTTCAACTGTCCATCTTCCAATACTGACCGTATGAAATGGTACTTGAGCTGTATGTGTTTAGTCCTGGAATGAAATGCTGAGTTCTTTGCAAGATGAATGGAAATTTGGCTATCACTGTGTAACGTGCCCATATCATGCTTCTTACCCAATTCATCCATAAACCTTTGTAACCAAATCATTTCCTTACTAGCCTCTGTACCAGCAACATACTCTGCTTCTGTTGTTGAAAGTGCAACACTTTGAATTTTTGAAACCCAACTGACAACTGTTCCACCTACAGTAAATACACATCCTGTAGTGCTCCTCCTGTTATCTCTGTCACCTGCCATATCTACATCAACATATCCCTGTAGAGCAATGTTTGAACCACCAAAGCATAATGCTTGATTTGTGGTACCTCTCAGATATCTAAGAATCCATTTTACCGCCATCCAATGTTCTTTTCCTAGATTTTTCATGTACCTGCTTACAACTCCCACTGCATGTGCAATATCAGGCCTTGTGCAGAACATTACATACATTAAGCTTCCAACTGCTGATGCATATGGAACTTTAGACATATATTCCATTTCTTTGTGGGTCTTGGGGCACATCTCCTTACTAAGTTTGAAATGGCTAGCAAAATGTGCACTAACTGGTTTTTCATTCTGCATATTAAATCTTTTCAACACCTTTTGTATGTACTCATTCTGAGATAGTGTTAATTTGCGATTTTTCTTGTCTCTAGTTATTCTCATACCAAGGATTTGTTTTGCAGCTCCCAAATCCTTCATTGCAAATGAATTTGCCAATTTTCTTTTGAGCACATTTATTTCCTGCATGTTAGACCCTGCAACAAGCATGTCATCTACATACAATAACAATATAATATAGCCGCCATCATTTTTCCTTTTTAGATAAACACAATGATCAGAGTGACATCTAGTATAACCTTGTTCAGACATAAACTTGTCAAATTTTAGATACCACTGCCTTGGAGCCTGTTTTAAGCCATACAAGCTCTTCTTTAACCTGCACACCAATTTTTCTTTTCCTTTGACCTCATATCCTTCTGGTTGCTGCATGTATATCTCTTCCTCCAAATCTCCATGGAGAAATGTTGTCTTTACATCTAACTGTTCAAGATGTAAATCTTCCGCTGCTACAAGACTTAAAATAGTTTTGATTGAAGTCATCTTAACAACAGGAGAAAATATTTCATCAAAATCAATACCTTTCTTCTGTGCAAACCCCTTCACCACAAGTCTAGCTTTGTACCTCTATTTTCCTCCATATTCTTCCTTCAGCTTGTAAACCCATTTATTCTGCAATGTAGTTTTACCTATAGGCAACCTGACTAAGTCCCAAGTCTGATTATGCATTAAGGAGTCCATCTCTTCTTCCATGGCTAGCTCCCACTTCTTCCTGCTTTCAACCTGCATTACTTCTTCATAACATTGAGGTTCACCAGAATCAGTCAACAATAAATAATATAATGAAGGAGAGTATCGTTCAGGTGGTCTACTTATCCTAGTAGATCTTCTAACACCACTTTCAGATGTTTGAGGTGCCTGTTGCTGTTGTTTTTGTGGCTCTTGATTATTATTATTTTCAGGCACCTTTACCTTTTCTGTGATCTCATCAAGAACTGTGTACTCTTTATTTTATTTTTCTTGTTTCTTTTCATGCAACTGATTCTTATACAATACCTTTTCATTGAATATTACATCTCTTCTCCTAATGATTTTTTGATTTTCATAATAATATAAGCGATATCCAAAATCATTAACACCATATCGAATGAAGGTACATTTCTTTGATTTTTCCTCAAGCTTGGTTCTATTTTCTTTATTAATATGGACAAAGGCCTCACAACCAAAAGGCTTTAAAAAAGAGTAGTTTATCTTTTTACCTATCCATGCTTCCTCTGGAATACCACCATCCAAGGAACTTGAAGGCCCTCTGTTTATTAGATAAACAACAGTATCTACAGCATCTGCCCAAAATTGTAAAGGCAATCCCGCATGCAATCTCATGCACCTTGCACGCTCCATGATTGTTCTGTTCATCCTTTCTGACACACCATTTTCTTGTGGTGTTCTTGGAACTGTCTTCTCTCTACGAATTCCATGCTCTAAATAGTACCTATCAAACTCTTTGCTGCAATATTCACCTCCATTGTCTGATCTGAGACACTTCAACTTCTTTCTTGTCTCAATCTCAACCAAAGCTTTCCATTTCTTGAAAGTATCAAATACATCAGATTTATTCTCAATACAATAAATCCATGTTTTTCTAGTTGCATCATCAATAAAAGTAACATAATAACGAGAGCCACCGAGAGATGATACCTGAGCAGGTCCCCATACATCTGTATGCACAAGCTCCAATTTTTCGCTCTTTTTTTCTTTCCCAACTCTGAGAAATCTGACTCTCTTCTGTTTTCCATAAATGCAATTCTCACAGAAATCCAAATCAACATTCTTCAAACCCGACAACAAATTTCTTGAGTGAAGAATCTTCATCCCCTTCTCACTCATGTGTCCGAGCCTATGATGCCATAATGCTACATCTGCTCCTTTGGAAGTTAAAGCATTAACAGAGTTAGAAATACCATTGCATAAATACAATGTACCAACCTTTTCGCCTTTTTCTATTACCAGGGCTCCTTTGGTGACCTTCCAAGTTTTATCCATGAAAGTTGTCACACAACCTTCACCGCCTAACTGCCCTGTTGAAATCAGATTTTTCTTCAAATCTAGAACATGCCTTACCTCCTTTAGTATCCATTGGTTTCCATTTTGTTGTTTTACAATAACTTTACCCATTCCAACAATTTTACAGGGTTTATCATCACCCAAACGAAATTGTCCAAAATCTCCTTGAACATAGTCATGAAAATACTTCTTATCAGGTGTGGCATGGAATGAAGCCCCTGAATCTACAACCCAAGAATCAGTAACATTTTCGAAAGAAAGAATCAAAGCATCTTGTAACACATCACCTGTCACATTTGCTTCATGATTGTTTTCTTGCTGTGTGTCTCATTCTTTTCCCTTTCGAGATCTACAGTCTTTCTTTAGTTGTCCTTTCTTTCCACATTTCCAGCACACTATTCCCGATCTGGACTTGGATCTACCTTTCCTTGATTTACTGCGATATCCCGAGCTCTTTCCTCTTTCCATTCTTCTTCCCCTAGACTCTGCACTCAAAGCATTACCCAATGTCTCACCGGAGATTTTCCATCGCATTTCCTCACTAAGGATAACACTGACAACATCATCAAAATTTAAAGTACTAGATCCAGAGACAGAGTTACTAATGGCCATAACTAAACCATTCTAGATTTCTGGCAATGAGCATAGAAATAACAAAGCTCTAAATTCATCATCAAAGTTTACCCCTACAGAACTTAACTGACTGGTAGCTATATTAAAATCATTCAAATGGTCTACAACAGATCCACCTTCCAACACCTTCATATTAAATAAACATTTCATAAGAAATACCTTGTTTGAGGCCGAGGGTTTTTCATATAGTTTCGCCAATGCCTTAATCAAACCCTCTGTTGTTGTTTCCTTGAAAATATTGAAGGCTACCGACGTTGCGAGGCACAACCGTACTGTTCCGAGTGCCTTTCTATCGAGAATCTCCCATTTTGCGTCTGTCATATCTATCGACTTCTTTGTTTTTCCACTCAATGGTAGGTACATATATTTCTAATACAACTAATCTTCCATCTGCATCTTCCATAGTGGGAAGTTTTGGCCGTTAAATTTCTTGACCCTAAATTTACCATCTTTCGCCATTGCTCCCACTCGAACCAGGAAACGATTCTTTCCTGCGAGTTTATCAGCCAAATAGACCTTCGGCTCCAATACCAGTTGTTAGAAAATTAAATATTACAGAGCAATGAAACACATAAAATATGAAAAAAATACAAGCACACAAAACACATAAAACCAGAGAGACACAGATATATGTGGTTCACCCAGTTTGGGCTACATCCACCCCGAACAGCCAATCCTTCCTTTCTATTATCTAGCAAAATGAAGAGACACAACCTACATCAGATCTGTTGTAATATCCTCTATTCTCTCTCACAGTCTCCCTCTCTATTTATCGCTCCGAGAATACACATACCATACACAGCCACAATACAATACCCTCATAAAAGCGAGGGGTTGCCTTCTAGGGCAAAATACCCTAAACTAGAAATAACTTCTACCATTAGATCATCTGCCTAATTAACGGCCCAGATTGACTAGAAATTACTATACTTTTACTAGGAAATTTTACATCTGTTTTTAGCTTTGGGGGTGCTGCCCCCGAAACCCCCCGCCAGGGGGGGCTCCATAAAGTCACAGTCGCCCCCCCTGGACCCCCCAGGCAGCGTTCAATTATGGGCGGCGTTGCCACACCCATTAAGGTACAAGGGTCCAACGCTATGATACAAAATAAACAAGATAATCAGGCTCCACAACCAACAGTATGAGGGTATCATATTTCACTTCTACGATTTTTATTTGCATAATATCTATGTCTATCACTTTCTTCTTAAAAGGTTCCTGGTTATGTAGACTAAGAATGGACCACCTCCAGCCTTCCTCGGTGGTCATGGAAACATTCCTATAACCCCAGTAAGTTCACCTACTCTATTTTGATAGACAATGATTTAAACTAAAAGGTTTATCTTATCGAATTTTTTCAACGAGTATAGTTTTTCCTCATTGTAATTGTTTCACCCATTGAGTTCCCATTTGATGTCGTGACTTAATTAGTAGAAATATTTTATAGTTTTCCTTTACAAAATTAGTTTTTCTTTTAACAAAGATTCTTATTCTTAGATCTCGTTTCCACTAATTGAGTTTAAGTATTATTTAGTGTTGGGTTTACTTGGAATGTTCTATTCACTTATTCAATCATACATTCTAGAATAGTGTCATTTCTCTTTTTCTGTGTGAAGAGTTCGAAGGAATTCATTCTTCCATTATATGCAAATGACAAATAGTTTCAATCCCATATATCGGTGACTAGAAATTTCCCCATTTTACTATTCTTTCCTACAAGTATTTAAAATTAGTTCCTCACTTTTAATGGCAGTGCAGTTACTAACTCATTCTATATTCTGTGTACAAACACCTCTTGGAATCTAAATCATTGAGGTAATTAACTTCCAGTTTTTATTGTTAATTTCTTGTGTAATTATATGTATTTTAATTTCGGTATTATCTCTTCGTATTAATTTATGTTTTTGTCATATGCAGGTATGACCAACAGTCACGTGCTTTTGAACTTGAAGTACATCTATTGTACTTAAATTCCTTGTTCGTAATACGTGGACTGTGTATGTTACACAGGTTGGTCTGGTTCATCATGGGTTTCTTCATATGCCTTCAATGCATACGTTTTCCCTCAAGAGTTGATTAAATTTTGTTTTATAAAAGACCAGAGAGTCCTCTGTATAACTATTTTATAATTTATACAAGAACATAGTGTTCTCTATGCAACTGTTTTTATCTGTTTACAACTGTGAACCATTGTCAGAGTATACTATATGGACTAATATATTATAGGTATTTAAATACTTACTGTATAAATTCTTTCTTCGCAAATGAAATATTATTTACATTTCCACTTAATGTAGATTTTGAACTTCACGCATGACTACATGTAAATTAGGATTAATTCTTTGTTGTGTAAAATTTGCAGTCAATAACAATAGTATGATAGTAGCTAACATTTACTGTACTATCTTGTTTATTCTAGGAACTCTTTCCTTTCGATTTAATTATTGGAAATCTACATGATATGTTCTTTCCTTTTAATCAGCATACTATGGAAATTTCAACAGAATATGCTATTTCCAAATATACTTTCAATTCTAGCTTTAGTATAAGAATACCATTCAATCAATATGCATGTGTATAGTCTTTGTATATTAAGTCTAGTTATAATTTATCTTTCTCTATATAGTACAAAATTTATTTAAATATATATCACAACATGTCTTTCGCTATACAGTATCTACATTTATCGTTCATGTATATTAATTTCTGTTTAGAATTTATTTCACAAGGAACTATACAGTTTAATAACTGATTTCTAGAACCATTAAATTAAAGAGACGTCAGTTTCCTGTGAGGTACCTAACCTCATATCTAGACCCAATACTAGGTTTTTAGACACTCTGAGAGTTGGTCCTCAACAGAGTATGTCTGTACAACAATGCAGAATAAACTATTTTTCCTATAATTAATTTTGTTCAATGTACAGACCACCAAAATATATTTCTAGCTCATATAATTTCTACAGAATAGACATATAACCATATCCATAATTTTGTATAGATTCAAATACTTTACCTTTTTAGTAACTCATAACAAAAATTAAATAATTCAAAAAAAAATCAAACTAACTGTGCATACCACTTAAGGTAGACTAGTTGCCTCCAAACCTTAGAGCTCTTTCTCCATAGCTCACCCCCGAGCAAAGATCCTTTTCTCCAGTGATAGACAACCCTTTGCCTATCATGAATCAAATTATTTAAGCTTGCTTTCCCCAGCCTATTTCCCTTAACTACGTCCAATTAATTTAGGATACTGCTTTTGTGTGTGCCTAGGATTTCCCTTTGTTTCTTCCACAAAGGTACTTTTAAAGCTAGATTTTCTACTTTCTAGCTTTATTCCACCTCTTCCCAATAATTTCCTCTTTGCTGGGGCAACTATTAGATTTTTATCTCAAATCTAATTTTAGTATTTAATTTATTTCTTCCAATGATTTTTGGAAGTTTGGGAAAGTCTTACAACCTTATCCATCCTCATGGATTTGGTTTCCAGATCTCTAATCACAATCTAGTCATTGCACATTAATTTCCATTTTATTTTATTAACTTGAAATAATAAAATAAATCCACACAATTGTTTTCCATTGGGGTCCACTGTACCCTTTTTGACTTGTTCAAATGTCTCATAAAAGCATAGAAACTGGGGATATTACATATTCCCTCTTGCCTCAAGGTGAGTGGCTTGCACACAAACCTCATCTAGACTAGCGGGATTGAAAATAAGGATAGTATGCCTTAGGTAGCTATGTAAACCCCCTGTATACTTCATAAACGTGTCTTGTGAATGCAAATCAACATCTAACATAAGAGCTCTTATTCTAAGTTCTTGGGTGTAATCTTGCACACTTTGACCTTTAAGTTGTCTAAATTTTTTCCAATTCATGATGGCTTTCTACATATATGTTAGAGGGAAAAAATTTCTTTTAATTGCAACAATGAAATAAAACCAAAATATTGATATCTTACCATTTTTTTAATCTCATCTCGTGTCTTGGCTACCCACCATACTAGTGTTGCACCCTCCAGTCTCAAGGAAGCTAACTGAATCTTTGTATCATCATATTGAAGGTTTTGACTCATGTAGTAGACCTCCAATTGATGAACCCAATTGTCAATATTCTCTGCATTCACTCCATTATACATAGGAAGCTCAAATTTAATATCAAGTTTTTGTTAGAAATAATGGAGAAATCTATACTTATTTTTTTGTTATGATAAGGATAGGATTGACACACTAATATTACGTGTGAGATCCTACTATCTATGGAGTGGTTCATACCACCCTATTAGTGTGAAAGCCTATATGTACGAGGTTCTTTTGAATTAATGAAGTGCATTGTGTGGAGTGTTTGGGCACTCTCCAGGTATCTCACCTGGAGATACACTTAGTTAATAGTATATCATTTTTGATCATGGTATCAGTGCGATTTTTGATGGCACAGATGTGCCAATAAGATCTTACCCATGAGGAAGGAATGTGCTGAAAATCGTGGACATGTGGGAAAGGAGCGCGTCGATCAGCATATGATTTATAGTGGGGCATCGATGAAAGAAGGGATTGTGAACCCGTGAATCCCAAGTCACTCAATCAATGGTTGTGAGGAGATCTGAGAGTAGATTTGTGCATGAGATCTGAGAGGTGCTTATGACTTGTCTTGTGATCTCGAGGAGATTTGGTGATACCCAACATCTTATAGGAGACAACATTAGGGCATGCATATGGAAGATTCAAATCTCTGATGCTTGGATCAGAGGAGGTGAACATATTCAGAAAGTTGAAGTCATAGTGTCTGGAGAGCTTGCAAATCAAGAGGTGATCTGCATCGAGAGGCAATTTGAAACCTTGATCCTGAAGCTTGGTGTGAGTACTTCAGATTCAGGTTGAATTGGTGATTTTCTTCAGATTTGGATGTGTGGCATAGAAGCCACAGTCTGGACCACAAGGTTCTATAGTTAAATATTTACCAAAGGGAGAATTTTTTCGCTTGCGTGAAAATGAGGTTGTTAGAGCTCTTGAGAGGACTGAGTGGAATCAGAAAGAAATCTGGAAGCGAGATAAGCTGGACATTTCCAATATGTCTGCACTTTTAGACATATTTTACCTTGATGATATTTTTTCATGAGGCTTGGTGGTTTTATTAATTACCATGATTATCAAGAGATACTATATGCTCTGCAAAAACATGAGATTAAAGACTCATGAGTTTCTCTTCAGGAAATATGTAAAGAGGAACATATTTTTGAATATCAAGAAGACCCATTAGTCGTTCTTCAGGAAGGAAGTAAAGAGGAACATATTGTTAAATATCAATTGGATGAGCCACATGAAGCTGATTGAAAAGACTTGGTAGAAGAAGACAAAGCTGGAAACAATTCAAATTATGATGATCTCATGAATGTTTCTGTGTGTGCACATGTTAGTAACAACAACAAGGAAGAAACAACAAAATTCGAAGGGGAATTAAAGTTTCTTGAAGCATGGCTTAAAACACCATGTCTTTATGAAGTCAACATAGAAGTTGCATCAATGAATGTTGAAGACAACATGGATGACATTCAGATGTTTGACACTAGAAATAGTGAGGAAAAATTCTCCTACCAAGCTTGTACAGGCTTCTAAAGTGTTATCAATTACCAGCAATCAAGATATAAATAATGACAACCTACCATCGAGATTGAGGAGGATAAGAGTTAAATTTTTTCGTCTTTGGGGAAGAAAACGTAAAAAGGAGGTGAAGATCTATCACTACCTCATGGCAAGAAAAGTAAAGATGAAGCCTCGCCTAGGAATGAACAAGCCTGGACTCTCAAGAAATAAGTGTAGGAATTTACAGGGTAAGTTCCGTAGATCCAGAACCAAAGGTCACCACTCACAAACATATCACAAATCAGTACACCAGTATAATCACGTGGTTAAAACCCTCGAAGAGGGAAATATTCTACGGCCTGAGTCAACGTGGCCACTTCAGGTAATTTATTAATATAAAAATAAAATTTACATATGTTTCTCTCATAAATGGTTATCAGACAAATGACCCTCCATGCTCTTTAAATAGAGATCATGGACCAATCGGGTGTTAAGCCACAGATCAAGTGTCTTTAATGTCGAGGAGAGAGATAATCATCGGATCACTACAAATTGTGACCGTTAGATTATAAGTTACAAATGTACATGGTAAAGAAACACACTTTACCTAACTCTACACTAGACTAAGTTATTCTTAACTATTTCCTATGTGTCGGAATATCCTAACACCCCCCCTTAAGAACAACTTGGGATAGGATTGAAGGATTTACAAAGGTGACATAAAAGGAGCCTATTTCCTATGTGTCAAAATATCCTAACATCCCCCCTTAAGAACAACTTGGGATAGGATTGAAGGATTTACAAAAGTGACACAATAGGATAAGGAAGGAGGCATTAGAGCCTATCCCCCCTTAATGACAATTTTTCTAAACTCCAAGCATGGATTGAAGTTTGGTAAACTTCGTTTTTGTGAGAGACTTTGTAAATATATCGGCTACTTGATCATTGGTTGGACAATACTGCACTTCAAGAACACGATCATGAATGAGCTTTCTGATGAAGTGTATGTGAAGTTCAATGTGTATCATACGTTGACGCTAAACTGGATCTTTACATAGCTGAATGGAACTCTGATTATCACACCAAATTGTAGTTGGATGCTGTTGATGAAGACCAAATTCAGACAGGATCTGACGAAGCCACATGGATTCCTTGTTGGCTTTAACTGCTCCACGATACTCTGTTTCTGCTGCATAAAGAGAGATGGCACTTTGTTTCTTACAAGACCAAGTAATAGGTCTTGAACTAAGAGTGAATACATATCCTGCAGTAGAATTTTGATCATCAAGGTCACCAGCCCAATTAGAATACGTGAAACAAATCAACAATGGAGATGCTCCTGTACTATAATGAATCCCGAACTGAACTGTACCTCGAATATATCGAAGTATTATTTTATCTACTTTCTAGTGACTTTCATGAGGTTGGTGCATAAACAAAGCAACAATACCAATGACAAAGGAAAGGTAAGGATGAGTATGGGTTAGATACAAAAGTTTACCAACAATTTGACGGTATAAGGTAGCATCAACTTCAAGGAGTAGTACAAGTGAATGAAATCTTGACTCTAGATTGAAATGGAGAAGGGGCTGACTTACAGTCTTCCATGTGAAAGTGGTGTAGGAGATCACAGGCATACTTGGACTGAGAGAGGGTAATGCCTCCTTGGATTGCAAGACTTAAAGACCAAGGAAATAATGCAAGTGTCCTAAGTTTTTCATTTCAAACTTCTTTGTGAGGCTAGAATTCACATAGTTTATATGGTTTGGATCACTACCAGTAAGGATAAGATCATCAACATAAAGAACAAGGATGGTGAAGGACTTACCCACTTTCTTGGTGTAGATAGTGTTATCAGAATGACACCTAGAAAAGCCATTATCTAATAGAAATCTATCCATTTTGGCATACCAAGCTCGAGGAGCTTGTTTGAGACCAAGAGAGACTTCCTAAGTCGACAAACAAGGCTAGATTCATTTTGGATAAAGCTAGGGGTTTGTTCCATGTATATTTATTCATGTAAATCTCCATGTAAGAAGACAGATTTAACATCCATCTGATGCACTTCCCATTTAAATGAGGCAGCAAGGGAAAGAGCAAGGTGGATAGAATTCATTTTGGCAACATGGGAGAAGGTTTTAGTATAGTCAATGCCTTCAACTTGTGAAAATCCTTTAGCGACAAGACGAGCTTTATGTCTATCCAATTTTCCATCTGGTCCAAACTTGGTTTTCTAAATCCATCTTCATCTGACGAGTTTTCTTCCTTTTGGAAGAGGAACAAGATCCCAAGTATCATTCGCCAATAAGGAACGATATTATTCATTCATAGCTTCATCCTAATCTAGATGACCAGAGGCTTCTTTAATGGTTTCTGGAACAGGATTTTATGGAACTTGTGCCAATAAGGAAGAGACTCTTTTGAACTAAGAACATGTACGTCGTCGATCGGTAGGGTCACCTACAAGAGAACCTACTGCATCCCAAGTAGAGTAGACCCATCTTGGAAGTGGTGGAGTAAAAGGAATAACTTCAAGAGGTGGAGGAGGATTTTCATCCTCGTTTTCATCATCTGAACTAGAAGGAATGCTATTAAAAATAGAAGAGAGAGAGAGAGGTGGCACATATGCCGAATCAGGCTCGCAAGCCAAAGGTGGCACACCCGCCGAACTAGGCTCGCGGGCTGATATATTTTCATCAAATTTTACATCTCTTATAATGATTATAATTTTGGATTTTGGTTGAAGAAGTCTATAACCTTTGACATCTTCATAATATCCAACAAAAATGCAATTTTCACTCTTAGATTCTAAGGCTTTATGTTTTGCATCTGGAATATGGGCCCAAGCATCACTTCCAAAAACACGAAAGTGACTTACATCTGGTTTGAGTGAGCTCCAAGCTTCTTCTAGAGTTATATTCTTTAAAACCTTAGTAGGAGTGCGATTTACTATGTAATTTTCACAGTTAATGGCTTCTGCCCAAAAATTGAGACCAAGTCCTTTAGATTGAAGCATACAATTAGCCATTTCTTTTAAAGTGCAATTATTCCTTTCAACTACACCATTTTGTTGTGGAGCATATGGAACATTATGTTGCAATTGAATGCCATGCCTAGTGCAGAAGTTGATAAATTTGTTGTTAACATATTCTCCTCCATTTTTTGATCTTAAGTTAAGAATTTGATGTCCAAATTATTTCTCAACAAATGCCTTAAAGGCCAAGAACATGTTAAAAAATTCACTCTTGAGTTTTAAGAAGTATACCCAAGCGTGTCTGGAAAAATCATCAATGAAAGTTAAGAAGTACTTGCAACCAGAGAAAGAAACAACAAGAAGAGGACCGCATAAATCATTGTGCACAAGCTGCAAAGGGGCTGAAGCGTGCCAAGAGGTATGTTTGTCAAAAATATCCTGATGATGTTTTCCAAGTACACATCCGGAGCAAACACCATCTCGATAAGATACCATAGGAAGGCCCATCGCCATATTTTCCTTACATAGAGTTTGAAGAGAGCGATAGTTTAAGTGACAAAATTGCTCATGCCAAAGTTTGCTCACATCATTATGAGCGGCAAAAACAAAGGGAAGACAGGATAACCCAAAGTTGTCAAACTTATACAACCTTGTGGAATCATCAAGAATGCCAGTAGCTAAAATATGTCGAGGATCTTTGAGGTCCTTGATTACAACATCATGACGTGAGAATTCTACTATTTTCCCTTCACCTGAATGAGTTATCTAATAAATAGAGAGAAGGTTGCATGATAAGGTAGGAACAATTAGTACATCATTAAACTGACCATTATCGAGATAAATGGTTCAAGATCCTACAACACAGCTAAGAGATCTATCATCACCAACATAAATATGTTTGGTGTTACAATCATTTAAAGAATAAAACACAGCTTTATTTTTTTCCATGTGGTAAGAAGCTCCAGAATCAATGAGCCACTCATGAGAATGAGAAGAAGAAGATAC
Source organism: Pinus albicaulis (assembly GCA_034641835.2). Lineage (NCBI taxonomy): Eukaryota > Viridiplantae > Streptophyta > Pinopsida > Pinales > Pinaceae > Pinus > Pinus albicaulis. The sequence goes on along the minus strand of CM076574.1, from coordinate 1,140,161,800 downwards.
ATTTAATGCACAACCAGATCTTGATGCTTGACAACCACAATCAGAAAGTTCCATTCCTGAAGTTGAAGGTGAAGAGTGCTCCAAATTGATGTTGTGCTTCTTCATTGCTGCTTCTAAGGCTTCCATCTTCTTAAAAAATTTGGACTCTATATGGCTATCACGATTGCAAAAGTTGCAATGTCTATCTGTCTTCTTCCCTTTGTTTTTATTTTCCTTATCATTTTGGTGAGTTGCTTTTTCAATTTGCGGCTGAAATTGCTTAGGACCCTTGTTTGGTATTGGACCTTACTTTTTAGGATACTGCTTCTTGGGATTCTTTTGATATGATTGTCATTGTGCTACTAAGGATTTCTTAGAAGCATTTCCAAAAGTGATAAGACCAAGGTGTAAGAGTTTTTCTTGTTCTCTTATCAAAGAATCGTAAAAGGCATCAAAATATGGGTTCTTGTAGGTGGTTCCTGAAGAAATGATGGATTCTCTAGTGGAATGGAAGGCGAAAACAAATACAGAGTATGCAGGGCCAAGCTTAGTAATAATGCATTAGATGAGGCTACCATCTTCCTTTTTGACCTTACAACCTTCTAAAATAACTCTAAGGGTTTTGAATTTGGACAAAAAATCCTCAATAAAGGAGAAATGATTGGGGTCCAAAGTAAGCAACTCATTTTCAAGCTGGTGGGCCCTGATTTGATTTTAAATGCCAAAGACAATATTTAGCTTGTCAAGGACTTCATGAGGGGTGTGAATTTCAAGGATATGAAATCGAAGATCTTGAACAATGGACATTCTTATCAACCCTCGTGCTTGATCTTGTTTATTTTCCCATTTAGTGACTTTATCATCATCAGAAGGTTTCTTTTCTAGCCCTGTGGCTATTTTATAAATCCCTTTACTTCTAAGTATATCTACCATGTGAGGTAGCCATTGGAAATAATTGGTGCTGTTAAGAATAATCAGGCATGGACTTTCTATTTTTTAAAAACTGATGCTGAGAAAAGAATAATCAGGCATGCATTTTCTATTTTTTAAAAACTGAAGTTGAGAAAAGTTGAAACTAACTGCTCCAATGGAAATATCTCGAAAAATTAGGCTGGTTAAAAAAAATGGCTCGAAAAACAGCTTCCGGATGAATAAGTTATGCCTTTTAAAAAAAATGAGTTGAAGATGTCAAATAGTTACGGGAACAGTTTCAAATTTGATGATGAAGTTCGACTTTAAAAAAAAAAAAAAATCTCGCCCCTTTAACAAAAACTTTTTATAAAAGAAGCTTGAGAAAGAGACTTGAACCCAAGACCTCTATTCTCAGAAACAAACTTCTCAACAAGTGAGATAGTAAAATGATTTTGTAATTGTTTACAAGGAGGAAGGGTTTTTTTTTTTAACTCTTCGGTGTACGTCGCTTTTCTTGCACAAAAAAAACAAAAACAGAGCAAAAAAAGAACGTAATGCAAGCCTTACGAAAGATTTTTAGATTTTCGATTAGCCTTATCAGAAACTATCTATTTTTTCACTATTTCTGATTTCCCGAGATCGCACAAATATGCGCGGAAAGAGCATACCTAGCAAAAAAAATCCCTTCCTCCTGTTTCTGATTTGCCGAGATCACACATAGCGCAGAGAAAATAGCATACATACAAAAGAGGGTATAGATCTGGAAAATAAATAAAACCTAAAATCGAAATAAATAGAGGGAACCGAAATAAGAAATAAGCAGAACTTTTAACAAATAAAAACTGCAAAACAGATACTTTATACCTCGAGATCTAAAATGACATAACTTGGGCAACCAGAAACCTTTTTGCATGAAACGAAAGACGTTCCTCACTATAACAGACGCTCCGGACACAACATAGTAGTTCTCCAAGCTCGTAAATGTTCAGAAATAGTAGATCTAGAAAATGGTAGTCGCATGCAATCAAACCGGCTTCAGATTTTGATCAACAACAGATGCGGCCCTCAAAATAGCTCCGATACCATGTAGGAATTTACAGGTTAAGTTCCTTAGATCAAGAAACAACGGTCACCGCTCACAAATAGATCCCAAATCAATACACCAGTATAAACACGTGGTTAAAACCCTCGAAGAGGGAAACAGTCCACGGCCTGAGCCAACGCGGCCACTTCACGAAATTTATTAATATAAAAAGAAAAGTTACATATGTTTCTTTCATAAATGGTTACCGGAAAAATGACCCTCCATGCTCTTTAAATAGAGATCATGGACCAATCGAGTGTTAAGCCACGGATCAAGTGTCGTTAATATCGAGGAGAGAGATAACCGTCGGATCACTACAAATCGTGACCGTCAGATTATAAGTTACAAATGTACATGGTAAAGAAACAAACTTTACCTAACTCTACACTAGACTAAGTTATTCTTAACTATTTCCTATGTGTCGGAATATCCTAACAAGAAGACTAAAATGAAAACCTATGTTACCAAGCTTTTATGTATTATTGTAAGCCTAGTTGAGACTAGACCAACATGCATATGCTATTCTTTAGTACCCTTTCTCCATTAAGGGGGAGTGTTATAATTAATGGAGAAATCTAGACTTATTTTTTTTTGTGATAAGGATAGGATTAACACTCTAAGTGATCTGATCTGACTGTATTAGTTTTGTTGTGTTGTGTCTTTCAATTTTAAAAACATGTGCATAATTAGTTCATTAGTTTGCATAAGGTTTAAGGAGTTTTTCCATGATTTGTAGATGATTTTAAGTGAATTAGAAGCTTAAAATAAGCATAAATAACACTGAAAAACAATGTAAAACAAATAAATAAGTCACCACATGAAATTTACACAGCAGGCATGATGAAGCAGTTCACCCCTCCTAGGCTACATCTGTTGGTCCAGCTCCCAATGACTTGTCCATATTTCATTATTCTCAAAATTTTGCATTACATGTAGTTACAGTGCTCTAATGATTGTTTTCTTTGATCCAATAGCTCCATAATGCTCCAATTAGTCAAAAATGACTCTTCATTCACTCAGAATGGTCGAAAATTGGCATCCTACACTTTTTCCTAGTATCTCCTAGGAAAACTCCACTAAAAGTGGAGAATTCCAGTTAACTGGACTTAAAAATGGGCTACCCGCCAATTTAGGCACGCCTCTATCTTTTTCGCCAAATCTGCTGCATATTTAATGCTACGGTTTGGGTGGTGGCCATATACGTATCCCCAAACTGTTAGAGGAGGCGGTTAGCGAAACTATCGTCAGAACTCACGTTATAAACTTGGTTAAACTGTTTGAACTGTGAGTTGTTGTTGTTGGTTAGCACTGAAAGCATAGAGTTAACGTTTAAATTTTTCCATGTGACAATATAATGCGGGGACCGCTGGTAGTTCCCAACCCCCAAACGTGATTGCATTAAACCATAACATAAACCCACAACCATAGACTGTTAAGAACTAATGTGTAGAGTATTTGGTAATCCATGCACATGCCCAGAGGGAGGTCAGGGGGTCGAGCCCTGCGGCCTCCAACAAAATTTTAAAATGTGGTTTCAAGGCCATGTGGCGGCCTCGAGGTTGGTTATGTGGCAGCTTTTGATTGGCTCTTCAATTCGTACCCCAAATAGTACAAGGACACTTTTCATCCAATGATTGGTCTCGAGAAAAGAATATTTTGAGGAATATTCCTTTTTTTGCTGACTGTACATCCGCCTTGCTGACTGTGCATCCCAGTCAAACCTGGTCAAATTGTTGCAATTTTACTTATTTTGCATTTCGATCATAATGCACTATCTTCCTCATATGACATCGAATTTTCGAACCGTTCACGGCACTGGAATTAGGAAGATGAGATCTACAAAACCATCCTGATTTCAAACCAATCCTATAACTTTGAATTTTGAGCAAAATTTATGAACTCCTGATCACTAAGATTAGGTGTGAGATCCTACTATCTAGGGAGTGGTTCAAACTACCATGTTAGTATGCAAGCCTATATGCACGAGGTTATTCTAAATGAATGAAGTGCATTGTGTGGAGTGCTTGGGCACTCTTTAGGTATCTCACCTGGAGAGTCACTTAATTAATAGTATATTAGTTTTTATCAATTTTTAACAAGGGTTTTTTACCAATTCATTTTGAGGTATGATGATGAGTATGAGTAACGGTTGTAATAGTGGAAGAGGATGAATTTGAAGGTGAAGACGGTGGTCGGGATGATGGTGGGGTAGATGGCGGCTTTCACCATTTCCATTACCTCCTCCTGAAGAACCCTCTCCTCTTAGAGGCCTAAAGCTTTCACCCTGCAACCTTGTATTCCTCTCTTCATAGAGGACTTTCACCATCTTTGTGATGTAAAAGAAAGTGTTCCTAAAATCCTTCTCATCCTCTATCATGTTATGATTTCCTCCTTCATGAGACATGCTTACTGAAGCCTCAGGTACAATAGGAGGTGAATATTGTGGCAATTGTGCCCTCCTTCTCCTTGTTCCAACTTGAGAATCAGCACCCACAAGCTTGCCTTCTGCTCTCTTGAGCTTCAACCTTGTAAGCATTTAAACACTTGCAAAAAAATCAATTCCTCCTTCCACAAGTAAACGTAGTTCTTTGATAACAACTTGATATGAATGGGAAAATTAGTGTTTGTTGTGCTAAATTCCAATTCAGGATATAAAAAAGTTCCTGAGGATTATGAGGTAAATTTCAAGTTAACCATGAGTTTTTATTTATTTTTATGTGAATTTGTTGAGAAAATTAACATAAAAAAAAAAACTGAACAACAACATCTAACAGGCATGAACATCACCATAAATAGTAACACAACAGCACATGATGAAGGATTTCACCCCTCTTGGGATACTTCTTCTTGGTCTAGCTTCCAATGGCTTGGCCCTCTTCTATTATGCTCAAAAGTGTGATTACATATGTTTACAATGCTCAAACCGCTCTGAAACAAGTTCCAATGGCTCTAGAATGCCCAAAACTTCATGTGCAGCCTCTTTCTGCTTCGAATTTGGTTAAAAAATGACTAAGTTATGGCTTCCCCAAGTTTTGGCACTAACCGCTCCACAAATTCCTCCAAATCCGGCACCATCCTACAATTTTGCCCCCAAATCCACTAATCAAGGGCCAAATTGCCCAATTTCTGGGCGAAATTGTCGAGGCATTAATTTTCCCAATAACGCCTAAAGTATAAAAAAATAGCATTACAATTTTTGACGCATGTATATACTTTTTATATAAAAAATTTGCGCCGACAGTTACCATAGCTATCGGTGGTCATGGAGGAAGAGGTCACATTGACGACGAAGTTGGAGGTTTAGGTGTGTGGTTCTCACATCTCGGTAGTTACAATGGTAGCCTCGTGGTGTGTCACATGGCAGTTGGAATTCAACGTTACGGTCAATAACATGGGGAGGGGGGGGGGGTGTGTGCAGGGCTAACATCCGGCCCATGGTCTCGCCCCTAGGCGTGGTGACTAGGGTTGGGGCTAAACCCTGACTCCCACCCCTAAACACAAAAGCATTACCATTTAAATATATGTTGCGCTCCATAAAGACATAAAGTGATGGTGTAGTGGTTAAGGCTTGTGCAGTGGACTCTGAGGTTGCGGGTTCGACCCCTACTGCTGCTGCTTAGACTTTGACACAAAATTTTGGTGGTCCTCGAGCTGCCATATGGCAGCCCCTAGATGGGCCACGTAGTAGCCTGTCATTGGCCACTCAAAAGCTATTTAAAACACACCAATTCAACCCAATGATGTAGTGCCACTTGGCACAATATCATTCACCAGGAATATTCCCTTTGACCAGTCAACCTACCACATGGGCATGCCCACTCAGCAGTACGGACTACTGACTCGACTGTCCCTGTACTTTTTTTACAAAAATTTGCCTGTTTAACAAAGCGGACAAAACACGTTTCTCGGAGCATACAATGTCAGTTTTCCACTAAACGAGTTGCATTAGATTCAGAACAATGAGAACTATGCAGTCGTTTAGGTTGCACACCATTATGACAACTTTAATTTTTGAGCATAATTTTGAGCACCTGATCACCTCTCATGGAGGATGGGTTGTGTTTGAAGTCACCTCTGATGGCTGAGGTAACCTCATTTATGAGTGAATTATAGTTAACAATGTCGAAAGGCATGCCTATCAGTGCACTCTCTACAACTAGCTTGCAATGGAGTGTGTACCTATACCTATCCTTATTCTACACGCTCATACACTTATGTCTTGGGTGCCTTATATTTGCATGGCTATGGTTTCAGGGTGGCAGAGGTTTTGGGTCTAGATATTTTTCTCTGTGTCTCAAAAACCTTCTAATGTTGCACGCAGATACAAAGACATTAGTTTCTTGGTCTTCACTCACATTTCTAAGGAATGTTTCTGCGGAGGTATTTTTTTCTTGGTTTTCACCTATATATTTGATGAATGGTCATACACTAGCTTCATATTTGCTGGATTATCATTTGGAAGTAGGGTAGTCTGTTCGAGTCTCTCTTTCATAGTGTCCAAGCCATGTTTGGTTATTGTCTTGCAGAGGTCGACCCATCTCTTACAATTCAATCTCGGGATTCCAATAACATTGTTAATGTTTGGTCTTGTCATAGTTTTGTCAATGGCGGGTTATAAATTGTTTATTTTTAATCAATCACGTTTTTTCTATTTCCAAGCTCAGATGTTTAATTCCCACAAGGTTCAATGTTCTTTATTCTTTTTCTTCATCATTCTGGGTCTGGTCCATCGTTTGAACTTGTGCAGTTCTCCGCTCGGCAGCCCCCTATAACTCAGACCCTATTGATATTTCCTTTACCTGTCATGTTTTGGTGTGTGGAGTATGGTCCCTCGGTACCTTCTCTATATGGTTTTAATTGGGTCTATGGGAGTCTCTATAGTGTAATATTCAAATTCATTGGTATAACCTTATATCTCTTGAACCCTCTTGTTACATTGGTGTACCATCACGGGGTTCAATCCATTGAAGTTGGTCATTCCACCACTAATGTTAGCTCTTTGTATTGCAAGTTAATTGTGTTCATGGCTCCATTTCTATGCACTCCCAGCTGCATAGGTGGTGCTTCAAGGTGTTATGTCCCTGTAGTTTGCAAGATTGGAAAATACAAACGCTACAGAGCCAACATCAAAACCACTTTGGAATCTAAGGATCTAACCCTCCTAAATTTAGAGAGGGATCTCTCTATGTATGTTCTTTCAAGAGGTATTTCTTTAAGCTTTAAATATGATTTTTAGGCTAGTTATGAAGAACAAGGTTTTTGTTTGTTTTGGTTGGAATGAACATCATAAAAATGAAGGAAGTCTTTTGAAGGGTAAAGTTGTGAGTAGTTTGAAAATGGTTTAGCTGATAAGATAAGTAAGAAATAATGTTAATCCATTGGGCTATGGAGTCATAAAGGATTTAATTGCACAGCAAATTCCAAGAGTGGTCTATGGGGCAAGTCATCTATGTCAACAAATCTCTTTAAGTTGATTTTATGGAATGAAACATTAACAGTGGTGAAAGAAGCAAACAGATAAGAAAAAAAAGAATAGCTTAAGATCAAGTAAAGACTTTTAACCTAGCCTTCTTTCAACATATTAAAAGAAAAACATTCAAGATTAACATAAAAATAGTCTAAGATCAGGTAAGTACTTTTAAACTAGCCTGCTTTTGACATACTTTAAAGGGAAACTTTCAAGACAGGTATTGGAGAAAAGAGTAGAGGACAGGGCTAACCATAGGCTTCCGTAGTTTAACTTTACATAGCATGCAAATGAAAATAACATTCAAAAACAATATCTCAAGTTTTACTCAACAAGACATGGGTTCACCAACATTCCTTGATTGATTACACTCAGTTGAATTATCCTCAAATACACAATTAGCAGAAAACATAAAGGATAAATATTTATCAGTGAGATTTAGGGTACTTCAGAAGTAAATCCTAATCTATGTTTGTTGTTCTTTATCAAAGAAAAATGGACAAAATGAAAACATGAAGAAAAAAACAATTACAGTAAGAAACACATCACCATTAACATAGACCAGGATCCCATAAATCAGCTTGTATATTTGATGTCCAAACCAGTTACAATCTTCGAGTCCAGTGGGTCTCTACAGCTTCAGATTTCTCATCTCAGCCTATCTTTCTTCTATTACAAAACAGAGCTTTAGCAGCTTCAAAGCTATTTACACTTAATGAGTATTCAAAGACCAAACTCTATATTTTCTTCTATAGAAGAATGAGGAGGTGGAGTGTAAGAAGGGTTCATTTGTTCAATTAATACATAGTAATGGTTTCTTGACCTTTGGGAGGCATGAGGGAGAAGATTTCAAATGCTCATATCTGTTTTAATAAATTTTACATTAAGTTTCATCACCTTTAGTCATTTTTGTTGACTTTGAGGGTTTTTGGTAGGTTGGCAGTTAATGTTGAGCTGTCTTTTAAAAATATCCCTGACTGTGCAATTAATATGCACTCTTTTAGATGAAATCAGCTGACAGGTGGTATTTTGAGGAGTTATAACCTCTATGATGTGGCATTTGGAGGCTCCTTCACTGATTTGTGCTGATCTGGCACTTTGAACTTCAATAAGGCCTTTGATATTGCTTTTGTGCCTTATAATCACTTTCGGAGTGTTTAAACCTTATATGCTTAATCATCATTGTCTTTTGTTCTTTTGAACTAGCTTCGGCCTTAGTACCTTAAGCCTGTCCTTTTAACCTTTTAATCATGCTTTACCTATAACTGTAGGGTTAACCCCTTGATCCTCGACTTTGGATATTTAATCCTTGATACTGTGTATAAGCCCTCAAAATGCATGATTAAACCTTTTAATCCATTGGTTGTTGTCTTTAGCCTCTAGTCTTCAAGCTTTGTCTTCACGGTTTTGCTTCTTTGCTATGTTCAGGTGATTTTTTGTTGTGGTGGAGGGTTTAATGTTATGATCAGCACTCACACACCGCCGAAAAAATCATGGAATAAAACTCGGAAGCCTCTACTCTAGCCTTAGGCCTTGTCTCTTTATGAACCATAGGGGGCTTTCATCCTCATAAACTGCTATTAAAAACCTACAAAAACCACAAAAAACATTACATAAAATCCTTCGAGTTGGAAAACTACTTTACAGAAGCTGATAGAAAGCAAGAGGAGCAGTGTAGAAGGGGGGAATATGTAGGCGGAAGAGGCCTAATGAAGAAAATAGGTGAAAATCCGGTTTAAAATGGATTTTGGTGCGAATTCGGGAAAAAGTTGTTTTCGAAATACCACGGGTGGTTTTCATGCGACCCTTGGGCGTTAAGTGGTTTTTCCCGGAGGGAACGCGATCCAATTGCATCACGCCACGTGGAATTTTCGATATCGCTGCTATCGCGTGATTTTAGAGTGTTAAAATTCAGACAACGAAATCATGCGGTATGCGATGACAGCCGTGGATGAGAGGGAAGAGATCTGATGGTGCAGATCGGGTGCGATAGGAAAGGTGTGTGGGTGGAAGCTCTGGTGGGAGACAGGTGGCAGCGTGTGATAGGGTGAGAGAACCAGGTAGTGGAATGTGGGTCCAGGGGAAAGTTGGGTGACAGGATGAGTGAGGGCCGTCGGTTTATATCGATCGATGGCGAGGATTCGATGTCGGAGGAGAAACAAAGAAAAGTGTCGAGCGATTGGGGAATGCAGCGGGCAAGCGATGACCATCAGATCGATTAGATCGACGGTCAAGATCGCTTGAGGGGTTTGTATTTGCGCGAGGAGATTTTCAAAGGAGAAGATAATTTCTTTTAAAGGGCGTGATCGTATACAGGGATAAAGGAAGGGGCTAAAGGAAGAGGAGTTGGGAAAGGTCCGACGGAGGTGCAGGGGACCGGAAGCGGAGAGATAAGGGGCTAAGGGTTTAGCCGGTGGTCGGGGTGGGGTTATATGAATGAAATGGAGCACAGGTTTATGAAGGAAAGGCGCTTAGAAGACAAGGAGCGGGGAAGATTTAACGAAGGAATGAAAGAGCCGAGGGCTAAGGTGAAGGGTTGGGAGTGAAAAGGTTCAAGCGCTCAGTCACAACGCCTTGGTTCTATGACGAGGAAAGAGCTGGGGACCAAACCGGAAGGGACTTAAGACCTAAAAAAGGGGGGAAGAGGTCCTCCAAAGGATTTTTTGCCTTTTTTGTGAGTTTTTTGAGGTTTCGATAGGCAGAATAGTTTTTAAACCATAACAAAGGATTTTTTATAAGTTTAAAAGGGATTTTGAAAGTTTTTTGAGGGGAAAGAAGGGAAAATGAAAAAGAGAAAAGGAGATTTTTTCAGAGGAAAATGGAGGGTAAAAAGGGCCATAATGAGTGAATGAAATGATGAAAAGGGGGTTGTTTAGGAAACATTTTTGAAGGGAACAACAGATTTCTTGTTGGAGTTTTAGAGGGAACAACATTGTTTTTTAAGGCACAGTAGTTAAGGAACAACAATTAGGGAATAACAACCTTCAAGAATGAATGATTTTCTATGAAAATGATCTCTTGAAGGCTCAAGGACTGTTTTAGCCATCATTTTCTTATGACAAAATTTACTGATGGCTAACAGTGGCTCCATTTGGGGATGGCAGCTCCTTGGAGGTGTCAAGAACTTCATATTTCGATCTCTGGGATGTAGACCTATGCCTTTATCCATTGAAAACCTTTCTTCTCTGATCATGCTGCTTTAGAAAAGATGATCAGCATTTCATATCAGCAAACAAATTCCCCCAATCATTCTACCTACACAAACTACTTCCTATCATTTTTTATTCAGAAGGTGCACTTGGACTTGCAAACCTTAAACATCAACATTTTATTCTTTTTGAAAACAGGAAAAACTAATCTAAGTCTACCCTTATTTCTTCCACGAGTTCAGATTACACTGTTGAACTCATAAACTCTCTACCTAAGCTACTATCTACTAGGATTAGACTGTCTGGCAGATTTTATTCTCTACTTTCTAAAACAGAAATTTAAAACACAGTCAAATCAGGATTAGATAGTCCGATTTATTGTGGGACTATGGCATAAAAACAAGCTGCACATAGACTTTATTTGCAAAAATTTGAAACAAAACTATGAAGGCCTAAGATCTAAAAATCAAAAAGCATGCTTCATTCTTTTTGTTAAACACCATGTTAAACACACACATGGTGTATGAGAAGGATGAACACACACACAAGAGACTCAACACACAATGAAGGATAAGTGTGAGGCTTTCTTATTTTCCATTATACAAAGATGTACATTTATAGTACAATGGTGTGACTCTTGGTTTCACATTCCAAGGTCACTTGGACTCCATTGTGACTTTTCGCATTCCACACCTACCCATGTAGGATTAGGTGTTCCAACATCCCCCCTTAATCCGAAGGGGTGTGTGTGAGTCCAAGAAAAGAGTTGTAATACAAATCTGCAAAGTATACATGGCAGCACTTGGGCTGAATCAACTCTCTGAAATGTTGGAAAAAAGAGGTGGTTTTAGGATGACCACAAACATTGGAACGCAAAACTTGTTGCAGTTCCCGGAACTCTTCCAAAACTGGCAAGAAGCTGAAGGCTTCTGCTAGAGGAATTGTCCCTCATAAAAAAGGGAGACCTTCGACCTAAAAGAAGGGAGGTCTACTACCTGTGGTGGTTTTAGGTTGTCCACCAACCAAAGATGATGGGTTTAGGTTATCCACCAACCGAAAATGATGGTTTTAGGTTATCCACCAACCAAAGATGATGGTTTTAGGTTATCCACCAACCGAAAATGATGGTTTTAGGTTATCCACCAACCGAAGGTATGCTCATGGGCATCCGTATCTCTGGCTACATCTCTGAATCCGGAATGACGAATTATGGCTCAGGCTCGCTTGAACTGCTGGCTACAACTCTGAACATGGAATGAGAGATTGTGGCTCAGGCTCGCTTGATCTGACGTCGAAGCTTGTACATGACCACCATTTTCCCCCCTGTCAGGGACAAGGTGAGATGATGGCGAAAACTCAACTACAAGTTTGCTCAATATCTGTGAACAAGTTCTAACATGTGTCGTAAACATCTTCTTGGCTGTTGATGCCCATTGCCAAGAAGCGATCCATCCAAGATGAATCTTTGTTCTTGTCGGAGGCTTGTGTCTGAAGCATCTGTGTGAAGAATGGGTGTGTCGACCACAGTGCTTACATGGATGAAGATCAAAACAGTGATATTTCATATGGCCAACTCGATCACAGTGTTGACATTTCTCAATCTGTTGTGGAAGTGGAACAGGATCTAGAACGACTGCAGGTGAACTGTCATACAAGAATCCGAAACTCTGAAATATGATGGGCTTGGTGTAGTCTGGAATATGAAAGGACACATCCTTGTCATATCCAAGACCAGTTCTATGCTTGTTGTGGACAAGCTCTTCCCAAGGTCTGATGATGGGCTTGAGAATTGCAGGCTGATCTGCTGCATCTGCATGTACATCTGCTCTAGTACATGACACTGAATGCGGATCAACTGCAAATTTATCTTCTTTCTTCTGATGAGAGTCCTTCACAATCTTCTGAACAGAAACAGGTTCAGAATGGTGACTCTTTTGCTAAATTTCTTCTTGTTGGAGCTGAGTTTCCAACAACAAAAACTCAATCTTTTCATGTGCATCTTGCAAACAAATTTGAATTCTACAAAGAGCATCCTTGCTCAATTTTATCATGTCATCAACATTGGAATGAATGAGGCTATTCAACAACACTAATGCCTCATTGATTTTAGCCATTTTCAACAACTTAGGCTCAAAAAATGAAAGGGTGTCGGCTTCAACCGAAAATGCACCCGTTTACAATGTGACTCAACAACAAATACAAATGACTCAAGGAATTATCAGAGTACAAAGTGTTCTCCTCAAATGATGGAGGGCAATCAACAATCCAACAACTCAAATACTGATTGCAACTATGAAGAAGATGCAAATACAATGTCAATGTACATGTGTAGCTGAAAACACTTGTGCAAGAATCTTTTGAGGTAGCTGAATTCTCTTCTTCAAATAGTTGTTTTAAAAATGATGGCAAACTTGTCTTCTCATGTAAAATTCTTCAGAAAATCATCCTCTTATATATGCCACAAATCATAAAATGTCAAATCTGTAAATTTAAGTCCATGTGCTCCTCATATGCCATTTTCCATTTTCTGCTGTTCATAACTCTCTTTTTCCTCTCTTTGCTGTTTTTTTTTAATTAATTAAAAATTAATTAAAAAAATAAATTAATGGGAATAATTAAAAATGGGAGGGGATTTTTTTAATGGGTGAGAGGGGCTATTAAAAAAATGAGTTTAAAAACTAAGGGAAATGGATTATATAAAAATGGGATGGAGGGAATTTAAAAAAAGGTGGGGATTAATTTAGGGATTAATTAATATAGGGATTAATTAAAAAAGGTAAGAGCATTTTAATAATAAAAAATGAAAGAGTGGGAACCAATTTAAAATGGAGGGGAACGAAGTAAAATGGAGGGGGGAAGATTAATTAATGTTTATTATATGGGGGGTATTAATGGATGGGAGAGAATTTTATTTTAAAATGGGATTATATAAAAATGAGAATGTAGAAACGAAGTTATAAAAAAGGGAGGGGAATTTTAAAATATGGAAAGGGGCGGAGGGGGGCTTTTATTAATGGAGGGGGCGTACATACATTTAAAAGGATAAAAAAACAAATTTAAAAGAAAGAGGAGGCCGTATTATATTGGGGGGGGAGGGATATTTAAAAAAATTGGGATGGGACGGATTGAGCGATGGGAGGGGGACGCAGAGTGGGGAGAGCTGTTCGTGGCAAGGGAACGGCAGAGGGGAATCGAATGGCTAGGAGCTGCCATGGTTTGAAAGGGGGGGCGTTTTGTTGACACAGAGCTGTAAGGAGAGGTCGACGTAGGGTGATGGGGGGCCAGGTAGGGCGTAGGGGAGAAGAAGTGTGCGGGCCGTAGTTTGGGGAGGCCGTGGGCCGTGGGGTAGTAGGGTAGGCGGGTAGGGTATGGCATTTGAGAGGGGTGTGGTAGAGTCTTGTATAGTTGAGGGGAGTAGTATGTGGGAAGATGCCGCAGGTTGTGAGGGCAGGGTCGGTAGAAGGGGCGAGTGTTGCGTGTTGAGCGTGAGGGAGAGCAGGGATGAGTTTAATAAAATTTAAAATTATAAATGGGCGGGACGTGAAGGGGTGTTGAGGGCGGATTGTGAGTGCAGAGGGCTGTAGTGTGTGAGGAGATGGGTAGAGGAGAGGGCCGAGCCCTGTTCACAGTATTTTATTATTATTTTTTATTATTATTTTTTGTTTTAAAAACAGTAGAGAGTAGAATAAAAGACTTTGCAGAATAGCAGCAGAATTTTTTTTCTTTCAAATATACAGCAGAAACAAATCCAGTAGCAGAAAAATACAGTCCAGAAGCTCAGAAATTTTTCAATGAAAGAATCAGAAATCTTTCAGAATCCCTCTTTAAACTATTTTCCAGCAGCTCAAAAATGCAGATTTTAATGAGCAGAAATTGCATAGAAAAAATAGAATGAAAACCTTCAGATGGGCAGTGCTGCTTTTCTTCAAAACCAATGCCGGAATGCTGCCAATTTCTGAATGCTGCTCCTTCTCCAAGATAAAATTTCTGAATGCTACAAAATCACTGAATGCTGCTCTTCTCAAAAACCATTGTTGCTCTTCTTCAAAACAAATCTGAATGCTGCCACAGATTTTGAATGCTGCTGCTTCTCAAAACACTTCTGAATGGCGGCAAAAACACTGCTGCAAAAACTCTCTAAATGCTGCAAAAATGCAGATATGCACAGGCCATAAACACAAATGGCTCACTCAATTTGGAGCAGGGCCAGCAATCGCCCGCTCTGATACCATGTTAAACACCATGTTGAAGCACACACATGGTGTATGAGGAAGAATAACACACACACAAGAGACTCAACACACAATGAAGGATAAGCGTGAGGCTTTCTTATTTTCCATTATACAAAGATGTACATTTATATTA